>JAYRBT010000082.1:90012941-90082953 GCA_036023395.1 Myiotriccus ornatus | reverse complement strand
GCCTCCCATGGAGTCACATCTTCTTCATGCACTCCTCTGCTTTGGTGTGGGCTCCTTCATGAGCTGCAGAGGGGGGTCTCTGCTCTCCAGTAGTCTTCCACAGGTGGCAGGGGTTTTTAGTTTTCAGTCTTTTCCCTGCTGAAGGGAGACAAGGAGAGAGAGGGGGGAATAGGAGCCCCCCCTTCAGACTTCTCTCTCCTCCGGCTGCCAGCTTTGACCTTGGAGGTTCTGTTATGTCTCTGCCGGAATTCCTTCTGCAGCATGTCTCGTCCAGGTTCTTCCCTAAAGTTTTTTTTCTCTACTCTGTTACAGGAGAGAAGGGGGCCTGGCCCCACTCACCCAGGCCGGACTTGGCCCAACAGGGTCGGCTGCTATGCTGGCTCTTCCATTTTCTTCTGCGCAACAGGCTTCTCTTCCCTTTTCTTAAATATGTAATTGGCAGAGGCGTTACTAAAACTTTTGATTGGTTTTGTTCTGGAAATCCACCTGGAAAGAACTATTTTTCAACCCTGGGTGGGGTGGATGGGGGGGTGTCAGTAAACCCACGACACCTCTGCAAGTCATGTTTTCTGCCCAGTGACAGGTTTCACCAGCAAAACCACGGGGGGAGGACGTGTAAGCAAGTGGTGGAAAACTTACTGTTACTTTTTTTTTGTTACTTTTTTTTTTTCTAGTAGTGTGGGGGTTTTTTTGGTTGTTTGTGCTTGATTTTGTTTTCATTTTTGTTTGTTTGCTTTTACAGTTTTTGAGATTTTTTTCAGGTTGATCTAAAAGCTGTGATTAAAAATGTTTTCTCCCAAGGAGAAAGAATGAGGAAATCATTCTTCTTCCTTCTTCACGTATTCCCTAGTTCTCTCTCTTTTTTTTTTTTTTTTTTTTAATAATATATTTTGGTTTCCATATACTTGGTCGTATCTAGAATGTTGATTAAAAATTATCATAATAAGGCAACAGCCTGCTCTCCCTTATAGACAAGATGAGGTTGTTTCAGTAGAGTAAACCTAAGATGAATTTACAGTGGCATAAATACTGAAAATAATGGTGAGCGTTGAGGCAGGAGTCGGAAGGTACTTCTCATTGTCAGCCTTTTTTATGGTGATTTCATGGAACACTGAATCATTCAGTTTATATAATTGTGAGGATACAGGCTTGTTTGTCTATACCAATACCTTGCATCTCACATGAGCTACTGAAGTCCAAGCTCTCTCTCTGGTGCCAATGGTGGAGGATGGGAGAAGAGCAGCAGACACATTTTTTTGACAACTGAATGTCCTCAAATGAAAGAAATTTCACTTTTCCTCTTTTTGCCTTAGATCCCATGAAACTTATGTGAACTTTTGTGCACACCTTTCCTATGCCCTTCTGCCAACTGCACCAGATTTCCTTTAGAAGAAGGCACTTGCGGTGAGTTGTTGGTCATCCAAATTCTTCGCCAGGAGGAGCTCAGTCATGAGAGTGGGCTCCCTTTCTCCAGTCCTGGGAGTGGGCTCCCTTCTGCCCTTACTGGTTGGCTTAGGGAGGCTGTCTTTGTATCTTCCTAAACAGTCTGTTTGGCCACTTCTTCTTTTTGGTGAGCTAGGTAATAGGAGTAATTACACAACAATCACTGTGTTCTCTTAGTCCTTTACCATATATGGTGAAACCTGTCAGTTTTGGGATAAAGAAAAGAACAAGTTAAGCGGCTGATCCCAACTGTTTAGTGATTCTGCAGCCAAAGACAAACCAAGTTCAGAGCTGCCCAGAACACAACCCTGTAAGTCCTGACAGCAGAGTCATCACTCAGTAAATGAAGATAATGTGGCCCTTCACTAGCAATAACAACACTGATCCACTGGCTTACATCTTTGACAGAGGTTTTTTTCTTGGTATTCATACTGTTTCACCTGCAAAAAAAGGGCTCAGTGAGTAGTCTAGCAAACTATTAGGTGGCCTGATGCACTTGGCCGTTGTGAGGAGCAGATTTGGCCACCAAAGAAACCCAAAGAGATGAAATTGAATAGTCATAGAAAAGTAGAAGGGACTTCTTAGGGTTTTAAGCCAGAAACTCTCACCAAGGGGACTGAAGAAAAACGAGGAGGATGATAGGTAGGGCAAGAAGGAATCATGTAATTTATGGGTAGCCAAATGGCTGCCTGACAGGTGCAAAAGCAATTTAGCAGATTGTGGGATGTTTTTATGCAGAAAGGTCTGTATTTGGGGAAGTGCAGCTCTGCCCACAGCAATTGCATTGGGAACAGCGCCAGAAAGACAGTATGACAGAGGACTGTCTTCATCAGAAGCATCCACTGTATTCTAAGCTAGTGATCTGTGTATCAAATATGAAGAAAACTATAGTGCATAAAGCAGTGTGTTGCTTGATGTATTGCAAAAATCCAAATAAATCTTTGCCAATTAAGTTAATACATCCCTGAAAATCATATGATCTGCTACTCCATTCTTCTTCTATGTAAATGATATCTTACAGGGGTGTACAAACTACTGATAGGAAATGTCTCTGCCACAGATGCAGGAACAGACACCTATCTTAGACCACCACAGTTTACATGGTATAGCTTACATGGTACAGCTTACAACATTGCATGTAAATGGAGAAATATCCAGATGTATCCAAAAGAGTGGGGTAAATTCCACAACAAATAAAATCCCCTTGGCCAAGGAAATCTGTCCGTTCAGCATGGGGAGTCTGAGGGTAAACTCAACTTCAATGTCTTTCTGTGTCAGCTATGTCAGGAAGGAACGGACAAGTCTCATGTGGTATAACAGATGAATTTCATGATGGGAGTCAATTAAATGCAGTGAATTCTGAGGAAAGTACTTTTTAAGTAATAAGCTGATGACTGGGATTAACAAAGCTAAAAGATATCCTAAAACTTTGGGATGAGGGTTGCTGATGACTGCTTTGTGTATTAAACTTCCATCCCAGGGAGTACAAAGGGACAGTTCAAGACTTGGCTGAACTTTTGGAGGAACTAATGATCTCCATAAATGTCTTTCCCTTTTTTAAGGTGTTAAAACATATTTGAACTTCCATGATAAATAAGTTTGTAGTGTAAGTAAAAAAATGGCAGTTCCTTTCTTTCCTTCACTTTAGTCTTTCTTTCATAAGTACAAACAGTACACTGTAAACACAGTTCCCCTGTAGGAAAAGCAAAGGGGAAAAAAAAGATGAAGAGTCCTTATTAGCATAACTAGTGTAGTACTAATAATGTACTTGTGATGAAGGTAATATAACGTCTATTTAGAACGGAGTAAAAGAACTGAACATCAGTAAAAGCAAAGCATTATTCCAAAAGAGAGAGAAATTAATGGGAAACATCTTTTCATCATTTTGAATACACCCCATTAAATTAATTTGAACAAGTTGTCTAAGTTCTGGTATGTTCATAAGTGTTTTTTACACATACCAAGCTGAACTAGCTCTGGAAAGAAAGAAAAATGCCTTCCTAGACTCTTTCTCTATATTCAGCCAAAGCAGCAACGTGTTCATCAAAGCCATAAACAAAGTGCATAAACAGATATTTAATTCTTGAAATTGCACTTGGCTACAAAACTTTCAAAGCCACGTGGAGAAGGCCTTTATGCAGAGTCCCTTACTGTAGCTTTTGAGTATGATGAACTAAATTAATTCAAGGAAGTTATTATTGCTTGCAGTTTGCCTGTGATGAGAGCTGGGACTGCGTTTTCTTTTCGGAGCTTGGATTTTAATCTATGTTAATATTCACATCAACAGGGTAAGTTAATGAGGCCCAAGCTCATTTTATTATCTTTCATCTGACTGAAGCTCTAAGCTTCTACCAGCACAGTCTGGGATACACACTCTGCATGCCGGATGAGGAAGAGCAGTTTATTCTTGAGCATTTGTACTGCACAGACACGAGTGCTCTGCGGTTGGTGTTCTCCATATGGAAAAGTTAATTTTATTTCTGTCTTGTTTGAAAACAAACAAACAATAAATCAGCAACATAAAAACATAAAAGATAAAAAATAAGGGGTATGGAAAGAAATGCAAGCATGCCTGCAAGGTCTGAAAACAGAGCTGGGTGTGCACTTTTCTTCTTTGTAGAAGACAAAGAGTGGTTGATGATTGCTGACGTACACTGGGAAAAAAATAGACCTTATTTAAAAGAAGGCTATATTAAAACAGACACTTTTAAATTCTTGAAAGTATTTTTATCACATTTGGGTCTTCTGAAGTGCATGTTCGTTCCTAAAGATTTCTCAAGTAAGGACTGACAGACTTTTCAGAAGGATTTGAACATATCAGGTGTTCTAGTGTTGGTAACAACTACACAAGGAACAATGGAAATGGCATGTGGAGTAGAGCTGGTAAAGTAGACGAAAAGGAAAAAAAGTAAAACAAAGATAAGGTGTGCAGTTATGCAGCCTTTCTGCATATTGCATTGCAGAGAAATGTGGTTTGGAGAGGGTCTGGCTGGCTGCTGAATGTTCCAACCACTCTGCCTGCCTGCAAGAGCACAGGGAGCTGGAGTAGTCTGGTAGGTCCAGGAGAATGAAGGAGAAGTTCTACCTTTTAAAGAGACTCAGTCAGGAGAGTGCTTCTCTGGAAGAAGAGAGGAGTAGCTAGCTTTTCTGCCCTGGGATGAGATTAGAATAAAAATGCAAAACAAACTTGTGTGGAGACAAATGGATCAGCAGATGATTCAACTGCTTCTGTCCTGTGGCAAAACAAATAACCTAATGCTCAGTGGGGGAAGATCACAAAATCACAGAACCAATTAGGTTGGAAAAGACCTCTGAGATCATCAAGTCCAACCTTTGACTGAACACCACCGCGTCAACTAGACCATGGCACTAAGTGCCACATCCAGTCTTTTCTTAAACACCTCCACCCCGGGCAGTCTTTTCCATCAATTAACAACCCTTTCAGCAAAGGAATTCTTCTGGATGTCCAGCCTGAACCTCCCCCCGGGTCTCTGTCCTCTGGTCCTGTCACTAATTGCCTGGGAGATGAGGCTGACCCTCACCTTCCTACAACCTCCCTTCAGGTAGTTTCAGATGCCTTTGGGTTTATCAGTTCACTACTCCTGATACTGAAATGCTGTGCTACAGACCAATTAAAGAAGTGTCTTTATGTGTCTTTCCATCCTCATTACAATTTTTTTTGTCCCTAATAGGAGCAGTTTTATATCAAATGACAAAATCGTATAGAGCAAAATGTGATGGGAGGAGTGGCAGGTTAACACAAGGCAAGAAAAAAAACTGTGGAGAATTCACATGTGCTACTCTGAATTTTACAGTTAATTCTTTCACTTTCAAAGTAACAAGCCTGCTTTTGCAGAGATGAAGGCAGTTTTAATTAGCAGCGAGCAAACGTGTCCCAGAGGGTGGAGCAGGTAGGTTTGATCCCAGGTTTGGCAACACAAATCAGCTGCTCAAAGATGACAGAAAGCTGTCATCTAACTCAATGGTCCATTAAACATGGCATGTGTTTACTTGATTTTGTTTTAAAATTATTTTCATTTGTCTCAGTGAGATACATCTGAAAGTTTTGAGCTGTAGCAAGTACTGTACTTATTTGTTTCCATGCATTATGCTGAAACAACTCATGCGTTTTTTCCACTTTGCTGAGCTTCACTCTCATCATAAATTGCTTGTTTAAGTTCAAATGTCAGTTAATTGTTAGGTAAATAAGTTTGAGGGTTTTAAAACTAAAACAAATTAGTAAATATAGAATATTAGCTGGGGGAAGAGTGGGAAACTGAAAGTTCCTCAAAGAATGGGGATGCTTATTAGAGAAATATTCCTTATCACACAGCAGTATGACAGATTTTCAGCTGTACTTTCAGCTTGGAGAGTCTACAACCTCAAAGGAAAATTCTCAAAGGCCTCTGAAAGACCTCTGAAAACAATAACATATGTATACGTAGGCAGAACAGAGAAATATGCCCTCTCTCCATGCCCTGACTAAGGCAGTCTGGTTAAAAAACGCTTCTTTGTCTATAAGAGCCAATTTCTGTAAAGTTTTCATAAGGATTGACAATTTGCAAGCTTCACACTCCTTCAGCCCTCCAGTAATAACAAAAGCCTGGAAACATCCTAGGATATGGAGGTACTGGACTGAATTTCAAACTTCAGGCCTACTGGAATTTGAGGTCAAAATTTGGAGGAAAGTTGCTCCCATTTTAGTTACTGGCAACACTGAGGCAGTTAGTGATGGTCTTGGCTGAGTTTCTGACAATTTTAGCAGCTTTATTTGTACAGTTAGCTTTGTGGGATGACAGTGACTACTATATTTTGCTAGGGATGCTCCTATTTGATGCTGACATTGATGTATCTTCCTCAGAAGTGATTGCAGCTGACTCGCTTGTTCATTTGCATCTTTATGACTCTCAAGCCAGCTTCTTGTATGTCCGTGTTGGCTGTTTTGATGTTTTCCCCCTTTTCTCCCATTAACTCTGTTACTTTTCTCAAATAATGTCTTCCAGTGACACAAGTATGAGCCAAGGGCAACTGAAGAGGATTTCTTTCCAGTGTTGAGTCAGGATGAGTCGTGAGGCTTATGGAATTCTTAGCTTAAAGATTTAACCTTTATCTCATCAGCCTCCCTCTGCAGACCCAGTGTGAAGCTATCGTCCTTGCTTTTGCTGTTATTGTTAGTGTCCTTCCATCCACCACTCATCATGAGGAGAGTCAATGTCTTTCGAAATCTCCTTTCTTGAGGAGAAGCTGATCTATGCTCAGCAATTTGGTCTTCTCAGTATGTCTTTTAGTGGCACCTCAATCTCCAGATGCCCCTAAGAGCACACTCAGGCATCTGGCCCTAGCACTGCTGCCCCCCCTTGCCTTTATTTCCTGAAGTGCTCAAGAGATGACTTTCACCTCTTCTGTTTTGTCTGTGGCTCTCTGCTGCAGACACAGCTCTGATAGGGGAAAAAGTGAAAGATTTCTCAGGTTGGAAGAACAGTTTTTTTTCCTCTGGAGTAGCAAGAGTGATGTTTTACTCTGGAGAACACTTTCCTCTTAAGCTTGTGCTGGTTTGTATCACCAGTTGATAGCCTGTTTAATAATATGGACTACTTATTATGTCAGCTAACTTGTTTGGTAAGGATGTGAGGTTCCTCCCTCCTGTAGAACAGATGTATCGATCCCTCTGTCTGCTGTGACGGGTGCCTGGTGTATGGAAATACTGGAGTATCCTTAGACAGGCAGAGTAGGAACCACTTGGGTAAGTACAGCAGAACTCTATGAATACAAAGTCATGTGCCTGTTTTCCTGTCTGCTTTTTCCCCAGTTTTTAATTTCTGCTTCATGCTCCTTTTCCCTTACAAACAGGGGATGTTCAGCCACATAGGCTCAGGGTTTTGCACTATGGGGCAGAGTGGGCCAGGGCCAAGGAGTATTGGTCTAGGGATGGCTTGTGTTTGTATGTCCTTAGAATAGCTTTTGCTTTTAGATGCTTGATGAATTCCCAAAGCAGAAGAAAGCATGTATGTCTCTGCCTTGACCCTCATGGTGTTTTCCAGGCCATTAATGTTGGGCTGCTTGTACTTTCTCTGTGTCCTGGCAATGCTTTCTGCAATGAACACACACTCCCTGCTCCACCCCTCACCCCCTGCCATTTTGCAGTCAATCTGACTTGCCAGAATGGACAACTTCACTTTTGTGGAATGGTTTGCTGCCAGTGGCAGCTCCTTTGCTCAAGCAGGCATCCCACACTGCTGAGGGCCGTGGTATGTAGGGGGGCCATGTGGTCACTGAGGTGACTGCAGCTGTGGGTTGTAAATGCAATTGATACTTTTCTCAGCTTAAGTTGCTCCCATTGCATGTGGGTACAGGGCGGGTTCTAGCCAAAGCCTGTGTTTGCTGACTCATAAAGATGTCTGTCCTTTTACCTGAAGCTCAAGGTCATCTGAGCTCCTTTTTGCTATGCTCCTTTCTGCTAGCGAGCCAGCCCAGAGGCTGCTTGCTGCTGGTACCTACAGCTTCTGTCCTCATGTCTATTTGACCTCTACTGAATTTAGCCTCTTAAGTTCTGTAATTTTTTTAAATCCTTGTGTGATGCTCGGCTTTGATGGGCAGCCACTTTCTTGGGGCAGTGAAGGACATTCTCAGTGGCTGGAGAATCTCCCTCCTTATCCTCCTGCCTGTACTTCCCTCTTTCCTTTCACTTGGCCTACTTCAGCACCTCATTAACACAGGAGAGAGTTTAAACCAGCTGCAATTTGCAAAGGCGGTGGCTCAAAACGTCTGCAGATAAGAGAGGTCTGTGGCAACACTGATGTGATGGTACTGCCACCCAGGGTTGCCCTTGCAAGCAGCCCAACGCGGGCTTGAGCTGTCTCCTCACCAGCTCTTCCAGTGCATCCCTAGACTTTCTATCGATCCTCTGCAATGTCATTTAGTGACTATTGATAAACACAATAGTGCACTCGGAATCCTGATCGACTCAAGAGGCAGAGTGCTCTTAAAAGTGCACTCCTGCATAGTATTCCTGCATATTGAAGTAATGACCCTAAGTACTATTCACTATGTCAAGAGATAGAAAAGGCAGTCAGTAACTGAGAACTGAACTCAGACAAAAATCATGATGCTTAAGCCATTGTAATAAACCTGTCAGTCTTCTCAGATGCTGAGCAGAAAATCCCTATTAAACTAGTCAGTGACAAGGAGAGTCAGCTCACTGAACAGACAAACCAGCCCATCCTTTGGACTGCGGTATGAGAGCAAAATAAAGCCCTGCCAATATCCATACGGTGCTGTGGAAATGCTGGGACAGGTCTTGCTGGGTTGTCTTCCAGTATAGCTAAGAAAGCCTGAGCAGAAAGCGACAGAAACACTAATCTGATCTTGGGGAGAACAGGCTCACTGTTCTGAGATTTGTAATGAACAAACAAGTTCTGAAAAGATCAGAAAAGATTTGACTATCAACCTTTGGGAAAAGATGTTACATCCTTTAAAAGAAAGAGGAGCCCTCTTTCTTTACCACCCTTACTTATTTGAAAGTAGTGCTGCAAAATTAGCAATCTTACATGAATTCAATAGCAATTTTATGATTGTATAGGAAGCATATTTTTTGTGGCTCTGTAAACTCAGTGGTTCAAGCAAACTTGCTCCTCTGACATCTCCTTCTTATTTTTTTTCATGACCTCTTAAAGTAATGTTTTGTTTTGTTCTGGTTTCCTATTATTCATGAGCAAGTCTAAGATGTTCACATCCTCCCACAGCTTCTGGTTGAATATAGGTTTCACATTAAAGTTCTGTACTTTTTTCCCTTTCTTCAATGAGCTTTGATGTATCTGTTTGATTTTCTCCTTCCATCTGGTATTCTGCACTGAGAGCCACCATCCACACTGTTAACTCCTCTCTGGTATTTTCTCTTTTGCATATGTTTGGTGGAACTCCTAAGCTGCATCAGAAATCTACTGAAAGCACATTTGTGGTGTTTCAAGCCCTTCAACTTGGGCTTTATGACATTTTGTGCTGGCTTGAGAGTGTTGAAAAGCAAAAATCTCGAAATTCTCCTTCTTCTAGCTGTCTCGTTGCCCCATGTTTTCTCCCTCCTCCTCTTCTGCCATATAGAAGAACCTGCTTTAGGACACAAATCCCACTACACGAATGAAACTAGATGGAGAAATTTAGTGTTTGCCTTCATGAAGCAAGTGGATCAGTGTGTCTTTTCAGAAACTTCGCATTTGGTGAAGAAGAGATTTTACTCTTGAGATAGAAGATTGGCTTAATTTCAATAATTTATGTGAAATAGTAAAATCGTTCTCTTCTGAACTCACACTCACTGTAGGCAAGACGGAATAGTGATTGGATTAAGCGTGGTTTGGATATAAATGTTTAGTATATGTTATATTATTTTCCCATTTAAAAAAGGTCTTAGACTTCACTCATGAGTACTGCAGTAACTGTATTTTAGGGCAGAGGCTCATCTATCTATTTTGAAATGCAAGCCCTTCAACTACTAGGATTTGTATTTTTATTACATACTACGTTTTTATTAAAATGTGGTGTTGTAATAGGATTCCTCTTTCTTCAAGGAGACTTTTATATATACTTATGCTTATATACACACACACTCTCATTAAAAGTGATTTTGCTATGGGGAAGAGGGCATTGAGTCCAAAAGTCTAGGTTTTACATATTTTATTCATAAAAACAGATTTGCAACAATTTATTAAAAATTGATCTCATGCAGTATAAGGTTATACAAGAAATTCTTCATTTACATTTTATTCTGGCAGTTCCAGTCTAGTTTAAAGCATTTGTGCACTAACATCATTGGAAAATGCCATTGGGGCACAGCCTCTTCATAAATTTACAGTACATTTTTGCTGCAGTATAAAAGAACAGAAACATTAAATAGCTATATTCACTTGGTTGGTCTTGTTATCTGCAGTAAAGTAAAAAAAAATGTTATGGGAGAAACTACAGTATCATTGAGACAAAGAATGTACTGCATGGTTTAAACTAATAAACGTCACACAGTCAGTATTCACGAAGTTACAGACACACACACACACACACACACTCACCTCCAATGGTCCGATACTTCTGATTTTTTTTTTCCTGCTAAGTTGGAATAATATTTCTACAGAGATCTTTGTGTATACATTATATACAATATTGTAATTTTATCTTTTTAAAAATTAACATTCCTTTTAAAATAAACCAGGCCCTGATGATATTAATAAAGCAAGAGAATACTGTCAACACACATTGAGTGACAACGTCAGTGTTTAGTGCTTAAACAGAGTAATGAGTTCTATTTTATCTGTGTTTATACTTACAGGTTTTTTTTGTTCTAAAAGCTACAGATATTTCCATACCCTCTTTTACTGTATGTGCCAAGTGAAATATTTTGTGATGCTCCTGATTGTAAGATTCAGATACATATTCATGTTGGTTTTGGCCACTATGAGGTGTGTTTTATTTTTAATGGAGATTTATGCTAGCTTGTCAAAGCCGCAGTTAAATCCCTCAGCTAATGAACCCCCTCAACTGTGCTTCAGTCGTTGCTGATTTGTAAACCTTACTAGGTATGTCATTCTGAAGGTTTGGTCTGAGGTGCACAGGTGTTGGTCAAAGAAAACTGAGAGCCCAGTGCGTGCTTCATGTGTTTTTAACCCCTACTTTCAGCAAATAGCCCTGGAAGTCAGAGGACACATTTCCAGTCCCTTGGAAAAAAAAAGCTGCATGTGTGTCTCACCTGTGCCTGAGGGTTTGGCTCCAGAGTTGGTCCAGACGGTACACCGCTATCCTTCCTCCTAATTGCTTCAGTTCAGGGAACGGAGCTAAAGTATAAAATCCTTTGTTTTTTTTTCACAGTCCTTTTAGGCTTCAGATAAAATATTCTATTGGTAAATTGGATTTGTCCTCTCTATTATCTGCTACAACTGTCACACACAGGTATGAAGCAAACATAGTGTATATTCACATCTATGAGCTCTGCAGGCTTTGCCTGCAGCAGCAAAGTGCTGTGCCCTAGCCCCTCCCCCTACTCAAGTCAACTAAATTAATTTTATTGTAATTATGTGTGACACAATTCAAACAAACTAGGAAAAACAATTCATCCTGTGACATTAAGACTTTACTACCCATCTGTCCTCAGTTTCCTGAGTTATCAGCCCTAGGACTTTTCCAGACAGTTTAGTACATTATGGTTGGTGGTGTTTATTCTGAAATACGTGCAAAAACTTTGCTAAATATGAAGCTGCAGATGGTCTGCAGTCACTACCATTGCCCCTGGAGAAGGGCAAAGCACTCCTCTTGCAACCAGCAGCTCTCTAGCTGGTGGCAACTCAGAGCTGGAGCTTCAGGCTCTGCTTGGGTTTCACACATAGCTGCAAGTTAGAGGTGACCCTGCTCACAGCACTGCAGAGTCTCAATGACACCTGAGGAATCATTTCTCACAATTCCTTCCTAGTGAACATCATCACCTGAAATGAAAACAAGCAAGACTAACCAGTGCAGAATGTTTCCAGCGATTTTACACAACTCTTGTAAAAATGAGTGTATCTGTTTCAACATGGTATAGCTCAACCACTGCATTTTTCTTACATGGATACAGTATAGAATTGCATGTTCTCAGCAGCCACACAAAGCTCAGTGACATTTGAGTGTTTGTTTTTTTTTTATTTTTATTTTTCCTAGTGTCTTTTTTGCAAGATCTGTATTTCCCAGCCTCCTTGTCGCTAGTAGAAATTTTGGAAGAAACGTTTTTTTTTCCAGTGACTTCTATGTGAAGAAATAAAAACTCCGTGAATAAGGCTACAGATCAAACTCCTTGTGTCCTTCTCCTTTGCCTTCCCACATGAGTTACACGGGCACTCCTGTGACGAGGGCCTCAGCGGCAGTTCCTCTGTGGTAAGAGCCAATGTTACATGTTTGTAGCAGAGTTCCAGGTCAGATGTTTAGTCCAGTCATTGAGTACTTAAAAACAGTTCAGGAAGCACAGATCTCCCTTTCCTACAGCCCCGAAACCATCACTCGGAAGGAGGGCGGCACGTGTCTGTGCCGGGGGCTGGCACTGGGGCTTACGCACGGACTGGCACAGCTCGCATCCACTCCTCCTATGGACGGCAAGTAGGCATGGTGAAGGATGGGCAGCTGCAAGGACAGCCGACGCTGTATGCTGACGGAGAGACAGAGAGAGAGAGAGGGCGGTTAGCCAAGGGGAAAATGTAATACATTACATGGTTGATATGTTCACAGGTTGCTGCGAGGATGTTTCCTGTGCCTGCTGCTGTGACTGGGAGGGTTAATGCCAAGAGCATCGCATTTGCTGCTGTTGAGCTATGCCACCATGATGTTATTTCCCCTTGGGGAATTTTTCTGACAGCTTAGACGTTACAGAGGAATCTAAGGGTGTTTTCTCAGCATTCCACAACCTTCTAAAATTCCCAGGCACATTCAGGTTAATTGCTAGAGTGCTGATGCCAGGAAAAGGGAAAACCTTAAGTTTGCAATAAGGGTGAATAGTTTGGTGAACCCCAGCCCCTTGTAAAGCTATCTACTGCATGCAGAGCCCTGGCTAACTGTGTAGACATGTCTGAGGTCACAGTGTTTTAATCCACACACCACTTAGCACAAGGATTAAGAATGGCATTTTTGCAACTCCAGCTGAGGCAAACACAGGCGCATGGTGGGAGGGAATTGGGACTGATGGCTTTTTCCAAGTAGTTCCTCTTTAAAGCTTGTGTCTGTTCTTTTGAGGTGATGGATACTTTTGAGTTCCAGCAGTCAGTGCTATGGGCCTGAGGAGCTGGCATTATAAAAGCAGTCTAACCTACCACTTATATTGAAATTCAGTATTTAGGAACCCAGCATTCTCTATCCATTTTTCCAAGCATGTTGACATCATGATGACTTGTATCAGGGTTTTTAAAAAAAAACCAAAACACTAAACTGTGCTCACAGGTATCCCATCTAACCCCTCTCCCTGGAGAAGATGGTGCCATGAGGGGCTCTGCTATCCCTGTGCTGTGAATATACTAGCACCTTTCACAAAATCAGAATCCAGTTGAGGTTTGCTAGCGTAAGAGATATTTTCAGTCATCAAGATGTTATCAGCAAGGTGGCTTAGCAGTTGGAGACATTCACCCTTGAAACACAGAGGCACTTTTTAAAGGGAAGACAGTTGTCAAAGTGACTGAGCTGAACTGAAGACTGGTTTTTTGATTCCAGAAGAAAAATGCCCATAGAAAGCATTTTATCAGTAAATTTATGTTTCCCTGTTAGCTGATATAATGACTATGTATAGACAGGCCTTTGTAAGAGGTGTATGTTTGAAAGCTAGTTTTTGGACAGCCTTTCTGATTCAAAAAACATTTAATTTCTTTTTTGCTTTGTGTTATGAAGCAGAGATAGATACCCAGGTATACGTTGCACTGCTCTGGGACCAAGCAGTATAGCTTTTGAATTCAAGCAGAAAGAAGTGTAATACTCTTCTCTTTAGCTTCTTCAGTACAAATTATGGCTTGCTTATACAGAGATACAGTAGAAATAGCTGTTGTCTTCTATCCACGAAACTCCTTCTCATTGTTTTTCCCCCTCAAACCCCTAAAAAGTTTAATGCAATGTTAATCCACAGTGGTGATCATTCTAGTGCTGGCAATGCATTCTTGGGACTAAACAAAATCCATTCATTGTTATTTTGCTGCTGTGCCCAACTCTTTCTGGTGCTATCAATGAAACCATGCCTTGTTCCCAAGGAGTGCAGAGGTGGCATGGCTCCCTGCTTCCATGTGCTGAATCCTTATGAGCCTGATGCTGCAGATTGTCCTTCCATCTCTTGTTGCAGGGTCAAAAGCAGAGTTGCCTGTGCTTATTTTCCCACCAGTGGAAATGCTTACTTTGTTCAACTGTTATAGATTTCTCATTAAAGAGCTTTTTGAAGCTATTCCAAAAGAATCCAGTTGCATAATCAAGTGAATAGGACTGTTTTTTTCATCCATTTCAGTGTTAGCCATACCATGGACAAAGCATGTTTATTTAGCTATGCCAGCAGTGGCTGCAGTGGGTGGCAAGTTTTCCTTTAACTGTACTTAAAAGTTTGCTTTCACTTGAAAACTTGTTTCCTGGAACTGGGGCAGAGAACTGTAGCCTGGAGACTCACACACAATTAAGAGTTTAGACAAAACCCTTAGAGGGGAACACAAAACAAAACAAGTAAAAAATCCAAACAAACCTGTTATTTTTTCCTTAAGCAAAAGTAAATCTTGTGACCTGCTTCACTCTTTGTAGTGTTTGTGCCTTGTCTCACTCTTTTTAGGGCTTTTTTTGCAATATCAGTGATTTTTCTCTTCTCCCTCCCCTGCCCCATCAATGTTGTCCATGCTTTTGGGGGAACCCTCAGTATCAGTAAAGGCTGAGGGATGAAGGGATCAAGAGCAGCCCTGCCCAGAAGAAGTTGGGGGTGATGGTGGATGAAAAGCTAGACATGACCCAGTAATGTGCACTTGCAGACCAGAAAGCCAATTGTATCCTGGGCTTCATCAAAAGCAGCATGGCCAGCAGGTCAAAGGAGGTAATGTTGCCCTCGTGAGACACACACCATTCACATCTGGGGCCTCCAACACAAGAAGAATGTGGACCTGCTGGAATGAGTCCAGAGGAGGGCTGCAGAAATGATCAGAGGGCTGGAGAATGTCTCCTATGAAAAGAGGCTGAGGTAGCTGGGGTTCTTCAGCCTGGAGAAAAGAAGGCTCCAGGGAGATCTTACAGTAGCCTTCCAGTACCTAAAGCGGGCTTACAAGAGACTTTTTACAAGGGCATGGAGTGATAGGACACTGGATGATTTTAAACTAAAAGGGGATAGATTTAGACTAGATATAAGGAAGAAATTTTTTATGATGAGAGTGGTGAAACAGTGGCACAGGTGGCCCAAAGAGGTGGTATGTGCCCTATCCCTGGTAACATTCAAGGCCAGGCTGCATGGGGATTTGTTCAACCTGATGTAGTTGAAGCTGTCCCTGCTCATTGCAGGGAGATTGGACTGGTTGACCTTTCAAGGTCCCTTCCAGAATTCTATGAATATGAAAGCATATATATGTTCGAGTATTTTGGAAAGGGAATGGTTAGTATTAGTGGGTCTAGAATCATAGGCAAGCACTGAAGGAAATGGAAAGGAAAGGTGGTGCCACACACAGAGCAGCCACTCAACAGGATAATGCATTAGAACAGGGCATATATCCTCAGCTCTGTATAGAAATACCATTTATTAGGAAAATATAAATCAGGTAAAATCTTGACTGCCAATGTCAATGCAAATGGGAACACAATGCAATGCACATGGGAATACCACAAAGGGGGCAGAGGCATTTGAAAAAAATATTTTGGTTTTGTTATAGAAAACTACTACTGAGATCTATTGGTACCTGGGGGGACAGAAACAACTGCAGTAACAGTCAAGCATCCAAAGTTCTGTGGGAGTGTGTAAACTGTGTCTAAACACTCAGGGATTATTTCAGTTAATTCTGTGGCCCAGAAATGTTGATTTTTAGCAGCTGCAGGGAAGCTGGAGAAGTTTTAAAGGCTACAATAAGGCAAGATGTTGAAATAGCAAGTAAATTAATCATTCTAAATCTACTATATTTTAATGACAGACTTGAGTAAGATCATAGATAGACTAATATGAACCACTGTCAATGAAGAAACTGTATAACAGAGAGATGTTCATGCTGAGGCATATGGCTGTAATGCAATAATCCAGTCACAACCAATTTCTTAGAATGAGAATTTTTGGTTACTAAAATTAACATAACTGGCTCCAGTTATGCTTTGAAGTTATGCTTTGAAGGTTACAAAAAAAACCCTGCATATAGAAATAGTCTACTAAAATGGCAGGTTTTAGTGGGTTCCTGCAGAAATCTATCATCACGTTTACTTAGAGATCTGGAAGACTGTTACATATTATTGCTGTTAAAATGAGAACGGTATAAGTTTTTAACAGTGCCAAAAACTAATTCAGTGGATGTAGGGCAGTGATGAGACAGAACAATAGACAGGAATGAAGGTGCACAGAAGGTTGTCTTTGAGGGTTACAGAAGATAAACCATTGAGTATTCATGTGGCCATCACACAGATAAGCTGACTGACATGATTTTTAGATAAATAAGCAGGACTGCCCAGCAGGAAAGAGTTGACTTTGTGTGTGTGAGAGACAACTCAGTCCACTGGGAAATGAACTGTTACATCTATGCTAAACTGATTCAGGCTGCTCTCTGGACCTGAGATGAACTGGCATGGTGCAGCATCTGTCCACACAGCTAAGCATCCTCCAAACAGGGTTTCTGAACACCAGATTGTTGCTGAGCGTTACCCAGGAGAGTACAAGCTGATACAGCTGTGTTAGGGAGTATGCTAAAAAGCACAGTAGAAAATCAAAACACAGTGCCCGTGCACTGGCACTGCTTTACCTACTATAGGAAGTGTTAATTTACACTGTGTAGCCAGTGTAAACAGGAAAGAAAGCAGTCAGCATCCACTTTTTGCTCTTATCTGATGGTCTAACTAGGTATGGCAAATTTTACATGGCAGTATGGATAATCTACGGCATTCTGGCCAGCAGGAAAGGGAGTAAGATGCAACAGGAACTGAGAATTATCTATATTCCTGCTCTAGGGCTGCTTTACGGTCATACAGACCACATTTTCCCTAGGTGCAGGGTTCTACATCTAACCAGGCACAAACCAAATGTTTCTCACATTCTGATTGAGATGTAAATATCACACCATCAGCAAACATGAAACAACTTCCTGCACTACTGAGCCTGAAGTGCATGTATAGTGCCGTGCCTTCACTTTGGACACAACTGTAGAATCATACTTGCAAAGAGTGAAATATAGCACTAGTGGTAAGGAAGAATGAAAAAATCCCAAATCAACTCTTTTCTATACTCTATAAGAATTTTCACACTGGAAGAGGTCAGCTGTAATGAGCGCTGACAAGCATAGGAAGCTGGGATGATTGTTTTTCCCACAGCCATTAAAGAGTTAACAGTTCTGCAGGAAAATTATTGTCTTAACGTCCTCGTTTCACAGGCTTGTGACAAAGAGGAAATCTTTTTCAGACTAACATCCTTGAGATTTGTGTTCTTGAAAAAGAAATAGGTTTCTCAGACTGTGCGAATACCTATCAGGTGCCCTATGTATGAAGTGAAATGAGAAACAGAAGACAGAAGATACAGCTTGATTTTTACTCCTTTTTTTTTTTTTTTGACAAAAATTATATATTTAGTAACCACTGAAGGCCAAAAATACTGCCAAACAAGTTGATAAACAAGCCCAGAGGTGCAGAAGGATGTCTTAAAGAGCACAAGGTTTGGAGAGAGGCAAATTCTTGCCAAAAAGAGGGAAGTCCTGAAGATGGCTATACTTCTCTCTGTCAGGTCCACTGTGCCTGGGCAATGTGGCTCTGGTACTCAAACTGCCAGCTCATCCTCAGGGGAGACATTGATCCTTGGACCTGGCACATTCACAGCTCTGCAAATGCTGAATGACACTGTTTCGATTTAGCAGGGCTTTGTTAATTGCTTTCCATAAATGTCACTGACTGTTCAGATTTGTACTGACCTGCTCTTCAGGACCTTTAGGAAATCTCAGTCTTGTCATCACTTATCACTAGCCTAGAGGAAGTTCTGTCATCACCTTTTTTTTTTTTTTGTCTGTATTAAATCTGTATTGAGACAATTGGATTATCTGAGTTCTGTTTTTCTTGGCATCTTTCTTAATGTAAGGGGGCCACGTGTGGATGGGTCTGCATTCACAAAACATTATTTCTGACAAGCGGTGCTGAAAAAAACACAGGCCACTAATAGCTGTGCATTAAAGTGCTCTGCTGACCCCATGAAGTCACAAGAGCTCTCTTTGCAAGAGCCCTGCCTTTATGAAATTACAAGATATTTCATATACTGTGGGCTTTTCTTGGGGTGTGTGTATTGGCTTTTTTGCAGGTTTGGATTAGGATTTTTTTTAAAGTGTAATGACAGAGTTAGAAATCCACTTGTTTTCCTGCACCAGGTAGTACAAGACAGTAGCTACTATCTGAAACTAGGGTTGCTGTCACAGATGTAACATGTGACTCATTCTAGTAATCTGTTTAATTTATTCTGTTTTAAAATAAGCTTTTAAGTTGCCCAGGAGTCTGACAACTATTAGCTCAAATCCTGATGAAGCAATGCTCGTGTCACCAGACTGCCATGAGGAAATAGCTGATCCAGGGACAAATGAGCATGGCACTTCCCTGAGCTCTGGCCCATGGCAGGTCCTACTCAGCTATAAGAGGGTAGGACATGACTTTAATGTATAGGTTCCTAGAGAGAAAAGCTGACACCGTAAGACTCTTTCCCCTCCAAAAATCTAGACAGTTTTTGTACCACTCTCTCCTTGTAGCTGCAGCATTGTTTCTAAGGGAGACTACTTGGTGCAGGCTTTCCTGTGCCAAAACTCAGGTCCAGCTACTATGGCAACGTTGAAAAGCCCTCAGAATGTTTTTTATTCCTCAGCAAGCTTAAGATTGGAGAGGAACAAAATGTCTATGTACACCATGAACCCCTCTGGCAGGTGTGTGGAAGGACTTGGACTTTTGACAAGAGCCATAAGATGCGTGCACATATGTACATCCTCTTCGCTCCTCCATACATTGGTGGTCAGGCACAGCTCATCCTGCAGCTCTTTACAGAAACTTTAGCTATGGATGTTTCTGACAAAAGAAACGCAATACGTTAGTTTGCCTTTGGGGCACCTTTGAATCTCATGCCCCTAATATCCTTTAAATTTCATTGGGATGGTGACCAGGCAGCAGGGAGGCATCACAGTACAGCGTTGCTGCCTACTGGTGCTTTAGGAGGTGCCATTCACATTCTCTGTTGCTGATGTTTCAGGCCCTCTCTATAGCTGGGGCTGGTAGAAGCAGGGTTACAGTGAAGGTCTTCCCACAAAAAATGCATCAAAGAGAAATATGGCCATTGATGAAATGTAATAATTCAAACTAACATTTTGTCAGCAAGGCAGCTGGTGTCCAGGATAGAATATATATCTAAAACAATAGCAAGTATGTGTGCCCAAACACGTGCATACCCAAGAGAGCAAGGGCTACCTCTTATTGTACCAGCAGCGAATGATAAATACTTACTGTTCTGGAGAGTTGATGTCTTCTATGGGATCTTTGCTTGTTCTGGAAGGGTCTGATGAGCCCCACTGTGCTGGTGGATTTTGATCAAGATGATTTTTCAAAATGGCTTTCTCACCATCTGCATGGACAAGACATTCAATTTTACTTTACTGTGACCAAGTGACCATTTTAAAATGGTTCCATTTTAAAATTTCCCAGATATCCATAATGCCACAAAGTAAACTCATTCTACCTATATTCCAATATAGTATCAGGTTTTCCTGTGAGAATTTGGTACTCTTACATATTGGATGATGTATTCTTTCATAAGAACTATCACGAAGAAACAGAAAAGTGACAAAAACTCTATTGTCTTTCCTTTGCTTCCCCCCACCCTTAAAAAAACCCCACAAACCAAACCTTGTTGCCCACCTCTATGTAGATAATGGTCTCTTATCTACTCTTAGGCTGTGGGGAAAATTAATGTAACTGTACTGTTCCTACACTCAGAAATTGTAACCTTTTCATAAGAAAGCCTCTTCTTTGTTAAGACTTTTCCTAGAAAAACTATAGTATCATTGATGTATAAAACCTCGGTACTCTTATGATCACATAGGCAATTAGGTGCTGTCATTTGACTATCTGCTACTGCTATCATTTAGCATGGAAACGTGATTCATATCAGTTGCACTGGTCCATAGGCTGTCTGCAGGAAGGACAGCTAATGATGTCATTAAGTTTTCTCCTGCCGTTCTTCTTTCTGCAGAGTGATAATGAGGAAGATCATCATTTTCCCTATCCCTCGCTTCACTTGATTCCCCTGGGTGTCCTGTGAGTCCCTGTGAGTGCTGAAGCCCATGGCATCATTCCCCCTGAGAAACACAGGCAAACACAGCCATTTTAAGCAGGCTGTCTTTGCCAGGGATCCTTTCTGTTCCTGCCTGCTTTTCCAAAGTCTCCTCCTGTGTTAAGCCAAATAAAATCACATGGAAAGCATCTGAATAATGAGGACAGTTCACAGTTTTCATAAATAATTACAGAGCAGCTCCAAATCCATCACCAGCAGTTGTTTGCCACACAAACAGAGAAACAGTGATTGCTGCAGGCATTGAGGCAGCAAGAAGAGAAGTCCAAGGTAAATTCTTGAACAGGATACTGGAGGATTTGAACGTAAAAATGGGTGTGAGACTGATAAGCAGAAAACGAGTGAAGAGAAAGGAAAATAGCATGAAAAAGCCAGTGCATTTTGAAGGCTTAAGTTGCTTTTCTGTTCTACTTATGTTCAGAAGCCCCATCTAATGCTCCCAGCATGCCATGAAAATATGTGTTACTGACAGGCACCGGTGGGACAAAACAAGCAGCAAAAACACAAAGTAAGGAAAGAAGTTGAAAGCATAAGTAGAAATGTTTGAGGGCAAACTCCAACATGTATAATTGCCCTCCCAGCAAGGTCATCCCTGGCATTATGTGACAGCATTCCCTTTCTGCTATGAAAAACCGAACAAGCAATGTGGAAACAAGAGCGAAGGTGAAGATGGAACAATGTGCAGACATGAGGATCATTACAGCTCAGAAAAGAAGTTTTTGCACTTATGTTGCATTGAAGAGAAGGGTCTTGGTGAGAAAGGAGGTAATCAGAACACAAGAAGCTGCTTTGGGTGGGGCAAGAAAATGTCAGTAAAAGAGAGCCAAGGAAATCAGCTGTGGCAAGAAGACTTTAGAAGAAAGAGATGGCAAGATTCAGTGATGGTTTAAATGTGAAGGGAGAACAGCAGAGAGTCAAATCTGACAGTAGCTAAGCAATGAGGTCTGTTATCTCAGGGCAGCCTGAAGTTTGCTGGTGTGGCATTTGCTGTGACAAGAATTCTGTTTTTATTTTCTATATAGCACATTTCTTCGTATATTGAGTTTGACATTTGCATAAAAGGCTTGTGATGTCTATAAACAGTAACGTAGAAAAGAACATTTCTTACTTCTATGATTAAAAACAATGTTCAATCCTGAGCTGATCTAAGCTGACAATGAAAACTGCTGACTTTTTGATATAGACCAAAGTAAAAATTTGAGTAACCTTTGTAATTAGGGACGGAAAAGCCCTATGACTTAATTACTTTAGGGTTCCAATTCTTTTGGCATGGATAAACAATGTAACATTTTGCAAGGCCACTGAAGATGTAATTTTTCATCAAATGATTGGAATATGCAACTGTTCCTGTTTGTGAGTACGTGATTTAATATATTAATCTGTGTTGTACTCCACTAAAGAAGTATCATGTACTTTCAGATATGCTGTGTGAGAGAGAGAGAGAGAAGGAGGTGGTCCCTGTCAAAAAGGTGGGGGATTTAGCTTAGAGTAGAGCAGAAATCATATATTCTCTGCCTACTCACCTCTCAACACCAACTGCCCATATATCACCGTGTGTTATTCTTAATAGACCCTTTTCTACCACCCTTGCAGATCACTCTCTCTTAATACACCGAATAAATTTCTGTGTACAAGGTTACCAAATGCAAATTTTAATGTATATGTATAAAATACAGACAAAATTATAAAACTGTCACTTTTTTTTTCTTCCTTTTTTTCTTTGCTTCTTTCAAAATAAAAATAATGTAAAAAAAGGTGAGGTAATTCTTATTTGTTAAGCTTTTTGCGAGAGTAGTGGTTAGATTTTTATTTTGCAGGTACGGAAACTAGAATATCTTCATTTGTCATTTACTTTTCATTTAAATAATGAAGGGCAAGATTTTCACTTAGTCATATGCTCCTAGAAGCTGGAGCTTAAAGGAAAAACACTATTACCATATGCACTTAAAAAACTAACGGATGGAGAAAACTAGTTTTATATATGTGAACAACTGAAAGAAAAGAAATGAAGGGTAGTCGTAAACATTCGAGTTCCCAGTTTCCCCTGGAAAGTGTAGCACTGCTTTTGGTACTTTCCCATCTTCTTCTCCTCTGTCCATTAATTATGACACTTGGAAAATGCTTTCCATTCCCCGGATATTGTCTTCCAATGCAGATACTACTGAGAAAGTTGCAGTGTGATGATCTAATACCTTCTAAATTGAATTTACATTACCCAGAAGCACCTTCTAAACAATTTTCACCTTTGTAGACCTCAAACTGGAACTCAGAAGTCTGGATAAGTGATGCCTGAGCACTTCCCATTCAGAAAACTGTCGGGGAAAAAAAGACAAATAGATCTCAAGGGCCTCGCACAGCACTCACTGATGGGTTCATTAGAAAACAAAGCTTGCTGTCAGTTGTCGGTGAGAGCCAGAGGGCTTTAGCTCAGGACTTTTGCCTACCTATAGCAGAAACAGCTTCCAATTACAAAGCTCTGCAAGAGCACACCGAGGCAGGTTGCTGAGGGGCTCAGCGAGGAGGTCACTGCTCCCAGCTGCTGCCTCTGCCTCTGCCAGGGGTGACAGTCGCTTCCGACATATAATAACTCCACAACCTGGTGCCGCCTAAATTACCTGGGCAGGCTTAAATGCACCATGCATTTTAATGACCCCTGTTCAGCTGCAGGCAGAAAGCACCAGGTGACTGATGCTGCTTCAATTTCTTCCAAGAGTTTAGAAACCATATTTCTTTAAGTAGAAGCTTGTTTTGTTGATGTTCGTACACTGCAGCTTTATTGAACATCTTCATCATTACGCTTTAGTGGCAATATTCCTCTGACGGCTTACAACTGGATGGCAGAACTGCTCATCATCCAACATCAATGTCACTGTTGTTTTCTCTTTGTTAGAAAGCATATTTTATGCCCCACAAAGAAGCAAGTGTGGTTTAATAATGACTTACAAGAGGTGGCAGAGATAACTTTGATGATATACAAAAGAGGTCTGGAAACTTTAAAGCTTAGAGGTAGATTTTTAAAATCTGCTGTAATTTTTCCCAGTTCTGTTGCTTGGACTGTGAAACATGACTAGCCAGTCTCTGCTTTTCATGTGAATTTGGTATAAAGAAAGTAAAATGAAAGGAAAAATTAAAATGATCACATAGTCTGCTGGGTAATCAGAAAAAGTTCTCCTGTGCTCCACATCAGCAGTCTAAATCATGACTTGTCATAGATTTGCTATGAGAGGAAGATTTTTTTAAAGGGAAAAATCAGCGAAGTTCTGCTCTGATTTATACTCCTTTAAGTGAACTCCCTTTACTACAGATTAATTTCTGTGAAAGAAAGGAAAGGCACTGAACCTCTGACAGTTTAGTCTCCCTGTTGAAGTAGAAACAAGCTCTTATTTCAGGATTAAATCCATTTGCTAGGCTTCACAGAAACTAGTATACATATCTCTATATACCTCTATATGCAAGAGATATAAGGAGCTATATCCTTTCTGTAAAACAGCATTCCTTTAACGGAGATATTTCTGAAAGCCTTTACCTTTAAATCCATTTTTCAGTCTCAAGCTTAATACTTGAATCGTGCGAACTTCATAGAAGTGATATTTCCCCCCTCTATCACGGATGAACTCTGTTTTGCTTCACATTTGAGAGCAACATGCCTTTGAAATCTGTTTTTCTTTGAGCTGCTTTTACATGGGGAAAAACTAACACTAGGAAACATCGTAGTGAGGTGACAAGTGACAGTATGTAGGCATATCTGACATGTAAATGAGTGCTCCCAGTTCATTTACAGCAATGAGTAAAGGCTGCTTTCTGGCTTAAAACAGACAAGGCTTTCTGAGCAAGGAAGGGTGCCTGCAGAGAGAGAACTTGCAAAAGGGGTTTGTTCAAAAGTGGGGACTATGGCAAGGCTATCTCTTTCTTCTTCTGTGTTACATAGGATGGCTGTCATTCATTAATTTCCCTAATATGCTACTCTGAAATGTACTGGCCAAGGAAGTGATAGATGGAGACTCTACTGCAGGATTTCTTCTGAGCTTGGCTTTATATGAAACTCTTGAAATATATAAATCTGTCAATTATTTCATGTGGAAATAATTTCATGTACTACAATGTCAACTAGAAATCAAGTAGAGTAAGATAGTAAGATGCCAAGTGCAGGAAAATTATCCAGCCCCTTCCCCCTAAACCAAGTAGTATCTTCCCTCTGTGTATTTTTCTTTTCGTTCGCTTTTATCTCTACAGGACCTTGCACAGTAGAAATAACTTCTACCGTCACGAAGTCTCTCCTGTTTCTGGCATAGTGATGTAGGTGCAAGGAGCCCTTTTGGGAAGCTCTGGTTTGTGTCCTTGTCAGGATATTTCTTCCCTGGAACTGTGTGACACCACCTTTCTCTTTACACAGCATCGCTGTTACAAGCATTTGTCCTCCTTTTTTTTCCAAATGTCAGCCTGAAAAACACAGCTGTGCCTTCAAGCCTGACTCTTCTTGCTGAATGGCACTGTCAGTTACAGGGACGGCCTGATCCAAGCATTGATTTCCCTCACAACCCATCCCTGCCTCAAACCCAGGCTCTAATGTGGCTCTGCTGCTCCAGGAAGGCCAGTAGATCTCACAAATGCTGGGGGCAGAAGTTAATGCTGTGCTGTGCACAGAGCTGAGGTCACTAGCAGACACGGTGACTCAAAGTCATCCGAGGAATGTACTGAATGAAGTTAAGGGAATGCCCTTTTAAATTCATCAGGGGAAGACATCTGAAGTCGCAGAGCCACAGTCCGTGGAGCATGTTGAGAACTGCCTGACCACACAAAGCTACCTAGCAGCACAGCTAAAAGCCTGCACTAAAAGAAAGCAATCAAACCATAAACCACAAATCACATTTTGCTAATTGCTTTTCTTACATAGCCAATTGCTGTAGATGTCTCAGGGACATTATGAATTTGTGAACAAGAGATGAGTGTTTCAGATAATATCTCTCTTTAAATGGGATGTACTGAAATGTGCTGTAAAGGAGCGGTCTCCGTGCCAGCAAAGAGCTCCTGGGCTACACCGGGAGCTGTTGCTGTTAATAGCTAACCAGGAATCCCAAAGTTATGAAATGTTGCCTGAGGTCAGGCAGGTACAGGAATGCACAGCTGTGTCTACCTATTTTGGCTAAATAGGCATTTTGGCATTTGTATCCTAAATCCATATTTGATGTAAATGAGGGTGGTGGGGAAGGGAGAGTCAAATAACCTCCTTTGGCACTTGGCTATAGGAGTTTGGAATTTTAACTCAGGACAATTTTTATGGATCAGAAGCCTACTGAAGTGTACTATGGCATGAAAGTTTGATTAGGGCTTGTTAGAGATGCATTGCCTAAGTCCCATGTTATGATCTGCAGTGTGAAGAGCTGTGCCCTGAGTTTGTGTAAGCAATAGCAATGGGTTACGCTACGTGGCATTCTTTATGTGAACTCCTCCAGAACAGCAAGGTATTTCATAAAGACAATTGACATGAGATTGAGCCACAAAGTGAATGTGGCAAATGATCTGCTATGATTTTTAGCTCCAAGACAGCTGCTATTGTGAGCGTTTCTCTTCACTGTCCTATTCCTGCTCTCTCAGCTCACATTTTTCATAAGGTCCAGGTAGGCACAAATCTTGTCATTGCCTTGAAAACAATATTGGACTGGCTTCCCCAGTTGCATGGTGGACATAAGAGACATGGTCACTTCCAGGTCATGCTAATAGTTTATTTACAGTTTTGAAGCATCACTCAAATACCATCAGGCATGCATAATTTCCAGGCTCTGTACTTTCCTTTACAGAAAGTTACATGAAACACATAGCTACAGAAAGCATAGTTATGTCGTTCAGAGTTAGCTTATCTGTAGCCGTAAGGGTCAGAATTTTTTTAAGTACCATTTAAGTGATGTCTGTTTGAATCTGCACAGAAGCAGCAGTGACTCAGCAGCATAAATTCTCCAAAGCCTTGTTATTTTGATTGGAATGGGAAATTTAAATTAAGCACAAAAGTTGACTATTGAGAATGGATGTGGTAAGAGAGATAGAGAGGAGATTCAGATGTAGCTAAGGGATAGGGAAATGTGGAAAGAGGGAAAACTAGAGGCAGAAAAAAGGGAAATGGAGGGACAGAAAAAGGCTAGCAAGAGTTGTCGATCATGGTTGCTTAGAGCCTGGAAATATGAATATTTGATGTCACTTGAGTTAGGATCAGAATACACCATAATAGGCATGCTGCTTGGAGCATTTGACACCAGGTGTGGGACTAAGCTTGGAACACCTGCTGCAAACAGGGATCCAGGTCTTCCTCATTCCCAGGTGAATGGATACTCTAATCTTTCAATATACAGATGGCCAAGGGAAAACATCTTTCTCCCCCTGCCCCACATTTTGTGTGAAGCTTTATGCAGTAGATCTATTGAGAAAATTGTCTGGCAACTTCAGTATGCAGAAGAATATCTACCCTGCAAATCCCATTAGTACATAGTTTCAATCTACTCTGGACATTAAGGTTCTGTACCAGCAGGTGATTTTAAATATGTACCCCACTGCAGAAATGTCAAAGTCAGGGAACTGTACTGTGGGAAAAATACAAACACAGACAATTTTGGATGGTTCTGCTTAAAGCAGCAGTTAGGCATCAATGTCTTTTGTAGATACAGCCACAAGTAAGTGCAGAAAGGTTATATTTTATCCTTGATTTCTTTGCCAGCATCCTACTGCTAATGGAGTGTATCCTGCTGTGGGAAGCATCCCATCCTAAATTTATGCCCAGTGTATCTCTTGAGAAGCATTTTTGTTTCTCATACTCAAACTCAGATGGACATTTGGCACAATGCAATGTATCTTTTCTGCTTGAAATATTATTCATGATTTATCGTTTTTCCTGGAGCATCTGACATGAGAGGAACATTCTATGTGTTCCTTTCAAACACTTGGTAAAACTGCCTCATCCCACTCACTGATGTTAGTTCTTGCTCCTGATCTCAGCCCAATAATCACACGCCTCCAGCAGCTATTTACGTTTTCCTTTTCCTCCTTTCCCCCCCTCTGTTTTTTTACTTTTAAAAAGGACACTGGGAACTCTTCCTTTTTTTTTTCTTTTTTTTTTTTTCCACAAGTTACACAACCCAGTGTATACCCAGGCTAAAACAAAAGGCGCAAGAAGAAGTAACCTCATCCAGCCAAAATTTCAATATACTTCAAAAACATATGTGAACTGTTGCTGTTGTTCTAAAATTATTCTTCAACAACTATATTTAAAGGAGTAGCTTCTGTTCCTCTTAGCTAAGCTTATGGTGTCACATCAATAGGAAGCCTGCAATGTAACAAACATGCAAATCTACAACTTCCCAACACAGGGCAACTAGTTTCTCACATACTATAGTAATATTCAGCTGTACAAAGTTATTTGCCAGAAGCCACAAAGTTGATCCATTCTAGAGTCAGAAATGGAAGGTCGGTGTCCTGGCTTCCACTTTTATTGCACTATGCACCAGACCTTATTGCTTCCCAAAAATGAAATGGCTTTAATGGAAGCAATTCTCTCGCATGTATTTCTTCAGGGAGCGATGCAAGAGGCACAGTAGAAACAACTTAGGAATATTACAGTTGTCATGAAATCCTTTTTTATCAGTTCCAAGAGAAGAATTTTCATACATGAGTGCCTTCAATTCTACATTTAGAGTCCAAATCAGCACTGAAATATTTACATTCTTTTCTTTTATGTGCTTGATAGCAGTGTCCAAAAGAAGGATTTGAGCATCCTAGTGAAGCAAGCACATATTAAACTACGCTTCCTACTGCTGAAGGCTTAACTCTCGCAAGATCTGAAACATTCTGTGACTTTCCTCCCTCCATGCAGCACAGAAAACTTGACTTCTGAACACAAGTACTCTTTTAGAAGTTTCCCACTTTACCATGTGTATTACAATAGGTGACATAAATATATGCGTGCATACATACATATATAATTACTCAGTGTGCACCATATTGTTTATTACATGAATCTGCATACTCCCTGTAATGCAACCAAAATATTTAAAGCTCTGTCTTACCAAGGTCTGAGTGCTCTGGAACCAATGCAGTGAGATTGCTATTCAAAGTTTTGATGCGTTAAGCTACTAATGGATTTTACTAACTCTCACCTTTGCTGTCTGTGAAGTTCCGTATACTAAGAATATCATTAAGATCCTGATAGTGGTTCTGCTTAATGTATGTTGTTTTCTCAGGAGTGTCCTGAAGTTGCATTGTGACCTCTTCCAAGTCTTTGTCCAGCTGAAAAACAAAGAGAGTGCAAATACCTAAAAATTCGGGAGTAATTGCTTCAGGTATCTGCACTAACTGCATAGCTTTCCATAATTAGACTAGAAGGTAGGTGATAATACAATTACTACACTGTGCCAAAACCAATCTTCTTATAGCACTACTACACTACCTCTAAAAATCATGCTACAGATAACAAATTGTGTTCAACTGTTGCACACAGGGCATGAGAGGAATAAGCTTTAGTAGCTGACAGTTTAAGCAATTCAAATGTACTGGTGAATGAGAAAGAGATGAGATGTAGGCATCAGAAAGCCCAGTCTGTAAACTCAACTCTTTCTTATTTATGTGTAAAATTGTGGCATACATAGCTATAACCACTTCATCCATCAAATTATCAAACATACAGGAGAATGTGAGCTGTGACAAGGAAACTGATTTGGATTCACTGGTTCTGGGCATTTAGTCTATCTAAGCAAAGTCCACAGGACCCTGCATGTACTAATGTGGCTCAATTGCTCTGACCAGCCTTGTGCTCACCATCACGAGCCTTGCAAGGCACAGGCTGAGATCTTGTGAGTTAGGAGGCTTAGTAGAAAAAACTATAGTAGGGTAAAGGAACAGAAATAGCCAGTAGGCAGATAAGTCTTCATTAAATTTCAGGGCTTTCACATGAAAGGGACCTGGCAAAGCTGAAATAATTTTCTTTAACAAGGCGGAGATAACTTTTGCTTTTGGAGTCTTTGGTAGTCTGAGTAAAGACCTTTTAGTTACCTAGGCAGTTGTTGTTATTTAAGACCTGGGCAAAGAAGTAACTGTTGCAATAAAATACCTTTTCTTCAAGGTATAAGAGCACTTCACAGATTGGACAAGAACAGGTTAGTTTCTGCACGATATAGATCTGTTATGGTTATCTTGTCTCACAAATTGGACAGTCTTCAAGACTGATTTGTTATCATTTCAGGTCTCCTGAGCAAGGATGGGCATAATTATAAATGTACATCCTTTATCTCTAAAGGAATTCATGTACTCAATGTACTCAGCCTTTCCCTCAGTAAGTACTGAAGAAGCTTCATGGCCTTTGTGCCAAAAGGGTCAGCTTACATGATCATAAAGGTCCTTTCTATCTTAAGAAAATATGTAATTCTGTTTCATAGAAGATATAAACCCCCATTTATCAAGTTTTTGAGCGAACTCTCAGAGAGGTTGAGAAGTAACAGCAACAGCAGTCTCTCAACTCAACCGTAAACAGCAACAAAGACAGCCCTTCAGTGGCCCTGGGGCTGCGGGTCTCTGTTGCGCTTGCACATAAAGGTTACACTCCTAGAGCTACTGCTTCTGTGGTGCTCAGCATGCCCGTGTGAAACGGCAGGGTAATTGGCCTGTTACAAATCAATAGGGGAAGTTTCTTCTTATTTTGCTAAGGCACGTTTTTGTTTTGTCACACGTGCTAAGTATTCACTGTACTGATTAGCTATTCATATAAATCATCACTTTCTTATTATTTCAATACTTTTCTATGGGGAAAGCTATTTTTTTTTTCTATCTAAAAGGTAGTCAGCATTTAAGCCGATTTCAGAATTGCAACAAAAAATAATAAAAAATAAAGTGTCTGGACAGTATACACAATAAACAATACCTCTGTAATTTTCATTCTCAAGCGGTGGTTCTCTGACTGCAATCCTTCTAGTCGAGACGTGCTGGCCTGATTGACGCTGGTGACTGATGTGGATGTTTTTGAATCTTCTTTCTTTTGATTTTGAGTGAACTGAAATCGTCTGTTCTGTGTGGCTGCATCTGGATTTGTTCTCAGTGTGATGAGCTGAAAGGTTGAAAAGCCTTAAGAAATCCTGTTTTATTTTTGCAGCTCTGTATTTTGAATCCCAAAATACTGAAAAGCAAGCCAAGAGTTCCTTTTTGACTTTCAACTACAAAACTCTGGAAAACGAGCTCTGCTTGCCATAACCAGTACTTGAGACAATTTCTGAATAACTTTATAGAATAGAGTGAACGAAAATGATTATGAGAAGGGAAGCATTAAAAAAAATCAGAAAAAATTTTCAAAATATATTTATCTGGATTTTAATTACATTGAAATAAATATATTGTAACATTCTATCAAATGTATTTTTCCCCTTCATTGATATCTTTTTACTTTCAAAGGATATATTCCTTCCCCAAGGAAAAAAACAACAATCCACCAAGCCCTTCTCTTCCCAAGCACAGTTTCATCTGAAATTTGTCCTTTCCTACTGTTACAAGTAACGCTCAGGCAGAGAGAGTCATGAAGCAGGGAGTATTAACAGAGGGAGAGCATGGGAGATTGCACTCTGGAGATAACAGAAACTTAATTAGTTTTTAGCTACCAAAAATAAACCAAATCTGTTCAAACAAATTAAATAAGCCATTTAAAAAAAGGTTAACCTTAAACATATTTAATTTAAGCAAATATAAGTAAAATTTAACACTCAGTGACAATGTGAAAATATCACCTCGATGTGAGGAGAGAAAGCTCCTGCTGTTTGGCAAGGGGGAGAGAGATTCTCAGATTACTCTAGAGAATACAAAATTTATGTTACTTGCCAAGCAGCATACATACACATTTGTATACAGACAAAGCTGAAGGAGCTCCCTGCCCTGAGAGCATAGGCATGGCATAATAAATCCAAAGTTGTCTGAAAAGAGGGATGGGGCAATCATTTTTTAAGCACAGCCCAGCCAGATGTTGTGGTATAGCCACATTTAGGAATTGGTTCCTCTTATTTTTAAGAGCATTAAACTGTTCTGCAGCTTTGGTGGCATGAAGTAAGGCCCTAACTTCTGATTGAGAGAGATCTGACTGGGCAGACACTGAAGCATCTGGTCCCTGGCATGTATCTACAGACCAAGTCTGCAGATTGGGATGATGCTTGCAGACAGTAAATTTCCTTTTTATGGTCTTAAAGTAGATGGAGAAGGCTAAGGTTCTCTGGGTCTTTTTCACCCTAGCTTTACTGGTAAAACTTGCCTTCAGAAATCCCAGATACCTAAAGCAATTGAACACAAGTTCAGGTAACCCGACAAGTTGCATCCCTGAGGACTAAGAGGATGGTCAATGTCATTGTGAGGCCACTCTAAGTTACTTTTGGAAGATGATGGCGATTTGGAGAAGTTCTTGAGGACTGGAAGAAAGGAAATGTCACAGCTGTGTTCAGGAGAGTGCGAGGAGGATTTGAGGAAATGCCTTCTTCCCACCTTCATCTCAGTCCATTGAGGATGCTGCAGCAAATCCACTTGGGAACCATTTCCAAACATATGAAGAGCAAGAAGGTGATTAGAAGCAGTCATTGTTGATTTAGGAAGGAGAAATTCTGCCTGACAAACCTGATTTATACCATTCTTCAGGGTGATATCTGGGCTGATAGATCAGGGGAGAGAGTTATTTTTCTTGACTTAAGCAAAGATTTCAACACTGTGTCCCATAACATCCTCACAGTCAAACTGATAAAATAGTGACTGGTAAGTGGCCACTGAAGTGGATTCAAAACAGGCTGAACCAACAGGCTGGGAGAATTGCGATAGCCAGTCACCAGTGCTGTACCTCAGGACCACAGGAGGACCCATACTTTGTTAGTGACCTGGATGATGGGATCATCAGTAAGTTTGCAGATGATCCTTAAAGAGGAGGAGACGTTGATACACCAGATGACTGCACTGCAGTCACTGGGGGATGTCAAAAGACTGAAGATCTGGGCCAATAAGAATCTCCTGAAGGTAGGCAAAGGGGAATACTAAGTCCCGCCCTTGAGGAGAAATAAATCCCAACCAAGCACCCAAGCAACATGAGGGGTGTTTGGCTGGAAAACAGCTTTTCAGTAAAGGCACTGGAAATTGTGGTGGACAAGTATAACATGAGGCAACAGTACCCTGGGCCAATGGAGATGATCCTTCCTTTCTGCTCAGCCTGGGTAAGAGCATATCTGGAGTACTGTGTCCAGGTCTGGGCTCCCCAGAGCAAGAGAGACATAGGTGTACTGAAGAAAGTCCAGAGAAGCGCTACAAAGATGCTGAGATTGGAGCCTTATGATACAAGTGGAGGCTGATGATTGCTTAGCCTTGAGATGGAAGAGATTGGTGAGGGAGTGACACTGTGTATAACTATACTATGGAAGAGAGTAAGGAGGATAGAACCAGACTCTTCTCAGTGGTGTGCAATGAAAGGAAGGGAGGCACAAGCTGAAAAAACAGAAATTTCACCTAAACATTACAAAAAGAGCTTTGCCTACTGTAAATGTGGTCTAATGCTAGTATAGATGCTCAGAGGGGTTGGGAAGTGTTCATCTCTGGAGATAACCAAGGCCCAATTGCTCAAGGCCCTGGGTATCCTGCTGTAGCTGAGCCTTCCTTGAACCCCTGTATCTTCACTTCCACCTTCTTTGTTTCTAATTAGGCTGGTTGTAGTGACGGGTGTGCCTAACTCCCACACCAAAAACTGCACGAAAATGAAGTTAAAGGTGAAGAACGGTAATAACAAGGCTTCTTAACTTAGCAGGGAGAAGTGTTACAGTATAAAAATTCTTCAGTTTGTTGTGGCCTAAGTTCAAACTGAATATAAGATAGAAGAAAAGCCACCCAACAATTGAATCCTTTTCACCTGGGAGTTTATAGCTAAAGACTGGATGATTTGCAACAGGGACATATGATGTAATAAATTCATTCACATGGTGAGGATTGTCCATGGGCAATGTTGTTGGCTTACACTGCACAAGGAATGAGATTAAATGAGCTTTTTTCTTTTTCTTTTCCTTTTTTATTTTCTTTTTCTTCAGGTAATAAAATCAGTGAAACTTATGTCTTGCTGTCTTACATCTGTGCAGTTTCAATTTCAGCAAAGGGTCAATGCCGAATACTCAAGGAGTCAATTGCAAATAGACAAAAAGTGCTACCAACACAGACAATTAATGTTTTAATCCATAGAACTGATTTTGCATTGCTGCTCTACAGGAAACTGGATCAGAATTAATGTGGTAATGCCATTGCAGCTAACAATGGTATGTACTCAGTGGGTGACTACAAGTGAGCACAATGTTCTGTCTCAAAAGGGATAGAGCAGAAAAAATGAAAGGACATGGAAATTTGATAAACGTGGATAAACATGGGACAACTACTTTATGAATATTAGGCTTTCTTCTTTTAAAGAAGTGAAGATTATGCTGAAAAATACTATAGATATGTCAGTCCTTCAAAAGATAATTAGATATAGCAGTTAACTTCTAACAGGAAAAATATACATAATATGTTTGAATTCTGCAGGTCACTTCTACAAGATATCCTTGAACCCAGAAATCAATAATAGTTCTAAAAATGTTTGGACATTTTTTGATTGGATAACAAGACTGCCTACAGTTACTATCAGTAGGATGCAGTCTAATGTTATCAACACTTGTACCTTTAAGTGGAGAGAGTGATGAACGTTTGTACCATGATCTGTCTTACTCTGTTATGGGATTTTCTTCATGTTTTTTTCTGAGGCACTTGGTACCAAATGAAATGGCAGTGGACAAAGAGGACATTTAACTGGAGAAGTATAGTAATTGCCATGTTAGAAGTAAATAAGATCAGTAGAGCTGACAAGAAGGAAGAGGAAAACGTCATGTTTCATTCCCTAATGTGTCTACACATTGTTGAATAGTTGCCTATTCAGATTCACAAAAGGGCTGTGGGGCAAAATTGAATTTCATCACTGTTGACCCAGAAGACTGCTGAAGATTAGTTAAAAGGAATGAACTTTACTCGGTAGAGCAGAGAAGTAGCAGCACTCACCTGGCTCAAAACAACATTACTGCTTTCATCTGTCTGGTCAGAGTTTAATAAATAAAAAAGTGCAGTCTTTCAAGTCTTCATTATCATCTCCTGTGATTGACAAGCCACAGGTTTTAGCAATCTTACTATGTCACCAAAATTGTACTGATTTAGGACACACTTGTTAAGGGGAGAGATTTGGTGCCTGTCTCACACTATCTTACCTAGATGTGCAAACTGGGTGGTGCCGGATACAATCTTCTGTGGGGTTCAGAAGGGCTATTGTGAAACCTGTGTTGAAGCAGGTTGCAGGAGAGAGTGCTTGCCAGCCATCCTGCTGTGACTGTGGCACAGCACAGAGAGAAGAGACATAGGACAAAATATCTGAGTGCAAGCATAAGAACTTTCCAGCTGTGAAAGCACTCCCATGGGCACTGGGAGTGCTGCATTCCAGCCCCTGATTCAACTTTTTTTTTTTTTGGTGCCTTACCCAACGATGAATATTGCAAAAAAGCTAAGCATTTGAAAACCTGACAATACATGGAAAGAGACTAAGCACTTTGCACTAGATGGCTATGGTTCATATTTGCATTTTGAGGAAAAAAGAACTGAGAGAAAAAATGAAGGTAGCATAATTGGGGTTTAAAGGAACATCAGATGAAGGGGTTAAAAAAGGAAAGACAAAAGTAATTTCAGAGCCTGTGACAATGTAAGAGAAAGATGGGCAAAAGAACATGAAAGCAAAAGGGCAAAGAGCTTGGACAGCATTACTACTTTTGTTTGAAGAGAGTTCTGACATTCTGTGGAGGTGTTTTTGGCATCAGAGTTTTAATATGCATTTTCATACAGCTTACACACTTAAATCTTGCAGTATTTTGAAGTACACTCTATTATGTTTGTGAATGTTCCCTTAATTTAGAATGAAGTTATGATTCTTCCCTAAGATCCAGAAGAAAAATATGACTATGTATGTCTATGTATGGCTTTTTAATATTTGAGAAGGGAATCGCAGAAATTGTAAAACTATCCTATTTAGTAAGTCCTGGAGGATTAATTACTTTGCTTTTTTTCAGATCAGAAGTCAGCTTCTATTGCTAGTCTGTGCCTCTAATTTCCTTCAGAGCATCCACTTTGATATAAATTTATTAGCTTTTATCTTTTACACAAATAGTTCTTGCTCCCCCTAGTAGATGGGATGCCACTTAGCACCAGAATCTCCTGACTAGATTTTGCTTAATACATTGATTGAACATAGTCCAGTAAAGAGCCACAAACTTTTTATCAATACTCATTTGAAAAACCTAAAAACAGATTTGAGAGGGAAAAGGACCTACATTTTGACTCTTGCCTTGCAAATATTTCGGACATCCAACTGCATATGCATCTGATTTGGGGTCATAAGCTACATTTATGCAAGTCACTTAAAATTATACAAGTGCACATCTTACTGCAAAATATCAAATGCATTCCCTAGCACTTGAGGCTTTGCTAAAGTAAGCTTATGTAAAAACCAATTTTCCCTTCGTTCAAGATCTGTCATATTCACATCTAAAGCTTAACTCTGCAAGGACAATGGTCAAATTCCCTCCCTCTGTGGGTAAGGGTCTTCTCAGTTCTTCTGACAAGGCACAATGAAAGCATCCTCAGAGCCCAAAGGAGCAAAAAGAAATGAAAGCATATGCCTCCCAGTCTGTGCCTCACTTAGTCCATTAATATACACATTAATAAATATAACTTAAGTGTCAGCATTTGCAGTATACATACAGATTTCCTCTTAAGTCCTGAAAAATCCTATTGTAGCACCATACTTGAATACTTTGAGATTTCAACACAGTTGGCCTTACATAAGGCCAGTGAACTAAAATGATCTTATTGTTTTGTAGGTATAGAAACAAAGATCTTGATTATCTTGCTTAGGGTATGTAAGAATCATAGAATATCCTGGGAAGGGACACACAAAGATCATTGAAGTCCAGCTCCAGGCCCTGCAAAGGACCACCCCAAGAATCACACCATGTGCCTGAGAGCACTGCTCAAATGCTTCTGGAACTCTGTCAGGCTTGGTGCTGTGACCACTTCCCTGGGGAGCCTGTTCCAGTGCCCAAACACCCTCTGGATGAAGGACCTTTCCCTAATATCCAACCTAAAACTCTCCTGAGATAGCTTCATGCCATTCCTTTGAGTCCTATTGCTGGTCAGCAGGGAGAAGAAATATGGCAGAGTAGATAACAGGACCTGTCCCTCCTGAATCTCCACTTATAATTCTTTCCAAAAAGTTCCTAAAAGTTGGAAATAGAGACTACTCCATTGAAACTACAGAAAACAACATTTGTTTCTCCAGTCACAGTTTCAGTAAAAATATAGGCATTAGAAACTCATGTATTCACACTCTTGTAATGTTGCATATTCCAATTTCTCCAAAATCTCACGAAGCTTTGTTTTTCCCTCAAGGTCTGGAAGCAAGATGGGCTTGTTTAAGAATTCACATACATCCCCTGCACTCGGAAAGGCAATAAACATTTATATATTAAATCATAATTACAAAACAGAAGAAAAAAATCCAGATCCATGCAAAACATATTCACCTACCTTAGGTACAAACACAAGGCAGAGAGTAATGGTGCTGCAGAATATTATGACTAAAGCAACAATGCAGAACTGCACATTGGGTTGGTCCCGGGTAAGGAACGAAACAGCAGCACCAATGATGCACATTATGCCCACGTTGTATACACTCATTCCGATGTACTTGCTGTCATTCAAAGCAGGAATGCTGACATTTCGTGTCTCCCAGGCTAGGAAACACCCAAATAACTGAAATGTTAAAAGAGAGAGAAAAGATGATAATTATAAGAGGAACTGGCTGTCATCCAGAAAAAGCATTAATTTAAAACAGGTAACACCTGTTTTTTTAACTTAACAAATATAGATGATATTACGATACAGAGATATACACCTACCTTTTATTCAGTATCTAATTACCCATGTGATCTGTTTTGCTCACTAGGACAGATTTCGCTCTCCCTCTCACAAGAGAAATGGGAAACTTTGAATTAGTTGTTATGGGAACAAATTTCTCTAAATGCTATGGCTATCTTTATTTTGTACTTTTAGTAATTTTTAAAGACAGTTCTTCCTGTTTCTTTTCAAGGATTCCAATAAAGATATAAAGTGCATTGTTCTTTTAGCTATTTTTTAACAGCTGTTCTCAATATACACTTATCAATCCAGTCATTCATTATATGATTATCACCTACATTAATAAGCAACAGTGCCAAGATGTGTCCCCATGGGAGATAAATAAACAACGTAGAAAGTGTCACCCCAGTTGTTCAGACTGCAATTATAATGTCTTTTATTATAGTGGGAGTTGGTAATGGCCTTTCAATTGCAGTTGTCTAATGATTTCTGGCATAAAACATTCTTGTGGCAATTTTTTGTTTGCTTTTTTCTTTGGTGTATTTTTAAGTTTTAGCCCCTTTGTTATTTGCCATATGCTTTTGCAATTCAGCAGGGGAAAGTCTTTAGTGGAAGGAAGCCATCTTCATCCCTTGAAATTTAATTAGATTTTTCTTCAATGTGAACTACTGCAAACAATTATTTTCTTTCTCTTGCTTTCCTCAGAGAAGTTCTGGCAATGCAATAAAACCCTAAACGAACTCAAGATGTTGTAAATAGGTAACCCAGCCTACAGTCTAGGCAAAGACATATACTCCTGTAGGAGTGAATGGTGCCTTGGGAAGAATGACAGACAGCAGATGGTATTGGAGGGAAGGGAAGGATAGAGAGAGAAACCACCACTAAGACCCAAGACGTGGTTTCTGTGTTTTCTGGCTTTTTCTGATCACAGTGCAGGGACAGACAAGAAGGGGAAAGAACAAAGGTGCACTCCCATTGACCTTAGTACCTTTCCTGCCAGACCATCATATCCACTGTTGTGGAGATAATATTCTCTTTTATACAACTGCAATCCATGTGATAATCCAGGAAATTGGGGGTCAATGATGATACCATTTGGGGATTAATTGAAGTTGCCTAGTAGAAACTTACTTTCTGTCTTTTTTCTGTGGTGAATAACCTGGACTAGAAGAACAGTGTTTGGTTGCTAGACAAATTCAAGAGAGGACGGAACTGGCAGATTGATGTTTGCCCTACAAACTCAGGTTTCAGCTGTAGTAACACCTGGACACTAGTAACTGTAAATTTCCTTGATTATTTGGTTAGTTTTTACCTCAACTAACAATGGCAACAAAGCCAACCCCTTGTGACTCAGCTGCTTTGCACTCCCATGGGCACTATCAGGCTGCAGCAACCTACCTACTCAACCAGGCACTTGCAAACAGGCCAGCCCTTCCCTCCCATCACTGAGTTTGTCTGCTAGCTTATTTTATTCTCTTGCCTACAGCACATGTCACATAGCCACATGTCCATGGCTGGAAGGCTTTGGCAGATTAAGCATCTACTGTCAGACCATGGAGTATAGCAGGCTGCAGTCCAGGCAAGGGATGTAGAATCACTCACTCACCCACTTTCCAATGCTGCCATCACTGCTGCAATCCATATCAAGATTCATTGGCAAGGGTGGCGCTCTGCAGCAACAGCATCAGCAACCACCTTTGCAATCCTTACCCAAGTCTTTCTCAGCAACATTCCCACCCTCCCACCTGTACATGCTGCTGCAGGAGATGCTCCTGTACAGGGCATTCCCTTGTCTCATCATCACAGCCCTGCCTCTTCTATTTAACCCATCTCCTCTAGTAGGACTAGAGCTTACACCTCACTCCAGCCCCTTGCTTCTTCTCCAGCTATTCCCAGCAGCCTAAGAATTGCAGGAACAATAGTAGTGGCTGCTGCAGGCAGAGCATAGGAGAGGGCCCTTCAGGGATCAAGGTGTCTGTAGAGAGCTACCTGGGTCAGCAAGGGGGCTCAGCCATTCAGGTAAGGCAGCTGAGGACAGTGTACCATTTATCAAGCTGGGTAGCTTTGTCCCAGAGCAGCAGCTCATCCGCTAATATATTTTCAGAGCCCCTCTGTTAAACAAGGCAGTAGCTCCAATACGGAGGGACGCAGGCAGCGCTCCTCTGCTGTTGTGTCCAGCACTGTGCACAGGCAGAGCAGGGAATGTACAGACTCCTCTACAGGCTCTGCAGGAGCAAGTCGTTCACTGTATTCACGGTATTTAGGCTGCACTGGGGACATACAGTACTGCAAAGTACCTTTTTGCAGCACACAAACCTATTCCTCCCAGACATCCCACTGTCTCAGTGGTTGCCTGTCCTGCACTCCCTGCACTCTTGGTGCTGCACAGCTCAGCAGTGCTGCTAATTTACGTTTTGCCAGCCCCTGAAATGACAAACAGGCTGGTCTGGGCTGAGCTGTTTCGAAGCATAGAAGGAATCCTTGTCTGTATTTCTACATCACATTTTTAAAGGATGACACACTGATTAACTATGGAGAAGATTTCTATCTTCTTCTACTACTGTTAATTATTAATGTGATTTTTAGGGTTGCTGGTCATCCCTCACTCTCCTCCTCTTCTCCCAGTATGAACAGATTCCCTTCCAAAAGCATTATTCTGGGAATACAGCCAATATACTTATGTGAGGACAGCACTTATTACAAATAATGGGGATGAATTTATAGCTGAGGCGGTTATAAAGTGATCTAAAATATCAATTATAATGGAAAAAAGATAGTTTGAAGAGTGTTGTGGGGGTTATGGTTTGGCCCATTCTCATTTATAAATGAGAACAACATGGAAAATAGTTAAGCATCTTCCAGACAAAAAGAAGATATTTATTTATACCGTAACTAAAGAAAGGGAGAGGCTCTTGCAGCAAGTGGGTTTCCTGACAATGATGCACTATTGTAAGGGCTTAAGGATCACAGTTGCCTGTCTCAAGCACTGTTTAGGCCACAGAAGGACTTAATCATGAGAAAAGCATAGAATGGAGCCACAGGATGGTGCTAAGTCCAGGCCTGGCAGAGACAAGATCTGGTTAGCACATCCTGGGTAATGCACCCAGACAAAAATTCCCACTGAGGCAAACTGTGTAAAGAAGCAGCTACTGGTACACATCTCACCCGTATCACTAGTCAAACAAAGATCACTCTGAGTTACCAGACAGATGGATACCTGAAACTTGGACTGTAAATTAAGCCACCTTAATGGGAGCTTGAGGTAAGATGAGTGCGATACTATTGCCTGAGTGTTATCTCAGGGGAGGTAAACAAAACTGTGAGAGAAGAATGTATCCCTGATAATGGACGTGAAGAATGCAGAATCTACATATCACAGAGAAAGCCAGCTCAGCAACTTTGCTGAAATCAGAACAAGGTAAAAGGTAATTCTGGCGGAGGGAGATCATGGCCACTGACTCATGGCCCACTGACCCAAGAAACCACTGACTCAAAAGGAAAGAAAGACTGACCATGAAACTAATTAGCAATGGAGAACTGTGTAGCCATTGAGCATTAATTCCTTTGTTTGCAAAAAATGTATAAATAGTGAAAAGTTTTGAACTTGGGACCTCCAACATGGAGAAACCCAGGGTGAAGAAGGACCAACAGGATGCTGCTGGATCCAGGAGTGATGACTGTCTTCAGCTTAATCTGTCTGTCTCTGCTGTCTCTCTCTCTTCCTCCCTTCTCTCTTTTCTATTTCTTTCTGTCTTTCTACCTCACATTTTATCTGACTACTGACTTTGGCATATGGTCTCATTTGCACCTTGATTCAGGCAGAGGCATCTCACAATAATCAGATCTTATCAACTATAAATTTGAGAGGATTTTTTAAACTTTTATCAGCATTTTGGGTAAAAGGCTTGCCTCAGGAAGAGATATCTCCTTTTCTAGAAGTCACAGCTCATCTCTGAAACATGGATAGAAGCTGAGAGTTTTCTGCAGCCTGTTGCCAGGGTAGTGGTGATTGCAGAGGTGCTCCTTGTTTGCCTGCTACAGATGCCTGCAGGGCTCCATGAGGTTGGTAAGATTTCTCCTCCGAGACAAAGCTTTCCCAAGGGAATCTAATGCTTTGCTTTCTCCCCATCTACCCTCTTATTTTCCCCCTTTCCTGAGGCTCAAACAATCTGCACAAATAAAAGAATAAGTTTTATGACTGTAAAAATCATGTAAATCCCCAAAATGCCTTGATTGAGGAATGGGATGCAGACATTGCTTGTGAAAGGTTCAGATTTCTGTGATTCCCTGACAAGTTTTGAATATGAAACTTAGGAGCTACAGTTAAAAGCACAGACTCATAGTACCTAGTTCAGCTCCACTTTACTCCTGAGACCTAAACTTTAAACAGATAAGTTTATTTATTTAAGTAAATTTAAGTAAATTATATTTCAAATTATGCTTGGGGGCACTTAATTCTTGAGACTGCTGTAAATTTAAGGACTATTTGATATTTAAGGCTGCCTGCTGGGATTTGCAATGCAGCTGTTTCTCTTCCTATTACTCCTAGAGGGCTCAGGCTGGTAAAGGCTTCTCAGACTGTCTACTGGCTTGGGCCTCACACAGAATGATGCTGGTGATGACCATTGCATAGCTTCATGTTTGGAGAACACACCAGAATGATGTGCCCCAGATGCCCAACCCCAGAGCAGAGGCTGGCTTCAGAAGGAGCTCTCAACTTCTTTCAGAGCTGTCAGATTTTACGCAGTGAGAGAGTGACTGTCTTAATTACTTGGGCACTTGCGTGGGATGTTAGTTCTGCTCTCTGCTGGGAATTTTGATTAAACAGTCTTTAGAGAAGGCGTGCATGAATACACATTGGGATAGAGGCAGGCAGCTCTTAGCAGTGCTAATGTGCTAGTTTCAGAGAGGTGTAGGACACATCTGTCCCCACTGCCTTATACCAGCTGACTTGGGCAGCTCCTTGCTGGCAGTTGCAATTCCCATCCTGGGGCTTCTGATGGACAACCCCCCCCGCCCCCCATCAATCACAGCAGGAGTTTGAGTAACTCAGGGCTATGCATTCTCCTACAGAAAGCAGTGGTCTAAAAGTTAAGGACACAACAGTCTACTGTCAAGTCTGATGGCCTAATTTAAGTCCCTTTGGGGATCTCAACCAGTGACTTACTGAGTATGCAACTGGGAAAGCTTCCTATATTTTTAGTCATGAACTTAAAGCCTTTTTCCACTTTGGTCTACTAAATACACATCTTACTGATCTAGAAAGCATTATAAAATGTTGTTCTGGATTTTCTCAGAAGGTATGGATTGCTGTACGGCAAGATTGGTTTGTTTCATGTTTTGTTTGAGGGTAGGCAGCTTCCATTTGACACTACACTGATGTAGAGTATTACCTTTGTAGCAGTTGGTATGGTAGTTTAGGCTGTGTTGTCAGTGCACCTAAAAAGGGTATGAGACAGTGATTGTGTAAATTTGGGGAAAACAGTATCTGAAGACCACAGAATATACAGTGAATTTACTGTGACTAATGATAGAATACTGGTCACTAAGAGAAATCTGTATTAAAATCTTAGAGGAATAACAGAACTTTGGTGAATACAATATTTGTGTTTACAGAGTTTAACAGGCAAACTTTAATTTTAAAAAATCTCGTACTGACCAAATTGTGATAGCTGGGGATATAATAAAAGTGTTTGTAGCTAATGTACTGGAAAACATTTAACATTGTCTTTTACAACTTTACTGGCTAATTAATTTTAAAACTTGTTCATGAGAATTACTGCTAAAGACAATAACGATTGCTTACTGATGCACAACACATATTGATACAACCAAGTGCCTAATTTGATACTGGACTGCATAGACTGTCAGGTGACAGGCAGGAAATTATTTATTCTTCTCTATTCCCTCTTGCCCTGTACTGCCCTTAAACCACTTTTTATATGTTTCATTTCAAAGTCATGTCAACTTTTACTTTGGGAGTGGGTTATGAGCAGTATTGGGAAAAGAAAGATAAAGAAAGAAAAATATACTATGGATATCAGAAAAGAGCAGAGAAATACCAAAGGAAAAGCCTCCAATCTTGCCAGAAGTCATGCTTGCCAATAACTAGTGGATGTGGTTTTGGAAAAACTATATATTGGACCGGGCTGCAGCTTTGCAGCTAATTGCTATACTGTAGTAGCACTTACAGTGCTCACTTGTGCATTGTAGCCCTGTTATGTCACACAAAAGAATAAAACCAAGCCTTTACTACAAAGATTTTACATTTGGGGATTTTTGCTTGGTTTGGATTTGGTTTTTCTGGGGGAAGAATTATGTTTTGTTTTGTTTTTCCTTAGCTAGATTACCATGAGATTTTCCCTCCTGTCTTCCCTAAAGATAAAGGTAGTCCTGGACTCTGGCCTGTAAAGATGCCTCAGTCTGAAGTAACTGTGAAGCTGGACTTGTGGGTTTTCCTACTTATGTTCAGTTATTAAATCCAGATCACCACAGACATAGGCACAAGGGCTGCAGATATTTTTCAACGAGATTTTTCAAAACTATAAAAAAAGGGATTTTTGATGTTCATGTTTTCACTGGAGAATTGGGCAGTAAAAAATACTAAGCATTTTTCAGGAAGATACATAGAAAAGGGATTTTTTTTTTTTTTTTAATTACCAGCACAATAAATAAGATTAGAAAACTGAAAGACAAACTACAGCCTTGTAGGTCTCTTAGCTTCACAATTAGTACAATCTGATGTTAAACCATTGCTCACTCCCCTGATCTGGTATGAGTCAGCTGTGTATTTAGTTCATTTTCACAGAGCTACTCTGGATAGACATTATTAAAGGGAAGATTAATATGTCTATTGATCATTAGGACAACAGCTAAATATTGTTTTTGATTGCAAGATTCGATATTTAGCTATTCATCTGAAGGACTCTCTTCTCAAAGGTCATGGCAAAACCCTTTATGCCCAGTGCAACATGGAAAGGCAGCTGCACAAAACTATGAATACTAACAGGCATCCAGATAAAATTTTTCACTTTATAATCAAGCCTCCGAAATCAAAGGGTCAATAAAATATTTTCCCTTCTTTCCATTCAGACTGTATTTGACTTTCTTTTATGAATATTCTGCTTAGTCATTAAACACATTATAGTAACAAAGTTGAAACAAATGCACAATTGGTTATTAGCAAATATCCATTTGGAATAGCTTTATATTGTCTCTGGCACAAGATTACCACAAACAATCACAACACTGCAAAGAGATGAAACATGTTTCATCAAAAACACGGTGTGCTATAGTTTAAATCTATTTCTACTATACAGATATTGATGACAAGAGACATCTAAGGGAAGACTGCACTATCTGCAACATTTCATAAACATATTTGAGGTTTCCTTATGGTCATAGTAGAGAAAAATTTATGGAACAAAACCATATGAAAATGTGTGGTTTTGGATACTAAAATACTGTCCATGTTTTATTAAAGATATAATAACTGGTACCACTATAAACTACCTTACCCCACCAGAAAACTTAACTATGTTCCTCTCTAGTGATTGTAAGATGGGACAGATGGGTTGATGCTAAACCCATCATAAATATGAGCTGGAATCATGAAAATTGAGAAGGGGGCAGTCCCTTCTTCCAAATACTCTTTTTGATAATGAAGGGAATTAGGAAAGAATGAAAGCAAATGTGTTAAAAATCAAAGGTATTTTCCAAAAATAATTAGGAATTTTAACATTTGAAAACTGTTCAATTTTTATACACATCAAATTTATTAATTTGCTAAGAAGATTAATTAACAATACTGTTGACATAGTATCATAAGGTAATTTGGAGAGACTTGAGAAAATCATCAAGTGCAAGCTGTGAGATCAGACTAGGCTCTATCCAGCCTGGTCTTGATATCTTCCAAGGACAAAGGCTGATCAGCCTCTCTAGGGAACCTGCTCCACTGCTTCACTTTCCTTAGAGCAAAAAAAAAACACACCCTCTTTATATCCAGCCTTCATTGAGTATAGTAAAAGAGTAAAAAGGAGGAGCTTGAGTTGCACACCACAGCTGTACAGTTCATAAGCAGTTCCTGGGCTAGACATACAGAGAGAGCTTAAGCATCTGAAGCAGGAGTGAGAAGGCACACATCCAGCATCCAGCAAGGACAATCACTCCATCCCTATTTGTAGGTACCTAAATTCTGTTAGTTACTGAGTTTCTGCTGAGTATTTGATTACTGGTGCCTGTCACACAACCAGCCACTGCTGGAGTTCAGAGAAGTGTCACTTTAGAGCTAGTGAGGACTTTCTACCCCCAGCAAAACACTCTGCCCTCCTGCCTACCATGGCAAGAGCACTGAGTGCTGACCAAAGACTGGGCCACTGGGCACTGACTGCAGCCCAAGGTCTAAATCATGATATCTAACTCCGTTTTTGCAAATCCACTTCTAGATGAATGAAAAAAATGGAAAAGTAATGTTTATGGATTAGCCATCAAAGCAAAGGAAGCTATTTGAAAAGGGAGCAGGAGAAGCAACAGGAATATTTAGAAATAGCAAGTAAAAAATGTTTGCTGTAAACAATCTGCCCTAAACTTCATATGTGAACATGCTTTTCTTACCTTAAAAATTGGTTTGGTTGTTATGGAATGTAAAACAAACAAGCAATAAAATTGGCCAAAGACTAGACAGAATTTAACAAAGGTTAAAAAGAGGAAATTAATAATAATGACTGTGAATTAAAGGTGTAAAATACAGATAGTGGAAAGGGTGGTTAAATACATAATAGTAAATGAATGGCTAGCAGCTTTAACAGAATTCATAAGGATTCCTAAAAATGTATGTGGAGAAAAAGGAATCGTAATAATGATTAATTCCTTGGAAGACGAGAAATTCAATAGTAATGATGCATGATAAGATATGGTTAACAAGTGTTTTTATCCTATATTTACATAGAGGTGGAACAATCCATTCACATCTTGCCAAAACAGAGGACTCGTGAAAACCCTGTCAAGGCAAGCTGCTGTAATCACTGAGATCTGATAACTCACATGCAGGAGTTTCGAGAATTGATTTAGAAGGTGTCTGGACTGCTGGGCTTAATTGTTGATATTTATTTGAATTCTGGCAAAGCTCCACTTAAGATACAAAGAGGCCATATGGGAAAAGAGAAAGCGGAACATCTTCAGTGATTACAGAGCTATTACTATAATTTCTATCCTAAGCAAATTAATGAAATGGTTGACACATGAACTCAGGTAATAAGTGGAAAAAAAAAAGTGATAGGAATATAATTCAACATGCTATTATTTTTTTCAATGACATTGCAAAACTGAATAGAGTTAATCACATTCAAGCTGCTTACTTGGATTTCTCAGTAGTGTTTGTCTTAATACTGGACAGTATTGTTATTTAAAAATAGAATGTTATAAAATCAATACAACAAATTTAAACTGATTGAAATCTACATGATAGGTCTCAACATATAACTATTAACAAGAAGCCACTCAAAAAGCAAATTATAGGTTTCTAAAAATTCCTAACCTAAGCTGTCCCATAAATGTACATTGACTTGAAGGAGACTATAATATCACAGATGAAAATGATGCAGAGGAAGCAGAGGAGGAGCAACTCATAGGTGCCATTTTCATGAAGCAGCATGATTTTTAGAAAAATCACAGAAATTTGGCCAAATGCAGGGAAGTTTGCCTAGAAATAAATGCACCAGGTCATTTTAGAGAAAGAGGGATAAAATATATGCAAGACCACCAAGGTTCAAGGTTTGGAAGTAAGACGTATTCAACTTAGTGATTAGAGAGCCTCAGAAAACAGAGGATTCTTTCAGACTTGAAGTTAAGATTGAACATTATCCCAAGGATATATTTTAGTTGAATTAATACTTTACTTGGCTTCATAAATCAATTACAGACTTATGTTGTGCAGTGTATCAACTATAGTGGCCACTAGAATGTTTGAATAGGGATCATTAAAACAAATTAAATTTCTTATTCTTAGTGACCTTTATCAAGTCCCATGATGCGTATGCATTATTTTTTTCCTATCTTTACCGTGAAATTCTGATATTTTCATCCTTAGCAAGGTTAGCTAAGGATGATAAGTTAAAAACAGCATATGAGAAGTGGTCAGTATTATTATGGCTTAAAAACTTCTCAATTAACACTTACAGGAAAAAAGTAGGATTTGATACAGAGAGTAACAGTCAAGCTGAAAATAAACCTTTGCCACAAAAGCCTGTTTCTCAGTAGCTTAATAACAGTACCTGTAACACTATGTCAGGGACACAATGAAACTTCCAACATATGTACACCTGGAGTTTAATGTTAATTAAAAGCATTATCAGGAAGAGAGGAATCAAATAGTAGACAAGACTAGTGTGTGGGATTATTAAGGAAAGCATTTTAGAGGAGTCCAATCTGGTATTTTTCTGGCTAAAATCAGAAAAATAACTCATACCCCTCAGAAATATATTAGTGCACTCACTAACAGCACACCGCTGACAAGTTTAAGATGATGTGTTTTCTATCATCCTTTGGAATATATGAAATTAAGGTACTTTTCAACTATGTCTACATCATCAGAAATCAAAAGCTTGACATGCTAGAACTGACATGCAACTGGTCTATTTGACATGGTGGTGTTTGGTCACAGGTTGGACTTGCTGACCTCAGATGTTTTTCCCAACCTAATTGATTCCGTGATTCTGTGATGGACAACATGTACATGCAGACAGACCTTGAACTTGTATGTAGCCTTTTAGGAGCTGAACCTGAGATGGGAGAAAACACTGAATCCCGTAAGTATGGGGGAGTTTGAGAAGACTAATAAATTGGTCATTAAGAAGACTAACACAATGGTAAAGGCAAGATTTAGGGTGATCACCTTCCTGTTATTCTCTAGTCATCAGTCCTGAGGAATATGAATCCAATAACTGATAAGCCTTCATACAGTTAGTAAGCATTTCCTCACATCCCCTCAAAGGCAACTGAAGAATTGTGAATCTGACTTTTAAAGTTTGCTTACTTTAATACAGAGGGAACTGGTGCATCCTGGTGAGTAATGCCTTCTCTTATTTTGCCTTACCTTGCCTTTCCTGCCCTTCTGTGCTCTGGCCTACCCTGAGTGATTTATTCACTGCATCAGTGCATTTAAGACATCAGAATGGACAGTATTACTTTGTACTTCAAGCCAAAAAGAAATGTTTTTTTTTTATGTTAACCCAATTTTTTGAATTCCCATTTTGAGACAAGAGGTCATGGTAAACAATTTGGGCCCAAGCAAATCATTAAGCCATTTCACCTTAAATATTGCTTTGCTAACTGTAATTAGCAATACTAGACATTTAGTATGTATCAAGTTAAATTAGATATAAGTATTTTATTATTACAAACCACACGATTTTGTATCAGATAAACCTTTATAAAATGATACAGTAACATGAGAGGTTTTGTTTTTTGTTCTGAAGGCAAATTATGTGTGGCACACAGAAACATCTTTGGGGATGAGATAAAATGCATCAATTCTGTTGTCCTCATATCACTCACCATCACAATCATTTTAATTACTCAGATGAACATCATCATTTTTCTTATGTAGCGATTTGTGTGATAAGAGGGCAATGGAGTAATAAAAAGTGTATATTTCACTGGTGGTTATGAAACACTTTGTGCCTGAAAGAAGCATAGTGAGTAATGGCATTTGCAAAATAAGTTTGCAAATGGTGCTTGCAGACTTAAAAAGAGCCAAATACCTTGTAGAAAATAGTCCAACGTACATGTTGACAAACCAATCTAGGGCAACAGACTGTGAGAACCAAGGCAGTTTGATTACTGTCCAACACAACTCAAACTTGAAACTTCAAAGAAAATTGCCTGAGAATGTATATTAAAAATTTATGCTACTATTTTTTCTCTCCAATTTTTAATCGAAAACATTAATGAAGGTAGTTTTACAAAAAAAAAAAAGCCAAACAAAAATCAAACCCAACCTAATCCAAGCAGAAAACACCCTACCATTTGTTTGAGTCCTTGAGTACTTTTAAAGAGATTTTAATTTGATTTGTTTATTTACACGACCTTAGGAGAACCAAGCATATTTACTTGTTTACTTTTCAAACATATTCACAGGGAAAAATATCTTAAGCACTTGTATAAGAAACACTGGTAAATTCTATCTGGAATAAAGCAAAATGAACTGTTTAAAACTTCTACACAGGGGGATTGGAAAGTAACAGAAGGAGGGAAAACTTTTTTGTTTTTAACAAATTATCTAAGGCAAGTCTTATAAAATGAAATATGGCCTCCTAAGTGAAGGGCAGGTATGCTAAAACATGAGTAATATACTAGAAAAGGGATGAAAAGTTAAGAACTTCATCCCTGAAGATAAACCATTGACCTAACAGATACAAACGGACCAAACAGACACCAGCACAAAGTCTGCAAATATTGCAATAAGGTTAAATACCTGGCCAGCAACTGGTTACTAAAGCTATGCTTTCCAGTCTAACTGTATCTCTTTGGAAGATTTGTCTTAAAAAAGAGACAAGATCAGAAACTGACACTATTCACATTAGGAAGAATCAAACAAAAGGAATATAAGTAGAAATTTCAGAAGCTCCCAGCTCCACACAAGTGTAGATGGGCCCTGCAGAGGGGTACAACAGCTTTGACAGCCCGAAGAAGCCCTCACTCCCTTTCGTTTGCAGCAACCTGTTTTGAGCTGGACTAGTTCCTTGGTGTGCAAAGAAGCTCCACATGTAATGTTCTGGTACAATTTTGGCTTGTGTGCTGTGTGTTTTGCATAAAGAATAATGTTTTATGCCAATGGACAGTTATATCTTACTGTCTAACTGTGGCTCCAGTTCTGGTCAACGTCATGGCTACTAACTGCGGATGTCCTTGCCTTCAAGACACATATCCCTCAATGCTGTGATACATGCTGGGGTTACTGTGAATCCAGAGCTGCCCAGTAAGACATGCTGAGGTGTGGAATCTATCCTAATTCCTGGTCCCTTTGGGGGGATCAGGTATGTCCTAGCTTTTGATTTCACAGCCTGCTTGGATATTCACTGAAAAAGAAGAATCTACACCTAAAGTTGTTTTGTTTTGGTTTTTTAAATTATTAAATGGAAATATGAGAAGGCTTCCTTTTGGCTAGTAGCTTCAGGATCAGAGCTGTTACCTGGGAGCTGGAAGCACTTGGTGCTAGTGCCTTCTTTGCCTTAAGGCTCACCCCAGCAGACAACAAAGCAACTATTCAGAATTCAAAGAAACAAAACCACTCATCCCTCCCTGTTGAACCCTATATTGGGTATTTAAAGAGCTTTCAGCCTGAAAAAAGCAGCATGAAAAGCCGCAGGAACTCAGCAGAGCTTTCATTCACAGTGGAGAAGGAAGAGGGGGACTCCAGGCACCAGCAGCTCCCTCTCCCTGGCTTAGCCCCAGGCAGCAGCACCAACCACGCTGGGTGGAAGCAGCTGACCCAGTCTTTCGTGGGTGTCCCGATGAACCAGCATGCTACAAATGCACAGAACAGATTGAATCCTTCGGGCAGTGTAGACTAATGTTTATCTAGGCTTAGGATCCAGATGGGGCTAAACTCAAGATAGGTGTTCTGCTGGTCAGTGCTGTCAAAATCAGATGTTTTCAAAACCTTCAGGCTTAGGAGCTTTTAATCACTAATAGTCACCTTTACATTTTTTTGTTTGTTTGTTTGTTTGTTTGTTTTTTTTTAATTTTTTTTTTAATTAACTATCAAGCTTCAGGGTTCCTAGTCCCTGAGGTCTGTTTTAGTAACTAAATCTTTTTGTGGAGATGGGCCTCTGTGACAAAAGGGTTATTTTCATTCAGGCCCCAGATTAATCTTGCATCCTGTGACTATTCCTGCAGGCCAATTCCAACTCAGAGGCAAACACCTAGAACAACCTCATCCTACCTTTTTTTGGAGAACATACAGGAATTCGGATGATTTGGCCTCTTTATTTGCAAAGTTGCCTCATTTACAGACCTGTCTTCTCATTATTGAATCTCTTGGTTTGTGGTATATCTATGGTGTTCAGCTTAGGTGCTATTAATGTCTTATTTATTTTATGCATGCATATATCCACATATAATTGCCTAATGAACTTTAGAACAGATCTGATTATGAAAGTTGTACTCAGTGCAGTCTTAACTCACTCCCAACCACCAGGAAAGTAAATATAATTCAGTTCATGCCTATCAATAAATAGCAGCTTGAAATCAGTGCTGTTCAGAACAAACTATGCTTACCATCAGCAGCCCTTTATAAGCATACACAATCCCAAGCCAAATTGTCATGTGGGTGTTTTCGCAGTGCTCCAGGATTGGTCGGATGGAGATATCTCTGCCTGCAGGGTCCGGCTGCAAAAATAAAATGAGAAATATTTGGATTCAGATTCCCTTTGCATTCACACCTCAGTGGAACTTAAATCTATTTTCAGTAAATTGAGGATGTGTAGAATACAGAGTGGACAACTTTAAAATAACTTGTGATGAGCGCAGACCCATGAACCTGCAGAGAAATATAGTGAAAAGCAAGGACCTGAGGAAACAGCTGCATGACAGCTACTACCTGGTGAGGTCACATCTACTGCAAACCAGAAAGAAAATGTCTGAAGTCACTCTGTATTTAACACTGTCAGTCACATTTATCAGATTTAGGATGTCTAATTTTTCTACAAGGCACACAGCTTGAAAGCACAGGAATGAAAATGAATGTATTTAAATTCATCTTTCCTTTCACCTGTGGTTCTTGTGTCACTGGCAAATGGCTGATAAACAATGTATGAAACATTGCTGTGTTTCAGGTGTTTTTTCATTGATAACCATGAGCTAAATCAAAGACCATTTACCATGGAAACTACAGCAGTAGCTTAGAAGAGAGTATAAATCATCAAAAATAGGGGAAAAAAAAGTCCTGTAGAGCCAGGGATTGCCTATACAAAATGCAATACTTCTGGAAACTTTGTAGCTTTCCATTTATTTTGAAAAGGAGATTGTATAATATTACAGAGTCAAGAGGACTTGGATACTATCAGGACTGTTTGTATAAAGACTCAGAGAAACCTGCAAGAACCACACCTTGCCCTCCTCACTTTTTTTTTTTTAAACAGGGGAAAGAAGAGTTGACATACAGAGCAAAGGAGTACTAGCTACTGTACTGTATACAATTAGAATATATATTAGGGTCTGGTCAAACTGTTAAACTGCTTGTTAATGATGTACATTTTATAAGAACACAAGGATCTTCGTGCATGTGATTCTTAGAGATATTGTTTTACTTATATGACACAGAACACTCCTGTTGGCTATTCTGAGATATGTGTACCTACAGCCTGTTGTGCTTTTCATAATATTGAAAGCTATTTTTCCTTTCTACTTTGAAACATGGGATCTGAACTTCAGCCAAACTAAGATCAAGCTAGACATAACTTTCTGTGCCTGGTTGTCTCAGTGGGCTTTGCAAATTTCCTTTTTGATGAATAACATGTGTACAATGTGTCATGCAGAAGTATAATGAATATTATACAAGGAAAATTAATGTTTTCACTAGCTCAAAAGTAGAATTGTATGTAGAAGGGCTTTGGAAAGATCTAAATAATTTCCTAAAGCTTATTCTTGCTGCCTCTGATGGTGCATGACTTTTGCTATGGATTTCAGTGGTCGCAGCATTAATCTGCAGCTCACTTTCTTCCATTGGTATTTTTGTATGTGAGGCACTGCCCACACCTCATATACTTTAAAAAAATAATGTATCAAATAAGTAGATAGACGTAGTGGTGTAGAAAACCCAAACAATGTTATGCACTGCAAAGTCAATGGATTCACCATTTTATTTGCAAATCCTTCAGTAGGCAAGACATTAACATTTAAAACCTTTTCCTATCGGGGACTTCTGTAGAAACCCTGAGCAGAAAAATAAAGCTCTTTGAAAAAAAGATGTCCTAAAATAAAATAAGATAAAACTGAAGGCAGCAATATTAAGTCTCACAGAGACTCCCTCCTAATGGTTGTTGATGGCAGGCAAACAACCATTAACTAAAGAACTGAAATGACTGTAAGCATTTAGTGTCAGCCACAGCATTTAAGATGCTACAAATGTTTGTCTGGGGATCAGTTGAACTCCCTCATTCTCCCTCATCAATGACACAAGCCCAATGCTAAATTTTAGGTACACTGAAAGCACCTTTTCACATCAAAGCTACAACCTATTATGTTCAAGATAATTTCTTTCTATTATTGAAGTAAAGTTCACAGGACAAATCATTCACATAGACCTCCGAACATGTTACTGATGTGTGAACAAGGTTGTACTACAGAGATATTTTTCTGAAATTGTAAATTACACCTGAGCCTGCCAACAGCTTCATCCCTCACGGTCTGGAATTATGAAAGTTGTACAAAATTTAAGGATGTGGTCATCAGACTGTTTATTTAAATTTTTTTTCCTTCAAACTGATGAGTCAGCACAAGACTCTCTCTTTGTTTCCCCAGTTCCATGTCGCTCCTGCCATGTATTCCTTTTATTTTAGTTTCATCCTTTCCCGAAACAAGAAAGTGTATAAACAATTTAGACTTCCAGCTGGTGAGAAGAATAACGTCATGTGGTTCATTTCACTTATTCCTGGATTGAAAACTCCAGTCACACTTGGACAGAAAGATTCCACCCCTTTTAACCAGCTATAATAATTGGAATAATTATTTGTTTTGAAGAATATTACTGAAATGAAAACTGCTATTTGGTCTGTGGCAGATTATATTTTTATTTTCCCTATGTGGTTATTGTCTAATTTAAATTGCTTCAAAATTGGAAAGCATATGTCCATTCATTACTCAAAAACTCTCTTTTAAGACCCAGGCAGAAACATGATGAAATGGAAAACAGAACTTGTTTTCAAATACTATTATGGAAAATCCATCATTTCCTTAGTAGGAAGACCGTCAGATTTTGTGAGGCATGATAGTTTAAAATTTATGTTAATTAAATAAAACAGTGTATTTAGATTTTCTTTACGAGACAGGGAAATCTCTTGAAGTGCTCTAGTAGGAGCAGAGAAAGAGGATAATGATTGCAGCATTAGCAAAAGTATACAGGGGGCAGCAGTTTTTCTTCAAAACGGTTTCCAGATCTGCTAGGTGGTAGTATTTTAAACAAAAATTTGCTGAGGTGCATGTGGAGTTAAACATTGACAGGTAGCAGTAACTTTACAGTGAACTGATTTTGCTGATTACTTGTTGCTACTGCAAAATGACATTTCTGTTATACTGCTTTTAATTTGCCATTCTGTTTCTTCGCTGATTTTGCATGAATTAACTAATCATAGCAAAAAGCTGGGTTAAAAAAAAATATGATATTTTCTGATGTCAAAAGAATTTTTACAAACTCTACAATTACAGCTGAATGGGACACTTGACTGACCTCTCTAATCATCCACCATTTGTGCACTTTGTTACTGCTTTAGAGAGGATGACAACATAAATGCTACCAGTGATTATATATGTACTGGAAATTTGCCCTTTCCTTTTATAGAAAACAGTCTCGATGCCCTTCAGATGTCATTCTCAAAAGCCTGAAGACCTTCTATCTTGTGATTAGGCTGAAGCTTTCCTACCTCTTCTGAAACCTAGTAAGATTTCTGACATTGACATCAATTTCTGGAGTGCTTTCAGCAGTTGAACGTAAATAGCTTAATCTGTTCATACAAGACTTGTGTATCACCACCAGTAAAACGCTTGTTTTACATGAGGTCTGCTTTGTCTAGAAAGCAACCCAAACCGGTAAACAGATTACCCACACACTGTGTGTGTGCTTAAATTATTAGTCAATTCTGCAGTCCCCTGCTCTTCAGTCTGCCTGGAGGGCTGGCAAACCCTCATCATAACAGGTGGCTTAGATGGGTATTGCCAGAGTGAGGAGTGAAGCTTAAAACTACCTGGAATCATCAGGGAAATTTGCAGGAGGGACCCTGTGATGACAGAGACTGCTGACCCCCTCCTGCCTTCCTACATCCCCTCCAAATAACTGAGCAACAGCAAGACTCTTGTTTGCCTCATGTATTTGTGGATTGCAATACCAAACTACAGGCTTGGTTTAGGTTGTCTTCCAGAGTGTCCTGCGTTAGGGAGGCAGAAGGACAGTGCTTCAAGTGCAAGTGCCATTTTAATTGAACAATTGTGTTCATTTCCTTTAAGAATCTGGTTCCACTTGAATAAACAAATGTATTAATTGAATTCCTTGTCTTAAGCTCAGGTGTGGGAAGACAGAGCAAAACAGACTGAGGCACCTGTGCCTTCAGGGCATGATGATGCTATTTGATCCATACAGAAACAGCTCATCTCTTTTTTTTTTTTCTTTTTTTTCATTCTCTAACTATAATTTTTTAGTGGCTATTATAATAGCTAAAATCCCCCTGGAAAAGGGAGATATTTGTATGATGCCTAATGTATCTTTGACTTATTTTGTTCTTTATAGCCATTGCTTTTTTATAGCTCCACAAAGGTCTTGAAAGAAAGAAGGGTCTGTGTTCCATGGGAAACTTCCTCCAGCAAATGTCCATGAAGAACAAAGTGGGCTAGCACACGGTATTCAAAAGTCCTTGACCTTCTTAAAGTACTTCTTCTATGTGGTCACTCTTTCAGGTCCCTTGGCCAGTACAGCAGCTGATTCTATTTACAGAATTGTGGTGTTGCTGTGTGACAGAGCTGGTGGGTGGTCAATCTCAGCATGCATGTGAAAAAACTTTGCAGATCTCCAGTATGACACTGTGCCATTTGTGAAGCTGAAGTTTCACCAGTGAGAGAACCAGAACATTAGGCCCCAGACTTTTCCGCAGATGGATATGGAACACAAGATAAATGCTTGCAGCTCCAGTTTACTAGGTCTAAAATAAACTGTGCAGTCCCCATACTACATGAAAATACAGGATCATACTCTTCTGTAACACTGCTAAAATGATCTTCATATACCATCCCAGTCTCTCTTTTATCTTCCCTTTAAATGATTTCAATTGAACTAGCATGAATTAGATAACTCTGGCATTTTTAGTTTGGCACATTTAACAGTCATATGGAGCTCAAATGTGATTCCTTGTCTTAAAATTCAGACTTTGCTAAATTAGAAGATCATCCTTACTTCTTAAATTAACTTTTTTTTTTTTGTTTTATTTTTAATGAATAATTGTAGCTGGCTTATTCTATAAATTCTGTAAAGGTGTTCCCCAAGCGGATTCAAACAGTTTGAGCATGCAGTGTGAAACTGAGAGCTAGTCTCTCAGTTACTGATGAAGAGAGAAAAAGAAGGATCAGATGCTGTTGACTTTCCAATTACTTAATAATTTGAGGGCATTTTTACAGCAAAACAACTGTGATATGAAAACGAGATTTTCCAGGAAAGGGATCCCTTTCATTTCATGCATTTTTTATGTTGTGCAATCATAGCTTCCATTAATGCAAATTAGGAAGTGCAATGCTAAGCTGGGGTCACTCACTTGGAATATCTTCCAATTAAAAATTTGGTAGAGTAAAAACTTGTCTTTGTTCATATCTAAATTTGGGTTCAGAAACATTATGAATCACATTGTTTGTTATGTAGTAGCTCAGTCAAGTACAAAACTAATACTGAATTCTTACAGTCCAGTGACCAATTTAATTTCTCTTAAAGAGGAGTTTGGACATTCCTGTGACATTCTAATGATTGAGAACTGAGGTATGAAGTGTTTCAGGACATAAGCTTTCTCAGGTAGATCTGAATGCACACCTCTTGCCCTTGTGATGTGAACTAAAGGATATCTTTAGGCTGTTCAGGGAGATTACAAGGCATTTTCTGCTTCATTCATTTTCTTGTTACCCAGTTTCCCACCCCACCTGAGTCAATGCACTGGATTTTAAGCATTATCTGGCTGCATAAAAACTTCAACAACTAAAGTCTTCCCATAGTTCAAAAGAAATCCTGTTTATATTGTAGTTCCTAAAAAAAAAAATCATTCTAAGTGATATTTTAGTATGGAACAGTAATTCTGTCATGGTTGACTACCTAGAAATCATGACACAATGACATTACATTTACCAGAATATCAACATATATATCCTTACTTTTTATCCAGTCATTTTTCTCAGTTTGGTTTTCTAAAGAGTAAAAAAATGTACCATGTAAGCCAAGGAAAAAAGAACTGACACACTGCGGGCTTCAAGGATACTGATGATGCTATTTTACATTACTCAGTTTGTTACATATAGAGAATCCAGGTCTAAACTTCCAAATGGATGGGAGTGAAGAAAGACAGAAAAAACACACAAAGTATTAGAGATAACCACAGTAATTCCCACTATCCCAAAATAAAGTTTGGTAATACAGACACAATGATATCACCCTGCAATATATTTAAAAGAAACCTATGTTTTAGGTCCCCATCTGTCTTTTGTATAAATAATTCCATAAATCAGTGAGCATACATACTGTAAATTAGTGTGATTTAAAGACGATAAAATGCCAGGAGAGCTATTTATAAGCTCTCTTATCGTGAATTTGTCCATACACTTACTTGTAGAAAAAAATCTCCCATCAGCATTATTTATAACACTTTACTTAATGAGTTTTATTTTCCTGTTGTTGTGTTCAGATGAAACTGGTTTTTGAGACCCAAAAGGTTCCCAGAGATTTCTTGCTATTTTTATTAAGACCATCCCCTAATCCAAGCAGTTTCATTTATTCGCATTAACATAAAATGCAAAATAGTAGTTTAGACTGAGTCAAGAAACCGCTGTGATCCCTGCAAACAACTGTAGACTAGGAAATGAAAGGGAAAAGGCAAAATTCGTTTGTATTGTGGAGTGTTTCAAACAACTGTGACGAGTCTTCCCGCTCCACTCAGCTATCGCTTCAGTAGGAATTTCACATCATATTATTTCCTCAGAGAATGTTGCCCCAGTTGCATATCTAGTGACTGGATAATGAAGCTTTTCTGCGTATGTGCATGAAGGCAGATGGGCAAGTGTTACAAAGACTTAATAGAGTATTCTCAGCAGTAGAACGCATGTTTTTCTTTAAAGGAAGGGCAAAGGCCCAAGATATGTAAGAAAAGTAGGTCAGAGGAATGAAGACCCTTTTTTCTATCCAGACCCTCTTGCACTGCACAGATTCTTCCAGAAATGTACGCTTCTTGGTATCAGCTTCACAAACTGAGCAAGAGTATTTTCCCCTCCTTTCCCATGAAGCTGCCCAGAACTGCGGCTCACAAGCCAGACTGGCAGTTGCTTCTAATTTTTTTCTCCTTTCTTAGCTAGATTTCCTGCTACGCTGGAGGCCACGCCAGTCACTCCTTTTGGTGACTGAAGCAATTCAATGCCTCCTTGCTTATGGTAATGGAAACAGACAGCGTTCTTGTGGAAGTATGGCAAATGCGTAAAGGAGAACAGTAGAGCCAAACCACAGGGGACAGCCATGGACAAACTGTTTGGGTGGCCCCAGCTGGAACCAAGGAAGAGGCTCTTTTTGCAGATAATGACGCTCCTTTTGCTAGTGGGTAGGCTTTGAGTTGTAGGATATGACTTACCGTCCTTTCTGTGGCACTCAGAGAAATGGGATTTAACACCTTTCCTGTAAATAAGCCAGATTTGCACCCAACAACTAGCAGAATTTATCATCAGTTACTTCTTCCTGTAAGAAAAATGCTCAGGTCCTCCATTGTGCCCAGCTATTTGGGTCAAGGAGGGCAACAATCTTAACTCTATAATCATCTCACATTTTCTGTTTAGTGTTGTAGTTTTTGTGATCTATGGATTATGAAAATATTTATTACTATGCTTATTTGTATTGCAGTGACAACAGCAACAAATGGACACTGACTTCTTGCAGAAAGTGAAAAATCGACTCCTTAACAGGATGTAAAAATGTACATACGAGTTGAGGGAGAAGAGAGAAGCATAATGTAAGGTTGTATGACATTTTTAGAGGCAAATATCAATGGAGACCACTACCACCCTATGCAGTCACTGGTAAATTATTAGTTACCGGGCAGGGGCAAATAAAAAAAGGATTATTTCTTAATATTAAGGAACATTTTAACTTCCTCAGTTATTCTTTTATATTCTCCAAAATGGTAAGATGATGGTCCATTAACCTAGGGGAAGATTTTGCTGGTATTTTTATCACTGTCAGGTCTTTTCATTGTTTTCAAAGATTTTGACTGAAATTTTTAATCTTTAAATGCCAAGACTAGCATAATAAGTATATTCCCATAATTACATCATTACAGTTGTAGCACAAGCATGTACATCTCCTCCAATGTCTGTCTGAAATTAGGTAATTCAACTTCTCCATCACAAAAGCTGCCCTGTCTTAAGTCAACTCCCAGTTTCTTGTTGACAGTCAAATGTAATGTGCATCTCAATATACAGAAGTACATGAAAAAATTTGTCATTCATGAGAATTTTGAAGATTTCAATTTTTTTCTCCCACCTTGCAACTCTAGTAGTGTATCAGATACAAACACTTTTAGGTACATTTTTCAGCCAAAAAATAAGTGAAGGAATAAATCAATAAAGGTCAGGTCAATAGAAATATTTTGATTACTTCAAAAGATTTAATTTGATTTTGACCTTTTAAATCTGCTAACCTTCTGTGATATAACCTAACTCCATTTTGAGAAGAAAGGTCATGCTGAATTCAAAAGAGATGTTCTTTAGTTAACAAAGGTCAAGAATACTTTAGCACTTTTCTACTGAAATAATTTTGCATGGAGAAACGGACTGAGATGGCCTTTTTTTTTTTTTTCCAAGTATATAAATCTTACAGCTACTCTATGTTTTCTGAGAGAAATATCTCAGTACTTAAATTAAGGAGTATCATCAGCAATAAGGTTGCAAATCCACCATCTTGACAAATTACCTCTGAATATTCACACTTGCTGGTATAACTGATCCTATATCAGAGCAGTGACACCAATGAATGAACCATACAACTTTACAACTCTTACTGGCATAATTATGCCAGTAAAGCCTGCAGACTGGAGGTGAGGACAGGTGATTAAAGGCACACAAAGTATGCCTTCATCTTTGGTAGAGCCCTGCTTCAGATGTGAAAGACATAGGCATCAACAAACTAAAATTACCCTCAGAATCTTAAATCAACATCTTTCCTGCCTTAAAGAAAAACTCTGAAGGAAGGCTTAATATTTCATAGTTATATTGACATTACAGTTAAATGAGACAGTCTTAATAACTGTCTCATCTTTAGCAAAACAGAGTATATAGATTTTTATTGTATTAAGTTTAAAATAAAACACCTCTTTTAGAAAAAACAATCAGTGACAATGAACCTATGTAACTCTTGCTGAGCCAATTCTGTTGACTGCAAAAAAAGGACCTAATTTTGGTTCTTATGTGTAAAATGAGTAAGGTTCCTTTAGTCCCTACTATGTTTTATCTACTGAATTGAAAGACTAGATAACAAAATTTTGTTCCTATCTCGGTATTTACAAGTTTTGGCCCAATAAACTCTTAATGTAGTCCTTAATAACCTACATGTTGTTTTTCACCATGGTCGTGTTTTGTCTTTATTTAACTTGCTTTATTGGTCTTCAGTGGATCACTGGACCAGCATTTTCCTGAAGATTGGAATGGAATATGCTAAACCCTGCAGACATATTCAGGATTAATACCATCATAATACCGAAGGTCAGGCTAGACCAAAGTATACATATGAAATCACAGATGCCATAAAATATCCCAATTTCTCTTTTCGCTATTGTAAATGGATAGACAAATGTGAAGATAGTTTAAAAGCTACAGAAAAGAAAAAAGGTAATTTTGAAATCTTATTCAGCAAATACTTCTCTTGATTTCATATGAAAATTTGGCATAGCTAGGAACCCATAATAATTGCACTAAGGTACCTTGAAAGTTACATGGCGTCAAAACACAAAAAGAATAGCAGTTACAGGGATTTTTGATTTTTCCATTGCGTCTTTCTTCTACAAATAGCTATTTCGGTGTTGCCACTTCTGTTGACGTTATACAGAGCAAAGCAGGTAGTCATGGGAATTTTTTCTTTCTCTCAGTTCAGTAAAACTTTTATGCAACATTTTTCTTAAATAATTTATCTTCTTTCAGCATCTGTCAGACCAGATTTGATTTAACACAAGTCTACCACATGCTTTAAATGTTGCAGGTCCTTTGCTCTGATATACAACAGAAGAATTTTCAGTTTATAAAGCAAGCCAATGTGAAACAAAACCTAGCAACCATAAGATCCCTTTTATATTTCCATAGGGGGTTTTTTATATTGTTAAGTTCCAAATCATATAGAATTTTTTGTTTTGTTTTTGAAACATATATTTGATATATATAGAGAGCACAAGCAGATAACTCTGAACATACTCTGCCTTGAAATTCCTAAATCTTCTTGACAAAAGCAGTACATTTGCTTATTTTTAAGGTTTTGTTTCTTTGAATTCTTGCATTAGAAGATCTTGACAAGACAAAAAGCATATTTTCAAACTAAGGAATTATTGGAAGCATTAATCTGTAGTGATTCTCTGATGTATTTTTTTTCTGTAACTAAATATATAGTGTGTACCTATACATTTTTTTACTTGTTCTGAGCACTTGAAGCTGTCCTGGTAGATAGAAATGATCTTACCTACAAGCATCTTTCTAGTAGAGGTGTATCATACTCTGTCAGGCATCAGCATGTTTCAGGAAACTGTATTGTTCCAGTATTGGCAGTAAAGCTTGTAATCTTTACTGGACTTTAAGAATTCATTGAGGTGGTTATTTCTGTGGTGAAGTGCTTCATCATCGTCTGAATCTATCCATCATTTTTTAATAGGGTGTACTTAACAACTTTATCATTCATCCTGTTATTTTTTTAGGGTTGCCCATTGCCTATCGCATCCCTATTGCAGTTTTATTTTAGCAGGTGAGCACGTGTAATTCTTCCAGAGCACTTCCAAAGCTGGCATGAAAGCCATCAAAAACTCTTTCTCATCACAGCCCCTGACAGCTTACATTTACACCCAAGTTTTAGTTTCTGAGATCAAGGCATTGAAGAGAAATAGTAAGGGGCTGATGCCTTTGTTCTTGATACCACTTTTCACTGCTCACTGAGAGACCAGCAGAGGACAAGATAAGCACAGGGAGACAGGCATTATTACAACGAGGGCAGGAAAAGCAGCACATTTCTGAACAGTGATGGCTGGTGTCAACTTGGTTTTTCTGACTTGACATTCACCTGCTTTGCAATATCCACCTACAGCCACTAACTAGCCTGTCACACATTCCTGAACAAACCTCTTCTCTTTGAGCTACCTGAGCAATTATAATGCTGTCACCATATCCCCCTAAAGGCAGCAGTGTGACAAGACTTTAGGAGAGGTGGGAGGTGTGACTGGGCTGTGTGTGGCAGTGCTAGAGGACTCCTTAGAGCAGGACAAGCCTTAATAGCTGTGTAAGCAATAGCAGCATGGCCCCAGGAAATCTCAGTTTCACTGATGTTCTTTGAGAAGCTGAGGAAAATGCAGAATGTTCTGCTATGGAACATTCTAGTTTAACTAAGAGCTCTTAGTTAAATCTTCCCTGAGGTAAATCCACACTGAGGATATCTGGAGCAGCTATGGTAAGAGCAAAATGATCCAACTCAGCAAGGTTAGATGCCTTAGCTCCTCTGCTGGAAGAAGCTTTGTTTACCATTGAGAAACTGAAGCTTGAGCTGGTGTTCACAGCTCATCTGAGGCTCAAAAAGGATCAATGGTGACAATTCGTGATCACTTGATTATCTATATAGCAGAGTAGACTTTTGGTAAATTAATCAGGAAATTAAGTAAGAATCTCACAATCAAGGATAGAAATAAACCAGAGAAATGCTGAGATCTGATAGAACAAGGGAAATACTGAAAACTGAAGAAGACTGAAACATTAGATATTTTTGTTCAAGAAGACTGTGGGGAAGAAAGGAAATGGTGCTGAACATAGTCTCTTCTTCCTGCCAAACTAAGGAGAAAGAGAAGAGGGAGCTAAAGCAGAAAGTGAACGGGTTCACATGTTCCCCCTCAACAGCATTTGCTTCTGTCACTGCCTGCACCAAGTGGGGTATGAACCGATTCAACATAAATTTCATACCCAGTCCCTCTGTAAACATACACACACCAAAATAGGAAAGAATTCTTTCTGTAACCTGATCAATATATTTTTAAAAAAAGTATCTCTTAATGAACTTTTATAAAAGTGATTTTTCTTTTTGAAATGTGTTTGTATAAGTAAATGTGTATTTCCATGGCAACGAGGCCTGATATTCCCACAATAACCTTGACACTACTTTATGAATACATCAGGCATTCAATAAAAAAAATTAAACAATAGGAATTATTCGTTAGAGATGGAAAAATGCTTTCTTAGGAAGTGGATGAAAGCTATGAAATCTACCTCTATAGGAATCAGAAACTATATTATTGTTTTAGAAACAGGAACTCCTACTGTGACAAAATACAAATGCACTGTTTTGAGCTTGATTTAACAAAAATCAATGTTTATTAAATTGAAAAATATCCATCCAATATTACTATCCAGGGATGAATGGACAGAGAAAGACATGCGACAGTATTTTGTACACTTGTTTGTGAATGGACAAGTATATCCCCCACTGAGCAGTTCTAGGATAAATTCATTGGGGTGAAAAAAATGTAAAAAATTTGAGTGGACCATGGTTTAGCTAACCTGTTAAAATTAAAACAACAAAATTTATATACAACATATAATGAATATGTAGCATGGTTTGTTTGCATACAGTTTAGGGGTTAGAATATTTATTGTTTATGAAAAAATTTGAAAGAACCACTGTCGGGGTAGTTCTGCAATATATAAAAAGATGCAGAAGTTTTAAGGTTGTTTAAATGAACATGCTTTCAAAATGGCTTTGTAACTCTTTGTGTAAACTCACTTTTCTTCTTCCCACGCTTCCTCAGTCTTATCCATACCTTTGGAATGTTCTAAGAGATAACTGAGAGCTTACCTATTGGTTGTTAACCCCTTATTGTCATTGGTTGTTTGTGAGACCTCCTGAACCCCCACTGGTCACTTTGTAATCCCCCCAAGAGCTATTCAAGTCGCTACCCAGAACAATAAACTCTCTCTCTGCCTCACTCCCTGCTTGTGTCCTGTGGTCCCTGTGGAGGCTATGGAAGCCACGTGGTAGGGGGGAGGGAGCACACTCCCCTCCAGGACTAGAGGTAAAAGGACAAGACCTCTAGCCTGGAGTCCCTCTCCCTGTCCCCCTTCAGCCGTCACAAACCACCAAAGGTGTATTCATACTATTATTTTCAGGGAAAAAAACTCCAACAAATTCTTACCTTAAATTTCAGAATATTACAGGTTTTACCTGGACTTCTTATCACAGTTGAAGTTTATAAGAACCCATTCTGTACAGTTTATGATATGCAGTTTATGATAGCCTTCTCCAATTAAATAGAACCAGATTCCACAAATAATTCTTTTCTGTAATAATTTTGGTGACACATGGAATAATTAATTGAGCAAAAATTACTTGAATAAAGGAATCTAGTGTTTCAAAATAGTCCACATTACTCAATTTACATGTTAAATAGCACCTTAGTACTGTATGAGCAAATTGTAACAATATGGCCCTATGCATTTAAGTTTTTATGTAGTCATATCAACTTCTTATTGTTCTTTGAATGCTTTTTTTCCCCGTAAGAAATAAAGTCTGTGGTATCTCGATTACTATATCTGCTAATTATGACTAAATAAATGGTTTCGATTTTCAATGTAGTATTTTTAAATACATTCCTTTCAAATACTGTACCAAATATAATAGTCACAATATGCAATTTAGAATGAACCAAGCGACCACGAATCTAAACATGCATTGTTCACATGTGAGTCAAATCAAACCCTGAGGACCAGTTATCTCTTGTGACAAGCAATAAGAAGCTTCCTCCAAGTCTCCCTGATCTACATTAGCTGTGTAAATAAGTTCTTTTTAATTAAATGTTTGTTTTAAAATGCAGATGTTATAATTAATTTCTATTCCCAACATATTTTCAGAAATATGACTCCTTGTTCTCTGTTTAATACACTTTAATATGACTCCTTGTTCTCTCCATGTTTGCCAAAATAGTCCCAAAAGAATCCAGTAATACCTAACTCTGTGGCTAAAATCATTTACCTATACCATGGGTTACAAACACACAGCATGTAGCATAGAGACTGAAATCAAATCCACTGGGTACCACTTGTTGCTTATGGATTTTTTATTTTATTTAGTGGAGAATTAATATAAACATGTACCTGAAATTCCCTGATCAAACACCTGCCTATATGGACATTACTGGCATCTCCTAGAACAGATATGGGGTTATCTGCGCATGTGAATGGCTATCTTCAACCCTTAGCTTTCAACCACTGTCTAAATGAAACAACAAAAATAGAAATTATAAATATGCAGATGAAGGAGAAGACTGAATATACTTTTTTTTTAACATCATGCCATTTTTTAACAAGCGATGAACACATCTAAACAAAATAGTGTTTAAAATGGCTGTAAAAGGCACTGCACTTTCTTGTGCAGGCTCTGTTCGCAGAGGAATTTATTTTGTGCGTATGGACAGTGGCAGACATACAAGGTATGATGTTATTAAACCTCTCAGTTAACATGGTTGCTCACCATGGTTAATGTGTCTTTGCTAAAGAGTGTAACAGGGTGTATTTTTCTATCTCTGCAGATAAGTGCAGTTCAGAGCATATTATTGTTTTGGATCCAGCAGCCACGTCTAAAAGTTGATTGCTGTAGATGTTCATTCTTGCCACCCAGCTGCTGGGGTGAGAAGAGTCCTCATCTAGATATAACATACCTTCCCTAAATCAAGTGGGCATCTTATTTTTCACTGTAGTGTAGTCAGGATTATTGCAGTGATTTTTTGCATTTTTCAAGACTAACAGGATTCCTACAACTGCAACTACTTTGAATCACCATCTTTATCAATGCCTGGGCTAGTCATATTGATTCAAAGTCCAGCGGTCTTACCCAGCAATGGATGGAGCACTTTAGGCACACTTTTAGAGCACACTTGATGTAGTTTCACTGAAAAAGTGAAACTAAATTAGAATTGCATTCCTAAATCAAAATGTCGATGCAAACAAAGTTCCTTGAGGAGGGAAGCCCTTTCATATAGTAATTGAAGATTTACATTACACTGAATAACTTGATTACCAAAGGTACATGTGTGTTTGTATGTCTATAGTTTCGTATGACATCTCTGGTATGTTTTTTTTTTTTTTTTTAATTGACTTTTAAAAAGCTGTGAGTGGAAGATTCAGAGTTTCTTTTTTAATTTGCATTAGAAAGCCAAACTATTATTTAACAAGAAGATCAAAACAGAAAACTGAACTACGTTACAGAAGCTGTCTTTCGAGTATATAGAGAGATCCAGAATGTTTCTGTAAATTGCAGTCTTCAGGCTGATTAGACATCTCCTATGTCAGCATCACCACAGACAGAAACCTGGAGGGTTTTTTTAGCTCTACCCTCACTCTTGATATGTGTTTTTCAAATTATTTCAAACAATGACAGTATACCATCTTGTACGGCAAGGCTGATTTGTGAGGGTGGCTCCCATGTAATGTAATACAGAACACCAGTCATTCTTGGTAGTGCCTTTGAGGTATTGCCTCCAACTGGTCCCTTGTAATACTGTGGTATGTGCAGGTACACCTGTGCATGCGCAACAAGTATAGGACTTTCTGAAGGTGATCAGGAGAAAAGCCACAGTGTGCTGTCCTTTCCTGAGTGCACAGAGTTTACGCAGCCAACAGCCTGAGCACCTAGCAAAAAGCATGGCCCCCGGGCATTTCTTCTTACGACCAAAAGAGTGTCTGGTTAGTTAACAAGCAATTTTTGAAGTATACTTCCAAATCCTTAGCCTGTGTCAATTTGACAATGTACAGAGAATGGGGGTAAGGGGGTGGAATTTACCCAGAGTGCCTTCTTGTCTTTTTCACTTTACATCTTCTGAAGAACATCCGTAGCTTAGTGGACAGACTGTTGGAAGGACGAGAAGATATCAAGCTATTCACATATTTCCAAGTTCAGGGAACCAAGGAATAGCTGAGGTCAGAAGGCACCTCTGGAATTCATCTTGTCCTCTCTGCTTCACACAGGGTCATCTAGAGCTGACCACATATTCTTATCTCCTATGGTGGTACGCAGGGCCCTTCTAAAAAGGACCCAGTATTCAGCTTGTTTGCCCAAAGTTGGCCAAGCTGTAGAGCTGCAAGTGAACACAGGGTACTGGCTGCACAATTAGCTCAGACTCAAGTTCCTGGCTTGTCCTGTATTTTGCATAGAAATACTTTGGTATTCAAGTGTGGGCTTTTTTCTGCACTCAAAATGAAGTATAGATATGCCAGTGCAATATTCCAAACACAGATCCACAGACAAAAAAATCCCATTTTTTACCTTCTGCTTAGTCTTCATGTATACGGCTTTTCCACTAACATATGTCCCCAATTCCCAAAGTGATGAGTATACTGAAAATTTATGCATGCTTTACATTTAATTTAAGCATTTCCATAGCAACTGCTAGATTTCAGGATGTTTTACTTTTATCCCAAGATATTGAATATATTCTCTTCAGAACAATTTCCCAGGCTGTATTTAGCCACATTCATATGACTTTCTACAATTCAATTTTCATTGAAAATTACCAAATCATTCACCAGAAGCCAAAGTTTTAACAAACAGATTAAAGTTTATGACTTCTTTCATCTCACTGTGTTTAAATAAGTAGTCCTGTATCAAATGGAGCTAATGTAGTCTGATTGCTCAGAATCAGTGTTTTTGATTGATAGATGCAGGTGTTCAGTGAGGTTCAACTTCCAAGGAACAGATCAAAGGTGCCTCTCCTCCTCTTTCTCTCTCTTTCTTTCTCCCTCTGGGTCTTTTACACAGGTGCTCTATTGTCTGGAGACTCTAAAGGATGAACATGCTTACAAGAGGCCTGATATTCAACATAATGATAACTTAAACAAACATAACTGTACGATGGAGTGTCAAACAAAATTAAAGAGATTTGAGGTGAAGTATGATGCACCTAGCAGTCAGGAACTGATGACCCATAGTTCTATATGGGTGACCTTAAACACTTTCAAAAGCATCTGAGATTCAAGTATGAATAAAAAAACAGTACAGGTGAAAGAGGAAATATATACACAAATAAAGGAATACAGGGGTGGTATGGAAAAAAAATCTTCCTTGTACATTTTCACTTGGTTTTCATCTGCATTTTGCCTTTCTAAGTGTCACCTCTGAAAAGGATTCCACAACTGCAAGCTATTACTCCTGCCCCTTGGCTGTCACAATAGCAAACTTTCATCATGTCTGATTCCTGTTCTAGGACCGCAGCTGGTGCAGCACACATCTTTTACACAGATACACCTCCATGAGCAGTCAGTGTAAAGCAAAAATCTAATGAAGAGTAGGGGAATGAAGCATTTAAATTTGCCATCAGTTTACGCACACATCACCTTCATTTTGTGCGAGCAGTAATGCTTAGGCCAGGTGGTGAACAATCAGGTTTCCCATCCTGTCAGGCAGTAACCTGACGTTTTACTTGCCTGATGTGTCACACAAACCTGAGCTGCTATGTAAACAGCAATAAATAACAGAGAAGTAGGTGGTGGCACATTTGCATTTGCAACCTGCACATTTTTTCCAGTCCCATCACTTTCATGCTAGGAAGCAAAGCAAGGCAGTAAGGAGAAAGGTACTCTCAGGATCCTGGCAGGCTCCAGGATATAACTATCAAATAAATCAATTAATTTAACCCTAATGTAATTATCTGCTTTAGAAGAAGGGTGATTTTAGCTTGCTGAATTCACTTATAAGATCAAACAATTATCCTAATAAGTTTATACTGTTCTAAAGATGATAGCATTCTCAGCAGCCCCAGTACAACTCCAATGGTTTGAGTGGAGCTCCTATACACTTACATAAATCAGAGCAGCTTTCAGTCAGGCAGCAATGATTTGATCTCCAATTAAAAAATTAATCTTCAAAAATAAAGCCGACCATTAGAATTAAAGTGTTGTCAGAGGTACAGTGAATGTGCACCTGTAGCATTGAAATTATACTCAGTTTGTGGGTGGAAATTTCAATAACAGATTCAAAATTGAAGCCGTTTCCTCTGCTTTCCATGCCCAATCTGTTGTAGGTCACAATGTCCTTGGGAGGGAAGGTTATGGATGAGGCTCACAGCAAGAACCTAGGATATTAAATATTATACTTAAAGATCTGCTGTTTATTTTTTTGTAAAAATGGAGTAGTGAGGAGGAACAATGTCAGACTGGAATTCATAAAAGCTGAGCACTTCATTGAAGGTATGTGGTGTTCTCAGATCCTGTTACCGCAAAAGACAGACAAAGGTACTTCTCCAATAAATGTGATAAAAAACAGGAGAAAAAATTACAAATGTGCCTTCAGTATTTCCATGGGTTACTAGACCATGCAGGGGATTGAACCTGTGAGTTTGGTGTTATTTTATCTTGAGTCCTCTAATACAGACAACATGCTCCAAG
>JAYRBT010000082.1:89998399-90012841 GCA_036023395.1 Myiotriccus ornatus | reverse complement strand
GACCATGCAGGGGATTGAACCTGTGAGTTTGGTGTTATTTTATCTTGAGTCCTCTAATACAGACAACATGCTCCAAGACTGCAAACAGAATATCAGATGGAGGAGTGCTCAGCCTGTAAACCCTGGCAGAGTTGGAAGAGTCCAGCTGCTCAACAGCAAACATGGCTTAGGCAGTTCTGCCCTAGAAACTGCACTTAGGCATCTGAAAAAGTTAAGAGCTAGGATTTCAAAAGTCTGAAAGGAGATGTGGCAGCTAGACTGGGAATGTGTTCAGATTAATTTTCACTTAGGGGCCTATGAGAAATCTAGGCAATTAAGAATTTAAATCAGTTTGGGTTCCTGACCTTATAATCCCACATACCTCCTATAGTGCTTTGGCGATTGCAGGCTTTCCCTAAAATGCACCATCATGCAACAAATACTGTCAACACAGAACCATCATGTCTGCCATAACCAGCTCACTGTCTCTTGCTTCCCTTGCCACTTTCCCTCATCTTCTGTTCAAAGGACATCCCCTCCTTATCTTAGAACATTATCCATGTAGCTAATTAATCTAATTTCATGCATCCCTGGCATTTGTGGATACATTCCTTGTCCACCATTTACTTCCTTTCTGGTGGCACAGGTAAAAACAAAGCAGACAGGTTTTTAAGAGGATGAGAAAACCTGGGAAGCATCAGAGAGGCTGCCACACTGCCCATGCAGCACAGGGCAGCTCAACTTACGGGAGGCTGAGTGACAGGCAATCTTCTATTCATGGTGACCGGGAAAGAGAAATAGATCTCTGAGAGAAGTTTGGAACAGTAAAGCTGCAGAAGCCTGGTAATAATTGCTCACTGCATCCAGAGCTCCCCAGGCCAAACAGAAACTGTTACGTTTAACTTCAAAACTACATGTATATTCAGTCCATCTGAAAGGCATACTTGGCAGGCTATAATGAATGGCCCCTAAATAATCAAAAGTATTTAACATATAGTAGCAAAGGAGAAAAATGACAGTGAAGCTAATAAATTGTTAGTAATGTATTGTTTCAGCTATCTACATGTAAACTGGTCAAAAGTCACACTGGGACTAAGTTTAGAGAAGAAATTTCTTTACAAATTAAATGAACTGCCTCAAGCACGACCTAGTTCCAAGTACTGAGAAGGAGTGCATCTCAAGCAAAATAATTACTTCAGCTAAGATGCATTTGGACATTATTATTCCAAAACTATAAAGGCTACACAGATTAACAGTAAAACAGTAAAAGTTAGCAATTGATTTAATTATTTCAGTTCATTTTTATTTGCATCTCAGTTCTCAGTACTAAATCTCAAAGCAGAAGTTTGTTTTAGCAGTAACTACAGTTGAACCTTAAATAGTAATTATAACCAATTTCCTTGAAGAATAGAGAAGGATAAAGTGCAATTCCTATAAATCTATGATGAAAATTTGAACCCATCTCAAACACAGCCATTAGAACATGAAGAGCAAATAGATATATAAACATAAGAATAAATAAAAGGCAATTTTTTTAAAGTGTTAGATGGAGGACATTTCATGAGACCGTTCTCACTAAGGTCAAAGACAACAGAACAGAACAACTGAGAAGAAGAGAACTGTCAAAAAGATGCTCAAGGATGTATTTATGAAGAGAACAGGAGTGCTGGGTTTCAAGGATGCATGTCCATCAGTTTGATATCACCAGCACCTGTGGCAGGCAGCCTGTAGGCACCCAGTCTCTGTGACACCTTAGTTTTAGCTGCAAATACTTCTAGTAGGCACCACTGTTTTTGCAGCTAGGTGCATGCATGGCACCTCAGGACATTTGTTCACTTGTAGCTTGCTTTATGAAGAGCCTTACCACAAAATGCTTTCCAACTGACTGACTTGTGGAGCCTGATTTTCTGAATCTGCTTAGCCAGTACCCATCTCTACGTAAAACACAGCTTGTGTGAAGGAGAGAGAGGTGTCCTTTTGCTCTTCTCTCATCCCATCCCAACTGTTGTCTGTCAGGATGGAATAGAGATGGGATCCTAACTTTCTTGCCCCTCATTGAATTTGAACCAGCATCTCTCACTTGAGCACACTAACTTGCTGGAGCACAGTGGTGTTTAAAACCTAAAATACCCAAATTGGGAATAGGGAACATGGGAGAAACTGCCACTGCATTATGTACCCTACACTTTGATGTATAGTTGTCAGCTGGAGGACTGGCACTTCAAAACCTCATTTTGGGTCATCAGGAATTCTATTAACTAGTGCAAGTACTTGAAAACAGACCCAGTTCTCTGTGTGTCTGAACAGCAGTGAAAGAAATGGTATGCAGATGTGAGAGAGATGTGTACTGGAATATGGAAATCACTGGCCATGGAATGTCTCTAATCCTCTTCTATTTTTGGTCTAACATGTGGCACTGAAATCCATCCTGCCAGCTGTTTGGCTGGCTTTAAGGAGAAAAACAAGTTCAAAATGTGGTAAAAGTCAAGAGAAATTAAACATTTCTTGATCGCTGTGTGACTCAAATAACCAAGGAGGTAATAAGATAAAGAGGTACCATGGTCATCAACACCCTGAACTGCTGTCAACAGATCTCTGTACTTTTTAAACAGAATTATCTCCAGTACTTCCTTGTGCACAGCAAAAACTAATTTCTTCTAGATGTGAGTAATGCTGTCATTTATGCATATACTAGTCACTTTTAGAAAAGATGGTGACAGGAAGATGTACATGTACAATCTACATTGACTATTGGAAATCATCCATTTAATCAACAGTCAGTGCCTTTAATTTTTTTCCTGAGGATGAAGACAGCTTCTACAGCTAATCCTGACTTTAAGTCCTTAATATTCTAATCCTTCTCATACATGGACAACACTTAATTAGAAGTAAGCTGCATTTGGTAGAATATGAAACTGTTCAATTATCTGTGTCACCATTCATTTGCCTGGCTAAAAAGAGAGAAGGAAATCCATGTATTTTTCATAGAAATTTTGTAAGAATGACAAGTTTTATCACAAAGACATTTAACTATTCATCTTACTATGAAGTAATAAAAAATATCTTTTTAAAACCCCTACAGAGTGAAGAAATAATATCCTATTGGTATGTTATTGAAATTTTCCCACTCCAGTCCCAACAGCAGAGTATATACCTCCAGTATATCTTGGAGAAAAGAGTGATTTTCCCATTTTAGTTGTGGGGAACTGCAAAAGACTAAGTTATCCAAAGTTATTATCCCAAAGTTATAACGGCCGTAGCTACACTCTAGTGGACTTAATTGGAATCCTGAGTTAGTTATCAGACTATTATGCCAATCTTCTACCCTGGGTATTGATAGCTTTGATTGTATTTTGTACTAAGCATCCTAAGATCTCACCTGTTTCTTGCTGCAGAACACTTTTTCATGGCATAAATGACAATTATTGAATTAATATCAAGAATAAATGTGGTAGGAAATGAAGCTTCATTCTTACACTTTGATATCTAAAGTGCTTCTGAGAACTAGGGTGGGGAAAGGAATAACCTACCCAGCACAAACTTCTGCATTAGTAGCAGAGTTGCTTCATTTACATAAAGAATTAATTTAGTACTGCTAGTAAAGAATATTTAATTCAAGTGGGCTTTAAATAAAACATTACAGAAAAATTTAGGCCTTCATTATTGCCGTTGCTTTATAGAAGTACTCCTTATATTTCACAGACAGGTGTGAATTTACACTTAAAAACATAATTTCTTTCAGTGTTTTTACATTTTCTTAGGGTAAATAATGTATCTTCCCTGCAGTACAGCAAAGACAAAGGAACTGTCACCGTAGTTAAGACCATTAGCACAGCTAGCTGGAACCTTGCTTGCAGAGGTGCTTTGCATGTCCAAAACTTGTTAGCTAACCATATTTTCAGGAAAATGAAAATAAAATCCTTCTCCCCACGTGCTGGAATTTTCTCTAAAGAAATGGTAAAATCTCTATTACTTGTATAACGGTTAAATGCACTTTTTTCTTCTGCATTTCTTACATGAGTTATTTCAACAGGTTAATTATTCATAGTCTGGGAAGTATATCCTTTTATCTCTTAAAACTGTGTGGAAAAAAATAAGAGTTCTGCTGGCAGTTTGCTTATGTCATATTAGAAAGAGTAAATACAGTTTGGCCATTTTCACCATTACTTATTTTATATACTCCTGTCATATTACCTCCTACGTATTTCGTGAGATTTTCCAAAAGTATCTGAACTAAACTCCTTTATCATTTTTGTTGTCCTCCTATTATCTGAAATTTCTCTTTCATCTCTCTGATCTTGCTTCCTTATATTTTCCACTTTCATCACTGTGTGCCACAGACATCTACCATTCTTATCAGCTGTAAAATTGCTCTTTGAAATGGAAACTCTTACATTATGCTTCTCTTTGCTGCCCTTTCGTTAGTCCTTTTAAGTTGTCTCACAGCAGTTTAAATTTAACTGAACTGATTAACTTATGGCCAGATGTAAGTTTCACTACATAAACATGTCAACTTTTAACCTTATTAAGTAATTATGATCTTACGCTGATTTTGAGGCATTTCATTGTTAGATGAAATATATGCATTTTTCTATTTATTTCTAACCAATAGATGTATGAAGCCAACCTTTTCTAATCTGTTAGTCACTTTTTGAACTAAAGTAGCAGAATAAAAGCACCATCCTCTGACTTTCACTGGTAAAAGGTAAGGTAATAATACCACAGTGCATCTTTTGTAACAGAGCAATGACTGCCTGGATTACTGTTTTATGTAATACATATAAGTCCTATTATTGTGATATACTTGTGATTTAACATGATATGCTTCTGATAAGAGAGATAGATCCTGTAAGAAAACCTTTGGAAAATATATGTAACTGCTCAAGCCCACATACATTCAAATTTTGCTGCTCTTCACACTTTTTCTCAGGTATTCTTGAGAAGAGAGTGTTTCAGTGTATTCTTTAAAGGTTTAAGAAGCTTTAAAGCTTTAAAGAAGATATGAAGGACAGGAATGCTTTGCTGTTTTAGTGATGTCTGAAAGGAATAGTAACCCCATATTCTTTTAAAACACCTAAAAGGTATTTGAAGGCAGGCTATTTCAGCTTCTGCTGTGCTTGAAAAGTGAAACTCCAAAGGTATCCCCACTGACTACAACACATTTTGTTTATTAGAATTACATTTCTCTTTAGGCTTCATACTTGAAAGTGGGAGGTTTGTCCTACAAAAGTGCTTGAAAGTTTCTACTTTCTTCATGTATTACTATTAGAGCATGTCGGATATATTTAGTTTCTGTTTTTCACAACTGGATGCAGTGACTCACACTTTGTGGCTGTTCTTTTCATTTTCAAAGCAATTATTCCTGTAAAGGCTCATATACCCAGGTTGTCAGCCAATTATTTCTTATATGCCTGAAAAAAAGGGCATCTTTGCAGAAACGCATCATTTGACAATTTGCTGGAGTCTGTGGTATTGCTAGATTTCTTTGAATATTTCAGCTTGGATTTTAATTGTTTCTGTTCATAGGTGCTAAATTAATGAATTAAATCCAGGAACACATTCATCCCTGGAAAAACATAGATTTACTACCTTAAAGTTACCTCTGTTTATTAGAAAAAACAAACATCAAGAATAAGAAGAAACCTTCAGGGAGCTCTGAAATGAACTTCCCTATACCCTGCAGTTAAAGCACACAGAAAAGAGAAGTTATGTTTAGAGCTTGCTTTGCAGTCACCACAAATAACCTGTATTTTAAATACGCAACTCAACAGTACATGAAATCTGCAAGCACATCTCATGTAGGATTTCACCCTGCTGGCTGGGGAAGAAGAGAAAACTATGACAGCCACAGCAAATTATTTTGAAGAGTCCTTTCAGACTAAACAGCAGCAACCCCATTTAACATGAATCTTACGTCTAAATAAAATTCAAATAACTATGTAAAGGCTATGTAGCCTTAAATATTTAGATTCTTTAAGCTAAACTCTTTGAAAGGAAAGGCAGAAGTGGAAGCAATCCTTTCTAGTGCATAACCAGTGTTACACAAGGGCAATACACTTCATGAGTTCCTCCTGTCAGAACTTCTTATTGCAATTTTTCCTCCACAATGTCAACCTTGCTGTAGACATTTCCATGTCTATGACAAGGAGAGGAAATAATATTCTCCTGTGGTTTAGGGATCATTAAGTGTAATCATGGCAGAGCTCCTTTATCAGAACAAATCCAGTTTAGCATGACATTGTTGGCGGTCTCTTGAGATGGCTAAACCTCAGGGGTTTTCTCATGTAACTCTTACTGTGTCAATATTGCATTTAAGTATGTTTGTGACGTACTGCTAGACAATTTTGCTTTAAAACAGTGTATCATAGGTTCACAGGAAAATTCTAAGACACCTCAGGGACCTGTCTGTTGTTTAAACCACTGCTCAAAGCAGGGTCAGCTATGGAATCAGACCCAGTTACTCATCCAGTTCAATCTCTAAATTGGCAGACTGCACAAACTCTCTGGGCAACCTGTTTTAAGGCAGGACTGTGCTCCCTGCAAAAAAGGGTTCTTGTTGTGTCTAGGCCAAGCCTCTCATTTCTCTTTGTGCCCGTTGTTCCTCATCCTCCCATCATGCAGTTCTAAGAGGAAGCTCACTCCATCTTCTCAGTAATGTTCTTAGAGGTAATAGAAGGATGATGTTAAGTCAACCTGGAGTTTCTTTTTCCCAAGGCCATTCCCTCAACCTCTCCTCTCACATGAACTGCTCCAGCCACTACCATGTTGGTGATCTTTGCTTTGATTCCTGGAATAGTACAGGAACTCAAAGAAATGGTATTTTTTTGAAAAAAAGTATTTTTTAAAAATAATCAGTGATATGTTGAAATTGAATTTTTCAAATATAATTTTAATGATTTTCAGAAAAATTCAAAAGTTGAAATTTTAATCACATGGATTTTAGACATTAACAGGAGGAATTTTAGGACTACAAAATGTCTCTGTCCTAGTGTCTTGCTTCATCACATCTAAGATCACGTGTGACCTAAAACATGAAAGAGTGTTAATTTTACAATCTCCATTTAATGTGAATTATGGTTTTGACAGGTGGATGTACATGTTTGTAAAATCAGCAGCTCCATTTGAATGCCCATGGCAAGTAGCTGATTCTGTAAAACAGGACTATGATAAAAGTCTTCCGTGCGCAAAAAACCAGTTGAAAATACAAAGAAGTAAGTTTTATTCTGAAGCATATGATGTGGTTTACACTTTATTTGAGGCAATGATTTTAAAAGCTGATGTTCAACTTTGTGTTTGCTGGCAAAGACAATTTTTTTGTTTCATTGTCTTCGCAGTGAAAATAGTTAGCAACAAGGTTATATAATAATTTGAAACATGATGTAAGGGAATGGTGAATGCTCTATCATTTTTTTTTCTGAGATGATGAGACCTTTCTGAGATGTTCTTGAAAGACCTAGAAAAAACAGCAGCTTATGTATTAACTGGATGAACTACAGTCTGACATTCAGATTAGAAATGCCTCTGACACAATATATATGGGAATGCATTTTTTAAATTAAGGAAAGAAAAACTGGACCAAAAACATGGGAAAAAATAAATCTACTGAAGCACCAGTATTTTAAAAACATAGAAATATGAAGAGTCTGGACTTTAATTCTACACTGACTTTTGTTCTACAGGTTGGGTGCCTCACCTGTGCCTCTAGGGGCAGTTGTTCAGCCCACAGCTGCCCTGCCTGCTCCAGAGAACAGGGAAGAAATGGGCTGCAGGCCGAAAATGTTCATTAGAACTTTATGGTGAGTGAGCAGCCATGTCAGAACAGCCAGACATGTGCAATGTGATCGATCTGAGGATATGTGGTCCACCTGACACTGCAGGAAAGTGGGTGGAAAGGGATGTTATGCTGGCCTAGACTGAATTTAACGCAACTGTGCTGCAAAGAAGGGGATGAGGTGACGTGGGGGGAGGCTGCGGTAAACAGATCACCCTGACACTGTGAGAAAGGTGGAATGTCCTGCAGAAGGATATAAATAAATGTTTTTCCAACTTCTGTTCCAAGATAAGAGCTACAATATCTAGCACGCTCAACCCTTCTGTAACAGTTCTGCATTGCATATATAATTAATTACATAAAGGTGGCAATTTAAAACAACAGAACTCTACTTGCCATTGTTTCCTCCTGCTAGATAAGACATTCCAGATATTTCTCAGGCTAAAGGATTCTCAACATTCCAAATGAAGCTTCTTTTTTCCCGCAATACTAGGAAATTAGAAAATTGACTGCCCAAATTTCTAACACTCCCTTTAAACTCTGATGCGAAATATAGGTGGGGCACTTTCTGTATGTTTTTTTTTTTTTTTTTTAATGTCAAGAGGAATATTAGTACTTAATAAAATATTCCACATTTGGAATTAAGGCTGTGAGACTTTTTTTAGCTGAATCAAACAAGATTTGGATCAAACATCCCCAGCTGATGTTGGTCATATTGACTGTTCCCTCATTTTCTCCTACTGTGCCTAAAAAAAATAGAAAATTCATTTTATCTGAGATAAAACACTCTTTCAGAACTTGTTAAAAGAACAGTGCTAAAGAAAGCCTGGACTCTCCAAACCAAGAAGAAAAGATGCGTTCATTCAACCATTCAGGGATTTACAGCTCAGATGCTTCCTTTGCTTGAGGAATTCCCAGTTTCTATCCCCCTAGAAAGTGCCATAAACCTGCTGTTGTAATGGGCAGTCTGCTCTGCATTTCACCTGCTGATGTACTTTCACTGTATTACTTGTGTGAACAGTAATGCATGTGGAATCATAGAATCACAGATTAGTTTGGGTTGGAAGAGACATTTACACATCATCTAATCCAACCCTTGCTACCCAGCAAATGTTCCAGTCTCAGTCTCAGACTGTCCTCATTTTTTTTTTTTAGGTGTGTAATTATGTCAGTATTTAATAAATAATGAAACAATCTCAATGGGGAAGAATGAGGAAACTCTGGTTTAGAACATCCTATGGTATGATTATCTGCACCTCTGCCTCAGCCCACATCTAGCCTTCAGTCTTGCAGAGGGTGGATTTTAGCAAAACCAAATCGAGTCCCTTCCAACCTGCCACGATGGTCTAACCCCTGAGCTAGCAGGAAGAAAGACATTAATTCCCTTTGTCTAGCTCAAGCATGCATCTGGCTGAGGCGTTTTTTCCCCCTACGTGAAATTATTTGGTGAGCTTGGTTTACATCTGCAAGATACTGTAAAGGTACACTTCGAAGCAATTAATTTGTTTTTTCTAAAACATTTTGTCCAACTCTGAAACCGCTTACTAACAATAAGCCTTGTTAGTGACTACTGCTTGGCAAAGAATAACTACAATCACACAAACACAAAAGCACAATGAAGAAAAAACCAGCGCTAAAAACTGGGAGGCCATGAGGATTTTGCAAACAGAAACCCCGAGAATAAGGACCAAAGGAACGTTGCAAACAGAGTATTTTGAGTTCTGTAGGTGAACCCGTCGCTGCTGCCACCGCCCACCAGGTGGCTCTCCACTCTGGAGCATAGCAGCTCGGAAAATCCCTTTTCATAGGAGAAAGGGGTTTGTGCTTACGCAAAAATACAAAGATTTTCTTCTGAATCTAAATATCCACCTCAGCTGCTGAACAGATGCTCGGACTAGGATATGGTGCAACAGTCTCACACTCAATTCCTGTGTTTATTTCAAGGCTGTTATTTCTGAATTATTGTTCTGAATCTGGAAGGACTGTAACCCCCTGCTAAATCAAATCCATATCCTGCAGTACATGCCAAGAGGATGTGTGTCTGAGTTTGCTGGATGCCTATTTACTATAAAAAATAATATGGCTAAAGTCCTGGGCACCACTAATATCCCAATTAAAGGATCATGCAGTCTGGCTTATGAAATATGATTTTGTTCATTGGCTGAAACTTGTATTTCTCTTTAAATCTTTTCTATCTCTACCCATGACTGTTTAAACTGTTTCCACAACTTCTCTGAAATAAAGCTCCCATTCCTTAATAATGGAATATATTGTCACTTTATTATGGTGGCAGGCATTTGTAAGATGTTCTCCTCTCCATCCCTGCACACCTGAGATAACAATGATTATCAAAGTCATCACACTAAACTGAGATGTCGTTACTGGGTCAGAGTCTGAAAGGGATGCAGCAGAGAAAATCACCTTTATGTGTACCCTGCTTTAATAGAAGGACACAGCAGATTGGATCCTGTTGCGCTAACTTTATATGACCTTGGTCTTCTTTGTCATTTTAGAGGAAGACACTGTCCTTCATTTCAAGTGCTTCATTTTTTCATACCTCACAGCATTACATCATCTTTTCCCCACTACCTGTTTAACAACAAGGTTTTTAACACTGAGAAAGAAGCAATGGGGGCACAGTTCTATTTGTTTTCTTTCTCATCCTAATTTTTAATTCTGTATTGATTCTTCATAGTGCTGGCACCTGGACAAAGAAAGGGCACTTTGCAGCCCACCCTTGCTTCTTTTTGGGGTTAACACTTTGTCCTCATTTCAATCTTTGCAAAGCATCTGCTTGTAATGTAAAATGTTATCACCAAAGCAAGCTAACAAAAAGAGATTCATTAACTGAGCAAGCAAAGCTATTCTTAAAAAAATGGGAATATTGACTGATATTATGAGATTTCTGTGGAACAAGCTGAAGTGGGCAGTATATGAGGAGATAATCCCTGAACCAGATCACAGGTGCTGCTTGTTTTTCTCAAAATTCAACCCTAAATTTCATCATTCAGAGAAACTGGAATCTATCCTCTGGGTATAATGTGTTACATAATAACTTCATCTTTAGACAGAGTATATATTTATAAATACATTTTTGTATTAATTATTTTAAAGTAAGAAAACTTTTAAATTTAATGCTGAAATGAGGAGCACAAACTGCCTGCAGCTGAAAACCAGGTTCTGTTTTGCTGACTTCTGTGGTTAAAGTCTCCCCACGTTGACATATTTTATCAGGTACATCACCAAAAATCCTCATTCTGGTATGCTGATGTTGCACACAAGGAAGTGGAAAGTACTTAGGCAATCTCCTGGGGAAGCAACCCATCACATTCTTCTCCACTCAAGGATGCTAAGAGAGAGAATGTGGCCATGGCAACAGAAAAGGGATGGATGGGGCCTGCCTCCTAGGAAATACAGAGACATCCCTCTGCCAAATAGCACATATGTCACAGATGGTGGTAGCATGGACGACCCAGGGATGCTTTCTGCCAGCAGCAAGTGTGTTTCCCCACATACACCTGAGCACACTCTATAGAATTACAGTCATCAGGATTTAAAAATAATACAAAAATTCTCTCCCAATACTCTATTCTAGCTTAAGGTGCAAGGGCCATAGCAAAATGTAGTATGTAAAAACTTCATTTATGTCCCTAGTTTATACCTACTTTAATTTTAGTGTATGCATTTGTAAAATATATATGGTATTGACTTCACAGGCACTTAAAAAAAAGTTTAAATATACTTTTTTTTTAATTATTGGAAGGCTACATATGTCCTAAGGATAATTAAGAGGACAATGAACAAAGTAGCAGTCACGTTGAAAAGATGCAATGAAGAGCAGACTGTGTAATGTTAGGAATGAGTTACTTCTAATTTCAAAGACGTATGGCAATGACAAATGTTAATCATGAGGATTGTCCTGCTAAAATTAATAGGACAAGCAAACAATTTTGAATAAAGGCAAATTTTTTCAAGAGAGGAGATAAAAAAAGGCAAGAAAACCCTCAAAAGCATGAAACTCATGATAACATCATGAAAACTCCAAGGCAGTAGGCTGATCTTTCTTATATGCTATGACTAATATCCAGCTGGACTTACAGATACATACCTAACCCTTTTTAATATTACCTGGTATTATTTGTGAAGCCAGAATATTTCTCCACTTTCTTCTTTTTTGGTGCTTTTGAATTTGTGATATGAACACTCTAACATAGTTTCTGCTTTCATTTTTTTTTTTGTTGCTTTCCATTGCCACGAGGAAAAATAGAATAAGTAAAATCTTTCTGCAATTCTAATCGTGACCAACTCAGCAGCCCATGGGGTTTATCTTCACAAAAAACTCTGGATGTGGGTCAAGTTCAGACTTGCCACTTTTTGCCTTGAGGCATTTTCCTGCAAAGCTAATTCTATAGGGCAGAAGCGCGTAACGTTACACTCAGAAATCTATTTTTAGCAATTAAAGACATTACATTTTAAACAATAAAAGCGTAGCAATTTGCAGAATAATTGTGCTACGCAGGAAAGATTACACAGATAACCTGAATGTGCAGAAATGGCATTCTCTTCCATGACAGCACTTGTTTTCTGTCCTTGATAGTGACAGCTTATTTATTTTGTATTGTTTTTAGAGATTCTGAAGTGCCTGAAACACAGTCGCAGTGTTTTTCATGTAAAATGATTCCAACAGCAGCCTAATGTGGAAGTTCTTACAATCAGGTCAAACACAAAGAATGCATTATTTTAATGGTGGAAAAGGCTAATCATGTAGGAAGCACTGTTTTGTAGCATAAGCACTTTGAGACAGCAAACATTAGAGCAAGTTATCACAAAAAAATGAACAAATCTGTGTTTTGAGCACTTATAAAGTGTTTTTTTCCAATCCTTGTTGCTGTTCATTGCATCTCTGGGAGATGCTCGGACAAAAAATGGAGCTGAGGAATTTCACATCTCCAGCCAACAGAGGAGTATCAGAGAGGCAATAAAACTGATATTTACAGCAGAACAGAACATGACGAAAACTAAGGTACAGATGTGTCTGAATTACCCTTGGTGTCCCAAACAAGGAGGTGGAGTGGAGACTTCCTTATAGACAAGACTTGCCTGCTGATCCAAGAAGATAAGCACTGGAAAAGAGGCTATCAAAAGACACTCATGAGCATTCTTTTCTTCCAAATCAATTTTCCTTGAGGATACAGGAACTCAACTGTTCATTGATAATGTTTACTTTGTAAAGAAGATGTGTGGTCTAGATTATCAAATTTGCTTCAATTACTTTTCACAGCTCGACCAGTAGCAAGGATGAGACATATTTGCCAACTAGGGGTTCTTTCAGTACAAGACAGTTCATTATCATCACAAATACAGTAGTACCCACCATTCCTAGAAAAGGAAATGTACTGGAAAGGGCTGCAATTTTCTTGCACTCTGCTTGGTTTGGCAAACAGCTCCTTTAGACCAGTTGCTAATTAGCAGTCTTCTGATCAGCACTAAATTCTCCCAACACCATAACTCGTGCAAAACCATCCCCAGAATCAGCAACCAGGCAGTCTCAGCTATGATCATTATGAATGTGAAAACAAGCTTGTTACAAAAAGTTGTTTTATTCTATGAAAAAAATTAGATATTTTAATTTTATGTTAATTAAAAAAAAGCAAATGTTAAAATATCTTAATTTTTTTGAGGCAATTTTCCCCAGAAAGCCTCAACAGTGGTTCACAGCAGTGCCCTGCCTACTAAAGCTTTATGATTCTTCCCCTTGAATTACACAGGCTATTTTTTTTTTTGGGTTGCATCAAGAGTTACATACAGGTTATGCATAGCCACAGAATTTGTGTGAGAGTATGTGTCTCATCTATATGTTAATTATTGGGCTTTTAAATATTTACAGTTTGGGAATACAGATTTTTTCCCCTCAAAGTGTCTGAGTTATTGTGTAACTGTTTTGGTCATAAAAGTTGACTGGATATCATTCATATATTTTCAGAGATATTGAAAGTACTTTTCAGATACCTCTGAAATCGTAAAAAATTATGCGGTCACCAAGAACAATTATGAAAGACTGTTTCTTTTTCCTGCCATTCAAATTATATTCACTGTTTCCCTTACTTTTCTCTCCTTGCTGGATGGAAAGATGAAAATTGCCCATGGTCTCAATTAATTTTCTCACTCTGCAAATTAAACTTCCTAAAAGTTGTTCCCTTAAAAACGAATTTATTACTTTTGCTGCTTCAGTCTGTGCCCAGATAATCTCACTGTCACTCTCTTCCATGTATATCTACTAGTCTCAGATGGTTCCACTTCATTATGCCCAACTATGGCATTAGGATGGTCATGCAGAAATGGAGGAGTTCAGGATAAGTAGGTATTTTTTTTGGAAAACTGACCCCTACTACCAAGAAGGAGTCTGTTGTTTGGAGGATAATGTCTGACTATGTGGAGCTTCACCAGCATTTGTGAGATGCTAAAACTTATAGTCTGCTTGCTGCTGAGACAGAAGTAGGTAAGTGACATTTGACTAGCAAGATCACTGAACTGAATAGAGCCTCAACACTGTAGACATGTAACCTTTGTATATTGTACTAAAAATAAAAACGTGTTTTGCATTTTTCTAAAAAATAGATGGGAAAATGCCTAAACCACAATAAAGTGTTTGGAAATGGTTCCCAGTGGCATTTGCTCCATCACTATCACAG
>JAYRBT010000082.1:89963107-89998299 GCA_036023395.1 Myiotriccus ornatus | reverse complement strand
TGATTTCTTCCACACTGGCATTGTTCACTGTTATACACAGAGAAGGTGGTCCTGAAAACCAGCCAGCACTTCTCCTCCACTCTTCTCTCCATGACCACCTCCTATGGGATCCTTTCAAGCAGATTATTCAACAGGCCAAAGTCTGCTGTTCTGTAATCCAAAGTAGTGTTCCTCCTATCTCCACCGCCTCAAGGTCACTGCAGCCAAGACTGCCCCCAACTTTCCTATCTCCAATCCTTTCTTGTTTGGAAGCATTCATTCCAATGGAGGGTCAGCCATTGCTGGATCACCAGTCAATCCTGCTGGAAAGTTGTCATCAATGCAATCCTGAGGATTGTGTGTTTAATGCTGTGTCCGGCACATATTAGGCTCCTTGTGAGAAGCAGGGTTCCCTTCTTCCACTTGTCTGAAGACAGCAGCATCTTCTTCCCAATTAGGCAGTCTGTAACAGATACTGCCACAACATGGTCTGTCCTCTACTCCTAAGCCACAAACTGCTGACTGGCTCACTGTGTGTCCCAGGGCAAGGTTCCACTGAGTCCTGACAGTGTCTCACAAAAAGCTGAATTACTCCACAACCTTCCTCGCCACCTGTCTTTCGTAAAGAGCATGTGTCCTTCCACTGCGGTACACTGGTTGTGGGAGCCTTCCCATCATGTCTGTATAAGGTTGTACACCCACACTTGCACACATGCTTTTGATCCCTCCTTTTTTTTTTGGTATCATGCTACATGCACGCAGCAGTGTAAAGCCATTTCAGAGAGGTGCTCCAGCCTGTTGATTTCTCAGATATTATGAGAGCTTCCCCCACGATGCTTCCTTGTGGAACTTCCCTGTTTGCGTGTATATGCTTGAAGTGAGTACCCTTCACCCTGCATCGTCATTTTTAAGCTTTGTTTTGTCTACTGCACTTTCCTGCCAACAAAACCCACTGCTTCCCCAATGAACTGTGGGTCACCATTTCTCCTCACCCCCTCATTCCTAGTTTCAAAGTCTCCTCAGCAGGCTTTACCGCCAGTCTGTTGGCAGAGATACTTTTGCCTGAATCCACCTCAGTGCTATTTTCTAGAAGCCACCTAAGTAGTAACTTCAGACATTTGCATTACTAAGTAGAAATCACACAAAGCTAGGCTGAAAGAAACCTCCGAGACAGGATGAAGTATACTCAGCTCACTCTTGATTACACATTCATCTAATGTGTCCTCAGAAATCTCCAGTGAAGGAGACTGCACAGTTAGCATGTTCCAGCACAATCTGTCCCCACACTTACATTTTCTTAGCATCTAACTTAACTCTCTCTTGGATAAATCCAGATAACTATTTTTGTTTTATACTCAGGAGATAAGAGGAAATTTGGATTTCTCATAATTATAATAATCTTAATATTTCATGGTTCTTTTTATGACAAGTTTTCTCACTTTGTTTAGAACAAAGAAGCCACAACAAATCAGCAAATTCTCAAACCTCCCTCACAAGCCTTTTGCTAAACTTCTTATACCTCTTTTGACTTTCCTCTGGACTCATAGCAATTTGTTTATCTTTCCCTGAAGGCCAGGCATCCAGTGTAATTGTCTAGTTAAAATGTCATACATAAAATAAAGTACCTCCTATCTCCCATGCTTTACATAAAAACATTGCAATTCATCGGCTCCTTTTTTTTTTTAGCAGTATTAAACTGCAGTTTCGTATTTAGATTATGATCTATCCTTGCTCCTTTGTACAGTATTATCACCCTTATTTCAAATCTTCTGTTTGGGTATTTTATTTTTCCATAGTAACTGTAGCACTTCTTTCATGTCTAATGATTTTCAGACCACTTCTTCAAACTACTGTGACTTTTGAATTTTAATCCCGTCCTCCAAAATATTCCCATTTTATCAGTGGAAAAAAAAACCCCTCCATTTTTTTATGAGTGTTTTCTGATAATTAATGAAACTGGAACAAAACACAGGAAAAGACTGTAAAGAATATTATATAAAACGTCCTCCCAGTTTGACAGTGAACTGTCACAACTCCTTTTTAGTACATTTCTCCGGCCAGTGGGTGCACCCACCAGACGACAATTTCATCCAGAACATTTCCCTAAGTTGCTTATGAGAATATAACTGGTAGTGTGTCAAAAGCCGTATTAATGTCACGTATATATATCACATCCACTGCTTCTTTTGTATCCACTAGGCCAGTTATACTGTCAAAATGGAAAACAGACTGATTTGACTTGATTTGTTCCTGACAAATTGATGTTGGCTGTTCAAATCACTTTGTTATTTTATTATCTATGTGCTTATAAACTGATTATCCAACAATTTGTTTTGGTACAATTTTCACTATCGAAGGCAGGGTGACTGTACAAAATGATGATCATTTCTATTGTAGTCAAAGCATTCTTGAATGTTCAAGTTCAAAATCAACAATATATGATGTAAGTATTACACATTTTTTAAACTAAATTACAAATTTTAGCAGGAACCTTTGTATCTCTGTCCCTCTGTATTTGGGTTTTGCGTTTTGTTTCTTCTACTATTGCAATTGTGTGTGCCTCAAGCCTGTTTCTTTACTCTGTAGTAAATTATGAGGACTACATAGAGAAATTTCTGAATTCCCCCTCTGAATTAAGCCACAACCCCCTTTTCTTACCTCCCTTCAAAGTCCTCCTCAGGAAGGTCTTCCTTCATGATCCTTACACAGAATTAGCAAAGCAGAAGTAGTTTACTATGGGCTTGTTTGCAAATTCCTAACAACAATTAGCAAAACAAAACTACTGATTCCATGTTTTATCCTTCCTTTGCCAATTGTTTTTGCACATCACAAGTGTTCAGGAATCCAAACTATCTCACTGTTTGGACAGTGCAACCTGGTGACTTTAAACAAGAGACTCAGTAGGATCTATCTACAGCAGTTACAGATCTATCTTTACCTCCAAACTTTTTCTTTGTGTTGAGGCTGACTAGATAAACATGAAGCAAGGAATCTGTAATTTCTGAGAGACAAGAGATTTAATTAGCTCATAGGACAATACATCGCAGCAAAGGTTTGTGAAAATAATAAACCAGAAAGTGCTTCAGCCTCAGGACAATATTGTTTACAAGTGTTTTGCTTACAAAAAGCTCAGTAACAAAATACTTTGAGGTTGCTGTAAGAAATCTGGATACTTGAATGACAGATTAGACCACCATATTGTGAATTGTCTGGTCTTAATCATTATTTGGAATGGTGTTCCCTTGCTGCATGACTCCCAGAATTACTCTGAATGGAGTAAAGAAGATAAGGAGTCTTGTGGTATACAGTCCTACAGCTTCATCTTGTCTGAAGTTGCTGAAGTGGTGGAATATATTATCCAATACTTTCATGAATTTAGCACTCAAGTGCTATACAGTTAACCAAGTCAGATAACATCATCCCAGTCTATATCAGCAAATTATTTTAAACAAGAGAGACTCCTTTTCATAAGTCAAGGACTTCTTTTTTTTGGTCAGCCTGCTCCTTCACTCTTAATGCAGAGGTCAGTTCACTTCTCCATGCTGTTTCCTCTCCACTGCAGGATTTGCCAAAATAAGGTCACTGTAACACACTTTTCAGAAAGAGCTTGCTCGTGATGCCTGAGATGTTGAAACCTGGTTACATGGAAGGATAAGTAGTAGTTAAGCCCATTACACTACTACCCTCAGCTCCACTGGCCTTCAGCAAGCACTTGGGTGGAAGTGAAAGGGACAGTTTAAGCCTATAAAGCCCTGTATAGTCTGACAAGGATCTAAATAATAATTGGAAAATGAACTGCTGAAGTCATTATTCTGCAGTGTAGCCTGTGAAGGTATCAGAGAAGCAGAGTCTCTGCAGAAGACATGACAGGCAGCCAGCATTTTACCCTGACAAGTCTTCCTTCTTACTCTCCTCACCCATGCCATTTGTTGACTTTTAGCATGCTATAACAGCAAATACTCTCCATGTATTTCAAAGGAAAGGCAAGATCAAAGTTTGAGAAGGTGGGGAATAATTGATGTGAGTATACAACAGAGCTCAGGATTATGTACTAAGATTTACACACTAAGTGAGCATATGTATGTGGGCACCTGTAACTATTGCAGTGAATCCATGTGTTCCTGCTTTCTCATCTCCACATCTATGAAAACTATCCAAACTTACAGACAAGAAAGTGACCAATTTAATCCCAAACTTATTCAAACGAGTTAAATCACATTAATGCCAGCTCATAAGCATTTCTTCAGTGATGTTTCTCTCTCTTCAGATCTCAGACAAGTGATAGAAAGACAGGACAGTTGATCAAAGTAAAATTAAACTGCCTGTGGCTGAGATTAGGGAAAAAAGTAATAATTGCTAAATGAGAGAAGGCACTTCCCTGCTAATCAACACACTAGAACCTTAGGTCTGTATTTGAAATGCCATGGACTTCACAAGTTTGTGGGGGGGAAGGCTTGCTTGACAGTAACTGTGGGCTGCTTGGCACTCAAGGGGATAGAAAAACTGCAACAATTAGGTTTTCAAAAGGCTTTTAAGGTAATTCAAATTTTAAGTTTCAGTTGCTGTTTTAATCATTGCCGTTAGCAGACAGGAATTCCTATGAAACAGACTGCCAAGAAAATGGCTTGTTTTCAACACCCTTTATATTCCTGTAAAATTGAAGTGGGATAACTTCATTTGTTAGTAATTTTGCATTTTGCAGTCCTTTTCTTTCTCTTTCTGCCTCAGTTATTTGCAAAACCAAAAAAGTGAGCACAGAGAATTTTTTTTTTCTCCTTCATTACTGCACACTCCTTCCCACCCAAATCTGCAATTTTGAAATTAATGGAATTTTCACATAGGACAATATAATCTAAAAATTCCTCTAATGCACTTCAAAGTGTGTTTACTGTATGCTGATGCCATCCCTTGTCACTCCACAGGGAATTGCAGGCATTCTGATACAGAGCACTCCTGAAGCTGCTTTTGCATGGAAAAGTAGTGTGAACTGTTTATGGTCTCTCAGAGATGTTTAACAGTAATCTCCATTCTCAAAAGAAGAAACAACTCTAAGTACTTCCTTCAATCCCTTAAATCAACTTGCTATGTCCTTTAAATATACTTACGAAGAGGGTACACACATCTTCCTGCTTATTTTAAAGAAAATGTCTGTAAAGATTGAGTCATGTTTGCCAAATGAATTGACCACTTTTATGAAACTAAATATAGCTTGGAAAAATACAGACTTATTCATTATAAGAAGAAAAGCTCTGCTGTCCTCCAGCTCATCACTTTCCTGTCTCAAAGATGCCAAACAGGGGATATCAACAATGCAGAGAGATGGAATTAGAGAAGTTTAAAATTATCATGTTGCTTTTTGAGATAACTAGTACTATTTTACTTCTTTCTGACCTTTACACCATATTTTTTGTTGTATATTTTCCTTTCTATTCTTTTCAGCTGATATGTTCATTTTGACAACAAGGGTCCTGTTCTGCTTGGAACACAGTGCCCTGCAGTGCTGTCAGATACTACATGCCTTTGCCACTTCTCTCTGTGCTTTAAAAAGAAATTGCTGAATGCTCTTTTAGAAAGAAAGACACTTTGAATGTCCCATGGCAAGCAGGAGGGACCGGAAGAAGTGGAAGGAGAGTAGGAGGTCTGGGCAATGAAATTGTTGAAAGAGGGAGCTGAAAATTATTCTTCCACTGTTTGCTGAATGCTTGTGGAAGAAAATGTGACCACATCTCACTACTGACCCTGGATAGGGTCCCCTGTTCTTGTCCTTCAAGCTGAACAAGCTAGGGCTGGGGCACATAAGGCAGTGACAGTAACATCACTGTTTCCGCAGGAAGGGGAAACAACCTCTGATCTCCCCAGGATTACAGTGCTGCTCTTCGGACTGCACCATGGTCATGAAGAACTTTCATCTGAGGCAACTGAGATGCCTGATTTAGGTGCACAGGGTACAGACATTGTCAGTGGAGGCTTTACAGAGTAACTCAGATAGCACAAATGCCCCCTTAAAAGCTCCTGCCTCATAAGAACTCTTCTGATATGGAAATTCAGATTATGGCTTGTATTCTTCTTTCACACTTGGTTGAAGGTGTGAGGTTCACAGTGAATCTACGCAAACTCGGGGCATAATCCAGTCTTCTGACTTTGACACAAACACCTTACTATTCTTTAGTCATTTGATGATTAACAATGGATTTTCATGATGCACTTTTCATCAGTACTTTTCTTGATGAATATTTTGTTCTAATGAAGAATGTTTTGGTTTTTTTTTTTCTAGATCAACAATCCTGTTAGCAGAAAACTGAACAACTCAAATTCTTAAAAGAGAATAACATTTTAGAGGAAGAACGGTAACAATGCACATATAAGCAAGCAGATTTCTTGTCAGGGGTTGAATTAATTTTTTAAAATTTTGCACTGATTTCCTAATTTGAAACTAACCATAATATCAGTTCTGCTTACTGAACATTATAAAATTAACATCAACAGGCAATTTTTCTGCAGCTTGGCAGTGCAGTGCCTCCATCTGAAACCCATTACTCCAAGTTCTTTCTTATTTCCTTATTTTCTAAATAGAGTACACATAAATAAATTGCAGTGTTGTTATGATGGTGTAGGCAGGTTACTGTTAATCTAACAACATTCAGAATTGCTTGCAACTTATTTAGTATGTCTCCCCTTTACATTTGTTAGGACAAAAAGTTTGTTGTTGTGTAAAGCTCTGATATAATGCAATTTCTCCACTTCTGGAGCACGTAGATTTTAACCTGACTTACGGAAAAATTAACTGCTTTTCCTTTGAATAACTGTGCTTTTCTGAGGCATGCCCCTTCATATGGAAACTGTACTATATAACGTTACTGTTGTCTGTATATGCACAGAGACACACAATGTATGTATGCCTGTGTCTATGTGTGTAGGTAAAAGCATATATGAAGAGTATTGCACAACTATAGGTTAGAACATAAGTAAATTGATAATGACTAAACACAAGCATGTTCAATTAGAATGATAGTATCAAAGAGGAGCAGCTCTGTAGTGTGATCTATAAATGGTACCTTAAACCAGATACTACTCAAAACCTGTCCCTCAGTGCTCTGCTGAACCACTGGATGGCATCAACCTGTAACATTATCAGTTGTTGCTGCTTTTGTCTTTGTACAACTCTACTGATTGTTCTACCATTTACTACTGCTACTATAAAATCTGTGCACTCTTTATCTAAAATCCCAATCCTGTGAGCCCATCCCTTAGGAAAAAAGTTAACAGTTTATTATCCTAATAGAGATACTAACTGTGACCTTATTGCCGTTTCAGTAACTGATTTTAATTACACTGCAATATACAGCACCAGCTGCACAATACTGCAAAAGAAATCTCATTTATGCAGGTCATACAGTCTAGGACTTGTTAAGGACTCATAACCCATTTATGCTCAACAGATTTTTAAATAAAAAGATAGTTTTGGAGTATGAAGGCATGTACTGTCAAAGGTATTTCTTACTTTGTATCTGTCAATATCTGCTGGTAAACCAGGAAAACTATATAATGACTCATATTCTACGAAGAAGAAATACTGCTTTTTGTAATATCTGAAATTCAAATATTGGAATTTTACTGAATATTCATTTCTGATGGTTGCGAAAAGACATGTGTCTCATGTTTAAAAAACTTCTCTCTTGTCAAAGATATTAATTTTCACAAAACATCTGGCTATATAGTTAATGTTGTCAGTGGGAACCTTTGTAGGATGAGTTGTTTACATGCATATTACACTTTGCAGGAAAGGGGCCTTTTATAGATTCAATTCTACCTTCAAATATATCTGAACAACTCCATTTCAAGCCAATGCAAATTAGAAAGAAAAATTGTGTGCTGTTTTTATAGTTTGGCATCACTGATAGCCTTCTTCTAAGGAGAGGAAAAGTGCTTGACTGGGACGTCCAGACTGTTATCGGTAAGTGTTGAAATTCACTGGTTTATTTGTAGTGTGATACTATCAAATCTGTACATTAATTTGTACATACTAATCCAGTTATGCTACGTACATCTGTCATGTGGTACTTGAATGGATGGTCCCTGCAAAAAAAACCCAAACCAAACAGCTAAACAGGACTGACAGTACACCTTATGTATTCCCTATAGAAATTACAAACTTTTCCACTGCCTTTACAGGGTCTACCAGCGAAGGTCTCTTGGTAGGAGTCTCATAGTTCTCATTCATGTTACAATTTGCTGTCCTGTGCCCATCAGTGTTTATACCCTCATGCTGTTTATGCTTCACTGGAGGGCAGGAGTCAGCTTCATTTATCTCTGAAATATTCAACAATGAGCATCCACTAAATGTCCCTATAATTCATTCTGGGCTGTCTTAATTAAAATGAGATTTATTAGAGGGAAAGAATCAAATTAAACTTTAAGCAGAGTAAAAACATAGTCAGATTAATGTCATGATAAATTTAAATCTCTAAGCCAGATTCTTTCCCTTTTTTAAGGTTGTAATATATTAGATAGATAAGAAGCAACTAAAAAACCCTACATTTCATAAAGTTAATTTGCTGCTGCCCAGCAGCAATGGCCTCTCAAGGCTGTATCCAACAAGATGATCCAAAAAGTAAGGACAGGAATGACTATCTTTCAGGCATCTGCCTTCACAGGTTTGGTGGCTAGATTAGATATATGGATGTAAACAGATATCCTCAAATAAAAACCAGCACAATCAGTATCTTGAGTGGAAAGCTGCCTAGAGTTAGGCGATAGGATGGCAGAATCATTAAATCTTGCCTCTTAGGCACATCATCCAGATTCCTAATTTTTTTTCTTTGTTCAGTGTGAAATACATTCATCAAACTTACCTCTGAGCTTTTCCTTAAAAACAAAGCTACAAAAGAAGTGGTCTTGCAATTCCACATAAAAATTGGTGTCTTAGAGCTCTGATAAGGGAGAGGGGAACCACTTCCTAGAATGAATTTTATTCACTTCCATTGAACAAAATGCAAAAAGAAAAAGTAACCTTGAGATTAAGAATCAATCATCTACAAAGGCAGTTTATGTCTCCAATCCAATAATGCAAAGTGACAAGTTTCCAGGTGACAGACAAATGTGCCTACAAAGAAGAGTCAATGCCTGGAACTGGGAGCTTAAACTCTGAGCAGGGAATTGAAATTGGTGTTCCAGTTCTCGGGCAAACAAGCTCACCATCACCTTGTGCTATATAAAGGGTTATGTTTTACAAGGAAGGGCAAGTGTCGCAGAGGTTTGTTGGTTTTTCTGAAGTCTAAATGTGTGTCATAGTGAGTTAAATCTAACGATTACATTTTTCAAACTTAATAAGAGGAGTGATGCTTCCCTTCCAAGTACTGGCGTAAAACAATGTTATCTGCTTGTTTCATTCTCCCAAGATTGAAGCAACTCATCATATGCACTATCATTCTGGAAGACTTTGAAGCAACAAATAGAGTGTTACTGGTTTAAGTCACAGCTGCACAGTAGTCTTGAGCAGTTTTGGATTTAATTATGTAACTCTGCTCAAGTTCCAGTTAAGATGCTTGAATGTTTTCTCTTTAATTCCAGTTTTTAATTTGTCTGTTAACATAGCCTGTTTTTTCATATTGCATATCAACTCCGATTTGCAAAACTAAGAATAAAAGAAGCCAATCAGTAATATTGTTCTGTAGGCTCAAACTTCTCCTCATAGAGCCTCAGGTCTTAACCAAATTTACTCAACCCTAACGTAACTCAGTCTGTGAAATCAGCTGGTCTGATATTTATGCACACCAACCCAAGATATTTGGACTTAGAAAGCATCAAACTGAGCAGCTTAACACCGGCTGATGCAGATATCAGAAAAAAATACCTGGTCATTCTGGCCCCAGATATTTTTGATGTGGAGGGATGGAGTCTCAGCTTCTGTTTCCTGCTACTTTATTCCACCACAGCAGGGAGATTGCATTTTCACTGCTTGCTTCTCTTCAAATATGACTAAGTAATGCCTGAAAGGATCTCTTGATAAGTCTGCGCCAATAAACTTCTATAGGTAAGTACAGCTGGAGGAGTGGTCCGCTTTTTGGTTTGAAAGGGTTATCTTTCAGAAGAAAAAACTATTTTTTAGTCTGGCTTGCAATGATAACTGACTTCAGGTGATGCAGAAGAGGCAAATACTGCTACTCTGCAGCAAAATATCATCATGTCAGCTGGTAATGTGCTTCTCAGTCTGTAATTCCCACTTTACTCACTTCTGCAGTGCGGCTCTGGCTAATGGACGGCATATTACAGTGCATATTGTTCTTTTTAGTAACAGTGTGGTTAACGACATGCCTCTAGCAATGCAAAGAGAGTATCAGAGTATGTAACTGAGAGGTTTCTGGAAAAAATCGGTTTTGCCTTAAAAGTCAGGCTTTTCTCTGTACAGTAATGAATATCTCCCCTCCATTTACCCACTGGCGCTACCAGTAGGACGGCAGGTGTGCAATAGTTTCAGAAAGTGGCCTCAGAATCCAGGCATTTAGGCTGGATTTGAGATAACTGAGAAATTATTATGGCCTTGTATTTTCATCTCAGCTGTACAATCTTACTCTTATTTTATTTATATTGGGAAAGGGAGCAGAGATTAAAAACAGATTTATACAGAATAGACAGAGACCAGATTAAAATAGCCTGTCTGAATATTTTATCTAGTCTGACTCTCTGGAAGGCTCATACAGATTGGTTTAGTTATATTGGAAAAAAATTACTTTTCTAAGAAAGCACTTTCTGCTTTTCCCCCTTTGAACCTTTCCATCCCTCATGCTGTCAGTTACTTCTGGATTAAAACCACTTTTCTCTTCAAATCCCAGACCAGTGAGTTCATGTCATTTGCTTGTAAAAATCTGGCAGAATTCATCATCCTATCAGAGAAACTGATTGGAACTTTATGACCATTCCAGTGATACAATGTCTGATCGGGTGCTCTATTTGAAGTGGGTAGAATAGTTTTTTGTTCCTGGTAGAGTAGCCATGTCTTTCATTTCTTTTGACATACATATCTGCTGATATATCTAGCTCTAGTTGTATTTTCCAGCTCCATCAAAATTTAATATTTCAAATGCACCTGTCATTCAACTGGTGTGTTATTCAGTGAAAAGAGGTCAAGGTGCATGGATCTCGGATGACATATCAATTATTCTTGTCTGAAGACAAATCATGTGTTTTGTCTCTGTATCTTAAAAGCAAAGGTTCATAACTTAGATTTCTGTCAGCATGTTTCCTTCTCTTTATTTAATATCAATTATATATAAATTTCATAGGTTTTAAACTGTCATAGTGTTGAGCAGTTTAATGTAAAATATTCCATTCCAACATTTGCTGAACAAATCCAGATAAATGCTAGCACCTTCCCTCACACCAAAAATAACCTGAGAACAAATAGCGAGCCACTTATCAAAACAAGAAAGAAATAGTGTTTTCTGATTTATCGCCTATCATTTGAGCATTGTTTGAATTTCCTGTACGGATGATTAATATTTTACAAAAAGGAGAACAAATAGTGGACAGTAACTGTTCCGGAGAAACAAATTTGCTCTATTAGTATATATTAATTTGCCATAAAATTCACAACGCTTTAAGATTGGAGAATAATTTTCCTAAGTACTTTAAACTTAAACTGGGAATAAGTAAGTGCCTCACAAACCACAGAAATATAAATCTAGTTTGGGAAGTATTTTCTGACTTATACAATAACTCGTTATACTACTTATAGTAATGTCAACAGTATAAATGTCATCGTAGTAGTGGTATAGCTCAGCAGGGCTATATACACCAAGAGCTGCACAGTTAACATTCAGATTTGCACACACAAAAACTCCAGAAAAGGCAGAGGACTTCAAAAAGCAATTAAATAAACCAGGCTATTTCTGTATAATCCCTCCTCCCACCAACCAAAACAGATGACATTCACATGTTCGCTGAACTTACTATAACTGTAGTTTTCTGAATGTTACTCTTTATGCATCCCTTATACATAGGGACACTCTCATATCTCTCATACTCCTTGACTGGCATGTAAATTTAAGGACTTAAAAGCCCCATCCCAGAGTCTTTAGAAACTTGTATTCCATCTACCACTTGGAGTCATCCTAGAAGCACAGCAAGGTGATGATAGAGAGAAAGAAAAATAGATAATAGGGTCCACAGAGACAAAACATTTTGAATGACTGCCATTTCTTAAGAGCAAATAAGTTTAGACTCTAGTAATAATGGTTTTTTTTATAAGGATGCCAAAGGGCATCTCAGAAAGAGCAGGGAGTGTGGCCTCTAATGGCACAAAAGGATATGTTTTCAAGTCATTACTCATTCTCCTTCTTGTACTGATGGGATTGGTCTTTCACATTAACTGGAAGCCTGGGGATTACTGACTGTTTGAAATGGTCTGATGAGTTGTTTACACCTGGTAACTGCAGTGCTGTGAAAGTCATTTCAAGCTGAACTTATAAGGGTGAAAACTGCTCCCTTACACAGTGAATACAGCCAATGTAACATGCACAGTACAGTTTGTCAGGATACAAAGTGTGACTTCTCTTTTAGTAAGACAAAATCATTGCAGGACAACTGGATTGTCTGAGTTTCAATGCATTGTCAGGAAGAGTGGACGACTGAGGGTCCATATGCCTCCTGTTTGCATGTCTTGAGGCATGTGTTAAGACCATATGTTTGAAGGGAGGGAAATATGACTCTGAGACTGTGTATGCTCACCACTCCTGTGTGAAGACAATGCTAGAGAAGTGATACTATAAATGTTGCTTTGGACCGGCAGCCAGCTCTGAAGTAGCCTCAGGTGAAATCTTGCAAGGGAAGCCATACGGGATAATGATGATTATAATCACATTGCAATGCAGGGATTTAAGCTGACCACATTGATGATATTGACCAAAACTCTTGCCGAAATTCCCCAGGAACCCAGGATGGTTCCTATGGAATCAAGAATGGAGCTGAACACAATATCTGGAAGAAATATACCAAGATCCTAATGAGCATGACAAGGCTGATGTCACTGTCCTGAGCTGAAGACCCATACAGGAAAACCAACTGAGCCATATTGGTTATATAATTTCATTTTCTCTTGGATATGCAGAAGGAAGTCATAGAGATAGCAACAGGAATTTCTCCTGTAGCTCTGAGATGGAAGTAAGGTATGTGTCTCTGTAAGATACACTGGTTTACAAAACCTATTTGCAAATGACTTCAGAAGCTGAAGGAGAAGAAATAGCAACAGAAGAAATGGAAAGCAAGCAGAAGGGATAAATTTGCTGCTTTTTCTTAAGAAAAGATGTCTTGTATCTTCCCTGTTTGCAGGATTGTCTTGTGTTAGGATCTCTGTTACTAAATCATGGATCAAGAAACATTGCCTCTATCTGATCTTTGAAGTGTGGGATTGAAGTCTATAAAAGAATGAATGTCTAGCTTTCACAAAGAAATTCCTAAATTTCAGTGACATCTGTCATTAACTGGAGTGATTCAACAACTTTTTTCTATGAGGCATGAGGCACTACACCATAACAGCCGGGAGAGAAAGATACATGCACATTGATGGAAAAATATGTGTACATATTTTTTTGTAATGTCCAGTATTTCAAAAAGATTTCTTAAAAATATAGGGGAAGTCAGCGTGACTTTGACCAACATCAGAACAGAGCATTAAGGAATAAGGACAGAGATTTAAAATGAGGGAAAGCATTCCATAGTAAAGGTATAACGTCAATGTGATTGACAATGGTAATGCCAATGGTGATGTAAGTCTAGAGAGACGTAATCAGCAGAACTGATAATAAATATCAGCTTTTTCAATGCTAAGGAGTTCCAAATCTGTCTTCTTTCTCTACTTGTCTGATCCGTAACATGTTTTCCAAGAAAAAGACCTCTATTTAACCAAAGCAGGATTCCTGTAGGCCAGAAAAATCCTTATGGTAGCCATTATTCTTCTACACTATTCGGATACAGTGAAATGTAGAAAGAGGAGAGACCTGGTAACTGAATTGCTGTACTAAATGCAATTTGAATGGTAAATCAGAATACGTCTTTCACTGAGATTGAACTCTCTAAGGAGGAAGCTACTGAGCAATTAGAGACGCAATTACAGTAAGTCATCAGGACCAGATGGTATTTCATTCAAGGATTGAAAGGAATAATTTGAAAGAGTGTATTGAAGAGGATATTTATTCTACAGCTTCCAAAGAGGCAGGTTTGACTCTCTCAGCAGAATGAACAGCATACTGAATAGTGCCTGACAGTTGTCCACCGAGTCTCTGGTGACACAAGAGCAAGTTCTGGTCTCTGGGTCCTCGCTGCTCCCCGAGAAAAAGAATGAGCTTTACACTGTAACTCTGAAATTCAACACATTTGGATTCTGCGGAAAATTTGACTTTCTTATCGAGTGATTTCTACTGAGAAAATGGTTTCAAGAGGTCAAGATGGAACTCTCAGACTTTACCACAATCTCAGATAGCAAAATTAGTAGAAATGAAGAAGGTATTGCATTTGTTCCTTCTTGAAACAGGAAAGCCTTGTGGTTCAAGCTGGATTGGTTGTATCTATGAAGTAAATATACAACTGTGGTTAGTAAGAGATGTACCAGTGCAAAGGGTGATGTTAATCTGCAAACAGGTGCAGTGTAACCCTCATGGCAAGAATATGGCACAGGATTACAGGACTACCCAAGGGGATATTACCCCCTCCCAGAGTAAACTGTATGACTCCTCAGAACTAAACCCATTTCTTCCCTGTGAGCTGTCCCTGAAACTCTCTTAGATTCTGTTAAGTGATAAATGCTTCATTGCTGTTGACCATATATATGGTCTCATATGGTCTGTAAGTTTGGACTGAGTTTTGTGTATTTGGTTTTTTGACTGCTCAAAATTTAGCATAAGGTCCTTGCCAGCAATGGTGGGGAACAAAATTTTAGCTGAATGTAAAGAAAATAAAAATAAACAGATAAATGAAGATTTTTACAAATGTTTTCATTTATAGGAGCATCAGAGTATTTTATGTCATACCTTATTTATCACAATATCCGAGAAGAACAGTTGCAGGGGGTTGATATTTCAATGGCTGGTGTATTAATGGTTAAGAACTAAGCAGCCTTGGGTTTATGAAGGCAATAATGAAGTGGAACTGAGTCTGTACAGATAGCTACATATGGCACAATATTCTGGTATTCAATACAAGACTCAAAAAGGTTTACTGGGTAAGAGAATAGATGAAACTGATATTCATATCTGCCATTCAGACCTTTAGACTGATAACAACTATTTCAATACACAGCATACATAGGATTTTACACCGAATGTGCATATATTTCAACCATGCTATGCTGGCCAATAAGAACTGATTAAATATTGAAGATGAAATCAATCCCTAACACTTAGCAGCTAGAAAACATGCTTTGTTTCTTTTTCTGGGTACTTCTGCATACTGAGCTAGCTCTGCCATATATCCAGAAAATACTGTGCATAATTCAGTGCAATTAAACCTACTGTTTATGCAAGTTATTCTTAAAATAGCAACTGTTTCCAAAGATAGCAAAGCTGTTCCTAAAAAGACAGTCTCATAACATGTAGACAGAGGCAACTTAAATCAGAGCCAGGAAAACGGTCTAAAAAATCTAGTTTATAAGTTAGTAAGATGCTGATACAATTTCAGATGATTAAATTTAACATCTGATCTATCAGACAAAACAAACAAACAAAAGAAGCACAAACTTTGGTTCTCCCTCAAGTGTACCTGCACTTACAGCACTTTTCTTATGTGAAATGTCTCCTTAGCAATCACCAGCAGTCTCTACCCAAAAAGCCAATCTCATTCCTGGGTGCCCACAACCAATAAATAAGTCAATTGAGTAACAATACATCTAGCTTTAAGGTAGGTTAGAACACAGAATGGCAGAAAACTGTCATTTTCACACTACTAAGCAGGTTAAAGGTCAAAAAGTTATATCCTTCAGGGTTATTATAAGGAATACTTATTTTACATATTTATATCAGGAGAGAACAGGACTGTGCATTACTAGAGTTTGCTGATTGTGCTAAGTGGTTTCAGACATTAAAACACTACAAAGTACCTGAACTACAGCAGAATTTGCACAAACTGGGGGAATTGGATCATCTTACACCAGATGTTACAGAAATGAGCTCTACACCTTCTGAAAGTATAATGCCAACATTAACTAAATCCCTGGAAAACTTACTTTGGTTTGGACTGCGCAGGAGGAGGAATAAACACATTTAATGAACTAGGTGGGAAAACTGAGACAAAAAATTACGCCAGCTAATACTGTGCCAGATGTTTTTTTCCAGCAGTTCCAAAGCACCCATCCATATCTTTCAAGAATATCATCCCAAACTACATATTTATAATTTTGAATGCATAGTTGAAACTACAAGATGGAGCTGTAAGATAATGCACGTAAGGAAGTCTGCATTTATAAATTTTCTTAACAAGACCTAAATCTGTGGCCCACTAGAAGAGAGATAACTTTGGAGTGTTACGTTCACCAGCCATTTAAAATCTGAAGTCAAACAAAACTAAAAAATGTATTGTTTACAGTTTACCAAAATCCCTCCTGTCCTCTAAGAAAAAAACTGCTGAATATAGTTAACACTTTTCAGGGCATCTGGGGTGGAGAACTTGTTACAAAAAAAGAATAAGTAACCTGTTCCATTTAACAATTTACCTATGATTCCCTACATGAATTGCAAAAGCTGGAAACATGGGGAGCTGGCATGCTTCTGTGCTTTGATGGTTACTTTCCTTTCTAGAATATGCTTAGTGGAAAGTGGCAGCGGTTTTGCCCCTCTGTTTCCAGCCATGTTGTAGACACAGCAGTTCCAAATCCCGTCTGATGGAGCCTGACTGTGGATTAGTACATCTGCACTCTGACAGTCCTTACCGATCTTTCTTTGTTTTGGCTGGTAGGATGGCCTTTGGTACACCAGGAGAGCTGGGTTAGGGATAGTTCATTATGCTGTAACCCTAATTTGGGTAAAATTGCTGTCATCCCTGGCCTGAAACCATGCTTCCTCAGTTATTCTCCATAAAGTCTGTTCAGCTCACTAACTGGAGAGGTGAAATATCCCTGGCAGTCATATGAGAATGACATATTTGACAGGCCTGTTACCAAAACAAGAGATTCTTCCACAGAAAGTACTGCAAGGAAAAGGCCATGACATTGCCATCCCAGGAAATGTTTTCTGCAGCACTAGCAGCTCTAAAGGGAAGACTGTAATTCTGATATTGTTGACTCACAGTCAGTTGACTCACAGAATCACAGTAAGATGCCTGAACCTGTCGCATAACCATGCCAAAGGACGGTTGAACCACACCTGCAGCAGTCCCTAAACAGCTGCAGAAAATGCTCTGACAGAGACTATAATTTTTTTCATCTTCTGGGTTGCAAACTTCATGTATGGTCCAGCCACACCTGCTTTGGAAGGGGCAACACCTAGGACAAGGAGTGGGAAAACTGGTAAAGCCAACATGCACTTCTTCCATATCTGTTAATTCACCCTGTGTCAACTCAACTGGATTAAAACAGAAGGGAAGAAAGATAATCATTGCACCAACCTGGATGAGTAGCTATGCATGGTTGCTCTATAGTGTAAACTTGAATGCTTCAGGCTAGTTCATCAGACTGTGAATTGGTATAGTCAAAGCAGGTAAACAGAAATTTTGCCAGCTCTCTACTCCTTCTCTCAACAGAACGTGCCTTTGGATCCTCTAATGTGATCCACACTGTAACAGTCCTGTAAAGTGATTTTAACTGAAAACTAACATCATGTAAGCATGGGCAGCAGCATCTTCTTTTAATGTTGATAGTTTATAAATCTGTTAGTAAATTTAAAAAAAAGTATAATATCTTTTTCTCCTTTCCCAAATCCCCAATCCCAAACATAAAATGTTACAAATCTCTAAATACTTTTGCAAATCTTGATTATAGGGATGCTGTGGTTTGGTAGAGAAGGATGTCAGTCTGTATCAAATTGCTTAGTTCAGTCCTCATAATGAGTTTCAGGGCCACACTCAACCCAGACGCAGAAACACAGTTCACAGTAGCAGTTTTCGAAGCTATGACAGTAAAATTTTATCTATATTAAAATTAAAATGGCTACTATAAAAGAAACTGTGAGCAACCTACAGATTTTGGATGTTCATGCATACCCCTGGCTTAAATAGAAACAATATTATTCTTTATCTTCTGGGGTTACTGGGAAACAAAATGATTGTAATTCTTCCTGATTTCTTTTTTCCACAAGTCAAAAGTTAATTACTTCACAGATGGCAGAATGGCAAATGGAATGAATGCAGTCAGCTTGCCTAGAAAACTGGATTCCAGAACATATGCAGTGAAATGAGACAGAAAAAAGGGCTGGCAAACAATAAATATCTATTTCCTTTTTGCTTTAAATAGACTGAAAGGTCAAGAGAAATATATGGCTGATATTTGTTCAAGTAAATAGCAATATTACTAGGTATATTGGTCCACAAGCAATCTCAGACAGAGGGATGAGCTATAAGCTGGTTAGTAAAAGATATTCCTTCATAATAATTTATTTCTTTCATATTTTTTAATAATAATAAATTGAGATAAGTATCCCTAAGTTTTGCTGCTATTCTGCCTTATTGTTAACAGTGATAGAGATCAAGTTTTTATTACACATTTAAGGGATATAAAGAAAATATTTTCATGGTTTTTAAGTGTATCATATTTAGGAACATCATAGATAGTAATTTGCAGCATTCATGATCAGCGCATAGGAAACATTTAGGACCCATAGCAAAAGACTCCCTCTTATTCTTTTGTGCCAAAGCTGTTCTTCTACCTCAATGATTTAACACTGACATATTATTAGGGAACTATACTAATAATGAAAATGGCTACAGGCATCCCAGAATGAGCTGAGCTAAAATATTAGGGAGCTAAAATTGGAGACAAGGCTCAAAAGTGACAAAAGTAATGTGTCATTTCTGGCTAAATTCATCAGACATGTCTACACCAGAAACAACAGATGCAAATGAATGCTGGGTTTTTCTTTAATTTAATCTACTAGGTTTAACTATGTCAAATATCTTATTGTACAGGTTTATGTCATGGCCATCAGAGGCTTCCCATGGAAGCCTAACTCCATCACCCATTGCCTGAGATTAGGGAAAGAGTGTATTTAAAATCACATGTATTTGAATAAACAGCTGATAAAAAGGTTGAATGTTTGAATTTAACCAGCTGTTGAGTGAAGCAACACCTATTGTCCAAATTGCAACACTTTATAATTAATTTGTTTTAAATTTGTTTAAATTTGTTCATTGTCTTGGTAAGAGTTCTTTAACTATGACCAGTAAGGAGCATCAATTTTGAACTGCTATTGTATGAACTTGGATAGGCCAAGTCTTGCACTCAAAGTTCTGCGATCAGATCTTGTTCCTCAGTGTATATGAAATATTTTCCACATATCCCTTCACAACAGTGATGGCATTTCAATAGCCAGCTATGGATCCCTCATGGTACTAGTGGAACGGTGCGATCCACCATAGAGGAGTTTTATTGTGATGTGATACTTTGGCACCTGAGAGGATGTGATTTACAATCATTCCTAATAATACATTTTTCACACAAGTTAAAACATCCATTGTATTTGGAAGTGTATTCACTGGTTCTGTTGTGTTTAGCAGAACACCAGAATGAAGCAAACCCTCAGTGCAATAGCCAAGACCTACACATGAGTCAGCAACACTGACACATCGGTGTTTAGAGCTGAACTGTCAGGTATTGGCAGCACTTTCAGCACCCTTGAAAACCTAATGGCAGGATGTACCAGGCTGAAAAGCATGGAGATGAAAACAGCATATTTCTGCAGGGGTTGTGGGTGCTCAGATCAAGATTTTCATCCTCTTCAATCAACTGTGCTTTAGCAAACACCTTTAGCAGGGCAGATCACAGTTTTCATTTTTGTGACTGTCACACTCAGTACAATAATCTGTACCTTAATATGAAGCTTCTGTCCTGATGAAATTTCACTGTACAGGCAAGACTGAAAAAGAGAAATTTCAGTGACTGATTCCCTTAGCTACCAGCTGGAACTTCAGTGCATATTTCCTCCACACCTCTCAAATATTGCAGTCTGGGGAGAAAAAAGTCAATTTTGGAAAAAGATACACTTAAAAAGTAGTTACAAAAATGAAACCCTCTTTAAGCATAACCACGTTTATGCCTCTATTTTTAAAAAATTCCAGAGCTTGATCTTGATCTTGGCAATTCTAGGCCAATAAATCTCACATTTAAACCTGACAAAAGGGCTGAAATGATAAATTAAGCAGAATGAAAAGAGACCTGAGAGACCAGGCTTGCTGACATGATATAATTGGCATGGATTCTCACTGTTCTTTGACTGCAAATAGAATAGTGGCTATGGGAGAAAAAATTAATATATTTCATTTTAAAATCCAAGTTTCTACAGAAGAGGTTACTGCAAAGCTGTGAGGTGATGGGCAAAATGCATACAAAAGCAGTGAACTGCAAAAAGATAGTACCAATACGCACCTGACACAAGCGGGCTGTTTCCAAACATTTGCTTTAAAAGCTCAGTATAAGGGTGTGAGGGATGGGTGAGGTGGGGAGGGAGTGGGTTTTTTTGTTGTTGTTTGTTTGTTTTTGTGGGGTTTTTGGTTGTGTTTTTTTTTTTTTCTATTTCAAGGAGACATTGATTCAAAGTATCTAAGTATTAAACTATCCAAGTTAGACATTTAAATTCCCAGTGCAGCCAGTGACAGATTTACAGTCCCTTTGCAATCACTGGGAATTAGTGAGGATTCAAGAGGCCACCAATCTGAGCTGTTTAGCTCTGGCACAGGCTATTGCCACTGTTCTTACACGGCAGAATGGATGATATACTTGCTGCAATTCAGTTCGCACACATTAACTTAAAATCACTGCTGACTTTCTTTTAGGTTAATGACTTAGGTGGCACACTATGGCAGCCAAAATGTCATTCTGTCACTTCTGTTAGCAATCTGGAGAGCGCCAACAGATATCAGGCTTGGATGTTTGGTGGCAGTAAATTGCCCAGAAACCATCTGCTAAAGCACAACTGACGGCAACTGAAGTGCTTTTAAAAGGCATTTCAATGTTCTTGCATGGTGGAAGTTGTTTTAGAAGGAGTGCTAAACTGCCTGGCCACTGACCCCTCCCAGATGTTTCAACCTGTGAATGAAGGTTGCGTGGTAGGCACTTTGGTCTGCTCAGATCCAGAACTGAGAATCCTCTGCAGCTAACTGTACCTCCTTTCAAACAGGAAAAAGACTGCATAGATGCTAAGAAACAGCACTGAGTAGCAGCAAACTCACCAAAAAAGAGGAATTCCTGAGTATTCTTGTGGCCATGGACCTGTCTACACACAAATGCAAGAAAGTAAAAACTCACTGCTTAGCTAAAATCCAAGATGGAGAGAACATGGCTGGGTTTTGACCCTGCCCCTAGAAATCTCTGCTTCCCATTACACTAATGGGCAATACCAAATACAAAAAAAAAAAAAAATCTGATTTCATGAGTGGATGATGCTAAATAGATTACCTTAACACAATTCATCTATTACAATTACAGATAAAGAATGAATCTGTAACAGAAGCTGCAAACTGATGCATTTGAATCCAGCCCCTTCAAAGTTAATGAATAGAATGAACAGTGAAAACCTTGCACTATTTCATGACCTGAATAGAAGCTCTTTGCAGAGCTGTACAAAGAAAAAAAACTGGAATACAGGGTAGGAAAAAATCTTGTTTAGTATCTATGCAACAAAACCTGATATTACGCTGTCAGTTTTCATAGAATTTAAATAGATTATCCATGCAAAGGATTAGCCAAACTGTTCATCCACCCTTCCAGTTACATAATGAAGTCTACGAAATGTGCTTGTGGTTGTAGAGGATGATGCTACATCAGCTTTTCCTCTAACTTCATACACCTATATAGAAAGAAATCCAGCAAAATATAGCTTCATGGCACACAGACAGAAAATGTAGAAATATGTCAGGTGTTCTGCTCTTCCACATAGTGGAATAACAGCAGTTTCATTACATTCAAGCTTCTCCAGCTTTAGATCTAAATCTGGAAAAAAAACCCCAAAACCGACTACTTAGCCATATGCTTTTCTCTAAGTATGAGTCACCTGTTGACTTCAGTGTGAGTACCCATATGCTGAAGGTGCACAACATACTGAAATACTATCTTGGTCCGGAATCAAAGCTAGAAACAAGATAGATCTTTTTAGAGACCTGAAATGGTACCAAGTTTGCAATGTAAAAGATTTACAGACTACAGCAGGATAATGAAAAATAGAAGATAATTATCAATGTAATTGGGAAGATGGAAAAGAAAAGGATTACAAAAATGGCAAGAAAATTTCTATATTCTGGGATGACTAGAAGGAGATTAATTCACAGTAATACAAGATTGGATCACTCTGTCTCTTGCAGTTTGAATGCTACAGGGCACTGTTGAATTGAGGGTTGCAAAAAAAGAGGAATGGCCTCATGGCTCATTACTGATGTATTTAAAATGTTCTGTCTTGCTTCTTAATGCGGGCATTGATAATTTTGATTGTCACTCAGTAAATAATTTTTTTTTGTTTGCCAAATCAAAAGGATAGTTAACTTTTCTCTCAGCAAAGGTTTTTCTGAATTTGCCTTAATATATGTATTGGAAAATAAGCAAGCCAGATAGTATCTGACACAAAAGTTAGATCAGACTCCAAAAAGATAAAAACTACTCAGTAATGCAAGATAACAGGGTTATGAATAGGGTGTACTTCAGCATTTTTAAATTGCATTTGATACCTTTTCCAAAAGCTATTTATAGCTCAGAGGAATATTCACTGAGCTGTGGAGTCCCAGCTCTCCCACTTACATATGGTAATATTTCTGAATATTCAAACCCCTCAGCATCAGGCAAGGCCTCTTAGTGCTATTGTTCAGGAATAAGTACCTATCATGCATTTCACTCATGAGGTTACATAAGGATATTTTCAGTAGAGCTGAGCATAAACGCCAGGTTTTTAATGAAGCAGCTACAAATATTTTCCCTTGCTGCACCACAGAACAAATTTCCTAAAAGATAAGCAATATTAGTGTTGTTCCAGCTTCAGTGTTTTAATGACATAGAAAATCAGGTTTTGTAGAAGGAGGGGATACATTTTGTCAGATTGCCTGGAAAAATCAAATAAATCTATGGATTTATGAGCTCATCATCAGGTTTGAAAAGGAAGCAAAAACTTCAAACTAATGCAGGAAGAGAAAAAAATGTTCTGAGTTAAACTGAATTTTGTTATGTACTTAAGACAATTTGAGACAAATGGATAGTTAGCACTAATGGCTAAACCAGGTATTTTTATCACTTGGTTGTTCCTGGATTGAGGAACACAAGCCAAGCATCAAATATCTAATGTACTATCTCAGCATCATTTATGACTGTACTTCCTACTAGGTGCTGCACTATGATTCTTCTTCCATCATTAAAGGAAAACATTTCTTCTGAATATCAGAGAGCTCCAAAAGTGGAAAAACTACTTATGTACCCAGGATACATAATGCATATATATAACTACCATATACATAAATGTAAGAAGATTGATCTAAGGAGTAGCTCAAACTTAGCTGAAACATTGCTCTAGAATTTGGTTACCTGATGATATCTTTTGTGGTCTTTTAAAATTTATTTTATTTATGAGCCACACTAACCTAGCATTCTCTTTTGGCCTCACTGGCAACAGGACATTTCCTCTGTATAATATCTACTGTACTGCAGCCCTGTTCGGTAGGAGGCTAGAGCCATTCTTGCTTAAAAGACTCAGGAGGTGACCTTGTTGGCTGTCAGATTCAGCTTCCCTGCCCATCTGCATGGTCTGCAGTCTTACCAGAAAGCCAGAGCTGTACAAATCATTGTGATTGAAATGTCTGTTACCTACAGAAGAATTTCCTCTTCCCTTCTGGTTTTAGTTTGTTCACGGATCACTGTCAGAGAAAAATTAGCCTTAATCCCAGCCTGTAGACATAAAGCTTCATTCATCAACATCACCAACTTGAAGTCTTTCATCGTTACAGAATCTCTATGAAGAAAGGTAATCTTCATAGAAATCTGCAAATTTTTTTTAAAAATTTGAAAAATAATTAATGGTAATGCATAATGGAGGTCACAACACTAGATAACAGAGAGAGCTGCTCTCAGTACTTTGGGATTCTCCAATGGAAAAGACATCATCCTACCCTGCTTTCAGAGCACCACTAAAAACCATCAGATTTTCACTAGGGCAACTCTACCCTGTTGTTTTTCTTCTAAGCATCCACTTCTCTAAAGGTCTCAAATTCTGTTTCCAGCCTTCACCTCTGGTCTCCCCACTAAACTAGATTATTCTAAATGGTGATACTGCCACTATACACTTGACTGCCCTTCTCTCCTCAGTGCAATAACCACAATGAATGCTGAAAATCAGTCTGTTATGAAATTCCTTTCACTTCCAAGGTTCTTCCTTAACTCCCAATGACATTTTGCTCAGTCTCAGGAAGGATGACTTTATATATCCAGACTTTCTCAGAAACTGCCAGAAGTATATGTGGGGAAGTAAACTTTCTCCTTTCATAGAAACAGTCCAGAGGATTTCTTTATATATACTACCAGACAGTGAAAGAAAGACAGCTTGTGAAATTTGACTTCATAAACAGACATAAACAGACTTCATGAAACAGACTTCATAAAGGCAGCTTTCAGTAGTCTAATTAACTAGTTTTATGATGTGAAGTTTGTGTTTTCTTGGTATATAATCTATTTTAATTAACCGTGAAGTGGAATGTTAATTAGTATTGTCATTTCATTTTAGACAGTCACATCAGTTTCAGAATGGACTTCGCTGGATGTTACTGAAAACGCATTTCAAAGTAAAACATGTGACAAATTAAAGTGTTTCAAATAAACACCATTCAAATTTGATTCTGCAAGTAGGTGGGAAAATAATTTTGATCTGCAGCCTAGATCCTAGATATCATGTCACTGTAAGGAAAAGCCTTTGTGGCAAGGAGATTAACGTACTCAGTGCTTCACTTTTCCACGTAACCAGGATTTTTTCAGTAGACACAGATTGCACAGACAGACTGGAAGAGCAAAAAGAAGCAGGGCATTTCTAGACAGAAAGCTTTCCTCAAGAATTTTGGAATATTTTCTTGTACTAGCACATGCATTTTCTTATCTGCACTTTGCAGCTGCCTAGCAGGCACTAATGAGAGATTTCATGTTCATACCAATTACTTGAAATATTTAATGTCCTTCTTAAGGTGCATTTACACATCAAAGAAATGACTCAGTCCAAGTATGCCACAATGTTGCAGAGGAAAAGAAAATGTCCCCACTTTGTGTTGTAAGAGAAATGACTTTGAGTTTTCCTTTAGCTAAAGCTACATCATCAGTTTTATTTTAGACCTTCATTTTCAGAGGTTCATAACCCAGGGCAAAAGCGCTATATCTGTACAGTTCTGGGTAGACAGTATATCAGGTAAACACTAAAGTCATAACCTTCTTAGCCAGTTAGTGACATTTTTAGGCAGGCAGCAGACAGGATCCCAACAACAAGTTGGACACAACAATCGTGAATGAATTAATAGTGGATGAATAGTTGCATGCAACTAGTAGGCAGTTGGACTCTGAAGCAAAATTACCCAGCCTATGTTATGGAACTAGGGTGTTGCAGACAATTCTTTAAGGTCACTAAACTCCTCTGCCTGTAAATACACCCTTCTTGAAGCAATAAATTATTTTCCTTCATTGTTTTTTTTCTGAACTCATTGGATAACATTCACAAAATGCTTCTGTGAAGAACCCTGGGTGTTAATTAACCTCTTGTTGTTTAAGAGTTACTGAAACAATAGTTTTCAATTGGTCAGAAAACTATAAAACATTTAGATTAGGTTGCTACTGAAGTGTTGCAGTGATGGTGGCCAGCAGTTTAGGTAGTTAGTTGCAAATGTATAAGATTTCTTAGGTTTTCTTTTTCTGCTAGAAAATATATTCAGTCATCTCTGCCATTATAAACATGAAACCAAAGAAAGCTGGGTTTTTCATGTGAAAGGGTCTGATTAATTGTACATCGATCTCATTTTTTGTACTACTGTCTTATTAAAAAATTCTGACTGTGCAGCTCAAGGTACTTGGTTACAAATCACTGTTGCCTATAGGAGTACTAAGCTGCCCCTACCTAAACCCATCTACAGCTACAGTGTTTCTAGTTGGTGAGAAGGGATGTGATCCATTCAGAAGGCGATGTATCAGCTGGGTGGTAAGTGGTGAGCTCAGCAATGTCTGAGTGAAACACCAGGCACTGAAGCACCCTTCCTTCACCACACCATGAGGTGACCTCTGTTTTGCCATTTTCTATCCAAAGGAATTGTTGTTATTGCCAGAGATTGTTGCTCACGATGACATCTTACGCTCAGTACATAAACATTATCTGAATTTAGCCTCACATCCTTTAAGGTCTTATTAGATTTGTCTCTGGTAAGGAAGCATCTTTAGCTGTTAAATCAAATAACATTTTCTTAGCACATGCATTTAGCTGAGTTTGGTTCACAGTCTAGTGCTTCATGTTGTATATACTGTAGTCTTTTTAAGAAATACAAGTCAGCATTGGGAATACATTTTCTGCCTTAAAATAACTGGAATCATATTGGAACTATGTTTTTGTTTAGAATACTAATACAAACAAATACATTCAGAGACAGGAAGTATATTTCCCACATGAAGAAAATGTTTATAAATATCAAGATTTTAAAATCTGTAACAGTCTCCCATTTTTCACTGATTTGAAGAGAATTTAAAATCTTAAACCTATGGAAATTAAAAATGAAAGTATTAGTCTTTGAAAGGCAATATATTTGAGATATAACAAAACCAAACCCCTCTATTTTTATGACAGTTGACATCCAAAGTACCATAAGGTTTTCTTCTCTATAATGAAACTGATAAGTATTTTTTAGCAAAACACATACTCATTATTCTATTAAAAAAATTTAATTGCTGAATTTGAAAGAGTAAATTTTGCTATTGTTAGCACAGGCAGACTTTGATTTGTAGGTTAGATGAAAAAAAATGTCTCTTTGACACAGTTAGCAAAAATCCGTTTCATGTTAATCCTGTTCTTCACCTAGTACTCCCTTTGACCAGGAACTATTAATCTCTGTGTCTTTTCATTGCTAGGAAAAATTAGCTTTTGACACTTAGCTTCCTTTCAAATATTTTTTTTTTTTTAATGGTGAAATATGGCTGAAATTGTTCAGAGATGTCCTTTAACCTTTGGTACTGTGTGGTCAAGTATGGTCCCAGGCACAGAAAAGAGAAATTCAGAAAATTTCCCAGAAAATATTTATATCCTTATTCAGAACCCCGAAATTACACTGTCAAAGTGACACTAAAATCTCTGCAGAAATGTATGCAATTTCACAAGTAGGTGTGTGGGGTGGGGAGGAATAAAAATCTACCAAAAGAGGTTACTGAAATTACAAAATCCGGAGACTTCAAAGGAAGCAGGAACACAATCACCACTGGTCTTCAATAAGACCTAGTAACTAAATATTTTCAGGTGACCCTTTTGCAAGTTCAGCAGGACTGGACACAGGACACTGTGCAGCCGTAAGTCAGACACAGATTGTTGTAGCAAAGAAATAAAATTTCTGTATGGGCACACAACAGCTTGATGTTTGTGTGTGACTGAAGATTTCACACCATCTTCTGAAGCATGTGGTATTGCCTGTCACAGAATATTGATATGGATTGAATTACTAACGTGCTCCTTAATGGTTTTATAGAAAAATTTGTACCAAATCTGGAGGTGATATAAGACTATGAAGTGTTAGTCTACCTACAAAAGTAAAGAGAAAGCAGACTTAAAGTACTTGCAGAGGATGATTAGGGGTGTGAAATACAGGGGCATAAAGAGATAAAACTATCCTCAGGATACCTGTAACAACAATGCCCATAAAAATTCTGCAGGTCAGAAACCAGTAATATTAAGAGAACTGTGGAGAGAGGGAACCAAGTGGATAAAAGTTTTTAGTGAAATATTAACAGAATCTTCATCCTTCTGTTTTGCTTCTCTTCCCAGGAGTTATGACGAGATCTTCAGTATATGGCTCTCTCTGTTCAGGGCCAGAACAGCCAATGAAATAGGAGGAGCAGTGCAACAAGAGCAGAAATGATCCTAACATGGATAGGACTTTAGTACTGAATTTAGAAATAAACATAATTAGCAAAATTATATGAAGACTGAGTGTGTCCCGGATACCTGCCTACAAGAATTTAAAAGAAATAAATTTCAAAAAAGTGTTTCTTTATATTTATATTAATAATATATCTAAAAAGTGTTTGAAAGTAAACTAAAACAAGGGAAGATTCAGACTGCTGAAAGTAGAAACTTTAAGAAAAGTGATGTGTCTCTAGCCGTGAAATGGTCTGTGAAGTATGATTAATTTGGAAGATATTTTACACTGTGTGGGGATACCATTGCTCTCTTTGATATTTCTGAGCACCAGCACATAAAGGAAAGACACAGCACGGTGAGGGAGAAGAAGTGGGAGGTGACAATTAACAAGTACACTGTGAGTCAACAAGAAAAGAGAATTCTGGTCAAGGAATTCAACATGTCTTGAGTCTGTTGGCTTGTCCAAGTCACTCATCCAAAGGCGGCCGAGTCCTGCCCTCCCTTTTGCCAGCCTGCCTGATTACTAAGCTGATGACTGGACAGTCTGCCTTGAGCTGCTGCGCGCTGAAATGGACTGAGTGAAGGCATTTAGCATGAAGCGCATTTCTGCAATTCACAATAGATGAAAGAGATGACTCAAGTGCTTTCTGTCAGTGGCAGATTAAAGGATTAAAATTAAAATTCTAAAGGTGTGTTACGCAGAAGGATGCAGACACAGTGTGAGACCTGGCATTGTGGTGCCTGACTTTGAAGTGGCTGGCATCTGCTTCTGAAGTGCAATCTACCACCCCACGTCAGCTGCCTGCACTGTCTACAGTGCTCTTCCGAATGATATTCAAAGCAGCAGCACATTGAGCAGTAAGCCACAAACACTACTCCCAAGAAAAGACCTAACAAGAGAGGTGAGTCTGAAATTACACTTTCCTTCAGCTTTGGACTCCCAGAAGGGGATTAGCTATACTAGGGAATCAGACACTGGCATCTCTCCAGTACAGTAAGCCAGCTTCCTAGCTTCAGGCAAAATCTATGGAGATTTTACTCCAACCTTTCGGACTGGGACACCCAGATAGAACAGATGTAGTAATCACCTCCCTGTTGTATAATACATGTCTTCTTGAGGACACATGGAACCGTAGATGTTGAAATGCTTAACCACTATCACACTTTCAGTCCCAGCTGCAGAAACTGCTGTTGGTCCTAACAGAAACCATCTTGGATATGCTGGGCTACAAAGAGAAAGAAAAAGGCAGCGCAGTACAAGAGGCAGGCTGACGGGGCACATCCCAGTTAGGGTGGATCAACTGAGAACAGTTCCTCTACTTTTTTCCTAAAGCATCTGACACTGCTGTGTTCTCAGCTGACCTTATTCTACTTGAATTCTACTTGAATGTCAGACTTGTTCTGACAACAGACACAAGACTGAATGTCTAAAGAGATATATGTAAAGGCCTGAGGTACATGGGTGGCGAACATCCACTTACATGGATTATGCCCAGATGCAGAATTTCAGATGTGAGGGAAATAATGAGGGAACTAACTGGTGAAACTGAAGTGTCTGCAGACCAAGGGATTTCTAAATAAAGTATAAATACTGCCAAAGCTCCCCAGGAGTACAAATCTTTTGTCTTTTCAGAATATGAAACTGAGAAACAGGAAAGGATAGAATAGAAGGAAATACCAAACAAACAATGAAAGATAATTTTTTTTTTCTTAAATATCAGAGGTGCAAACTATGGTGTAATTTACACATGAAGTGTGAATAAGACAAATATACTAGCTACGCTGAGTATATACAGGCCACCAGAGCCTGCCCTCAAAGGCTGCAAAGCAAATAATGTAATATTAAAAGAGTACAACAGTACATAGAGTGAATGCAAACCCATAAAATAATTGCAAAAAATCACCACTATTTTGGTTATGAGAGCACTTCAGAAAACTGGTACAGGATTAAATGTCACTGAGAAAAGTCCTGCATGCACAGATGGAGTACTACTGTTGCTTTCTAAAAGTTAAGCCTATTAAAAATCTTAAATTGTACCCTAATATACATGTATTTTACTAAATGTAAGAATTTGTGAGTTGCAATTCTCATTCGTTCACCTGTGCTAGTTACCATAGTCAGCCAGCACCACTGCTGCTCTTCTTTGTCTGCATTCTTCCTAGTTCTCACTTGTGTGCTCCTAACTGGTTTCCTCACTGTGCACTGACAAACAGGAAGACACTGTCCTTCTCATAATATTCCGGGATCTTAACAATAAAAAAGAAATAAAAAGATAAGGAAAGTAGTTCACCTTAAAGGCAGAATGACAAAGGTGATGTTTCACAGATTCTGTTTTAGTGCGTGAGTACCATGCTACTACATACACCTTATGTACAAACCTCCCTGCACTATTAAAGACCAATAAACTTGCAAAGTAGTATTTAAGGGATAGCACTTTTACCTATGTGGAAGATTATGGGTAGGATTTGGATTTCTACAATAGCTTCACTATTGTACGAAGCTTGCCTTTGACTGGTACACATTGTTCTTAGTTGAAAAGTCATGATTTAAAACTTACATCCAAGCACTGCTCAAAACCTCACCGTCGAAGTCAGGTGGATGCTTGATGATTAATTAGTTCATGCAAAAGGTGATGCAAAGGCAGGAGACACAAAACTAATACCTCAGAGTACTATTAACAAAACCAATTCCATTTGCAACAGCAGGTGACAGTTCCTTTCCCTCCCAGACTCCTAGGTCAGCAACTGTTTCTGTCTTTGGTGAGAGGCTTTTCATCTCAGGCTACTGAATGGTGCTTACAAACACTGACCTTGCTTAACCATGGTTATTATGTATGTTCACCACTACAAATTTAACAGCACTTCTGTTTTACACTGCTTTCTCTGAACCATTTCTTCCTGGTTTCTCACTTAGGTCTGGCTTTGCCAGGGTGAAGCCTCAGTGTCAAGTCTTCCCAAATGTGTTTTGCCTTTTTTTTTTTTTTCTTTCCTATCTATGACCTGGCTTGGCTGGCTAAAGGGAAGAGGCTCAGCAGTCTGTCAGGTCTGACAGTTCCCCCAGGCTGGAGAAGCAGACACAGCTCTTTCAAAATGTATTAGAGTGCCAAGGGGACTATTAAGAACAAAAAAAGAAGGGAAAAAAGTCCACCAGATTCTGCTTTCTGAGCATGCAGTGTGGAATAAAACAATTCATGTCCTAAGTTGGGAAGACCAAACAGAAAAGCAAATTCCCTGTGGGAAAATGAAAACCTAGTTTTTCTTTCATTCATAATTACAGAGCATAGTCGTCCAGGTAGTTCAACTTTTTACAATATATATTTTATTTAAGCAGATTTTCTATCTTACTTAACTCAACTACTAAGTTAGTAGACACATTTGTGCAAAATTTCACACTAAAGAGAGTGTTTGTGCTAATTTGATACTGTGAGCAGTTAATTTTGATGGATGGAAAATACGCAATAATAAGAGGGGAGACTTGAGTAAAGTGAAAAAAATAAACACTATAAAATGTCATATCTTAAAATATCATTGGTTCAGAAGTATCGCTATCGTTGGTATGAGCTGATAAATGAGTAGTGGAAATTCTGTATTTCAGGGAAGAATAAATAGGTTTTTCCTTTAGTGTCAAATGTTTATACTCTTATAATAAGTGTATATATGTTAACAGAAAGAATGGACTTAGAACTGTCAAAGGTGGTTGCCTCTAAATTGCTTCAGGAGGGCCTTGCCAGTGAGAAGTCTCAAGTGAAGTATGGTATTCTCCCATTCAGCAGTGAGGATGAAATCGATAGCCCATTCTTCAAAGTTAATAATAATCTTTATATAACAGCAATTTTTTAAAAATGACAAGAATATTTATAAAAAATCTGATTTATCGCACATCGAGAATATGCTTTGCCTGCAGAAGCCATCTGTCTCTGCACTTCACAACTCTGTTTTCTGTAGGAGATAGGCTGTCATATGAAACATTTCTTTCTGCTGTTTATTTTGGGGTTCTCAGTTTGAAGGAGATCAAATATTTTGTATATTTTTTTCAGCACAAGAAGATATATTTGAAGGCTGACACATGAATCAAAGGCCCAGGGAAGGTGTTAAGCTTGTATAAAAGTTTAAGTGGAAGTGAAGATTGGGTAAGACAACTGTTGATGGCTGGAAAAGCTTTCAAGCAAAGTGCCTTGGAGATGGGTTATAGTAGTGTTTGAATCTGAATGAACCAGTGTACTGAGCAGAGCAGTCTGGGAAAACAAGTGCTTTGTTTGCTCCAACACCAATAAGTGCACTTTTGATGCTGCAATTATGGCGATAGGGCCCTTCTACAATTCTCTTCAAACAAGCATTTTTTGCATGTGTGAACATTTATGATGGAGTTCTATTAAGAAAGTGTATTGTTAACCCTCCAAGGATTAATTCTTTTACTTAGCTTTTTATTTCTAATTTATTGTTGAGATTCTAAAATTTTTTTGACTTCCCATTTGTAGGTGCACATATACATGCATCACTGTTAATTATATCTATTTATACATGAAAGGAAAGTGGGGAAAAAAATTATAATTTCTGAGGTTGATAAAGATCTGATCTGTAGCGGATGTAGATGTTTCAGGGACAGGGGGTGTGCTTTATAGATTGTTTTGCAGCAATATGGTAAACTTCAAAACTCAAACAATAAGAAGAAACAGTAGCAGTGATCCTAAGGTTTTTGCTGTAGAATAACATTATGGAACATTCTAGCTGGCCAAAGTCAGTGCACATCTGGCTAGTTACAGAGGTACAGCCGCAGAAAAGGAAGCACAGTTGTGTCCTCAGCAGAGGAGAGAAAAACAAACATCTTTTCTTGAAAGAAGAAGCTTTCGATGGCAAAAGCTGAGTCAAGAGGTAGCAGGTAAAAAATGAATAAATTAATAAAGAGAAAAGGAGTAATCTGGAAAGGAGGCAGCCGAAAGAATGAAAAGAGAACAAGAGAAAATGCGAAACATTCAGAGAGTGAAACTGAGAGACTGAAAGAGAGAGAGAGAGAGAGCGAGAGAGGGAGAGAAAGAGAGAACACAAGGAATGCGGGCAAGGAAATAGGAACATTTAAATACTTATCTGGATCAGTCCAAAGCCACTAATTTTTGTAATATTTTCTCATCAGCTTCAACAGGAACTGACTCAGGGTTGTACTTGAGTTTATATTTCTGTCAGACATGCAACTGTGTGCAGCAAAAGGAAAAAAATTGTGGGATCTGATTGTTTCCAAATAGCAGGAATGCTGGGCTGACAAGTCTGGGGGAAAACAATTCTTCCCACATAAGCAATAAAATGGCTTAGAGCATATTCTGGGTTCATGTGTGTTTCATGTGGGTTCAGTTGGAAAGACTGTGCAGATGTGGTGAATACACGTCTTATTGCTCCTTTAGTGGTTGTATTTTTTCAGGAAAAAAGTTCATTTAGGACAAGTTGGAAAGGAAGCAAGAAATAGCAGAAAATTCTGGTACCATTTCATCAGATACAACATAAAAGGAGTTGATGTATGTTGAGATGGAAATATATATTAAAAGTGTTTTAAAGTGAAGAAACCCTTGGAAGACAACTCCCTTTCAAGGCTTAGGTATACACAAATCCAGAGTTTTTTCAGTTTAGTGACAGGTATTATTTTTTTTTTTCCCACTCAAAGAAGAAAACAAAATCCAAGACCCCCTAATCTCAGGCAAAAAAGTTTCAAATTCTACATTCCTTCAAGGTCAAATCAAATAATCAACCCAAAGGGCCAAGTCACCTTTTTCTGAGAAGTTTAAAAAAGACTCATTACGCTGCCTCACCAAAGTCCTCAACTGCAGAGAACCTAACTCAGCAGCACATGTAGCTTACAGCAACAGTGACAGTCAGACCTTGGATAACTGGCACCAGGACTTCTTCACCACACATTCCCCTCTCTGAAAAATGGGTCACATCTCTCTACTCCTTCCTCCTGCCCTCTCCCTATAGGTGTAACATGCCTGGGGGGAAGGTGCTTAGGAGGGAAGCAGGGGAAAGAGGGAGAGGGCAGACTTCATAGGAGATATCTGATCTGAAAGTTGCCAGGGTGGATAATAAATTGCTGAATTGGTGAATCAAAAAAAGAGTGTGTGAAGAACAAAAGCAGTCTAGACTTCTTAGAGTAAAAACAGACTGCAAAATCAAAACCTGTAGTATATTAATACCAGATGTAAGAAGTTAAAGGTCTTTCACAAGTCATTCCAAAACACTTTCTCAGGACAACAGTCCTTTTTGGTCTCAGAAGAGCTACAACGCACAGCCTGGAGATTTCTGGGAAGAGTGTCGATCAGTATGAGCTCCTGCACTGAGTGCCATTGCACTTGCTCTACATTACAGGAAACAATTCAGCAATTACACCTGCAATCAAATGAATTTTGCCAGTATATACCTAGTATATTTTATATCTCAGTATTACATGATAACTACTTAAAGTTAGCAAAAGTTTATGTGTTAATCATTCCGGTGTTGTAGCCAGGATATCCACAGGTATTGCCATAATGCTAAATGAAAAAAACCCACAAAACAAAAAACGACCTTTTTCTTTCCAAAACATGGATATGCACCGAATGTTTTTGAAAATTTTAAATAGTCAAAATACACAGTACTATATTCTTGTTTCCATTTGTCAGTATTACTGGATATCGGGAAGCAGATAACAGACATGTTACATGAAAACAACGAGCAAGAGAAGAAAAAGATCGATTTGTAGCTTGCCTAAACAAAACTCTCTGATTGTTTGTATTATTCACAGCTTGTTCTTTCAGCAGGTGATATCACCTACTGCTGTAGCCCTTATTCCATCAGAATTACCCCTGGGGCAGCTTAGGGATAGCCTGATAAATGGTGATCCCTACGTGTCGGAGGTGGACCAGCAGAAGCCTACAGAGAATGGAGAAAGATGCAACAGAGCTGCAAGGAAGCCTCAGAGGAAGAAATCCATCTGCA
>JAYRBT010000082.1:89918370-89954051 GCA_036023395.1 Myiotriccus ornatus | reverse complement strand
AAGAGGGCACAGGCTTAAGCTCTGTCAGGGGAGGTTTAGGTTGGATATTAGAAAGAAGTTCTTTACAGAGAGAGTGAACAGGCATTGGAATGGCCTGCCCAGGAGGTGATGGATTCACCATCCCTGGAGGTTTTTAAGAAGAGGCTGGATGTGGCACTGAGTGCCATGATCTAGTAATCACACTGGGGTTGGATCAAGGGTTGGACTTGATGATCTTGAAGGTCTCTTCCAACTCAGTTAATTCTATGATTCTATGATTCTATTCTACTGACCACCCAATTAGGAAGAAGCTGATGAGGCCATATTCAGGCAGTGGGAAAAAGCTTCATGTTTGCAGATCCTGGTTCTCATGGGGGAATTAACTGCCCTGATATATCCTAGAAATGCAAAACAAGAAACCACAAATCCTGGTGTTTTGTAGATTGTATTGATGAGAACTTCCTGACATAGATGATGGGTAATCTGATGACAGGAGTTACTCTTCTGGACCCAGAAAAAAAGGCAGAAGTGGTGGAGGAGGTTGGTGACAGTTTTGGCTGCTGTGACCACGAGATGGTGAAGTTTGTGATCCTGGAAAGAAGAAACAAGACAAACAGCATGATAACAACACTGGATTACAGGATGGCAGACTGTTGAAGGATTTTTCCACAGCAAAAGGGAGATTATAGAAAATGAGTGCCTGCCCTCATTAGTTGAATATGAATGGGACAGGGGACCTGGTGGGAAAGACATGGATGAGCTACTCGATGCCTTCTTCACCTCAGACTTGGCTGATAATTTTTACCCTGAGGAACTGCAGCCCCTGAAAGCAGTGGGAAGGTCTGGAACAATAAAGTTTTATGCTCATCTATGAGGATCACATTAGGGAACATTAAACAAAGTGGACATCCACAATTCTGTGGTACATGACTGAATGCATCCATGAGGACTAAAGGAGCTGGTTGATGTCATTGGGAGGCCACTCTTGATTATCTTTGGAAGATTGTGGTGACTGAGGGAGGTTCTAGAGAACTGAAAAATCCAAGGAAATCTGTTACCATTGATATGGGAAAGTAGAAAGATGTAGGGAACTACAGGTCAGTCAACCACACCTTAAACTCCTGTGATAGTGATGGAGCAAATCCTGCTGGGAACCGTTGTCAAACTCATTAAGGACAAAAATGCAACTAAAATTATTCAGCAAGGATTTATAAAGGGGAAATCCTGCCTGATCCACCTTATAGCCTTCTATGAAAAATGCCTAGCTTGTTGGGTGAGGGGAAAGCAGTTGTCTGTGCTTATCTTCAGTTGAGTAAGGCTTTCAACACTGTGCCAAAATTTCCTCATGAGCAAACAGTAGGGACTAGATAAATGGACCATGAGAGGGACTGGAAACTGGCTAAACAGTTAAATTCTAGGGACTGTGATATCCAGCAGCACGATATTCAACAGGAGTCCAGTTGTGAGTGACTTTTCCTGGTGATCAACCTGTTGCCAATGTTGTTTAACATGCTGATTATGTAAATGGTAGGGCAGAGTGCTTCCTCAGCAAGTTTGCAGATGATACAGAAGTAGGAGACAATGATAAACCAGATAGTTGTGCTGCTTTTCAGTGGAATGGCAACAAGCTGGAGATCTGAGCTCGCAGGAATCTCCTGAGCAAAGAGAAAGTTCTACCCCCGGGGATGAAGAACCACAGACACCTGCTCAAACAGGCTGGGTGGGGTTCGACAGGAAAATAGCTTTGCAGAAAAGGTCCTGGGGGTCCTGGCAGAGATCAAGTGGCCTGTGAGCTAGCAGTGATCCCTTGCATTAGGAAAAGTGTCACAGGCAGGCTGAAGGAAGTGATTCTTCTGTTCTACTCAGCCCTGGTGAGATCATGTTTAGAGTACTGTGACCAAGCCAGGGATCCCTAATCCCATAGCGACAAGGCAAGGACATACTGGACTGAGTACAGGAATAGAGCATTAAAATGCTCAAGGTACTGGAGCATCTGACACGAGAAGACGTTGAGAGCTGGGGTTTTGCCTTAGTCAAGAAGGCTCCAGAGAAACAGCATTTTATGTGCATAAAAATAGAATGGAAGTAAAGAAGATGAAGCCAGACTTTTGTCAGCAGTATTCAATGAAAGAACAAAAGGCACAAATTGAAATGCAGGAAGTGCCTAGGAAAACATCAGAAAAAAACTTTTTTTTTTATGATGAGGATGGTTGAACACTGTAACGTTGCCCAGAGAGGTTATAGAGAGTCCACATTTGGATATATTCAAAACATGACTGGACATGGTCTTGGACAAAGTGACCATGCTTTGGGCAGGGGCATTGGACTAGAAAATATTCAGAGATCCTCTTCAGTCTCAAGGATCCTAAAATTCTATTTTTCAGTTCTTAACTTCAGTTTCCTTTTCAGGAGTCAGTTTGTATGAATTAAATAAAAACTGCGTAAACACTGGAGATCTATTCCTCTTTATGACATATTAGAAGAAAATGCTTTCCCATTTTAGCACTACTATCAAGTGCTCTAAAAGCATGATATTGTGACATACTTAGAAAAGAATTCAGGGAACCTGGTATTGAGAATTACACTCTAAATGTTCTTCCATCAAAGTTTAGAGGTGCTCTCTGCAGTTTGTTCAGAACACCTCTATTCCATGAAAACATTAAAAAAAACAGAAATAAAATTAAATGCCAAATGTCAAGAGAATTAAAAAATAACAAAGGCATTTCCTCTCTCCATAGCTGATGCATATAACAAGAGGTATACTTACTCACAAAGACCTATCTAGCCTAATACGTGTCTCAAGTCCTACCAAACTATCCCTTCCCTAGTAAAGGATCTGAAAAAGGCCAAGCACATAGAAACAACTCTAGAATATTCTGTCACTCAGTGATTTCTTCAGAGTGAGGTCATGTCTTCTTATTTAACACCTCGAGATAGCCTTCACTGGTGTGCCCGAAAAAATTGCTACATTAAATCCTTTGTAAACACTTAGGATGGACAACACTTTGCAGAAAAAGTTCTCCATCTGCACTATGTGTTGTCTATTCTTTGAACCTGCCAGTTCCACTTCATGCTCTTGTATTGGAATAGACTATGCGATCGCTTCTAATCACATTTTCTAAGCTGAAGATTTTATACTTCCCTGTCCTCATCCATCTCTCTTCTAGACAGAAATGATCATAGTCTGTTCCTTGGATGGGGCTTCTTCAGCACTTTCAAGGCTATGCATAACTCTGTATGTTTTCCATCTCCTGAAAGTAAGGAAATGTGTTGGGACTGTACACAATAGAGGTATAACTCCACTCTGGATTTAAACACTGGCATAATATTGCTTCATATTTTGTTGCCTACTTCTGTTTTTATAATTCCTTACACTTGGTTTGCCTTTTGACTCCTACTGTGCATTAGGATGATATTTTCTTATAACTGTGTGCTATTTTATCAAGATATAACCATCACCTGGCATTTATTTACACTCAGTTTCACCTATCATTTCATTTTTACTTAAACTAGAAATCTTGCTTGGGATTTCAATTAATGAAATCAGTGTTATAGGAACTTGTGGAAGTGACTTGTCAAAGGTCATTATTTTAACAGCTTAAATAACTACTTTGATAATTTCGGATATGGATCTCATTTCATACTAATTAAAATTATATTAATTTATTAAAAAACCTCCAAACACTGGAAAATAGGCAAAGAATATCCAGATTATCACACTGTTTCCCCCACAGTGATCTCTTCCATCTTATTCCAGCCTAATTCCTTTGTAATGCCATTTCTTATAATGTTTTTTGATGGTTTGCCAGCACACATACATTTCTGTCCTGAATGTTTCTCCACAGCGCTTTAGCTGGCTGCTCTTTCTTCTATTTTAATGTATGCAAATAAAGAATATGACAAAACTTTGCTTTAAGCTGCTCACAGCATTATTGTAGGATTAGACTGCAAAGAAAGCATTAAAGATGTGTGCCTTCAACCTATATAGCAAAGCTGAAGAACACCTCCGCCTTGGCAGCAAGAAATTTTCATTGTGCTTTCACCTACTGCACGAAGTTATGTGCTAGCTCCATGGTATTACTGCAAACAGAAATTCCATAGTAAATGGAACTTTCTATCATTAGCTCCACAAATTTACGTCCTAGGTGTACTGTTCCACTTTCATTTGCAACAGTCCCACAAAATGAGAGAGGTCCAATCAGAGCCGCTAAATCAAAAACTCCTTTTCTGCAGAGAAGTAACCATCACACAGAAATAAATAACAGAAGGAATATCCAGCTTTCACCTACCACAATCCGGACAACAAATGGATTGTTTTAATTATGTTTGGGTCCTCTACCATTCCATAAGAGATTTTTGAAAATTCACATAAGCTAGGAGCTCACACATTCTGACAGCTCACACAGACTGCCATAAAACAAGAGAGACTCCATGCTCTGTGCTTCTTTGAAAAACACATGAACAGAAAACATAATAATAAAAAAATAATTCTTTAATTGGACATTTGGTTATCTGAGTTATCCCTGACCAGATGCCAGAACTGAAATATCATCAAAACATTAAATATACATATATGTATCTATTAACACTCATTCATACACATACATTTACATCTATATGCAGCATACTGAAATATTTAGAGAAACATTTTTTTTCACAAATATGTGTCTTTTGGAGTATCTAATTCTGAATACATTAGAAGAGACTCTTCGAACTACATAATATTTCATTTGTTAACAAAAAAATCAGACATGATGATTTTAAACTGTAAACAAAGTATTTCCATAAAATGAGGATTCTAGCCATATAAACTCTAACCTGACATAATATAAGTAATAAAGGAACTATCAACTGCTTTGAAAGATTCTTGGAGCTCTAAAATTCTCAAAAATGCTTACTTGGGTCACAGATGCAAATATCTCAGAGTGAATGGAAACTGTTGAGTAAAATGGGAATTCTAAAGAAATAAGTACACTAATCACTTAAATCCAAAATGTTATTTGAGATAACCAAGACTGCCTCATAGCACAGTCATAATAAGGAAGTTATATATTATAGCAGAAATTACATGAGAAAAATTAGGATGGCTTATACAGGTTTTCATATCTAAAATACAACACTGTTTCTTTAAATGTAAGTGAAAAATCAAAACACTCATTCCAGAACATTGCTGGATTTAAAGTGAGAAGCAATGATGACAATAGAATGAAGTCTCAGCATTTTCTGGTGAAAAGACTGTTGCTTACCACCACCAAAAAAAAAAAAGGACAAAGCTGCCTGGCAGATACAGCTGTTTGGAGTGGGTCTTCCCTTTACGAGGCACCCTCATCCGCTAGGAACTTGCTCCACCTCTTCCATATAACTAAGTTAGTAAGCATTTATATTTAGGTCTTACTACAACCATTAAATCAGGTCTTACTGGGAAGCCTCAGGTTGACTGTGCAAAACCACATCGGTACCAACCTGTGTAGCTCATGGCTGATGTGCAATTGATAACTCTCTCTTTAAAGAAAAAATGAATGATTGGATCTCAGCAGTCTGAGCATTCTTAACAAAAACATAAGCCTAGTACCTCTTTTGGAAAATCATCAAATCTGCATCCACTCTTTATTTTTTCTGCTTACTCCTGACCCATGGTGACCTGCAGTTCGGTCATTACCACTCTTTAATAGCTGCTCAAGTGTGGGTAGAGATCTAAAGCTGAGCTGACCTAAGCTGTCCTTTCACACAGTCAGTTTTATGAATGACCTGCAGATTATAGTGGAGAAAATGAGCATGAGGTAAGATTTGGTAAGCATGAGAGTTCAGGGACACAGGCAGGAGAAAGCATTACAGGAGGGTAGAGAAGCATGGAAGGAAGGCATGTACTGCCCATATTACAGCTGCTGGAGGAATGAGAACAAAGACGATTAGGAAAGTAGACTTCAGGGTGACTGAAGACATTAAAATGCAAGACATACTCCATTTTATAGCTTTAAAAAGTACGTATGCCATTGAAGTATTGTTAATGCATATTGGCCTCATTAACAATGTGGTTAACAGCTATTATGTGCTTCTTTTTTATCCACAGAGAGTATGTACAGAAAGACATTTTAAAATAAAAATGCATATGCATAAACACATTCTGCTGGATGTTGATGCTGGAGAAAGCTAATTGAGAAACAATCCTTGCTTTTGTAAGAGTGAGAAGATTTGTGATAATCTGCAGTTTTTGTAGAAAAGTTCATTCTCATGTTTGGCAGATCCAAAAAAAAAGCTTTTCTCACTTACATCTGAAATATCCATTTAAATTTTAGAATATGCTTATCAGAGAAGAACCAACTTTACACTCCAAAGCAAAGCAAGCTTTACTTATATAATATAGGCATATAAAGGCTCTGATTTACTACCATATGGGAAACTCAAGCAGAGAATGGCCCAAGGCACTTGCAGTAAATATCCTGTGTGGGCACTAGCACCTTTTTTAAAAATAATTTTCAAAATATATCTATATTTTAACATCCAAATACATTGTATTTGTGTTTTGCAGATGATAAGGTCTAAACAACTGTGACTGCATTCCTTTGTTAGGGTACAACAGAGTCTTCAAGGTTTGGGCACAAATATAATACCTTGCTTATGAATGTTGCTTTGTAAGAGAACTTAGTAACGATGAGAAATCCAGGAGAACTAAATACAGAAGTGAAATGACGTGTAGTGCATAGACATAAAGTGAATGGCTTTGGTCATGCAAGCTCTTCTTCAGGCCTCTCCCCAGCAGCACAAATTCTATTTTACTTGGGTTAAGTTTGCAGCACTCCACAATCTGCTTATTGCCCGTGTGTGTGCCCATGCTGTCTAGCTAGTTCTCCCTGGGTCCCAGATCTCCCTGGATATGCTACAATCAGATGTAGGCCACCTGGTACTTCACCTGTAAGTAAAAGCACATCAGTACTATTTAAGTTTGAGCAGCATTGAAGTGGTTTTAGTGCAAAGGCAATGTGCACCTTTTGGATGATCGAGCACTGCATACAGATCTTGAGGTAGGTGACTCAATGGCTTGCTTCTCCCGGATGAGAACAGGACTAATGGCTGCCATTAATCCATTCCAGTACAATGTCTTGGCCAGAACTCGGGACATTACAGGTGAACAATACTTACTATTTTTACTCATAATATAAGCTGAGGCTTGCCTTCTTCATAAAGTTGCTTATGACTGAAAGAATGGTTTTAAAGAAGTACCAGGATACCCATGTTGTACCTTTTCAGTATCAGCCTAAATGGTTTTAAAGAAGTACCAGGATACCCATGTTGTACCTTTTCAGTATCAGCCTATCTAAACATTTGAAGGAACAAGGGAATATTCTTCTCCCAAAAGAAGTATTAATTACATTAGACAATTTGTTATCCTAAATAGGTATTTTAATGCAGGATTCTCCATCTTCAGAGTAAGATTTTATTGGTCTCTATTGCAGCCTCAGAATATTCTTGGAGTAATTCATAATGGTTTGTTTCATCCACATCAGCATCAGCTTTCTGAAATAAGCATTAAAATCTGTTTTTCTTCATAAAGTGGTGATTGCTTCCGGAAAACAAGAGATGTTACAATACTAGAAAGGGTTGAACAGGATAGGATGCAAAAAGGAAGATTAATCAGTACCTAGAGTCTGTTTTCTGGAAGTTTTTAAAATCAGGTTTTGATGATTTAAAATTTGGAGAGAGAGTTTTATTGTCTTTCTTGCTTCTGATATTAAGAAAACTCAAATTACTGACAAAAGAGCAAAAAATGTTCCTGTCTAGATTGCAAAGCCAAATCTTGACACTCAATATGCAGTTCAAGTTCTCTGAAAGAAAAAGGGAAGCACATGAGGAGATGAGCTTCAAAACACTTGTTAATGTGGCACAATTAGACAGCAGATCAGCTATTATTGGGTCCGAATCACCTTGTGGGGAGTGTGTGTGTATGTAGGGAGAAGGAATGAGTCGAACCTCACCAAGGTGGGGTGGTATCCTATCCCTCATGGCTCCCCCTGGAGCCCACATGGGGAATCCCCAAGAGTAGCTGTCAGTTACAAACAGCCTGGGAAAACTATAACACACCACACCTCCTGCAGCCCCTCACCCAGGCTCAGATTGGCACGGACAGTGGGGACACTGCCCCTCACCCTGGTCTGGAACCCCAGAGTGACTGATGGGTCAGAGACCACACCTGGAGGGGTTGGCCACGGGGACCAGAGCAGAAAAAAACATAGGCATATGTTTGCCTTGTGGCACAGCCCTGCCACTTGGACTTGTGAGAGCTGGTCTTCTACAACGCTTCAGTGGTAGCTATCTGTCCCTCTTTCTCCTTTTCTCTTCTTGGTCCCTTTGCTTCTCTTTCTTTGCTCCTTTATTGATGCTTAGGATGGCTTAGAGCTGAAGGGATTGGATCTTAAGTGTTGTGGAATAGGTTGGATTTTGCTTTAAGTGTTGTTGATTTATTGGATCTTTAATGTTGTGGACTTATTGGATCTTGACTTAAGTGTTGTGAATTGGTTGGACTTTGACTTAAGTGTTGTGTATTAATAGTACATGCTGAGTCAGTATTGTGGTAGAACATTTTTGTCTAGCTTGTGTGGTGTCCTTTTGAACTTAGGCCAAATTGCTTTATTTGCTCCCCTAACTTAATAAAGAAATCCCTTGAGAACAAGCACGTCGCTTATTCTCTTGATGCCATCTCGAGGTATTGAGGAACCCTGTATCTATATATTAAAGTAAAACTCCTAGCCAAGCTGGTGATCTCATAGCTCCCATGGCTTGGAGTTTTACAGGCACTGCTTTAACAAATGCTGAAACATTCTAAAGCCAGGAATGTTGCTATTTGGTAGTCAGTTTCTAATTGACAGAAATCATCAGTGTTGTCCTGCACCAACTCTGTAGCTGTTTGCAGCCTTTTAAGGGTGCACAAAATCAGTGTTAACTTTGGATCTAGCTTTAGGTTTCAGAGAAATAAATCTGACTGTATCCATTGTATTTGAAGTTTAAAGTAAGGAATAGCCACTAAGTCTATGTCCTAGTTACATGGACTGGGACCAGTTTATCACCATGTGGGTATAACCAAAACTGTATTCTACACCCTCTCGAAAGAAGTAAAAGACTGCTTTAATCTGTGCTTATGTATTGACTTCCTGGTGTTAGATTCTGGTATGTGATTTCATTTCATCCAACAGACTAATTTCACTTAGAACTAGGGATTATACCTTGAATTCCTAAAGGAAGAACAATAATCTGAGTTTCCAAATGTAGTTGAAAGAATGGGTCCTGTTGGGTACCTCAGGTAGCAGAATCCTCAGAACTCAAGGAGCTACAGCAAAGTGTCGAAAAAGCAGCAGTGACATGCCAGAAGTTTGACTACATAACTGCGGCACAAGTAACAATAATTGTATTTTAAAACACGTCCACTATCATGCTTCCATATTCCAGAATAATTCTTCCACTCTAAGAACCAGAATTCCATACTAAGATCAGTGTTGTTACGCAGACAAAAATACTGAAGTTAATTGAGTCTAAAAATGTGTGAGAAGAGTAACTGAGTGGGCCATATGATGACAAATAGAACTTGATTTCAGTAACTGTAATGCCATTTTCACCTAAAACCAGTGAAAATGCTTATATATTTTCTCAAAGTCATAATTAGTTCATGGAAGTAATCTGGGAATCGCTTTGACAGTAAAGTCCAAAATTTTGTTCAATTGTGTACAATAGTGAAAAATAATACAATAAATATAAGAAAGAGGATGAATAATAGATAAAACACATTACACAGATCCTCTAAAATATGTAATATTAGTCATCCTAGCTAAAAAGGATGCTTTATATATCATAGGAAAAAGAGCTTAATACGATTGGGATTGCCTACCAAAGAGAAAAAAGGAAAATAATGTTGCAAACACACAAATACATAGTAATGACTTTTGCAGCAAAAGGAGATGTGGAAGATTCATCTCTTTTTTCCCTAAAAGAAAAATAATGTATGTTCACTGAGACTGAAAAACAACATTTCCAAAAGTGAAAAAGGAACTTCTTCACCCATTGCCTAGTTAGCAATTACTCTGAACTGTGCAAAGTTAAGAAGAGTCGAAAACCCTTGACATTTATGGGAATAAGAAAAGTGTTCAAGTAGTGAGGGTATAAAAGAGTTATGAGATATACTCAACCATACATTTCAAGTCGCTACTCATTATGAATCATGGCTGAAATTTCAAGTGTGACAGATAAACTGTCAAATGTGCAGTACACACTTCTATCATCCACTTCTGAAGGTATTTGGGCCAGTCATTGTTTTAAACAAGCTGTTGGACAAGAGGAATTACAAGTCTTGTCAATGGCAGTGGTTCCTACATTCCTGAGGTTGGGAAGTAGTGTTTTTTGGGAAGTGAATAATGGAGGCAAAACTAAAATTGGATTTGCATACTGAAGAGGAATAAATTTCAGCAAGCCTCATCTTATTAAGTAGCTGAAGCAGCAGCCATTGTCCTGCCATTTTGGAACTGACCCTGCCCTATTTCTTTATTTTTGCCAATTTGATATGTGTTTCCATGGGAACAGAAGCAGGACTAGCCACCAGCTGAGTCAATCTCAGCTGCTGGCTCCCAGTTCTCACGTTTTGTTCTGTTTCCTTGGAAACTAATGTCAAATGAGAAAGAGAAGTAAACCAGTTTTTACTCTTTAATAGTTACTCTTTCTTTGGACCTGTTGTAGATCCTCTGGGCTGGTGGAAGGTTTAGAGCTGACTTTAATGGCCATTTATTTTCTCCTCCTCTGGAACGTCTACAAGCAACTGGTGGGTCCCAGCAGATGCAAGTAAGAGTTCTTAGTTTCAGCTGCTGCTGGCGGCCACCCGCTGTGAACTACAATGACAGGATTTTAAAGCAGGCTACAGATTTCAGGAGGCATTTGGCTCCCTCAGTCTGTAATATTTCAAATTGGAAGGAAAGAAATTAAATTTATTTAAAAAATAGTAGGGGAAACAGATGGGCGTAATGATATTTAGAGAACAAATTGACTAACAAGCTCTGACCTGCATTAGGCTGAACACCCCCAGAAACTACTTCAGCCAATTAAATTCTTCATTTCATATTATACATTTGACAAAGTTCTCTCCAATCCAGCTGTTAGCTGACTGAATAGCTCAACAGCACAATGTAAACAACACCCCATAAACACATCTGTTTCTGCATATACATATGCAGAAAGAGAAAAGAACATGATCTGATTGTTTCAAAATGGCGAAGAATCTACATAAATTTACTTGAGCACATAAATTTGAAACAGACATCTTTACCAATTTCATACCTATGTTACTCCCACATTTTTATCATGTGTATACAAACACACACATACACCCTTCACTCTGTACATAATTTTGGACCAGGGTATTTTCCAGTTCCTACAGCAGCAGTGTCATTAATGAAGATGAATATTGAAGAGAAAAATCTACATTTGTGCAGTTGAATCCAAATTTTCATATAACTTTCACTTAAAAATGTAGACACAAATCAATTTTACAAGACAAAAGTCTGTCCAAAGGAAAAATTTTATATTTGAAGGCCTCGCTCTTAGTTAACTAGTCCATGAGGGTATAGAACCGTGCTTACCTTGGACAAGCTTTTACCCTTCCTTTTCTATCACACCTAATATATGCACTCCTTGCTGAGTATTCTTTACATCACATCTCAGTTATGAGAGAGAAACCCTTAGGTTTGCTGCTGCAGCTGCAATAAGGAAAGAGAATTCCACTTTATGTTGAGCTTAGCAATGTCTGTCCAGAATTCTTCACAATCAGCCCTCTTTTTTTATTTTCTGATATAACTTACTATAACTACTAAAATGTTGTTATCTTGTCATTCACCTTCTCTTCCACTGAACAACACAGGTACCAGCACAAAGACTGGAACTTGTCCTGAAGTACTCTACTGCCTACATCTTTTCTTACTAGAAAATGAACTGTTATTTATTTCTTAATTCGGCTTCCTTATTCTAAAGAATGTAATACCCATTTCAGAGCTTCTCTCTTATTCCGTGGTTATTTCATTTCCATGAGAGCCTTTGATGAAAGAAATTGATGAGTCCTCTTTGGAGACCTAGCAGGCTGTGTCAGCTTCTATTCACATGTTCGCTGGCTTCTTCTTCAAAGGACGTCAATAAGTTTTAATGACTTGTCCCTTCACAAGTTCCATGTCAACTCCTCCTCAGTGTAGCATATCAATTACTAATTTTACTCCTGATTATAATTTTTATAAGGTGGCCCACTACCGACTTCAACTTACAAGTCTGAGGCTTCCATTCTGTCTTGAAAACATGGCAAGACATTTGCAAAATTTTGCTCAGATATCAAAGCAGTTCTGAGCTAATGATTACATACTGTTGTCAGTAGTTTGATTATTAGTCCTTTGAATTACTTTAGAAAGCCTAGGAGAATATAATGTTTTTGCAGTGATTTATTTTTGATCAGTTTCTCTATTCCTACCAGCAACTCCAGTCACTCCTCAGTGGGTTCATCAGAAGGGTTCTAGCACAGCAGTGTCCACAAACTCTTCCACTAAGAATTTTGCTGAACAAAGCAGCAAAGCAATCATTTAATCATTCTGCACGGCCTTGTTTTCTGCAAGTAGTGCTCTTCTATTCTGATTAAATATTGTTCCAAAGGTTCCCTGGAAAACTTCCCGCTACCAGTATTTGCAAAAAGATTTATTAATAATTTTTCATTCATTGTAAGATTTTTATTTAGACTTCTTTATTGTCTTCTACATTTAACTTAGCAGATTTTATGATCCTGTCTATTTTCCTCATTTGGATAGAACTTTGTTTTTATTTGAAGGATGTCTTCCTGCTGCTTTGTCATGCTGAGTCTCTTCTTTTTCAAGTCTTCCTCAATGTGTGGCATGCATTTACTCTGTGTTTCAAATATGATATTCTTAATAATCTCTAGACCACCCACAAAGATTTAACTCTCTACAGTGTCCTCTTTAGTCTCTCCTCAGCTTAGTATTGTTCCCTTTTCTGAAGCCTGAGTACCTGTCTACTGCTCTTTTTTGGCTGTTGCTTCTTCAAAGCCGTGAAAACTAAGAACAATATATTTGCAGCTACAGAAAACTCCTTCAGATACCAAGACATGGGAACATATTCTGTATGCTATTCACAATGACATAAAGGGTTAATTCTCTGTCTGTGGGTTCTCTAATCTGTTGAATTACAAAGCAGTTACCAAATGAGTTAGTCTGAGCAGCACATTCGTCTAGTTTGCATAGACATTTTTTTGCTTCTGCGATGTTTATGACTCCCTCAACTTATCAGTCAAAGCTGGCCTTCTGGCTTGCTGGTTAGTAATATGTATCCAACAGCATAGTTATACACTTGGAATGCACAGGAATTCTGTCTCACTCACAGAAATTATTAATATGGTAATTTGAATTGATTTTTCTTTAACATACTGCACTACTCTGATGCTGGCTTGACGTACTCAATCTTTCCTGCATATTGACATTTTTGTTATTGCAATGTCCTCATATAAGGTTGGGTATTCTTAGTCTCCTCACTTTGCACATATATCAATGCCAGAACCCCAAATAGGATGGGTCCCATTGATCTCTCTTTCTCTTTTGTGTCTTCTAAAGTGGCACTTTTTCTTCATTTCACATTTGTTACTGTTCCAGGACAATCCAGTGTGAAACATTAAATACTAGAAACATTAAATTCCAGATACCAGAATGAAGTTAACTTTTAAATATTGATATTGTTGTCATAAGAATGCCTAATAGGAAACATTGCAGAGATAACTCCATGACTGGTAATAAGATGTCAAGGAACAGAAAGGCTGCTGCACTGGACTAACAGGTTTTAAAATTCTACAAGAAATATTGTAGAATCCAGTGAGCAAGGTACTACTTTTATTGAATCTAACACTAATACAAGATCTTTTTACTTGGGGAGTTATAAAATCTAGTCCATCTCCCCTGGTATACAAGTTATTATTCATTAAATACTACAATTTTCTATCTCCCATGGCCACAGAGATTCAGTCTGTTTCATAGATATTTGGGAGAAGATAAGCCAGTCAGAGGCTTTCAAGCTAAACTGTAGAGTAAAAGAGTTATTACACCACTGTATTATGAGCAAGAGGTGAGTGTGACTGTATGTCTACACACAGACCCTTTGAACTGTACTAAGTACCTAAATGAATTATGATATGGCTATTGCACAGACTCCTCTTTGTGAAAGATTCTGCTATTTCAGACTGTGGTTTCAGTCCAGTGCAGCTGAGCAACTGAAATTAGAGCAAGCTGGTTTCCTAACTATTTTTTATCTTATGGCTGGATTCTCTTCGTCTAAGAGTGAAGCTCCCCTGAATTGGGTCATTTAAAATGTCTGGTTTTAGACAAAGGGATAAACTCACTCTGTGACCCTTCTCTTAGGGGAGACACTACCAGAATTTCTCCTCCACACAGCTGGCTGTTTCCATCAGATCTGTTGCAGTGCTATGTCCTTAAAAGCTGTAGCTGCTCAAATCTGTCAGATTTGACTGAAACAGGCAAAATTTACTAGGCAGTAGGAAAAAACCAAACAGAGCACCCTTGCACATAAACATGGCCTTCTTAAGAAGCCAGGACAAAATCCAGATGGCTGGGAAAAGATGGTAAAGCCTTGCTACTGGGGCAAAGCTCTTGCACAGTTGCATACACAGAAGCACCATAATTCCTCATGGGCCGTTGAGCCCAAGAACCCAGACAGCAAGACAGAGAGGAAGGATACACTCCAGTTCATACAACTGGGAGAAACTTAGTCTGGCAGGAATCTAGTTGAGATCTGATCATAACCGTAGAGCATTTTGGTTATGAAAAAAAAAAGGTGAATTATGATGAAAAAAGCAAATTCCTTTTTCAGGCTAGGAAGAACCTACTGAGAAAAAAAGCAGTTGGTCTCTCCACTGGTCTGAAAAATTAGGAAAAGGAGAAATGTTACAGCCAGTGCAACTAGTAAAACAGATGAATAGGGGTAATATTATGGACTAATTCCCATTTTTTGCACTGCTGCTTGATGTTGAGAAGCATTTTTTGTCAGCAAACTTTTGTGTGAAAATCAAGCCTACAGTACTCTGTGAAATGTACATAGGGGTAAATAGGTTCTTCTTCAGGAGATCAACATACAGTTATGGAGATGTTACCTTTTTGTGCCTGCCTTGATCTTTAACTTGTTTGCTTTTATCCAGCAATTTTATTGGCTATATATCATATACCATAAACTATTCACCCTACTGATGACTGGAGGATCTGGATGCTTTGTGGTTCAGTCATTAAAACTTTTAACATGGTGTCTTATGGCAGCCACAGATGTGTTTTTCATAAAGAAACCATACATCTGGGGTCAGGATATCAGAGACAAGTTTGAAAACTGACAGACCCAACGTCCCGTATGACTTCTACCTTCTGTAAGAGCCAGAAAGTCTCCACAAAAGCCTTTACTTCCCTTTGTATTTTCAGATTTACACTGCCCATCCTTAGCTTTTAAGCAGGGATTACTTGGACTTTGCAAACTACTCCAGAAGAGGAGCCTGGATTTTTATATTCTGGATTTAAGAAATTTTAAAAAGTTCTTGATAATTTACTGCAGTTCATTCATGTAAACAAACCATTTTGTGAATAATGGCAAACAGCAAAGGACACTGCCAGTTTTTATGTTTCTTGTCTTGGTTACTTTGACTGACATGTTTATGAAGACACAACTAAGAAAGAACCACCGAACAGTAGGCAAAAGGCAGAACTATCATGTAGGAAGCCGGTGAGTATTCATAAAACAGCACCCAAATGGTTCATTAGCTAGAACGACTCATTGCATTCATAACTTCGGAGCCTACACTTAGCTTAGCCTTTATCACTTGGATTAGCTTTAATTGAGGGAAATAATCCCTTTGAAATTATTTCATAGAGGCAAGTGGAACAAGGAATATACGTCACACAATATTCCTGAAATAAGACAGAAACTTGCCTCCAGTAGTGTTTACTATGTGGTAAGTACTTTTCGAACGCAGAAGAGATAAAATACCTGCACAGTCAAACTCAACTAAATAATTGACCATTCCACTTAAAATTTATTTATATGATATTATATTAATTATATTATAGTATAATAATTATAGCAGCAAAAACATTTGCTATTTGCTTCTACTAAGGAGTTTTTTAGACCTGAAGAGGTGTGCTTCAGGAAAGCAAATTGCTGTTCACCTCGCGGCTTATATAATAAACATATTTTATGCACATACAATATTTTAATGACTTGCTTGCATAATACTTTTATTTCCTTCCCACTCCAAATACATTAGCTTAAAAAACATTCTGCACAACTTCTAGTAATAGCTAAGAGCTTTAACGGTATGTGCAAGTCAATTCTATGCTGAGTGCTCAAAATATCAAACATTCTCATGTGTGCATTCCCTAAACGTGACTTCACGCGGGATTACATAGTTCCCGGAGAATTCCAGTTCTGTAACAAAGTTCAGGCAACTGGTGTGCAGCCCCATGGTCTAGTCAGCCCCAAATGTGGAACAATTGCACTAACCTTTTAGTTATACATTACATGATCAAGGAATATACACTGAAAAGTTCAGATGGAAATTGCAAAAATTTAAAACTGCAGTAAACATTATTTCTCAAATATATGGTATTTATTGTTTGAGAACTTCACAGTTACTGCTGCTAGGTATGGACATTTCACTTGAGTGATTCTAGTAAGACTAGATATCAGGGTCTTTAGTTATACTACAGTAGAAAATAAAATTCCTTCTAAATGAGCATTACTTCAGTTGTATTTTGTGACTATTTTTCATGATTGGTTTTATATGACCAGAGAAATTGTTAATACTGACAACTGAAATATCAGTTGCAATACAGTCAGAACAAAATGATGTAAACAAGGCTCTGAACAAGCTGCTATGGCTTCAAGCTATACACACATAGAGCAGAAGCATCTCCACAAGACAAATTTCAGTTACATTTTCCATTTTTTTTGGAAACCATATTAATTATGAAGTCTTTAAAAAAAAATTCAAACTCTAGGGAATGACTGAGACATATCTTTTCAGACGCTAAAATGATTTATTGAAAGGCAACCCTTGTTGTTTAAGGGGCATTGTTCTAAGTTATTTTCTACAAATTACATTAAAATAAAAATTAAAATCTTCTAATAAAATTCCAGAGCTACAGTGCAAAGTAAAAACAAAGTAAAAGCAATGGAGTAATATAGCATATCTTGCAAATGTTAAAATCAAAAAAACTCCCCTTCTTTTTCTTACTGATTGCCAAGTACTGGAGAAGAGAATAACGCTTCTAGATTGTCCTTGTATGACCTAGTTTTCAGAAATCACCAGTTTCCACGTTGGAGGCAATAAACTCTCCAACACTGCTAATCTACATACAGTGTTTTTTTCCCCTTAGTTGTGCATTGCTGCTACCCTGTTTCTTGCTGCCAGTTTGTTCAAAAAACTCTACTTCAGCTCCACTTCTAGAAACCAACCAGAATGCTGGAAAATGTGTACAGCTGGCATTAAGCTATTACCTCCTCCCTATCAAAATCACAAGTGTGACCTTTCCAGGAATGACATTAAAATACGAACAATCAGTATGGGTGTATGAATATAAAATTCCTAAAAATAAATATAGCAGTAGGTAACATAATTCCTGTCCATCTCCTCAAAGAATGCAGTCTAAGCAGTGACCTCTCCTGCACTTATCTTGAATGAGCTCTAACTGAAATCCACTAATGGGTTCTGATAATCTATTATTTATTGCAACAGACTCTAATAGAGAGGCTTAGCAGAGGACTCTCCTGTGTTTATAACCCTTTCAGATCTCCCAGATTTGTAACAGAAATGTGGCACCTTCAACTACAGACACAGTTTCTTTTGGTTGCAGTTATTTCATTTCTATTTGGTTTAAAAACCAGAACCATTCCTCCCCCAAAATACACCGTTTGATTTGCTTTCATATAACCTAGTACATCTTTAGCTTGGTCTTATGGAAAGCTGTAGATACTGATATGAAACCACAAGTGTTACTTGGGCTTGAGGACGTACCTCCATGTTATATTTTTCCACTGTCCTCCTCAAAGGATCCACAACCTGCCAGCAAATCAGGATGCAAAGATCAATCAGTAGCATCCCTCCAACTATCACCAGTAGCTTCTGGTCTTTAATGATCTGGAGAGACAAAAAAAAAAAAAAAAGAAAAAGAAAAAAGAAGCAGGGAGATTCCCATGAGCCATAGGTAGATCCCTGTACAGCTTTTTTCCTATATAGGGAGAAAAATACAGGTTGCTAATAATAAAGGTTCTTAACAATGAACAAAGAAAAGTTTCAGAAATATGGAAAGTTGAAAGCAAGAGTACATAAATTATTTTAGTTCATTTCATCATTATTAGAAGTATCTAAAGTGCTTTCCAATTTCTAAAAAGAAATTGGGTGGACTCTTAAATATTGATATTGAAGTCCAGGTTTAATATTAACTCCTGGAAAACAACAAAAAAATATTTTAGGGTGTTGCTATTGTGTTTATTTACGTAAATGTGGAAAAGTGTTCATCTCACCTCTCAGAGTAGCAGGAGTTGAGATAGTTTTCACTAAGATTTACAGTACTCACTTCTTCATTACCTTCTTGGATGTGGAAAACACACTCAAAAGGTATGAAAATATAAGTTTATTTTGGAGGTTTTGTGTGTCTGTGTGTCTATTTGTCTAATATTTGCTGTTGTTACCCAAGGAGCAGAAAGGAATGATGTATTTTATCTCTATTACAAAGGTCAGAGGCCTTAATGCACATCCAATGTAAAATATGCTTTCAATTCTACATGGACTTTAGGTTCAAAATAGAAATCCAAGAGTGTTGATAAAAATAACAAGCCAAATCATGTATTACAGTCTTGTACAGCTTCATGCAATCCCTGTGTAATACAGATAGCAACACAAAAAATATACTGCAATTACGTTATTTCAGTTGCAAAGTTGTAAACATGTTGAAATATCAGGCTTAAATTAACTTTATATCAGTGCTCTTGAACTCATGTTCATGATTTTTAGAATAATATGTACCTTTATTATTAATGAAAACTCATCCAACAGTCAACAGATATTGCCAAATTGCTTTAACGTGGACAAACCCACATATTTTTTTCCCAAGTTTTGTTTCTCAGAAACAGTTGGCTTAATCAAAATGAAATATTCAAAAATATTAAGCCTGAGAAGCTTAATAAAGTTGTGATTATTTCAGTTCAATTTAATGAAATTGCTAGGATTTTGAAAATGCATTACGAAGCCAGAGTTAATACAGCAAGGTTACTATTTCTGCCTAGAAAAAACTGAATTTGCATTGAATTCTTATCAAGTTAAGGAAATTATAAAAAGGGAATAAAATTTTAAATAATGTAAGAAGAAATTTAGAAAGTCTGGTTTTCACATTTTTTGGTGTGATACATTCTTTATTTTGAAAGATTTTTCTCCAACATTGTGCACTGCTTTTTGTTAATCTGCTGGTTTATTTTATAGATAATTAGGAGCAGATTAAGCTAGCAATCAAAATGAGTTAAAGGACTCAATGCATTATTTTCATTTCCTGAGACAACTTATTTAAATCCATGTAGCTACCATCATCATAAAGGATTGGAAAATTATGCTTTCCACATGTTTGCAGCAGTAATGAAGCAGTACATCTCATCAGAGATAGCACAGGCATGCCTGGAAAGGGCAGATGAAGGGGAAGGGTGTAACTTTCATGGTGGTACATCTTGCTGCTGGAAGGCTTGGCAAGGAGAACTTTGCAAGGGGAAAGGTGCCTGGGTGGGATGTGCAGGGGGAGAAAGACTGTTGAAATGTGTTTCCTTATTAAGCTAAAATGAAAGCAGATATTAAGCAAAGATTCTCAGACACAGCTTGGTCCCTTGTCTTCTTTGGGAAAACAGAACTATGCCTAACTTTTTAGTTGTTTACCAAGAAATAATCAAAGCTGAAAAGGGTCAGGTTATCCTCTGTAAAAAAAAGCCCATGCATTCTTTAATCTCCCTTGTAATGCCTCTAAACAGGTCTTGAGTGAAAATACCTAATGCTGCTTGTAGTATGAGTGGAGATATGGAAGAGAAAAACTATGGGGAGTCAAGTCCAAAGAGAATTTGGATTTAGGCGAAATGTAGACAAATCAACTCAGATTTCTTTTCCTCTCTCTTAAATGGCTAGGGAAATTATTGTATTGGCATACTTTTGTTGGTCTTTCTTTTTAACTGATGTGGTTTATTTTACTGAAGTTGGCTGTTGAACTATTACATGTCTAGCCTGTCTCAGTAGCCAGTGAGCAAGGACAGAAGCCTTTAAAGGACAATTCGTCCCACCTATCTTGGGTACAATTTAGGATCAGAAAAATTACTTTTCTGAAACATGTCCCTCCCTTCTTCCCTGCCTACACCCCAAGAGGATGTGAAGACAATTAACTTCAGCTAAAAATATGCATTTGAGAAAATTAAAGCTATGTGAAAAGCATCTGCCAGAAATGTTTCCCTCTGCCCTCCTAAACCCAAAAGGTTCCTTGAAAAAAAACCCCAAAACATCTTATCTTTCTAATGAAAATAGTGAGCATTTTAGATGCAGATTTACCAACACCTGGCAACATTAATTAAACTGGTACATCAATGTCAGAAGCAAAAGAATGAAAGGATATTATTAAAAGCAATAATACTGATAATCCATTCATAGGATTAAAATAAATCACTTCATGATCACACTGTTAACCCCTCCTCCTTGCTCTTGTACCTCTTTCATTCATACCTGGCCTTGCACTACTGTCAGTGTATTAGTGCACATGTAAGTTTGGTAACCTTTTTTTGGACAGATAGTTATTAGAACAAGTAAGAGTAGAGATACAGTAAACAATGGAGCTCTTCCTTGGATACCTCTTGGAGCAATTTTTCCTGCATTACTCTGTGAATGGCCCTTTTCTGGACAGAAGGGGAGAGTTATTTAACAGCAGCTGTCACTGGCAGTGGGTATTATTCATCCCTTACTTCTGCCAGACAGCCAGGAGGAAGACAAGCAAAAGAAAGCCCATAAGACAACTCGAGAAAGTGACCTGCAGTACTGTAATGAGCTCTGTAAAACACTGGGGTACTGATGTTGTGTGCAGGGTGAGAAAGCTGAATGCAGGGCTGGGGCTGCCTCACACACCCATCACAGTGCTGGTCTATCCCTGGCAAAAGCATTGCTGGAATAAAGCTCTGAAGCAGAGCTCTCCACCAAAATGCTAGCTTTCAGAACGAGACATTGAACTTCAATTATTTTTCACTTCTGCCAGTGATTAGCAGCTTGTCCTAACATAAATTTGCTCTGAAAAATGCTGCTGGTATATCACTAGCAGCATTTCTAAAAGGCTTGCTACTCTCCCCCCTCCACCCGCAGGAAGCCCAGCTTTCCCTCTCCCCAGCCATCACTCCCACCCACCAGCACTCCTTAAGTTCAGTACATTCATTCCTTGGGAAACACCAGATGCACTGAAGGAGTCTTGACTCAGATATTGTGAATCCAACAAATTCTCTGTCTGACAAAAGAAAGTCACGAGCAACTGAGGCTCCTCATAATCAAATATATTGTTCTTCTTTAAGAGGAAGTTTCTTATTCTTTCCCCTTTCATTTTCCTTCTTGCATACAGTAAATCAGCTTTTGGAGAAATGAACAGTAGCTAGTAAAATCCATTTTTGCTAGTGCTTCTGAATCCTTCCTGAAGCCAAGCTCTCACACAGCAGCATCTGTGAGTCATATTTTCTACCATCTGTGATTGGATAGGTGAATCTGTCTCATCCTGGCAGATCTGCCCACTGTTATAAATGCCATTGCTACCAGTCTGGACTAGATACAATGTCCTCAAAACAAATTCACTCAGCAAAGAAACTGGTAGGCCATTCTTCCCTCAGCAACATTGTTGCATGAGCAAATCAAAATTATTCTGAAAGCTTATGCCTATGAAGACAGATCAAAATTCTTACTTTCCACAGACCTTGCAGTCAGATCACAGGAGACATAAAATATCTCTAAAGCTCTAGGATAAAGTTGCTGTTCATGGAAACTTTAGAGAATTTTCTAGAACTCTCACGGGCTATACTACATGCCATGGTAACTTCAACTGTCCATTTGGTTATTATTTCACAGACCTTTTGTGGGGCTTTTTTTCCCTTTGCTTCCTAAATCACATCCATTGTGCCCTAAAGGACACTATTGTCAATCGCCTTATGGGATCATCTGGCAATCTGGCAAACAGCAGTAATTAAACATTAGGCTTGTTTTTTACAGTTAAGGTTAGGGAAAACTCTTTGTTATTTCTTATCTTATAAGAAATCAACTCTGCCAATGTATATGACATAGACCTTAACTCCATTCTAAACCAAGAAGAAAGAGTCTTGCATATGAAGACTTACCCTTTTTTCCAGGATGTAACACTAGTGATGTACTGAGTTCCACAAATAGCTTTTCAACATGGACTGAAGAATTTACTTACTCCTGTCTTTTTTTTCAGAGTTAGTTTCTTTGTTCCTGGTAACAAAGTTAATTTCTTGTAACCAGGAACTTCACCTCCTTTTGTCAGAAGAAAATATCTTTAAATTTAAAGAAAGGTCTATTAGGAAGATCTTTGTGGTTTGGTTGGTCTGTCGGGTTTTTAATTGAATTCATAGAACCATAGCAAAACTGGGAGTATTTTTGCATCTATTTATAGATTTGGATATAAATACATATATATATTCTTTTTCATTTAAAATGTAGGGGGTTTTCTGTTTAAGAAGGCAATTTTTATTTCTCTCATGTAGATCAGCCATTTCAAGTCTAGCTGACAGATCTGTCCCTTGCCTCCTGGCACTAGCTGGATAAACACTTAATGGTATTAATTAACTTTTTTTTCAGTTGTCTCTTCCCCAGACTCCGGGGATGGAATCTGTAGAGAAAAAAACCTTTTTAAAGGATCCCTCTGTGAAGCTTCCTAGACCTTACTCAATTAAATGAATTGCACTGACAGCAATTATAAAAGCCCTCAGAAATCTGAAACCAAATATTCCTCTCCCTGGTACATACAGAAATCGTGCTGGTAAGAGTCCTCCCTCTGAACTGGAGGGGAAAGGGAAAAAATAACAGAGTTTGGGGGGCAAAAAGTTATAGAGTCTTAAAGGCTGGGAAAGGGACCATAAAACCACTCCTGAATTTGCCTTCAGGACCCTCTCTCCACTGCGTAAGCTACCCTTCCTTACGCTCAGTATGATTAATAGACTCCTTTGGGTTTCTCCCCTACATTAAGTGGGTTGACACAAGTGGGATGGTGCCATCAGGTTGGTGGTGCGGAGTCAGTGGTAGGTGGGTGAACTTTGCCATATGTGGGCTGAGGGAGATATCTATCTTAGAGTTATTAAAGTCATTAATATTTTAGATAAGTATACTCTAATACATTCTTAATTTCTATTGTGTAATGGAATGAGAAAAAAGGACTATTGAAAACACATTATGCATTGTTCCAAATAACTTCACAATGTTTTTTTCAACAGCTATTATGAGTATTTCCTATATTAGATTCTATGATTAGTATTGGGAACACTTCACACTGCAATTACACTAGCTTCAGTGAGTGAATGCTAACATTTTAGAAAGCATCTTTTGTAGAAACAAGGTTTTTTGACCAGTAAGTCACCGGGAGTAAAGAGCTAAGTTTTACTCACTTAGAGGTATTTTGATTAATTTGATGGAAGATCTGTATATCTACTTATAAACAACAACAAAAAAAATACATTTCTGTTTCCTGTGAGGACCTACTGTGATCCCTCTAGTCTAAGAACTTGATGACTTTTTCTGCTTTCCAGGATAGTGGAGTGTGTGGTACTCTTGACAAGAATGGACAATTGGATATCATCAAAAAGCTTGGTTTTGAGAATTAAATAACTACAGTCAATAGCATGCTAAAGTACACATTTCTAAAACACATCCTCTTTGCTGACTCATGTTTAGGATAACTGGATCATTGGGCAGACTCATACTCTTAATAACGGTACTGCGAATGTGGTTGTGTTAACTCTATGCCTTGATGCCAGGAGAAGCTATCCAATCAGAGGACACCTTTCCTCTTTTCCAACTCATATAAAAGAGAGTGGGAACATCCTAGTGGTAATGCTCCCCAGGGGACGTAGAAGATAGAAACGTTACAGATGTTAGAGAAGGAGAGGGATTCAGTGATGGGTTAAAAAAAGTTATAGAAGTCCTTCTTTTTGAAAGGCTCAGTTATGACTACAATGCACTAGAGAATTGGAGAGGTGATTGTTTTACTAACATTTCTAATCCAACCATAATGAGCCCACAGAGTGGTAAAACATGGCTATTTTTTCACAAAACTCTTTTGAAAGGACAAAAATAAAAAGCATTTTAGTTTAAAAATAGGGCTAAAGAAATCTAACTTGACAATCAGAACCAGTCATTTTTACTGAACCGTGCTTTAGAGATCAGTCTTACAAACACTCCTGAATATTGTGTTAACTTCTGCTCACTACCATAAATTGAACAAGACATTCTGCCTTGAGAGAGCTGCACATGCCATCAACACAGCAGTTCAAATTCACCTTTGAGAGAAATGCACCTGTTGAGCCCAACATCACATGGGTGATACAGGTGAAGGAATTACTGTGAGAGTTGTGAATTCCCATGTTTACTGTTAAAAGGAATCCCAATCTTCAGGAAAAAAATGAAAGTGCATAAAGGATTTGAATGTTCTAGAAGAAATGTTGTGATTTTGTTTGTGATAACATTAAAATACCTAGACTTTAATATTTTCCTTAATGAAAAATTCTGTGGGAAAGCATACTACATCATTACCAAATAGCTGGGAACATCAATGCACTTGATTACATTTACAATCCAATTTCAAGCTATTCAGGAAAAAATTGCCTCATAATTTATAGCGACATGTCTTTATTTCTCTGTCATCCATTAGTCTCATAACACATAGAAATTATGGCTGTAGCACCATTTATGAACAGTGACACTTCACACACAGTTTTTGTTGTTTTTGTCACTACTGAGTTTGAGCCTTATCAAACTGTACCATGCAGAAATTTACATACATAAATTACTTCAAAAGCAGATTTTTCTCCTAGATGTGCAGTTCATTAGCTCAATTTCTCTCTATGACAGGAGCTTGAGATTTAGCTCCATGATCCATATTTATATGAATGTAAATTTTAGAGATATGATTCCTACTGTTCCTTGGTTGGCATTTTGGCTGATCAGCTCTTATGAAAACCAGCACACTTATTTTACATCTAAATATGGATTCTAGGATTACATTGACTATTTTTGAAGCTTTGGACTTAAAATTTATAGTTGTAGCTATTTGGGGGAAAAAAAATTGCTTTCCACTTATATCACTTTAGGAAGTACTAATATTGATAGTATATTAATAACCCATGAAGCCACCTGAATAATTTACACACTGCACTGTAAGTATCATAGATTACTTTGTCCAGTGGTAAATATTCATAATGAAAAAAAAAATCTGAAACATAAGCAGATTTCAAACTACTGTCTTATTTCTTACTCTCAGGGACTGAACAATAACACTGAACGCTGCTTTAGGTATCCATATGCTGGTTCATTTTCAGCAGATGGTCCCTAATTGATTGTTATACTGTTGGTATGGTTACCCAAAGTAAATTTTTGGATCCTGACACATCTTGTCTTCAGACTTATGATCTCTCATATATATTTAGTAGAATACATGTGTATTCCAGGGGAAATCCATCATATAACTTTTTTTAATACACACAAAAAGCTCTAGCTAGATTGCACAAAAATGTCCAGGAAAAGTATAAATATTTACAGTCTGAAAACTGACCTGGAAAAATATACTATAGCAGTACCTACAGAAAGAACTATTGGATGATATGAACTATATTCATGCTGATACAGAACCACGTCTACAAAGGATTAAAATGAATAAATGAGACATGGCCTGTGAGGTTCTGACCTAAACCCTCTGTCAATATAATCTGAAGAACTCGGCTTCATTTATTTTCAAATGATTAAGATAATGGGTAACTTTTTTAAACCTCTAGGACTTTTGTGAGAAAAATTATAGATTGTAATAAATTCTAAATTCCAGAAGTGGCTCGAAAAACTTATAGAAAATCTATATCTAGAGATTACACTCATTCTATAAACTTTCTCACAGAGGTTGTCAAATGAGAGGTGGAGATAGCAATCAACAGAGACAAGTTGTGAGGAGAAGGCAGCAGCAAAAAAGCTGATAACCGTGCACACTCCAACTGCTTTAATCTCTCTTCCCCCCCAGGGACACTGTGCAATTGCAGGAACTGGCAGCTTTCCTGCAGCTGGCACCATGCAGGTATAGGAGCACACAGCCAGCTGCTGCCCACGCTGACCTGGGGAATCAGGACCAGGGGCTGCTCTAAGTAAACCATGTGCCCTGCTCCCCAGAAAGAGCCTGGATAGTCTTACTCCTTCCAGTTTTTCCATGTGCCTGTTCATGAGACATTAAGTATATAAATTATGGAGGTGGAATGGCCAGATTTGTGTTAAACAAGGAGTGGGAAGGCAATGGGCTACAATTTTGAGAATTCCTGCTCTGTTTTACTCAGGTAATAAATTTGCGTCTCAGAAACAATGAAACAAAAGAATGATTTCTGAAAACTATGCTTGGAGAGACTCCTAAAGCATAACAAATAATTCTGTTAAGTAACTATTTTTCTTCATTTGTCACTTAATTCTCTTATACATGAGACTATCTTTCTCAAAACTCCTACCGCCTTTTTCATTATGCACTTTTTTCTGGTTTAAGTGAAAAATACTGTAACAGAAAACTGTCTCTTTTATTACATAGTCCTATTGCATGCCCAGAGCATGCTCTGTGTTTGCTCCATGACAGTGGCATTATGTAGAACACTAAGGCTGAACTGTGGAATGCACATGGGGAAAGAAATGGACCTTGCAGAGGTCCGATCAAGCTGTAGTTTTTCAGTTATAGACATTTAGCCACAACATAAAACTTTTAATGTTTTCATGAGACCATTCTTCATAAAGAAAATGAAAAGAAAGAGAATTCAGTTATAAAGAGCTGCATGCATCAGCAAAAGGAGCCTTTACATCTTTGCGCACCTCATCAGCTTGAGCTAAAAGAGTCACTAGTAGCTATCATGAGCTATACAACTGCATAACAAGAAGACAAGGTACATATTTTGCCTGTAGGTTTTATAGGTACACAGTAATAGAAAAGGAACAGTGAAAATCTAAAATCCTGTGTTCAGATTTTATGCTCTGCCCACACTTCTTTTGCAACCATTTTTGCCAGTCCTAATTTCAGCTTTTTTTCTTGCCTCTTACTCCTTTCTCATTCCTATCTTTCTTTCCTAGTCTATGCCCCTACTTTTCAGGACTGCCATCCTGTCTCTAAATTTCAATGGTAATCTAATTTTAAATCATGCCTAGTCCCTCAACTAGTTTGCCAGTTAAATACTGAACTCAGGCTATATTCCATCATACTCAGCTTTCTTCATCAGTTCTTATAGCCCTTCTTGTCTTTGCTGGCTTTCAAACTCAGTTTAATTCTAGCGGAATTTTAATCCAAATTCAGTCTCCCTCTTCAACATTTTCTCCCAGTATACAGTTCCAAGCTTTTCCCTACCCTTTTTACATAGACCAGTTTCCCTGTTGAAGCTTGTAGTAGCAAACCTGACTTCTCATCTTCAGTCTTTTTCCTGCTGGCAACATCTTGGCCCTACAGTTCCCTTGCAGAGCCAGCCTCCCATCCTAGTGTCAGCAACACAGTCTGTACAATCTCCTGTCCATCTTTGTAAGGCATGAAGACCATAGCTCTCTTCAGTAGTCTTTTAAGGACCTAGGAGGCCAAGTATATGAAAATAAGTTTGGCAGATGGACCAGCTTAGCTAAGTCAGGTTAGATTGATACGTCATTTTTCTCTATTGTGGTTTGTTTCTTGCCCTGTGATAGTACCAATACAGAGAAAAGCTTATAAATCATCCTGAAGGAGTAGAATAATGTTGGCAAAACTATAGCAGCACAAGTAGGACAAGCCACACAAGGAAAAGATGCTGTTATTCATCCCTTGTGTAACTATATTCTGTATATATCTTGTAAAAACTTTTGTCAGCATAAAGACATATGCCACCAGAAGTCTACAGGGGTAGTAATCACTGAGTAGAAGGGTAATATTTCAGTGAAAATTAAACATAAAAATTCCCCACTCTGATGCCACAGTTAAAGAATTAAGTCCAAATAGACAAAGCCAGAATGTACGATGTTAAGGGTAAGACAAGCTTATCATAACAATGTCAACCGAGATGTATTGTTCTTTCAAAGAGGAACTGCGACAAAGCAATTTTGTGACCCAGATCGTCTTCGTGCTTTATTGTAGCCATCTAAAAATGGTCGAATGCTTGTCTTTGTAGGAGCGGAATATATAAAACTTATGGAGGCTCTAAATACCACGACTTTGAATTTCTTACTATTCTGGTATTTATCAAAACTGTATGGGCTTTATTTGGCATGCAGGAGTTGTGCAGGAGAAGTCCTTATGCAGGACTGCTTTAACACCCCAAAATTCTAGATTTTACCAGAAGGGCTGGCTTCTTCAAATGGTTCAGCTAGCTAAAGTTTCCCCAGGACATCACATGCTGTCCTGCCACTGATATTCTCCTCTCTCTCCTCTCATCTCCTGCCAGCCCTCCCAGTGCCAAGAGAAATATAAAGCATTTCCCACCTCTCACTGAGCAGAAGACATTCTGCTGCCCAAACCAACAGAAAGGGGACACACCAAAACCAGAACTGCACCTCAGTTATAACTGTTATGGTTATTTTTAATACTAATTCTATTCTACTTCCCATTATCTCTACTAATCTCTTCAAAACTAAGAAATAATGTATTTCCCCCTACTGATTTTGTAATTTCCATTTGACAAAATCGATTCCCTTGCACCCCTCTGTTTCTGTTCCAGCTAAAATTAATGCAATTTTAATTTGCTTCCTTTAAGCCCTAGCAAGATCAAAGATGGTTACCAAGCTCTGGGAATTTTGCAAAATTTATTCATTAGTAGTCTGATAGCAGAAGAAGTGTATTCTTAATTTTTTGTTTATTATTTTCCAATAATACAGGAGGGTATGTATAAATGGGTGAAAATAAAAGAGATTTTTGAAAGCTTTATAAGCAACAGTTAATAAAAATCTTCAGCTAATTCAGAACACTCTAAATCCTTTAGTTCCACTCTCTATTGCACTAAAATGGAGCCATAGTGTATTTTTATTATTTAAAAATCTGTATATTTTTTCACAATGAGAAAGAAATCCATTCATCTCTTCACAAAGCCATGCTGTACCTTAAGTGAAGTGTCCAGTACATGTACAGAAGCAAGCTTGCCCTATCTGATGAAGATAAATAGATTTACTCATCATATTCTTCTTTCCCTTACTTAATACTTACTTTCATGAAATCATTTAACCAATTTTTTCAAAAGCTAAAGAGAGGTTTTTCCATGTTGTGAAGAAATTTCACTTTTGGGAAAAACTTTCCTGATGAAAATATTGAGGATAACAGGCAAAAGTGGAATGCCTAAATGTTTTATGGACTTTCCTGTCACACGTACATACAAGTAGTAACTGAAGCAATCACAAAATAATAGGATCCAAAGTACTTAAACAATTTTGGAACTTTGTACTCCTCTGTAACATCAGTCTGCTCTGTCACGGCATAGCTAATTCAAAAAACATTAATGTGCTTTTTCATGCAGCATTACTTTTGTCTATTTGTCAGTATAGACATTGTTTGTGAAAATTTCTATTGTCTGTACATTCATAGATAGAAGATACTTTATCTGTAAATATCTGCAGAAAATGGAAATGTCATTCTTGTAAGACATAAGTAAAGACTGCCACATCTTTTAGTCAAGTTAGTCAATTTATCCTGGATAGCTAATCTGTTTTACATTAGGAAAACTGTTGTCTTCTATGATTCATGCTTGTATTTTGGAGTGGGATATCCAAATAAAGCGTTCTTTAAAGTTTACAGAACAAAATGCATTATTTACTTAATTCCAGAATATTGAAGAGAGTGTCCTAATAGCCTTGAATGTCCGGTATCACTCAGAGCAAAGCAGCTCATTGGTCAGCATCAATATCTGAAAATTTATCTCTCTTATACTGATCGGTGTCTTTTTAACTGATCTTAAATAATTTTTAACATCCAGCTGTGCTTAAACAATTGCAATTTGCAGTTGTTGATGGGCCCGTTGAAGAACAGGGGCACTGTAGAATTGAAAAAAAATAGTAAAGCAATTGCTTAGTGACAGTCCATTGTAGTACCTGTTCATTCCTATTTGAAATGTATGTATTGTAAAAATGATACAATTCTGAGGATAATAAAGGCTACTAAGTAAATGGTTTTACATGTTAGACTGTCAGTATTTTTTGGTAAATTCACTGATTTAAAAAGACTTGTACCACTATAGCTGAAGACATATTTGCAACATAAAATTTAATTTTTCTGGAAGGTAAAATACTTGCTCATCTCTGGTTAAAGAACTTTAATATAGGAAGTGTAAGATTCTTGACAAATATATATAGAAGACTCTGGTATCATAAACTTGCATATTACAGTGAGCTCTTTGCACAGGTGCAGAAAGGGTAGTTTCTAATTCTCTCCATCCAGAGTATCGTGTTTCTGGTATAGAAATGTTTTATATTTTTAGTTTGTTTTAACATATTTTGTATTTATTCTTCATTATTTTTTACAATGAATGATATTTGGAATTTAATTAACAAACATTTAAGCAAGCCTGACAGGACACAATAGTAGAGGGAAGTATTAGGTGTTTGTGTTGTTAGGGTGCCAAAGTGCTACACCCAGTACCAGACGTAATTCCTTAATAACCTCAGACATAAATCCTCTTAGAAACTGAGTTAACTCTTCTTCTCTATCTAAAGTCAAAGCTTTTTAAGGGAATGATGTATCTTGTGACAGACTCCCTACACATTGTAATTGTGGAAAAAAATAACACAGTACTAACCAAAAAAAAATTAATAATAGAGCTCTTCTCTGACCACACATAGAGGGAAACAAAAAGAGAAATCTGATGAGATTTTGGAATATTGTTCTACTTATTTTGGCTGTAAATGACTCTTTATTACTTTTTAGAATAAATATATTCAGATGCGCATGGGAACTGCATTTGGTACTACTCTATAATAATACTAATTTTGTTTCTCTGTTTCATGTGCATTTCTCGTAATGCTTTTTCTATCAAAATAATTTCTATTCACCATTTTCCCAATTTTTAAATAAACCCATTTAATTAAAAGTACTTCATGTGTGAAAAGAAGCTCCACGAGAAAAATATCAAATGAACAATACATACATGAAGTGCTGTATTACTCCTTAGCTGAGACTAATTTTTTTCGTGAAAATGTGCTGTACCAAAAATTACAGAGACAGTTGTACTTCCATTCTGATCAGTCTTAGAGTAAACTTGTGAAATTTCATCAAAATTAGAAATAGAGAGCTGTTTAAACAGCATTTTCTCTTGGCTTCTACTAATTAATGAGAAATTTGGGTGTAATGTCTATCTAAACCAGATAGGATCAGAAAACATTTCATAACAGCTGTGAATCTATCAGAAGGAGCCCTCTGGATGCTAAAACAACATACTAAGTGAGAGTGGGGGTTTGAATTCACTTTGACATTTTACAACCACCTCCACTCCCCACCTCTCATTATAAAGACTGAAGAGCTGATGCTTGACTCCAACTCTCAGAGACTTAACAGGGGATTAAGAAAGCCCTAATACTAAACCATTCAGGATCTTTGAATGTGACACATGAACAGTCAGCACAGCTGTGGCCATCCAGGAAAGGTAGCAAAACAATTAGAAAATTGTATTAACAGAGCAACAAGAAAAGAGTTTGTTTCCTCTCACCTTTTTCTTCATTTTTACATTTTTGAAAATTGCATGAACTCTCCACGTTTTTGCAAACATTGCTCCAAATGCAGTTGTGTATCCCACTGTAAGAATCCATGTTCGGACCTAAAAATGTATATAAGTAAATAAAGAAAAAGTAATTTAATTTTCAATACACAACGTGGATATCACAATTTCAGCCAACTTGTTTCTCAAGGCCTCAGGAAAATAATATTCAAAGAACTTCACAAAAATGTTGACATTTCAGAATTTCTCATTGCTTACTTGCTTTTTTAATTCCTCTCTCCATCCTCTCTCCAACTAAAACAAATCTGGATGCTGAATTAACTATCTCTTTCATGCATAAAATCACAAATCTCTTACCATATTCTGCAGTTTTGTTCACTTTTATTTTTTTCTGTGCAGAGAGAGGAAAGAACTAGTGGAGGAACTCAAGAGACAGACTATAAACAGTACTCAGTGAGCTAATATTAACAGCAACATTTTGATCAGAAATGAATAGAGAAATAGAGATGTTATTCAGACTAAATAAGATAAAATTGTACTATGTGAGGTATGCATCACTCAATGAAAACCTTGAGCATTCTGGAAAGATTAAGAGGAACATAGTCGTGGTAGGCAGGCCCTGGGGACAAGACCTGAATCAATATCTGCAAATGGTGCCTAAGAAAAAGGAGATGGTGAGCTTGCACAGAGCAATGGAGTAATAGGACCCTGAGCTGGCCACAGCTATGACATAGATCTATCTAGACATTTTCTTCTTGGTGATCTTCCCAGAGAAACCCAGAAAATTTTAAAACTAAAATAGGTCCAATGTATTTAGTGTAAAAAGGAGAATAAGTTTTTTGTGTTTTGGTGTGTTGTGTTTTTTTTGTTGTTTTTTTTTTTTTTTTTAATAGAAAAGCTTCAAATTGATCAAAAAGGACAGAACACATGCTTTTTTTATGCAATTTCCCACCTGCCCATAGCCCCTTGTGCATAGGCCCTCATTTTCAGACTTGCTTTGAGCTAGGACAGTGACTCTCAGAGTTGTAGTAAGTTCTGCACAACCCTCTCTAATTCCTTGGAAGTTTCTCTTCATTACCTATAGGTTTGGCTGTTTGAAAGCTACACTGCCCTCAGCAGGCCATCTTCTTCCCCAAAGATGGATCAGACACTACAGAGCATAGCAGGCAGAAGACCATGCAAGAGGCACAGCACGGAGTTGGAAGCCAGTAGCTGAGAAATTGCAAGGAGGAGGAACAACGTCATCCTCATTCTAGAGAATCTATATGGACCAGCTGTCAAAAAGGGAGACTGCATAAAAGTGAAGAAAGAAGTGAAAAGAAAAAAAAAAAATACTGCCCCTTGCAGATGAAAAAAATGGGGGAGAGACAGTCACTAAAGACAGGGAAGGGAAAGCTACAAAAATGTGAAGCCAGACTTCTTTTGGCCATATTGATCGTGCATCCTTGGCCAGTGCTGTTTTGTGATGTAAAACCAATCTGATTTAGAGAAACCAGCATATTCGAAGAAAGTTTTTGGAAAATAACCTTTAGATGACCTAAAAGCAATGTTTTTCATTGGAAACTAGGCTAGTTTCACATCTAACATCTGGAGAGTTTGGGATTTTTAATTTGTAACTTCAGGATATGCGTATTGATGAGAAACCAGGTGTTCTAGTAAGATGCCAAACTTGGCATCTAAGATAAATATGAGTAATACTCTAAATGCTTCATTTCTAAATACATGATATGTAGTTTTCGCCTTTCCAAACTTTTTCAGAATTTCCATTTTTGTATTCAAAACATTGGGTTTTTTTCTCCCAAAATTTTCTTTGGAAAAGAAATTCTGAGTTTTCATAAGTATTAGTGATTGGGCATCAAAGCAGGAAAGAAAAGATATGAAAAAAACCACATTACACATTCAAAAATATTGATAAAGTAATAAGAGACATAAAATTACTGTCGTTCCTCACAATAAACAAATAAATAAGTAAATTTTTGGTCTATAATGGTTGGGATTATGTATAGAAGACTGTTTAGATATGTTTTAACATTTTAGAGGCATTTAATTTTCTGGGTTATCTTTTTCATTGCTCATACTGACCCTGAATGTAGAGTTCACTGATTGCTGGTTATTCTTGCTATTAATGAAACTGATAAACCAAATGCAATTAGATTCAAACCCCATGAGTTTTGCCACTGAGTGACATTATTGAATGTGATATTGAAAAAGAAACCCCTAACAAAAAAAAAAAACAACCAAAAAAGAAAGAAAATAGAAGAAAAGAAAAAAGAATAAAAAAGAAATTGACATTTAGGTCAGCAAAGTATTATTTTTAACTGAAATAAAGTCTTTGCTCATTATCCACTGTCATACATTATGCTTCAGCAAAACCATTGTTTGATCAACTCTGAGTGATTTAACAAATACGTTTCATATCAACATTTACATCTTAGCCATTTACATCTTTTTTTGACTTCACATCAATAACCATACTTAGCATTCAATCTTTTTGCTGCTATTAATAAGTATTCAGCTCTTTTCTGTACAGTTTAGTGATATATTTGGCAAACAGATACATGGTATTTTTGTGTCTCTAATAGGACTCTGTTTTGTTCTCACTGAAACAGTAATTGTCTCTTGGGAAAAGTAATAAATTCAATTATGCTCATAATATGTTTCTAACCCAATATTCAGAAAAATATTATTTCTAGAATATTTGATTAAAGAAATTTTACGTATTCCTGATCTAGATTGTGCATATTAGAAAAACATAACCACTGTCTGTATTGAAAACGTCCTGAAACATATCAGGAGATTTTGTCAAAATGAGATCACTGCTGCTGAGAAGGAGATGGCAAGTTTCATATGAAAATAAATTTTTAATTTTGAAGAAAATTAACTTTGAATTTGTCTGTTATAATTCATTAATGCAGCTGGCAAAATGAAAAAATTAGAAAACAGTAGAAGTCTCTGAAATTCATATATCTGCTCATTTATATTATTAAATGTATTGTACCTCCAAATCCCACTCATTTGAAAGAACATGATAAAAATAAGACCAATAATTGTAGAATATGAATATTATGTTATAGAATTGATCAGTAATTCTCTCATGTTGGAAATTTAAAATGATGTGTTTCAACAGAAGAAGCTGAAAGAACATCACCCTTTACCCAGTACCCACCAAATGAACAGGAAAGATGTCTCTTAGTAGACAAGAACGTGCATTCAAATACGTATTCCAAACTAGACAAACTAGACACCAAACTTAAAAAAAAAATTCTTTTTTTTTTTTCAATTAAATGGTTAGCTCATTGCAAAATTCCTCATGCCTTCAATAATTTTAGGATATGCTGACTAATTGAATATCTCCTACAAATATTTTGTTCTCTATAATTAAAATACAATGCAGAAGTGTCAAAGGAAATCAAGTGTACTTATACAGACAGTAAGATGCAGTCTCCTAGTTCTCTTTTCTTTATATTTACTACACTATTTTGGTTTAGGGTCTATTTTGAAAACACCACGTAGGAATTTGTGCTTTTTATAAATTACTTGATAGAAGCTCTTACAGGTGCATTGCTTGTGACAACTAAAAAAATTAGAAATCATTTATCTGCTCAACAATAATGGCCAGTCTTCGCGAACGAAGAACCGGGGAAGGTCTTTACACCTTCCAGCCTGCGCATTGGATTTTTTAG
>JAYRBT010000082.1:89898904-89914221 GCA_036023395.1 Myiotriccus ornatus | reverse complement strand
TCCTATGAGGAGAGGCTGAGGGAGCTGGGGTTGTTTAGCCTGGAGAAGAGGAGGCTTAGAGGTGACCTCATCACTCTTTACAACTACCTGAAAGGAGGTTGTAGCCAGGTGGGGGTCGGTCTCTTTTCCCAGGCAGCTATCAGTAAGACAAGAGGACATGGTCGGTCTCAAGCTCTGCCAGGGGAGATTTAGGTTGGATATTAGGAAGAAATTCCTTACAGAGAGGGTAATCAGGCATTGGAATGGCCTGCCCAGGAGGTGGTGGATTCTCTGTCCCTGGAGGTACTTGAGAAGAGACTGGATGTGGTACTTAGTGTCATAGTCTACTAACTGTGGTGGTAGTGGATCAAGGGTTGGACTTGATGATCTCAGAGGTCCTTTCCAACCCTTCTGATTCTATGATTCTATGATTCTATGATGTCTTTTCCAGGATGTCTCCCCACTGTTATACCACCCTGCAATCCTCACCCTGCACAGGTTCAGGGTTTCCCAAGAGAAGGTGCAATGTGGACCATGGAGTTCCACCGTGCCTAGCTGTTCTCTCAGCTTGGCAGACATTTGACTATGAAAAATCAGTAAAAAAGAACAAAACCTGCCTTTCACATTGTTACGAGGCATAGAGTCAAAAGTGTTAGTGATCCATAATTAAGAATAATACTAGTTGAAAACTAGAAAGGGCTTCTAAATAGCTGGATATGTTTAAACATCACATCCTAGATTACACGTTTGAGAAGACAAGGTCTATAACATCTACTGTTGCCAAGAATGAGCATGTTCTCAAAATGTTTGACTGAGAAAAACACAAATTCTGGACAGTAACACACACATGCTGCAGTAGGCAGCTGGATCTTTCAGTGGTCTGACAAAGCAGTATCTTTATACTCTCTTCCTGTCTCTCTGTCCCATCCCACCTCACTGTTTGGTTTCTTCTTTATGTACAAAGTCTCTTTCCAAATGCCTGTGTCAAGGCTGAGAAGAACCTACAGAAGTCTGAGAGCCTGCACACAGCCTGGGATGCGTGAGGGCACCATGGAACAGCAAAGATGTGCAAAAACCTTAATGTGCTCTGTTTACTTTATCTAAGCTAAAACACTGACCAGGATTCACAAAATATCTTCCTGGCTTTGGCAACTCTTATAAACTGTGCTAATTAATGAGATAAACAAGATAAAGCATGCTTAATTTTAGTGTCTGTGTAAATTGCAAGACTTAGATCCTCTTTTATGTAACACCTTTGCAGAACTTTGTAGCATAAAGGAGATTGGAAGACAATTTCTATCTCCAGAATAGATATCTCCTAGAACAGTGTGAATCCTATACTGAATTATTCTAGACAGATAATTTGCCCCCTCCCTATCACTGCAATCCCCCAGTGCAGCACACTCTCTAGGAGATAGGGCTGCTACACATCAGAACTACTGAGGAGAAGCAGAGTAGTTCAGTCTACTACTACCTAAGACACCAGACCTTTCTTTGTGGAGACTGGGCATTTTACCCCAACGTGGAGTACTTAGTCTTCAGCCCCAACCTAATAATTAGGTGTACCTATTTGAGGAAGATGGATAACAGAGAAGACTATGGTCCTCCTCAGAACTATAGTAGTCTGTCATCCCATAGCAGTTCCAGCTTGCAAAGACATTACTTACCTTAAATGTAAAACATGAAATTCTCAGTGGAATGTATTACAGAAGTCTAAATGTTATGATCATATCTAATATTCTCTCTATTTTAAGTCTCTCTATTTAGTATGTCAGCTTAAACTCTATTCATAGGATATGTCTCTGGCATTGCTAATTTCGAGTCTCTCTCTTCCATATAATGAATGCTTTCAATTATATTTCCACTTGCTTGCATTTTTCCAGTTGGCGTCACATCTTGTTTCACACCCTTACTTCTAACTTCTTTTTTTTTTGCTGTGGTACCATGGTAATTCTGAGATTAAAAACAAAGATAAGACATTCTAATTCTCTCTCATATCAGAAGAACTTTGCACTGTAGTGCCGGGGGAGTTAACAACTTCAAAACCCCGGCACTGTAGCATACATGCATTTAATGAAATATTGTATTGCTTTTCTTTGTTCTGTACAACCAATAAAGTTGCTATTAAGTAAGACATGATCTAATGATTCAATAATACACTGACCACTTTCTCAGAACTCACTGTTCAGGATTATTTTAATTCCATATAATTGGAACTTTAAAATATGATACCTAATGTCTAATTCTGTCAGGGAACTAAATAATGCTACATTTGTTATTATGAATTCTTACTGTAACTACAATTATTATGCATTTAAATATACTTGATTCCTTTTCCATAGAAAATGGGCATACCAAGATAAAAATGAGTATGTTTTGGAACCAATTACCCACTCTAGCACAGAGTCAACATTATATAATTCCAAAGACTAATATAATACCCCTATTAAGCAAAGTATTTGACCATATGTTTAAACTGCTTGCTGACTCTCAAACACATTTACCACTTGTTTCTGTTTCAGCATAATGACTTATATACCATACAACAAATGCCTTACAGAGTGGAAAATAGTACTACAGCTTAACAAAGAAATTCTTTTAAACTTCCAGGTGTTAATGGTGTAATTTTGGATCATATTTCAGTGTCCTTGGAATATTACAGCATTAAGGATATGCCATATGCAGATGTAGATTGTAGAAAAGTAAAAAATACCAGACATTGCAAAGCATTTCACCCTCCAAACAGTGCTATGAACACTGTGCTACAGAGGAAACACATACAAGAGAGTTGAATGTCATACCTACAATTTGCAAAACATTTTTCCTATGTTTGTGAGTATAGAATCATAGACTCATAGAATGGCCTGGGTTATAAGATACCTTAAAGATCACTTAGTTCCAATTCCCCTGCCACGGGCAGGGACACCTTAGTAAACACAGTAGCTTTAAGGACCTCCTATAATTGTTGTCAAAAATTGTCAGAAACTTAAACAGAGACCGTATATAACATATTTAATTAGGTACTCTTGCTCTTGTGTATATACTGCTACGCTGGTGAAATCTAACCCCTTTTGAAATACAGAAGACAAAGAGGGTGATTACTTGGCTTAGAGAGGGGATAACACTAATGACAGCTTTAGAGTTTTGCATGTGCTTATAAAAGTTGAATAAAAATTTGTACTTCCCTACCAAAAAAAATCTCCCTTCATTGACATGGCTCTTCTCTGTGACTGAGATGTATTTGTTACACCCACATGATTTGGCTCAATGGCTTTTTATGATCACTCTACATTGTAACTAGTTCTTACAAAGACTAAGCCACAGTCTTACATAAAATGGGAATTTTAAAGTAATCTCTCACATGGCTAGAATGGGTAATCAAAATCATGCATCTCCGTGGCCTGATCCTATAAGCACTGGTATCTGTAAGCAGTCCTTATGAAACCACTAAACATATTGCCCATATGGAAATCTGGATGTTCGTGACGTGGAGCCAAATTATGTGCTGTACCCTGCACTTTGTGGATGTTTTGAGGAGAGGAGTAGAGAGAGAAGAGTTACTGAGCAGAAAGGCATGTTTGTCTTTCATTGTCTTCTCAGCATTGATTCAGAGTTTTCTATATGTAAGAAAAGTGCACTGCCATAGGCAGTGATAGCCATGCAAAGATGATTATCATTATCTATGCTATATCTATCATCATTATCTAAGCTTCTAAGAGAAGCATAAGCTATCCCATTAAAAAATTATGACTGGAGGAAGATATTTTATAAGAATTGTTTTAATGACCAGGAAGTTAGAAAAAAAAAATTCTGATTGGCAGCTTTAGAAGGGTTTGTTGCATCTATGGTTGTAGTACTAATTGCTGACAGAGCTAGGATTCATAAGGTATATCAGTAGCCATGCACAGGAAAATACAATCAGAAATGCTTCCATACTGGACTGGAAACGTGGAAAGCCAAGGTTGTGAAGAAATCTCACAGACACAGCATTTAACTATGTAAAAAAAAAAAAAAAATCAAAAACTCTGTTTAAGGCAGGTGGTAACTTCTTAACCAAAATTTGGCTTTAGGACACAGCATTCTCCCTCAACCCTTTCTTTTATTGGTCATTTTAGTCAAGTAGCTATATTAATCAAGTGCCAGTACAGATCTATCCCTCTGTGGAAGACAAAGGCTTAACATAATGTGACAGATACAAATCAGAATAAAAGGAAGAGATATGTAAGAAAAGACAGAACAAAGCAGCCCACAGTTAATTTTTTTTGCATTTAGAATATGAGGGTAGTGGTTGCGTTTTGAGAGGCGAATTAGAAAAAAATCAGATAGAAGCAATGTTCTAACTCAGAGGCACAGGATTTTGGATGCTGGTTCATTTTTCAGAGTTAAGACTGAGCTGTTTCACATTTAAAGAAAGACTTAAATTTAGTTTTATATAGCTACATCTGGTTGGAAACCTGTTCCCTAGAGCAGCTCAGTGTTGATCAGTACCTCTGGTTCCCACATTCAGCATTGCATGGCTGCTTCCAGAGTAGGGCTGTAGCCCAGTCATACAATGGCCTGCAGCCTGGCAATGAACTCAGGGGTTCTGAATACAAGCCCCTCAAAGCTGAGCAGACATCAGAACTTAGAAATTGCATCCCCTGCCACTAGATTCTTCTGCAATGGAGGGTAAGAAAAGACTTGGCTTCCTAATGGCAATTTTGCTCCACTAGAAGTTGTTTCCCAAAAAGTGGCATAGTTGCTGGATAAAAAACAGATGATGGCATCTTCCACTTCCTATTGGCCCCTATGTATTCACAGTGTTAGATGCTGGGTTGGGAGAAGTGAACAGGATTATCAAGTCTTTGAGGCACCTGTTTCTACTAGCTCTATAGAGAATTAGTGCTTTACTGTAGAAAGACTGGATATTCTTTCCTTCTCCTTTCTTTTGCTGCTAATATTTGAGTGTCTAAAATACAGCTGACTCCATGCCCAGCTAAGGAATGTAGGATTTTCCACAGACAATCCTGTGTTCACCTATACTGTATCTTCTAGTCCATCTTGGCATGTGCTAAAGAATCTCCAGTGTTTTGAAATGGTATGACTGAACAAATCACATGGTATTTCACTTTTTTAATGGAGGGTTTCAGCTGACATATTGGGATGTCTCTGCATCAACTAGCTTTATGCATCCAACTTTCATGCTTTGCATTATCCTGTCTCCAGTCATGACATCTGAACTTCAGACTCCTAAAAAAAAAAGTGCAGTGAACTACTACTTTCTAGAGACTTGAAGAAAGATCAAAACTGTAGTGAAGATAACTCCTAAGTAAGTCTGATATTCTTAGGCAACAGGTCTAAGCACAGTCTTCAAATTTTTGAGAAGAAAATATTGGATTAAATGCTCTTTGTACTGTTTCTGGACGGAATATCCTTGCAGTGAAGTTCTTTCCCTTTTCCTTTCTCTGAAATGGCCTCTGTAAGTCTGGCTGCATATTACAGTGAGCAGTTAAGACATTTTAGGTTTTTAGCTGGACATAATTTAATTTGGTTTCAGAGCTGCTAGTTTTGATTTAACTAGACTATATTCTGTATGGATCTAAGCTTGTGTGAGTTTATAGTGTATCCTGGAAGTAGTAGTAGAAGTCTTTGGAGATTCAGCCAAAAAGATTGACTAAAAAGATCTAGACAAACAGCAGTCATGAAGTGTAAAATAATATGGAATATAAAAAGACAGCATAGTAGTTTTATAGGTACTACAAGTTGCCATGTTATGAACAGAGCCTTTAGTAAATAGTCTTCATATGTATGATTTCAAAACAAGAAAGTACATCTACCCTTTCAGTCTGAGGTCAAATACCAATGCACCTGAAGTTTTCAATACTAATACTAACACTAACACTAATACTAATACTAACAACATCATCATCAACAAACAATTGTGTACGTTTCAGGATTCAGTCTCAGAAAATTCCCCAGGAAAGAAGAAAGAGAATCAGTGATTAAATGGACTAAGACATCCAACTACTGAAATTTTCTGTTTGCATTTCTCACAGAGCTTTCTGTAAGACTATCTTCAAGTAGAATATATGGAATTACTTACTGTGCAAAGTGTCTCAAATGTCTTTTCAGAGACAAAGGATCCATCAAGACCAAAAAGAAAAATAGATGCATAAGAAAGCATCCCTCCAAGGATAATAAGGTTGTTCATGTAGGGACTGGACATCTTTATTAGTCTATGGACAAAAGGTGATAGTGCATTAAGAAGAAAAGATTACTGCTAGGCTATTAAAGCAATAAAGAAGAGCTTTTTGTAACCAGGCAAACAGATAAACCTTCTTCTAGAACTCAATGAAATCTATAGGCATGCACAGTATTTCTGTTTTATAAAGTCTAGCATTGTCTAGAGTTGTTTTAGTTTTTTTAATGTTTAGTAAAAAGACCTCCTCTTTTACTGATGAATTAATTAGCAAGGGTTAATGTTATTAGTAGACAGCCAACATAAATTAAAAAATTACACTTTTCAGACAGTATTAACACAGCAATTTCAATTAAATAGTTCCAAATTATCATCTTTCCACAGTTTTACCATTTTCTTTATGTATATATATGTAGATAGATATACATACGTGATGGGTTCTACAAACATTGCATTTAAATATGAAAGAATTAGTGATAGAAGTAACATGAATGTCTTACTTCTGATTTCTGTTTTTGATGTTAAAGAACAAGAAAGCACTGGCCATTATCATTCCTAGGATGGTGAGGGCAGAGAGGATGCTGTAGAGAGGCAGGGAGATTTTGCGCAGCTCTTCTTGTATAATTGTTTTGTCCTTTGGAGGCTCAACTCCTAGAATTACATGAAGAAATAAAAGGTTAAAGCTCAACCAGTTGCAGAATTTCTGAAAGAAACTTTGTCTTATATATGATTTAGTGCATTTAGCAACTGTGAACTACACCAGTAGTTGATGAAAACATTTGTGTGCACACATAAATTTGAATTTGCCCTGTAATTGAAATAAAAACCAAGTATACAATTTCCAAACATTGTGATTTTCTGTTCAGAATTCTGCTTTTTTTTAAGCACAACTCTGTTTCCTTTTTCTTTCTTCAGTGTCATAGCTTTTTGATTAAAAATAGTAAAACAATTCTTTAAGAGCATGCACTCTTACAAACCACATACATCTATTAATGTCACTCCTATACCTCTTTCCAGTCTTCTCTCCTACCTTGGAATCTGATGACACTGTTGTTTATTTCCAATGTGTCAGCTACAGCATTGTATTCTCCCACCTTTACTTCCTTTCGCTCTGCAGAGAAACAAACAAGAGTGATTTTTTATGGCAGTTCACATGTTCTCAATTATTTAACTGATTTTTTCTTCTTTTTTGACAGTATGTCAAAAGGAAACGAAATATGAAAGAATAAGACATGAATTATTAAATCAGAATGCCAGACAGCTAACATCATTAAAAGGAATATTTCTGATTCTTGAAAGAAATGCAAAGTATTTTTAAAGCCTCATTTACATAATCAGGAAACTGTTATTGGGCACAGACATCTCCAGCTTAAAGATCACACAGTTTCTTACTGGCTCACACTATGCAGGACATTTTTGCTGAGAGAACAGGCATGGCTAAATCACACATTCCCCTCCCATTTAAACAACTAGGACATCTTGCTTAGTGGAGTATTTCCCAGGAGATTCATAGCAGCAGGCTCCAGCCAGTATGGAGTAGACTGGCTAGTTAGCAGATAGGCTGGGAATCAGCAACTCATTAGTACCCTGACTGCAAAACTTACTATGTTATATAATCAAAGCCAACATGCACTTGAGATAAAATTTTACAGTTAGTCTCATCTGCTATTTTGGCACTATCGTCACATACATGACTTTCTTGCACCTAACAGAATAGAGTATGCAAATAGAGAAATTTGATTTGTTTTTCTGCTGCCTTAGCCACTGTAGCTGGAACTCTGGCACGCATTTTTCCCACATTTCTGATAGCATCTGTCATGAATGAATTTCTGCCATCTCTGTTGGACTTTTGGTATGGCTTAGAAGTTCAAGAACTTACTAAATTATCACTCTTACACTAAAACTTTTACATTTTGATCAGATTTATAAACCATGGGCACACTGGCTACAGTTTTCTTTAATGAGCTAGCTCAACAGAAACATGCCTCTATGTCCGGGCGTGCAATTTACATTTAAATTCTGAGCTCATAGCCCTATTTGTGACACTGATTTTGGGAGGTGATGATCTTGAACCAGATGGCAAATTTGAAAAGACTGTATTTTACCCAACAGCTCCACATTAACCTTTTCTTCTTTCTCACTCAAAGTGATTTTGCCTCTTCAGCTCTGCTGAATGGAGCACCTAGCTCCACTTTAGTAAAATCTACAGGCTGACTAATACTAATCTGAGAGTTCACAGGAGGTAAAAGTTTTCCTCACATAAATCATTATTTTTATTATTAAAATTCTCTACACAGTACTGTAGACTGGGCTGCAAATCTGGCAGGGAGACCTAGGCATTTTCTACCTCATCAAAAGCTAGAGTTTGCAGTTCTAAAGACTAATTTTCCTTTTGCATGAGTGTGATCCACTTGGAGGGCCCTAAGACTAGTTTGGAACAAAAGCATAATCCCCTGTTCTCCAGCATCAGTTTACAGAGCCCATCCATGTGACATCATATACTTTTAGGAGTGAAAATAAGTTTATAATTTCTGTCACCAACTGAAAATTCTTTGTGAAATACATACATGAATAAAATCCTGAAAGTTGTAAACTGTAAATGAAATATTCCTAGTAGTCATCTAAAAGCTAAAATGGTTAACATTAAACCAGAACTGATTCACTTTCATTTGTATTTGTATCATGACAGCTTTTACCTGTAGATCTAAAACATCAAAATACAACCTAGAGAGAAGAGAGACAAACATCAGAATGCATATCAATATACAGTGTGCATATTTGATGCCAAATGGTCCACAGCATCTACTGATACCAAGCAGAGAAGATGTGCACCTTGATGGTGATCTAGCCACTACTTTACAGCAACAGGCTAAAGTCTAACAGCTCTGATAAACATAGAAGAGAAAAGAGTAATTGTTCCACAACCATTTCTGGAGCTTGGACAAGATTAGATGTGAAAAGCACAGTAACAGGTGGAGAAGCATACAAAAAAGACAGAGTAAATCTGTGGTCTGATTAAAGTACCACAACTGAGAAGGTTTTTCCGTGATTATTTCATGTGATATACAATGTCATTCCTTTTCAACATTTATATATTCTTACATGGCTTCCTTTACAGATGAAGTAACACCAAGAAAGTGCCTGATGAGGTAGCGTACAACTAGCTAGCCTGGGTACCAGGAGCTAGCCCTCGTAGGAATAGAGCTTGGTAGCTGGAGAAACAAACTTCCAGGCCAGCCCAAAGATCAAGAGTTTTTTGACTTAGAAACCCAAGACTGTGGGGAAAACCTCCAAAATTTTGTACCAGGGAACCATATCATCAATGCCTTTTGCCTTACAAACAGGAAAGGACAGTTCATAGAGAACATGCCAAGCTTTATCGAAGTCAAGAAAAGCCATAAAGATATTTGATATCTTAAACACCTGGGGAATTAGCCTATGAGGGAAATAAACCAGATTTTTATTAAGAGGAAGGATATATTATCCTCTTTATAGAGTGATTATAGGGGTGCTGAGAGGGAGACATCAAAAGATTTTGTTCTCCCAGCAAGGAGTACAACTATGGCTGTTGGTTTTTCAGATCCCCAAGCACAAGTGCTGATCAGTGACAAAGTCACCTCCAAATATTAAATAAAGGAAGCAAGGAGGCAGCACTATAGTTCTCTGCTGTCTTGCATAGATCAACATAGATAAGAATGGGAGTGCAGGCTCTACATTTTTATATGTCATTCCATCCAGTTTCCTTTGGAAATTCTGAATTATTAAAGTTAGTATACTGTTGGTATAATGTAGCTTGTATCTGTCAAAACCTCTGAGTGTTCAACAACAAAAGGACAGGAGGAAGTGGAACTCCTCCAAAGAAACACATCAACAAAGTGCTTTGTGCAATATTCACAATATGACTTCTTTTTCTAGTGTTTCCATTATTTTTAACTAGATCTTTCCACACTCATGATAGAGAGATTGTACTGAAATCCCTCAGCTCACGTTAAAACGCAGAAGAAAAATACTGGGGGAAAATATACTGGCTTTGTGAGATAATGTTTGTCAATACCATGACAGGAGTGGTGAAATTTCAGAACTCGAATCTGCAGCTGTTCTTTCAAGCAGGAACAAAAAGGTATGAAAACTAACCAACACAGAGAAAACTGGCCCAGAAATATGTGAGTGAAATTTATGCCTATCTCACAGAATTACAAACAACTAATCCTTGTTTTTAATTGTCTCAGAATAGATTACTTATATGGCCAAGATGAAAGCCTTCTGCCAACAAAGAACTGAGCTAATCTTGAAGAAATATTAAAATTTTTTCTTCTACGTATTTTATTACAGAATTTTATAGCCCACTTTAAGTAACTTCAGACAAATTGACACACTACCACTAAATAACTGGCTCACGTTTCACAAAGTTAATACAGAAGATTTTCAATGGCATATCAGGTAGTTACATGTTCTTGTCGAATAAAAGCAAAAGAATCATCCAGCAACAGATATTAGCTGAGTAAAACAAACTTACCAAAATGCACAGCAGTATTATGATTGCCAGAATGACTGTATTCACTTACACTGAGAATTTCCAGATAAGACAATGATTAGGTTCAGTTCCTTTCACTATGTGTCATAATTTCCATTTCCACCACATTTTTGTAAGTGTATTTAATTTACACCTCATAAAGACAGCTTCTACTGAGAGATGTTTAAGGATGAGGGAAAGCACTGGCAATGCATAAGAGATGGGTCTTTTTTTTGAAAAAACATCCCTGCATAAGGTGCTGCCTCCATGACTCCTTCTCCTTGAAGAGCTTATAAGAAATTTTTATAGCTCCTCCTACTTCTCCACTCCCTTAAAACCTTCCTCTGACAGCAGTTTAACAATTTCTTATCCCACTCTTTGTCAACTGCCCCTTTTGCTTAACCATCCTAATTCAGTGGGAGTGATTAGATGCTTAGCATATTAGAAAATCTTGCTGCATATTCAGCTCTTAGCGGCCTATCTCAGGAACCAATATTATTAAACTTTGATCCACACCAGAATAATTTAGTTCCCTGCACATTGTTCCTCGTCCATGCATCACAGCTCAACAAGACTGCTGGCAGCTATGGGGAAAATTTATCTGTCACATCTCAGAAGAGTTTAGGAAAATGCCCAAGTGGTTGCCAATAGGTAAAACTAAGCATGGTCCATACACACATGAAATGCTTAAAAATCCTTAGGAAGAGAATGACTCCAAAATTTGGAAAGATTTTAATCTCAAGTTTCAAATCAATCTCCCAGACCAGAACCAGAAATCATAGCACTGCACAACTACTCACACTTCCAAAGACACATGTAACCTATCTTAAAGCCCACCACTGACAAGCTGTTGGCAACTCACTGATAGGCTCAGTCCAGAGACAGGATGAATGGTGCTCAGAAACATTACATTATGGTGTCCAGAGGCCCCTTTCCCCAGTTTAGCTTCTGCTCACGTTCCCTTTTAAGGAGTGAATGTTTTTCTGTAACACTTTAGGCTGTCAGTCTCATGTAGCAATCATTTGTCACTGTGGGGTCTTAGGTCTTCTTTCTCATTGCCACTATTGCCTTCTGTGAAGGCTCCTGAGGAGCTCATGTGCTGCACTAAGCACCAACAATCCTGTGACCGAGAGCGTTCAGAGAGCAAGACACGGGAAAGAAGATGGTCCAAACATAAGCAGTGAAAATCCTAAGCTGGAGACTGCAAATTGATGCCAAGTCTGAGAACACTTCCCGCATTTCAGTAAATCCTGTGCAAATTGCCTGCAAAGTCTCTTCTAACCTGCCCTACCTGTCTCACTCATTTTGAAAGCTGTTTCACAAAAAAATGATCTATCACAAAAGCTGGAAATGCAGTTTCAAATGCCTTTACAATGCTAGATGAAACTAAGCATGATGAAAGCTAATTTTCTTCAGAATAAATACAGAATTATTTCATGTTGTGGTTCATGTAGAAAGTCTTAGCAAATTAATGCAATCTTAACTTTCATAATATATCCTTGTCAGACAGGACTGAGAAGCTTTTCAGTTATCCTTATCACATATCAGCAGTAACCAACACAAGCTGAAAGTCTCCAATTAAAAAAAAAAATCACAATAGAAGCTCATAAATAATGAATGAGCAAAGCCTTTTCGATGAATTTCATCCATTTGCAGGCAACCATTTCTCTTTGTTTAAAGACAAAAATGCTGAGATTAAGAATTACAGTTCAAATAAGGAAGAAAATGTCAGGTCAGATAAAAGATTATTCTTAGAAGAAGCTGCCAGAAAGAGAGAATCAAGGAAGAAAAACATGTTACCTTTGCAAGGATTTGAATTACCACAGTTTTTATGCTTGTAATTGGAGTTTAAAATCTGTTTTGCCCTAAGAAATATTACCTTCATCTTTAACTCCTTCGTAACTATTTCCTTTATTTGAAGTTATCGTCTAGTGTTTTATTTATGAAATCCCATATTCCACGGTTTTGGAAAGATACATACAGAGCACACAGGAAATTCTGAGTTATCCAAGTAGTATATATAGCAGGTGATAATTACTCCTCAAAGCCAGTTCTCTGGCTATGAAGCTTTCATTCATCCATAAAGCAAAACAGACAGAAAGGTCAAACCTGGCAAAGGCCAAACAGGGTATCCTCAGAGTCAGGATAAAAGCTAAGCAGTCTTAACCCTGAGCTTGTTTCACTACATTTAGTAATGGTATTTAGCCAACCGGATATAGCAAGCGAGTAGGCAAGTTGCAAATAAAATATTATTAAGTAACCTGAGCTCATAAAAAACCTAGTAATTTTGTAGCCTGAGTAGATTTTTCCAAAAAAATTTCAAGAACCTGCATTTTTAAGAACAAATAAAAATTATTTTTACTGATTCTTTTTAAGCTTTGTTTTCACTTTCCTGATTATGCCTCTGTCTCCTATTTTGTTTGTTAGACTTATGTCTAGATTTGCATAGAAATTTAGTAATATAGTTCCTGTAGATTTAGTACTTAAATATCTTAGGTATTTATATATTAGGCATCAAACAGCTATATAATGAAATCAAAAATAAAGGCTTTGAGTTTAAAACAATTATTTCTTAAAATGAGGATTGTTAACACCATCATTATAGCTTTCATTCAAGAAACTGAGAAATCCCTGAGATTAGCTCAGTTTGTTAAAACTCGGTGCTAATAACATCTAGGTCATGGGTTCAATTCCCTGTATGGGCCATTCCTGTGAGAGTTGAACTCAGTGATCCTTGTGGCTTCCTTCCAACTTGGAACATTCTGTGATTCTGTATAAAAAAATATACAGTAATGAAGGTAGATCATCCGTTAAGCATAACGACGGTTGTGATGAAGCAAGTGTACAGAGCAAACGCTAATTCTTCTGAATAGAAGTTCCTGTTTCTTAGGCTGCTTAATAAAATCCTTGATAGTTGTATATGAGGTCAGACTTTTTTTTAATTTTAGCATAAAATATTGACTGATACCAAACTGTATAACCACTGAAACATATGTCAGTACTTGGGATTAACTCTAACTGCATTTAAAAAGTTAACAGACAAAAATTTATATACAAAGAGGTATGATATGATTATATTTTAGGATACATGCATGTGCAATAACTGCAGCATTTCAGTCCAGATAAGGTTTCTCCTACTCCATTGCTTAGTGTCTTTTATGATTTAGCTTTTCAGAGAGTTTATCTGCCAAAGTAAATTATTCTTTGAAGTAATACAGTGTAATTATACATGTGTTTTTTAATATTAATATTTATCTAAATGTAGCGTAGTCTACTAATAAAAATTTATATTTATTTTGACTTATCACTTGGAATCACCTCTTCCTAGCAGAGGCCAAACCCAGCGTGCTTTTCTTGACTCAGAATTTAGAGCGGAGAATAACATTGTAAGTGTAAAACTACAGGTACCCATCATGAGAAGATGTTTTCTCAATTATGAAATTATCATTTCGTTACTTGTTGTATGCCTTTAAGTACCTCATGCGCTCTACTCGCTTACACTAGTCCATCTCTGCAGTGGGTGTGCTAGGGAATCAGCCTGTGCAGACACACAGGCTTGGGCTGACTTCCCGGGAGAACTCCCAAGAGCTTCCTGGGTTGGAAAGGCCATCCAGGCAGTGACAGGTTTGGATGTGGTTGCTACTGATCTGCAGAGAAGCCCTCCTGGCAACATCCCAGGGCCCAGCAGCAGCTTCATCTGTCAGAGTCCCTCTGGGAGAGGGACAGTTGAAGGCAGGACCATGCAGGGGGTGGAGGTGCGAGTGACGGAGTGCCAGTGGCCACGTTCTGTTGTCTCTTGAGCTTGATTTCAGAGTATGAAAGATCAGAGGCTATGAGGCACAATTCAAGATATACCATGCTACTGCACTCATTCAAAGGTAAAGGGACAGCAAACCACAGGACAGAGGCATATCCATCTTGACAATCCATGATGCTTCCAAAAAACCCCAAGATGACAGAGCAGTCATCTATCAGATATTTTGTTCAAGGGGAATAAATGTAATTATTGTCTCTCTGGTGTCCTGGAAACTAAGTATGAGTAGGCAGAGTGTGTATTATCAGGAGAGTTTGGTAAAAGAAAGATTTGGATCATTATCAAACTACCAGATAATTTTTTTTTTAGTTAACCCAAAAGTTACTCAGGAACTTAAGTCAAATTCACCAAGCAGTGTCATTTAGGGAAGAAAAAACTAGGAACAGCACTGTTGCCAATCTTTTCTGACTCACCAGGGTAAAATGCATATGCAGCTGAAAAATTCAAGACACCCAAGACAGTGGCCTAATCCCAGTTTCCATCTGGTAGGTCAGTATTTAAGCTTTCCATACAAACATGACAGAAGATGTGACAGGGTATATATATATAGATATAATATATATATAATATCCTGACAGGAAAGACAGGGTCTCTAGAGACCTGGATGACTCTGACTCCAGCCCAGTTGAACGCTCTGGTTGAATCAGACATAAGACGAAAGTGATCTTTTCCTCCTCTAGTATGCGTTATATTCTAGCATTTAATTTGACTTTCTTGTGCATGGTTAAAAGAAATATTACACTACTGGGGGGGAGACCAGCTGGCTCTGGGCTCTCTGTAAGCTGAGATATTGAAGATGGAACTTTACACCTGGCAGAGGGTTAACCACGGAG
>JAYRBT010000082.1:89857069-89898804 GCA_036023395.1 Myiotriccus ornatus | reverse complement strand
ACATGTGGCTGTGTGTCCAATCATGAGTTGTTATGTTTATGCTAGACCAATGGTGCGTGTACATGTGTCATCTAGAAGTGTATAAAGTAGAAGCTCTGTTGTAATAAAGGGGGCTGGTATTCCTGATCACCGTGTTGTCTTCCCGCCTCGACCGATGACACGCTACACTTACCTAAACACCTTACTTATGTAACCGAAATTTTAAATTCAGTTCAATGTGGAATATCAACTATTTTTTTGCAGCAGACAAAACAAATTTAAAACCCCACATCAGATGCCTAGAAAACCTTGCACTGTTACCCTTTCCCAGAGAGGCTTTTCTTGTCCATTTAGTGATTTTTTTGTCAGTGTGGTGATGCACAGCACAAGAATTGACAGTAGCCCTCGTCTGTGGACAGCTTCAGCTGACCTGCACATGGCTGCCAAGTCTTTGCCACCGTGTTTTCGGTGGCTGCTCAAATGTACAGAATGAACTGCACAATGCAGTTCTCCTTTTGAGGGCTCTTGGCCCTTCCTAATTCATATGATAACCAAACTTAAGTGCATAACATGACAGAAATAAAAATGTCTCTCAGCACAGAAGATGTTTGCTTTAGCAGTGGATCATGCCAGCAATTGTGCCTCTCAACAAGATTGTTTTCCCTCCACTTAGCAAGGATGCCTGCTTTCTGGTGATCTCACACCACACAGGGACAACACAAAGGCTCCATTACAGCACATTTGGATGCATACACATGATTTTATGATTAGGGCCTTCCCTCACCTTCTGTCAGGGCTGTGTTTTCCCTCCCCTGGGAGGAGAAGGTTCAACACACTGCCGAGCAGCCTCCCAGTAGGCTGTGCCTTCTCTCCTTCAGTTGAGAGGTCTGAAAATTAAATGCTTTGGCTTCTTTCTTACACAGTACGTCCTTAAACTTTTTCAGAGTTAAGAGGGCACTATTTAAAGGTTGGAGTTTCACAGTTACCATGCCTGAGATGGGAGGGGAGCAGCAGCTGCTGTGCATATTATGTGTGTTAGATATGAACTACTCATTATGTCCTCGGATAACCACTCTTGCCATTGCACCAGGTGGCCTGTGAACACACTGTAGCACATGAAGAGCTTTGAATATCTTCATTATTCAGGGTCAAAGCCAAAGACAGAATTCCTGCTGCCTTCGTCCTAAGATACTAAATAAGGGATCTGAGGCAGTTTTGAACTGCAAACTCTATGCTCTTTTCTGTTTTGTCATTCGTACAGTAGCTGCCAGGGCTTTTTCCTGTACAAGAAATCCCATTTTGAATCGCCTAGTCTGGTTGATTCCAGATACTTTATTCCAGAAGAGTAGGGAAATCATTCAGGAAAAGATTTAGAGCAACAAAAATCCTACTTGTGTAATAAGCTGCAACTGCAAGTACACCCTCACTGAGATATGGGGAGGACTACAAAGGCACCCAGGCAGTGATACTCCCCTAGATCGCTCTCTCAGTTTCCTCTGCTGAGATGAACAGGAGGGCTGTCACTCAAAGTGCCATCGAAAGCCACAGACTTTGAGACTTCCCAACTCTAGCCTTCCCCTGACAATCAGCTCCCCATCCAGAAGTCACGTGGGATCGCAGATTGGATTTCCCTGTCCTTAGGGAGGTACTCTGTTCTCCCATAAGGGAGGGATTGTCGCTGATATATTTAGGGACGGCACACTAGGGAGCGAGAAAACAAGAAATGTTATGCAATGCCAGGATGCCCATCTAACTCAAGAGATTCATAAAGTGAGAAAAATGTGTGCGTGAATGCTACTTTGAATGTTTCTAGAATCATAGAAAGGGACCTTAAAGATCATCTAGTTCCAACCCCCCTGCCATGGGCAGACATGCATTTTACAAGCAGCAGTGGCCTCTCGAAGCCTGCGGCACTGGCTAAGGGGTGCAGGTGGTGAGGCTGTGCATCCCCATGCCCTCAGGCAGCTGTAAAAGCTCAGCAGTTAGAAAAAATGACCATGCCCTACTCAGTTCTCACAGGCTTTAAGAGACAGATCCAGGAGATGGATCACCTGATGAGAGGTGCTGTCTATGAAAGAAGGGGTGGTTTTACTTAAAATGTGTGTGTGAATTGTACGTCAGGATGAGACCAAAGCAGTTTTAAAACATAAGATGATAGTCAATTCAGAATTTATCCATCATGATACAGGTTTTTCATGTAGATAAAGTAGTTTGGCTTCCTTCAGGTACTACCAGTACATTTTAGTGTGATGACTTCCAGTCTTGAGTTTCAAAATTTATCACCACTACTATTTCTTTTTTTTTCTCCTTTTAAAATCTAATGGTGTTAAAACTTACTGGGGAAAAAAAAATCTTCGCAAAAGAAAGCTCATTCTGAAATCTATGTTGGTTTGGTCAGATTTTTTTTTAATCTGAAAGCTGATCTTGTATTCAAGAGATAAGAAACACACTTCAACTGAAACTTTTTAAAAAACACAGTTTCAGAGAAATAATTCCATTTTCCTGCTAATTCAGTAAACCTCCACTTGCTTTAACCTGTTTTGAGTAATCTCTTTGTACTAATCCACTGGGATAACCAGAAAGGAGGAAAAAGATCCAACAGTGATTTCCTCTTAGTACTAATTAGGAACAATGTGTTTTACTAAGAGCAAAAAAGGTGGTGTAAAAAACTGATTAAGATACAAAGAAGAGTTTTGAAGTAGAAGTCACTGATTTTATCCATAATGATTGCTTCAAAAATTTCCTAAAATATGGTAGGTATCATTGTTGTGCCATTTCATTTTAAATTCTGATTTATTTTTCCTTTTATTTCTTCATCTGGAATAGCTACAGGAAACAGACTAGCATTAAGAGAAAGAGCCTTCCATAGAAAGCTACAGTCATTAAATTATAATTACTCTAAATAATAAAGAATTTAATAATTGATATAGAGCAATTATATAATACACCTGACAGCTCTGGAATAACGTAGCCTGGCACAGCAGAGCCAGAGCACACAAGCATTTATGGATAAGCATACTGTTGTTTTTGTGCATAAGATTAAATACACTCTTCTAAGAGTTTCAAGAATTAGAACTGATATTTTAGGTACTGAGAGAAAACAGTCTGACAAAACACTCATAGTTTGAAAGAATCTATTCTGCCCAGAAAATTGATAGCATACAGCAATAATGATTTTTCACTTGGAACATTATCTTGGTAGAAGAAGACAGGATTTATGCTTGTAGGAATGAAATATAATACAAGGCAAACATCCTTGAAAAGCAGATTAAAACTAGAAAAGCATAAGTATGCTTTTTTTCTCATGTATGACTATTGCAGTATGAGAGTGAAGAATGGTTGAAATTTTTACAGTGGGTTGGACAGAAAAGACTAGGTTCAATAACCTCTGTAAGAGGCACAAAACTCTGGGAAACCACAGTACAAAACTGATGTCATCAGCGTTTCATTACAACTGGGATCAAAAGTTGAAAAATTTTAGTGCTTCAAATGAGAGGGATATTTGCCTAACTGTTTTAACATAATGCTTTACCTTTTGCCTGAGACAATGTTAAAATTGTAGATGCACGATAAGTAAAGAAAGCTGAGGCTTGTTTAGAGCGTGAGAGTAAGAGGAATTTCAAAGCAGAAAATGCTAAAAACAGTTTAAAAATATTTTTAAAAGTTTTTCCCTGAAACTGCTAGAAAAGTATTAGTGTAAGCTACCTACAAAAGCCAATTGTCCCACAAACTTTATTTCTGACTAGTCTGAAAGTCAAAAACATGGTGTTTAAAATGTGGGAAGGGGTTTAAAATCTTACTTGAAGTGAGTACGTACCTCAGTGTATATGTACCTGAGTATATCTTACCACGAGTTACAGCATTCAAGGGAAATTTAAGTCATAAAATGCTTCCAGAAGGAAAAAAAAAAGAGATTGAATGGAACAGAGTGATAATCTATATCACGTGTTTTATATGGGTAGCAGAATTATGAAAAGCAAGTACTTTACATACTTGACCATAAAACTTTAACTACCCAAATTTTAAGAATCTCAATACAAAACCATATTAGAAAAATACTACTAAAACTTACATACACTTTTTGTCTCTTCACCGTCTTATACAAAACTTTTTCATCTGCAATAGCATGTACAGATTGGTGGGAGCTAGCAATGCAAACATGCGCTCTTACTGCTTTTCAGTAAAAGATGTAAAAATGTTGTCTTGCTTTCTTGTGTTTTTGCTAGAAAAACAGAAAAATCTAGCACAAATGTCTTGTTTCTAGATTCAGGTGCATTTGATTTAAACAAGAAACATAGGATGCAAGACAATAAAGATCAAAACTATGAGCACACAGAAACCAGAAACATATGAAAGAAAACCTAACGAAGTGGTAACCCTTCTTGTGTGAGACCAGTGCCTGGATCTTCACTTGCATTATTTGGAAATCTAGGGCTTCAAATTCTAGTTACAATCCTTTCCTTATTCCTGATACCTCCTTCACCTCAGTGGTATTACCATCAGACTTTCTTTGAGGAACAGAGATGTCCTGGTCTTTGTCCTGGTAGGACCAGTACCAGGAAAGAGAAGAGACAACAAAGGGGCCAGGATTTATGGCACATATTTCATGCCCCTTGCTAAGGTTTGCCTGTGCCAAAAGCCCATCCTGTCTAAATTACTTTTTTCACTCAGCTAGACCATGTTACTCCTCATTGCATCAGTAGCATGAGTAAGCATGGGGGAAAGCACAGCTGCTGAACAGAACAGTGCTGTGTTGCATCCTCCTCTGCTCTGGCATTGCTGCAAGGACTCGCTGGCTCTTTTTCAATCACACCATTGATGGGAGGGTGCTGCTGTTTGGCAGCACCTCTGTTTTCCATGTACAGCACCAACACTGAACTATATCTTAGTTTGCCTTGCTCGACTGAATTATTTCTGGCACGCAGCATTGGATATATTCCCAGAAATGGAAGTTTCTGACTTAAATGGAGAATATTCTTTAACTCATATATCCTATTCATGAACTGTTTCTGCAAATGCTTTTCATCCCTGAGCTGTAAAGGATAGCAGTGTTGCAATTTCTCAGGAAACCGATTCTCACTTCTGCAACTGGCATCGAAACCTTGTCAACGCGCTGCATTACCTGTGCAGCATGCCCCCAGGCATTCTGGTAGATTTTTAAGCTGCTGTTTTACTCAAGGATAGCACGTCATGGCTTTTCTAATATTTCTTGTGTGTGTATGTTGGAGAGACAGTAGACTTACCATAAAGACAAAGCTTGACAAAGTTTAAGTTTGGACAGTGCTCTCTGGCACATGGTGAGACTCCTGGGGATGGTCCTGTGCAGGACCAGGAGCTGGACTCAGTGGTCCTTATGTGTCTTTCCAACTTGGCATATTCTGTGATTCTGTGAAAACTTTATGGACTCTTCTGTACTAGCCATTAACAACACAGTCCTTTCCCGCTCCTGCTTCTACCCTCCAAATACTGAATCCCTTCACAGCTTTGACACTCACCCCACCACCTCCAGCATACCCAAAATACTTTGCAAGACCAGAAGGACTGACAAGAGAGACCTCTGGTGACCAGTAGGCACAGGTGGTGGGAGGCACAGAGAAATGATGGGAGGACATGGACAATGCTTAGCCATGCTTCACTGCCAAAAGCTACAGCAGGTAATCCTGGAGATATCAGAGCCCTGAGAAACAGCAATGTATATCCTTAATACTCATGTACCTCCAAAAGAAATATTATTTACTGGCCTTCTTACCTATTGTTAAGTCCTTAATCTCGTATTTGGAGAGTCTAAGTTTCCTCAAAACCAATCAGCAGATTTGGGCATATCATCTCTACCATTTTAAAGTTTTACAGGAAAGGTCGAAAGAGAGAGTTAAAGGTATCATTCAACTAGGCCCAGTTCAAAAGCAGCGATTCACCAACCAGAACAGCATAGCTACTTGGTTTATGACTTTGGTTTATAAAACTGTCCTATTGAGTTTCCTGATTTTTGCCTATAAAAATGAAGTGATGAACAAGCAGAAAACACGATTGACACTGCATTTTTGATAATGTAAAAAATCATTATAATTTTTTTTTTTTTTTAACTTGGGGCATGATATTCTCAAATGTACTGTTTCTATTTCCTTCAGTAGGGCTTCTCATGTCTTAGGTTTTTACAGTACCTGCTATAAAACAAACATGGCTGAAAGACAATTGCATCCAATTGAAAGGAAACACTAAATCTATCTTATGATCTAGTTTGTGCATTGTCTGTTACCTTCAGTAGTTGATACCAGTTTTGTGAAACCTGCTCACTAATTTTAGTAAGAGAAATTGTGTAAGTCTGTTTTGAAGAGGTTCAATTTCATGCTCCTATTCTCTTAATACAATCCTCCTTCTTTACACCCCATACAATCCTTTAATTGAGCTTAAACACAAAATTACCTGCTCTCTGAAAGCCAGTAATATGTTCCTAAATTATCTAATTCCCATTCACTTTAAAAAAAAATAATAATTTATTCTATACCTTGACCTAGCATAGAGTGTAATTTAACAATCAAGATAGCACTATACACATAATTTGAATGGTGAAAAATCATTTGAATTTCTCTGCTTCTTGTATGAGACATTTTCTTAGAGGAATCTGTGTATGACTAATTTAGTTCTACAAAGAAAGAAAACAGGCCTCTTGAAGATAAAGTTGAACAGAGTTATCACAACAAATTTTTGTAACAGCATGCCAGTTTGGATGATATTTTTCTAACATTAAATTGCTATTTTTTTATTGCAATCACAAATAAAAGAAAGATTTAAAGCCAGTTTTAAGGGGACTGTCTCCAAATTAAATTACAATTTTTGTCAGTATTTAATTTTTGGTGGAAACAAATAATGAATTAATAAGATCAGCTTGTAGTGCTGAATACTGTATAAATGATTTTTTTCTTACTACAAATAAATCATTCTTGCAACTTTATTTGATAATAAAAAAATGCAAAATATGACTCTTGATATATTTAATCTCTTTCCCAGGCATTAAACAGAATTACTACATGCAGAAAAATTCAGAAAATTTTAACAAATGTTTTTTTAAAAGAAATATATTACAAAGAAGAAAAATTTAAAATTATATTCTTAAACCAAATGCAGCCTTTGTTTTTTGTTTGTTTTGATTTTTTATTTGTTTGTTTGGGGTTTGTTTTTTCTACAGACCTGTAATTGCCCAAACATTCTGTGTTGGTAACAGATTTTGAAAAGATTCCTGTGTCTGGGATCTGTACTCAAGCAAGAATCTGAACTGATGCAACTAGATTCCAAACTGGCTTATTGTACTGAACAGGAACAAGGGCACAGAGTCAACCACAGCTGTCCATCAAGTGTAAGATGATGAGCAATTAGGGAGGTGCTTCAGGGAGTCCACAAAATCTCCAAAACCCAAGTATGACACTAACAATTTCTGTGCTCTTAAAGTTCATTCTAAAACTGAGCTTACTAGCCTGAGGTGATACATTCCACAAGACTGCTCAGGACAGTCTTCTGCGGAAGACATAAGGTACCACACACAAGAAAGTTGCACCGTTTCATAGGGTCACTAACCCAACTGTGCTGGCTTAGCCAACTCAGCTTAAGCATCGTAAATACACATTCAATACAATTTATTGGACCATTATCCATTAAAAACCTAATTTGCTCAGCTTTTCGAAGCAAATGCTTATTCGTGACCAACTTTAAAGTCAGCCTAAATGGTGGAAAATGCGAATGGATCTTCCTATTTATATTCACCCTAGAGAGGGCAAGAAGTGCAACAGAGCCTGGTATTAACAACTTTGCTGAAGGCTTCCTGGTTTCTGGATGGTGTACTGTTTGGCATCTACCATGATTTGCACGTACAAGAAAACTTTATGAACCAAAGCAGTGTAAGTTAGGGTGGTAAAGTCTCCTTTTTGCCCTTGTCTTGCTACAGTAAGTCATTCAGGGTGATACTCCTACCAGTCCTGTTCTGAGCAACTAGTCTTCAGATTTGACGTGTTCTCCAAGTTATTGTGCTGGGGGGGAATCTAAAATGAACTTAATATTAATTTTCATTACTAAAAAATACCGTTTGGGCTTTCTCAGCAAGGATTCTGAGTTCTCATATTTACAGATTTAATTTTGGTTGATTTACTCTTCAGCAGCACCGAATTATTTTCTTGAGCTCTAAAGCCAGTAAATAATAAGTGTCTGAACTTGGTTATTTAAACTTTATTTTATGAAAAGTGACTGCAGATTTTAGACCTACAAAACAGGCAACTGAATAGAACTTATTATAATTATTGAACTATTACTCTAGTTAATTCCTCCCTTTCATAGCCACTACACTGTTTATTAGTTAAAAGATGATTTGATGGGATTCCTCTGTCCAAACTTTGATGAGTACAGTGTACATTTCTGTATCACTACTACCTTGTGCCTGTCAAGATGTTGAGGGAAACAGGCCCTTCTTATAGAGCATGATTTGCTTGATCTACCATAGACACATAATGAAGGATGATCCAGTTTCTTCTGGAATTGCCTGTATGTTTCTTTAAGCTGGATCAAGACAACTTGCCCAGATGCAAGTATCTGGGTAAGTTGTTTGACTTTTCATGGATATCACAGGTAACGCAGATTTCACCTCCTGAGACGACCATCTTACAAAAGAAAGATGAATTAAAATATAGAATGAATTATTCCCTTCTAACACAATGATGTATCGCATGTAGTAGCATAGCTTTGAAAAGAGCTGAAGAAAAAATGTTTGAAAGAAAGGTTTGCAAAAAGGCCACTGAAGAAACCAATATCAGCTAACAAACAATAATCCTGCTGTCACTTACACCTGTACAAATAGAGAGGAGCACACAAACAACAGAAACTGAGCTCAGCCAAAGATGACTGCTGGTGCACGGATATATTTGGGCTTAAGATTTTTCTTTAAATTTCCTACTGATTTAAGTAGTTTAAGCTAATTGTTTAGGTTTTCCTGTTAATAAAGCACTTCAAAGGTCTATGACTGTTCAAATACACATTAAGGAATTTCTATTTCTGTTTCTAGTTTTGTTGGCCAGGAGATTCAATGACCTAGGCACTAAGGTCAAACACAAATATGGGCATAATTGATAGTGCAAATATATGCTAGAACTGACCCAATACTTTTTTATGCCAAGAAAAAGGAATTCCTGTTAATCCCACTTAGCCTCTTAGGTCACTCACAGGACCACGCCTTTGAGATACATTAAATAATAGTTTAAGTTCCCTCTCAGAAATATCTGGATGAGGGATCTAAACTCAGCTCTCCCCTACTCTAAATGAATGTTCCAGCTTCTGGACTGTCATTTTGCTCTTTCTTTGTAGTAAATGAATATGTAGTTATTTACACATAGCAAAAAAGTACCAGCATTAATGACTTAGAAATTCATCCCAGATATATCTCAGGATATATCCTGAGTTCTGTAACTTTAGAATAAAGAGAGGTTTTTACGCAAATTCCTGCTTTGCATTGAGTGGAGGATGGAACTACATCTGAACTATGCACTTTACATTTGGGTGTTCTGCCTGTTAGGCACAGGAACATCCTGAGCAAAGTTGCATCTGACAGCACGCTTTCTTGTAAGAAAACACCTAATTTGTCCTGAAGTACTAGGGCTTAGAAGTGCCATAGTTCAGTGTAAATGCAGAGCAGAAAAATGCTGGTGTAAATATGGGCATGCAAGGAGTTAAAGAACTGGCAAATATCTGAGGAAAAGTTCCGAGAATCTACATTCTTACCATTTAATTGGTAAACCAATCAAAATCACTTTCAATTAAATCCATAATATTCAGTAACCAAATAAAACAAATTTATCATTCAAACTTAGAAGTTCATTTTCACCTGGCAAGGACAGTCAGTTTGTGCATGTGTCAAAAACAAAGCAGAACCACAAAAAAACATTCAAAATGTCATGCAATTACCTGTACAGACACGTTTGCAATAACTAAATTCTATGTACATACGCCTTTTACATTTGTAGTTCTGGGAGAAGGCATTACAACAGAATTTCACATGCCTGGTATAACCTCATTTCTTGAAGGAAATAAGGATTTGTATTTCATATGTGTCAAGAACATAATTTCTACAATTGGGTACTTAGTAGTAATATTGGTTCAGAGATCAAAGTAGACTGTGGAACAATACCTTAAAAATTAAAAGGAGCTATAGTCCCAGATGAATATTTAATCCATGTGGAAAATGAAGTCTCTTGCATTGTCTGTCAGATTACAGGTTTGACTATGTGAGATGCTGAAAGTCCTGAATGCCCAATCAATTTAGTATTTCAAGACTGACTCAGGACTTTGCTGTATCAGGCTTAGAGTTTACAATGGTACAACTATACTGCTTCATAAAGCACTGCTTAATTAAAGAACATACACAGCAGTAATTCATCACACCATAAGCTATTGCAGATTAAAACCTGTAAGCTGGTTTTAAAACCTTGTGCGCTCATAATCAACAGTAGGGAAGGATTCCCAAAGGCTTGACCCATTTCCAATGCAATTTGACCCAATTCAGTGTGATGCAGCTTCATTTATATTTTATCTGTTGATTGGGTTTTATCCATCTAACAGATCAGCTATTGGTTTCTATATAACAGTAATTTATGGAATCATTTCAGATGAAAAGGAGAAACAACTATTGTTCAGTTTTGTTTGTCCTTGGTCTCTCCATTGGGATTAATTATCTAATATCAGCTAGCTATCTTGTTTTGAGAAATGAAATGTGGATGGCATAACCTTCCTGGCAGCTTGTTCTACTGCTTGACCATTACACAGAGTTACTCAGTGATTTGGCTGACATGTAATCTAAATATTCCCCTATGTCCTTCTCTAGCTCCATAATTATGGACCACAGGCAAAAATCCTCTCCTTGAGAATGGCAGCTAAATTGTAGCATGGGAATGGAAACTTATGTGTACAACCAGGAAACTTTCTGTCTGTTTCAGACCTTTATGATGCACACACATCTTTTAGTTTAGGGAATCAGTGGCAGTTTCTTGAACAGCAATTTACAAATCTCAGATGAGGAGAATTCCCAGCAAACTCATACTATCTGAGAAAAGGGAATACACGGGAGAATATTCCAGTCAAAGTACAAAGGAGTTTACCACTATTCCAGGGACTGATTGCTACTGGCCCTCTACAAAGAGTGGAAAATACACGTGGTGGTGATAGAGGACATATTGTATGTTGCTTATGTTGCATCTGAGACAATAGTATATGCACATGACAATGTTTTATACAAAATTTAACCAATTGTAAAATCCTTAGAATTTTTCCCACAGGAAGAATTATACCTAGTTTTCAAGGTCTAGTTTCCTAGCAGTCCTCAGCTCTGGGAAGATATCAACAAAGGTGAATGAAAAATGAATGACAAAGGGGAAATTCAGGGAGCCCTGGAGTTTGTATTTCTTTTCTGTCCATCTTGGGAAGCCTTCCCATTTCTGTATTAGTCAAGAAATTATTTGGAATGCAAAGTGGCAAACATCTTGACTGAATTAGAGTAACGTTATGAAACATTTCAACTCTGCATTTCCATCTCCACCATGAGCAATGCAAAATAGGGATATAATTTCACTCTCTTGATGCAAAGTGACTAAAAGCCACTCTATGACCTAATCTCTCACTCAAATTAAAGTCGTGTCTGTCAGCATAAGATCATTCCAGTTTCTTTATCTGGACCTTGAATGAGTTTACCTCAGCTCCTTGTAACTTTTCAATTGCTAGAGATTTTCAGCATTAGTAACTTTATACTTAAGAATAGAAGGAAAAAAAATACTTGTGAGCTTTTACCTTTGATCCTGTAATTGCTGACTTTTGAGTGCCTGGTTTATGGCACAAAAATGTTGCATTTCAGTCCCACACTCCCATCTCCTTTGTTTTTTGCTTCTTTTTAATAATTGTTGCAAAGCCAAGATGAAAGGAAACCAAGCAAGTGGAATATACCTAGTCTTAAATAAAGCATAATATTTCATCCTAAATTTATCCAAAATAATGAGAATATAAATGTCACCTGGAATGAATATCTCTTGAATGATCATAAATTACAGATAGTCACGAAATCAATTATATTGTAATGAAGAATACTGATGAGCCACTTTTACACCTGTTCTTTTAGTCTATATATTAAGGAGCTAGTGAAAGCACAAAGCAACAGATACTTCTAAGACCTAGAAACCATCTCTTCTCTCACCATCCTTTGCATCTGCAGTTTTTAGTTATCTGAATTTTGGGAAAAGCACTGCTAATTTTGGGGTTCAAATCTGCAAAATTTTAATGCATGCCAAGAGTCCACAGCTGGCGTCAGCCCATAGGCTTGAGTGCATCTTCCCCCCATTACTCATGCCTGGCTACAGCAGCGCTGCTTGAGGGAAGGAGGCTGAACATAACTGCAGAATCACAGAATCATTTAGGTTGGAAAAGATCTTCAAGATCATCGAGTCTAACCTTTGACCAATCTTCACCTTGTCAACTCGACCATAGCACAAAGTGCCATGTCCAGTCATTTCTTGAATTCCTCAAATCTGTCACGAAAAGAGGCAGTTACACATCTCTGTAGTATCTGTTGCCCAGCACAAGGAGGTATGTATGCAGATTGTGAAGGCTCAAAGTTACTCTTCCAGTACATCTGTCCATGGCCCTGAGGGATAAGGAAGTCCTGCCAGGGATGCTACTTGGACTGCTTTGCATGGGTGCATCTGTAGGCAGCAAAAAGGGCCTTTTCTTCCAGCTTCTCTGCCCATGCAAGAGAAGCCAAGGTTTTGCTAAATGGAAGAGCTCCAGGCCAATTACTGCAAATAAATTGAACCTGACAGATCATTTAAGATAAACTTTTATTCCTTTTAGGATCTCATGCTAAGTAAATCTCAACACAAAATTTCACAAGGCAGAGATGAGGAACTTTGCAGTGCTCCTACCTAGGCTGTTTTTCTTTCTTTTATTCAGTAAAAGAGCAAGAAACCATTATCATTATTCTGTCCAGATCTTCTTTGTCAATCACAACAAATGTCTAAGGGGAGAAAGGCTTGGAAAAATGCTTCCCTGCTGAAGTGTTCAGTTACAAAACTGAGGGAGATACATTTATCTGGCTACTTCATCTTACAAAAGACTTAGATTTTGGATTTGCTCCACTGCGGATGGGGGATATCTTTACTGACCTGGATGCCAGCTAGCTTCACAGGATCATGGAATATTCTGAGTTGGAAGGAAGCCACAAGGATCATCGAGTTCAGCTCTTAAGTGAATGGCCCATACGGGGACCAAATCCGTGACTTTGTTGTGATTAGCATCATGCTCTAACCAAACGAGCTCATCTTTGGGAAAATCCATTTTGGGTAGCATTTTCAAAATGCCTGACTGACTTAAAAATATGTGTCTTGTAACTCATTTGTCTTTCCCCCTGACATTTTATCTTTCATATTTCTTACATTTAGTCAGCCTCTTCCATATATATAGATAGATCAAATAATATTGAATTTTCATTAAAAAATTATTGAAATATATATTAGTAAGGGAAACAGAAGAAGTCCAACTCAGGCACAGAGGAGAAATGAAATATTTTACTTCCTCAGTGGTCCATGGCATCAGTAGGGCATTCTATATCCATGGGACACGTCTACATATTTATGGCCTGTGAGCCCAGAGTCTTCTCCAGAACTCATGCTTTTGTAAACCCCACTACTTCCAGAGCCAGCCCACAGTTAGAGTTACGTGCTCCACTGATTTTAGCTAGCACAGTACATCAGCTGGCCAAAAGCTCCCTGAGTTTTCCAGGGATTAAAATAGGACTAAAGTGCTGAAAAATGAACCTGTAACACAGAGGCAATAGTCTAGTATTTGGCTACAGGTTATCACTTAGGTTGTCAGCTTAATTTATCAAACCTGGATACAAGCAGTTAAAGAGCTTTTGATGATTTATAGCTTCTGTATACAACTGAAGCCTTAAATCCAACTTAACATTTTCTGGGTGGGAAAATTCACATATGGTTTTTCAAAAATTTTGCTCTCTGCTCGGAATTCAACAAGCCCTTTGTGTATTTACTGACCTTTGGGATTCACACTTCAGGGACTTTTCAAAGTCTTTCCCTTTGGAGGGGGTGAAGCACAGACTAAATACGTGAACAAGTCCCTCCTTTTCATCAGGCCCTCTGCCATTTAGTAACACAGCACAGCACAACATTCTCCTGCTGTCACATCAGACTGCCACAACCATGCTCCAAATGTCGCATTAGCAAAGTCAGGTTAAAATCACTTTGTGTTACAACACTTTCTGCGCTGACCTTTCAAAGGCCAGAATGAGAGGAAGGCTTAGCTCCCCTTGCCCCGTGCAGGGAGCGTCTCCTTATTTTCTCTCCAAAACGCAAGAAGCACAGGCTTCATATTCAAGAGGGGGTTTTCAGACTTTATGAATGTTCAACATTTCTGCAATCCACTGGCTCCATCCTCTAACCTGTGGGTACAAGCAGTCTTCTAAAAGAGTAAAATTGATTAATTGTGGATTTGGGTCTCTGTTTAGGTCAGACACCTTGTTCTTTCCAGTATGCAGGCTGAGGAGCACAGGGATCTGCTTTCCCCTGACGCACTCAGCTTTCCATTTTGACACTGTTTAGGGCAGTATGTGGAGTTATTTGCCTCACCAGGCTTACTAATAGCTTGACCTTTTAAAATGGCCAGAACAGGATATATGAATTACTAATGTGGGACCTATAGGGTACTCTTAAATGAAGTAAGGATCCACCATGACTGTATGATAGATGGGAATATACGTTTCCCAGGGAAGAGCTATCCAGTGCAAAAGGTTGAGGACAGCTACTCAGAAGGACTGTAACGGACTGCCCAGGGAGGCAGAGGAGCCACCAATAAATGACTGGACCCAGCGTTTATTTCTGTGGTCTAGTTGACAAGGTGGTGATTGGTCAAAGGTTGGACTCGATGATCTTGGAGGTCTTTTCCAACCTAAAGGATTCTATGATTTTACGAATTTAGGGGATACCCTTTTATGAGGTATTGCTATTTTCCTCCTCCCTCAAACTAGCCTGTATTGGCAAAGCTGGGATGATTCACAGTGGCAAAGGCCCTGACAAGGAGGCTGTCCCAGTGTTTCCCATGTTATGTGTGTTTTCCAAGTCCACCTAGTAAAACCAATCAAGCCCAAATTCTGGCAAAATCAAAGGAAATTGATTATTATACATAAATGTTCCTAGACAAGAGATTAACCATTAAAATTGTACAGTCTGTCAAGGTCAAGCATGGCCTGGATAGGTCTGAACTGGATATGCAGAAAGCAGTTCAAGGAGGAAAAATGGGTCCCTGGCATAGGGGTTAAACAAAGTGGGGAGGCATATAGTAAGAACGCAGTAAGGTATCAAACAGTTTTGTGTCAGTAGTTTGGAATCATATAAAATAGCACTTTGTTTTGTGTACAAATGACAGTTCCCTATTTCTCTGCCTGACCCTGTTCCTTACATGTACAGTATTAATTCAATACATTTTTCATTCTGGTAGTAGTTTGAACTAAATCACTACTAAAACATCTGTGGTGACATAATTTTGTTACAGGTAGAGGTACTAGATCAATCTAATGAAATAACTTATGCATGAGGAATTCATCCCCCCTTGTCCTTTAAAATCATTTAAGGAAAGAATTATACATGTGCTCCCGTTGAAGATAACAAATACCAAGATGAATAGAATTGTAAGCAGACTTTTTTCTCAACAGTCTACACTCCTGTTCTCCCTTTGGCATTAATCTTTGAACCAATAATCAAGAGTAAGAACTAAGTATGACTCAGTCCTTTCATTCCAGGGGCAAGGGGATGTTAGGGTCCATAGTAAGTATTTTAAAAATGTTCTACCTAAGTCCAAAATGTCTGGAATGTGGTTGTCATGGGTTTTTCTTGCCAGTCTGGTTGTTGTTGGTTTTTTGACTCCTTGAGTCTGTAAGAGAAAAGTCTGAAAAAATGAGTTTACTCTTAGTCAGATTATGTGACTATAAGGAGTCTAAGCTGCCACTTGCAATAAAGGAATGGAAAGTTACTGTTTTCTGAACGGGCATTCCCACTTCATTTCTTTTCAAAAGAAGATTGATAAACTCCTGTTCAAGCAAATCAGCAAGATTCACTGAAAATAAAAAGAGAAATGCTTATCACACGTGTAAAAGTTTCAATATTCAATAATATGATTCAAGGCAGAAAATGACACCTGTGCCATTGTGGAGTACTACCCAAGATCAGATATTTAGAAAAAAATTTCAAAAGATTTTTTCCTTCCAAATCTATTAATTACATGTGCTCATTTTCTATTACCATGTTTACAGAACCAGAATTCTTTAATTTCTGAACTAGATTCCAGTGATGATGTATTGAAATAGATAGTTTCTCCAGAAAATAAAATGTCAGCTTAGAGAACAAGGCACCAATAAAACGACTGCATGATCTGCTATGATTTGAAATTAAATTACCATTTTTAATGACAGAACAAATCAAAACTATGATTAGGATGCAAAAAGAAGGACAAGTAAATTTGAAAAGCAGTCCAGTCTTTCTGTAACCTTAATAAGCAGTTAACACCGGGATTAATATTGCTCCTGTGCTCTCAAAGTTTTGCTACAAATGCCTGTACAAATTCTGCAGCATATGATTCACAACTGCCTTTGATCACCTACACAGTGAATAAATCTATATTCACTGTTTTTAAAAAAAAATATTCCTTTTGCATCTCCCTTACCTATGATACGTCTGCCTTCATAGTTTTTTTCTCATAAAACTGTGACCATATTGCCTACCGTCCCAGAAGTAGTTCTATAAAGGACATTTTTGTCAAATATACTTTGTTATAAAAATCCATAAATGTAGATATCTGTTAGACTTTATAACCTTATCTTGACATCTCTAGCCTACAACTATACAAACGTTTACATGCTGGCCTCCTGTTCTACTAAACAATATTCTGTTTTGTCTGTTAAAATGGTAACATCAAATGATAAATCTATGTCCTTTCAGTGACCTAGATAAACTTCATTTTCTTCATTTCCATTTAGTAAGAATTAAAGTTGCTCTAAGTCGACGTGCTGTATCTCTTGGGGAAATATTTGAACTCTAAGTTAGGGATGATGGCACTGCAATAGATGGCATTCTCTAATTATTAACTCAAATGAAATATTTTCCCACAATATATACCAGAATATACCAGACAGATTTCTTGTAAGTCTTCTGGCTCTTTTTATCTCCCTGTAGCTATATTACAAATCCTTCAAAAAAAATGTCTCTCTCAGGTGCTGAGCAGAGAGATTTGCCAGCACACAGCTCTGCAGGGAGCAGCAGGTCATGGTGGCCCTGTAGCCCTTGAGAGAGCCTCTGCCTGTCTTCAAAGGATGGGGAGGACTGGGTGGTGACAGGGTGGGACAGCACTATACATCATCTGAAACTGAACATGTGAACAAGTTAGCTCCAGTAGAAGTAGGATTCAATACTAATTGGAAAAAAAAAAAAAATTGTTTTCTAAATTGCAGTAAAAGTTGGAGAGTTCTGAAGGAAAGACCTGACAATTCTTTCAGGTCCTTTTTAGGACCCTTTAACGGGGTACTAATTTCTGGTAGCTTTATGGAGCTGGATACTTCAGTCTTTTCTAGAAATTAATTAATGGAAAATTATTTCCATTGCTTTCCAACTTTTTTTCTTTGCTGTTACATTTGAGTCCTTTTTCTTGGCATGTAAGACAGCTCCTAAGAGATTGTTGCACAGCACAGCGGCAGAGACTTATCAGATCCTATGAAACTTTGTGCCTCAGAGTATGCTGGATGAACTAAAACAGAATCCCATAAAAATGGCAGCTATCTCTATAATGTGTGCTTGTCCCAGTAATAATTATTTGCACAGTTCTATGAAAATGATGAACAGCTCTGTAAAGCACAGACACAGACACAGTGAAGAATAGGTCTTCCCTGCTCCTCACAAGCGCCTGGGGGAAAACAGTGAATCCAACTCTTCTCAGCAACCCTGTCATGCATACTGCAACTTTGGGTGCCACAAAAGTACACCCATCTTGCCTGAAATTGCTTGTCTCGAATACGGATAGCTGCAAAGCTGTGCTCCCAATGCAAAGGTTACCTACCAAAATGCTGATTTTGCTCTTGGGCAGATTTCCAGCTTACAGTCTGCTCCCTGTTATTGTTGCTACACTGCTAGCAGCACCCCAGTCGGCCTGTTTAAATCTAGCTCAGGTAAAACAAAATAAGCTGCCATGACAACCAGCGGCTGCAGTATCAGCATACCCTTTCAGTGCTTCCTTCCTGGCCTTGCAATTCATATTCACACAATACCGCTTGCTCAAAATGAGGTGACTCTTAGTAACTCCACACAGTTAATCCCATTAATCTTTCTCTGTAAGTAATGCCCCAAGACCCCAAACAATTTTTATAGCCCTTATCCATCCTTTCTCCATTTTGACAGCTCATGTACACAACTTAGGTACCTGAATCTCAATATGTTATTCCATGTTTATTTACAAAAACAAACCAAATGAACACAAACCCCAACTACTAGGAAATAATACTAACAGATTACAAGAGGAATAACTGGCATAGAGGGAAACACTGCTACTGGTAGGTATGGAAGAGAAGAAAAATCGAACAGGAAATGTGTCAAAAATAATATGACAATAAAAGGGGGAAACAGCTATAAACACATATTAAAATATAGTCTCCTTTATAGTTTCATCTGGCAGTGGACTGTTATAAAATTGCCTCAGATACTGATAATAAAAATACAGGTGATGTTCAGTGCTAGTAAGGTACAGTGTAACATAGAAGAGAAAATGAATATTGAGTATACAAAAGTAGTGGTCGGTACTAATTAATTAATAGTATCCAGGATGATACCTTGGACTTACTGTGGCTGGTTCTTTGAAAACATCAGTGTTGTGGCCAGTGAAGCAAAAAGAGGATGAATGTGGCAGAACTGAATATTGGGAAAGCAGTTAAAATAGTATAGAAAGTTCATTCAGAAGTGTGAGGTGTGGAGGTGGATGTTTCAGTGTTAAGTGCGGCTCTCATTAAGCTCTCACAGGAATGGAATAAGAGTATCACGAGAGGTTGGGGCTTATTAGAATTATGGAGCAGCTTTTACAAGATGAAAAAACTAAATGGACGACAAAGAACTGCATTTCTAAAAAGACTCATTGATAAGAGATAACATGAACGATGTGTGAAAATAAGACATAATTATTAATTGCTTCCCACATTAAAAGACTCAGAGTATGCCTAATGAAATTGTAAGATAGTTGACTTAAAACAAACAAACAAATAAGTGGAAGGGCTTTAATCATTACATGCATTTTTATTTTGTGAAACTAGTGGATGTGTCAAAGGCGAAAAGTATAAATGGATTCATGAAAGATATGACAAATTTATAAACAATAAATTCACATGCAACCGTTAAACCTGATGGTCCAAAGACACTTCTAGCTCAAAAAGTCATGAAAACTTGTGCCTTTGGGAACTCAGAGTGTAAATCAGAGAAAAAACAATTCTATATACACCTGTTCTGATACAGACCCCTCTAATGTAGAGTCTTCACATACTTGGGAAATCCCAGCTTCAATTCACTATCTGCCTGAGGAGCACTATAGTTTTCACCTCTTCGTATTTATGTCCAGGTGATACATATATCTGTATAACGATTTTCACTATCTGCCCTGTTAAAATCTTGTACAACATAGAAAAAAAATCCAGACAGACAGATAAAAGACAAAGGGTAAGAAGCCCTGACACGGTATCCTATTAGCAGTTATGGTACTCACTAGGATGAGGGATCCAAGCCCCAGAGATTTACATTCAAATACTGTGGATTTAAATGAAAATAGAAAAGAAAAAACAAACAAACAAACAAACAGACAAATAAAAACCACACACAAAAGAACCCCCAAAGAACCAATGTTGGAAGAGCAATTAAATCTTATGTTTTCTCCTTACAAATAATCTAACCCCAGTCTGGGGTTACATGATTATCTTTACTAGAAACAATACAAAGAAATACACCAAGTGGTATTAGTAGCATACAGTGGACAAGTATATGTAAATAGAGTGCCAGAATCATGCACTGCCAAGGAGCAATAGGTCAAGATTAAATAGAGCTGGCCTAGTAGACAATTCAAGATGTAGTAAGTCATCTGTCTGTCTCAAGGCACATCTACAGCACTTCAGATGTCTGTTTAACTTGTTCTTCAAAATTTCCAGAGGCAGAAATTTTATGCATTTTCCAGTGTTTAAATATCCCTTTCATTAGAAAGTTTTTCCTAACATTTGGCTCAAATCTCCACTGCTACTATTCAAATCCCTTAATTCTCAGCCAGATGATGAGAGCAGGACAAGCAAAGGTTTTATCAGCAACTGTCACGCATTTCAACCATTTTCTCTTCTTTAAGCAGCGTAGATATTTTGCTTTTCTCAGTGAGGTATGTTTTTAATCTTCTGTCATCTCTACACATATTTCTTAAATCAGCACTGGACGTAAGAGTTAACTATAGCCTTTTGGCACTGGGGAAATTAAAAGGCTACTATTATTTATACATCCCAGTGCAGAAATTTTCTTTTTTATCTTTTCAAGTTTTTGCTTATTCACGTTCAGCCCATGACCCATTGTAGTCCCTAGTTCCTTTTATAACTATGGCCTGGTGAATTGTTCCCCATCTGTATTTGTAGAACAGTTTACTCCCAACGTAGACAAGATGTTTGACCTAAAATAACAGAATTATTTTTTTTTTTTCTTGATTACTTCTTCAATTTCTTCAAATCTGCTTGAATCCTTGCCTAGTCTCCCTTGTTCTTGCTGACTCTCTCAGAGACCATTGTACATTTTGATAATTATATGTTCTAGCTCATCTTCTTTATCAGTAATGACAATATTCAGTGACTCAAGATTGAAGGCACCCTTGGAATTCTGCTTGGTATACCTCTCCACATGAGGAGGCTATCTATTATTTTCATTGAAATGGGACTTTAACTCAGTTTTGTGGACACCTTCTATTTTCATAGAGATCATACAGAGGATACTATCCCAAACTGCTTAAGAGAACGGCATTACCAACAAAAGAGGAAAGTGGTACTCTGCAGAGTTAGTGTGACTGAAATGCAATGCCTAAAATATTTTTTGAATCATTTATGACAAGTTATGAAACAAGATAACACCCCTGGGGTTTTGTATACCATGGTTCAGACCAATAGAATAAACTGGTATTGAAACATCTGACAGCATGTAGAAAACTGTTATTTAGGGGATATTTCAATCAGGGAGGATCTATGAAATGTTCCACATAGTCACCACTAACTGCCCTGGAGCTGAAAAATGTTTGGAGTGGGACAGGGTGTCATCATGTGTGTTGGTGTATTGGAAAATTGCTACAAATCCCCATGGCTATTGCTTATCAGACCTAATTTGACAGCATTTAATTTTAATGAGACTTAATTTGACAGGATTTAGTTTGACACATCTACAGGTTGAGCAAAGAAATGATTGAGAGCAGCCCTGTGGAGAAGGACTTCGGGGGTGACAGGTAACCAAAAACTCAACATGAGCTGGCAATGTGTCTTTGCAACCCAGACAGCCAACCACATCCTGGGCTGCATCAAAAGGAGTGTGGCCAGCAGGCTGAGGGAGGTGATCCTCCCTCTACTCTGCTCTCATGAGACCTCACACCTGGAATACTGCATACAGTTCTGATGCCCCCAACAAAGAAGGGCAATGGAACTGCTGGAGCAAGTCCAGAAAATAGTCATGAAGCTGATAAAGGGACAAGAGCATCTTCCCTATGAAGACAGGCTGAAAAAGTTGAGGCTGTTCAGTCTGCAGAAGAGAAGGTTGCATGGAGACCTTGCAGCCTTCCAGTATCTAAAGGGGGAGTACAAGGAAGACGGAATCTTCAGCAGGAACTGTGGTGAAAGCACAACAGGGAACAGCTTCAAATTGAAACACAGTGGGTTTAGGTAGGATATTAGGAAGAAATTATCTACTGTGAGGGTGGTGAGGAATAGGTTGCCCAGAGAAGCTGTGGATGCCCCAACCTGGAAGTGTCCAGAGCCAGTTCAGAAGGGACTTTGAGCAACCTAGTCTAGTGGGAGGTGATTCTGCTCATGGCATGGAGGTTGGAGCTAGATGACATTTAAGATGCCTTTCTACCCAAACCATTCTATGGTTCTATAAATTGATCACTAAGCTAAAAAAAAAACAGTGGTCACTAAGATACAAACAGTTACAATCTAACTACACTATTCATATGGAGATAAAATGGAATTGATACGGTACAGCGAGAAGTCTACCAAATACACATTCATGTGATTACAGTCAAGATTTCCAGCTAGGATGTGTCAGAAGAAAGCTTTCTAACTCCTTAGTTAACTCCCTTTTTTTTTTGAGTGAAAAAATATAGTCTTTAATGACACAGTGATCTTTTCCAGAAGGATCCAAGTCAGAATCCTCTGACCAGTTTAATTTACATCTTTGTTGTTCATTACATGACATTAGCAATTTTTTATTGATCACTATTGAAATTCTGGTCAACCAAAAGAATTCTGAATTTCTTTATATACTTTTCCCCAAAGTTCATATCCAGATATTTAAACGTACTCTTTAACCTCAAAATCCCACTTAATATTTATAAGGAAATTTTATTCTGAATTTTAAAAGTTTCTGCAGAAGCAGTGATACATGAATCCATTGATTCTGGGTATCTGACATCATGGGGTCCAGATATATATCTTTAATTTGAGTTTTCAGAGTTGTTACTAAATATTTTCTGTTTATTGGATTGTATTCCTTCAACATTATCACTGAAACAAAATCCACAAACTCTTTTTTTGGGGCCTATGCTGGACAGATGTTAAATATAAAAAAAAAAAAAACAAACAAACAACAAAAACAAACTATACAAAAGCAAATAGTCTTATTATTTAAATGAACCTTTATGGAAGCAAGGACCAGCAGCAGTTAAGAGTATGATGGCCTGTACTTAGAATAATTGAAGGAAATTTTTCCAAGGTTAGATAAATACCCCTGGAGAACAAGCTATTGTATCTGTGGATGATTCTGGAGAATTTCTTCTTCATTGAAGCAGTTAAGAACAGCAAAAAAGTCAGAACTAAGTAGATGAACAGAGGCTCAAGAACAGCCATCCTGGATTCTTGTGTATCTTTGTCTTGACTGCAGAGTAGACATTTGTCTATGTCTTTTGATTAAACTCAGAGAAGAGTTTAAGAATATCTGGGGCTCTTACTGCAGAAATTCTGGAGAGTTTTTTCTAAGAAGACCAAAGGGGTTACACTTGGCAAGTCACACTCTTCCTCTTGCTCAGTACCCAGATCACCTTTCAACACTAACAAATGTCATACCATATTACCTGGCTAAATGAGTTGAAACTCTTAAATTCTTCCCAGAAAAAGACACAGCAGGAGATCACCCACTTTCTTAAAATTTTCTCAATATGCAGTACTGCAGACTTTTGTGCCTATCTACATGAAGCATGACTTAACACATTTCAATGGTATTTGCTTACAATTCAGCTACAACTTTCCTTTTGAACCTATTTCGGCACAGATGCCTCAGGTTTTTTCTAATGCCTGACAGGAACAGGAATCTGACCAAAAGACTTTTAGGTTGCAGTCTGATTAATCAGAAAGGACCTGCCAAAGTGAAACATTTTGAAGGACAGGTATAGATCTGTTCTTGAAGCCTCCTGTATCCCAGTAATCTACAATCTCAGCTTTGTTACTGTCCTCCTTGCTCCTTGGTATGCACACAACAGTTGTCAGGATTCTCTTTCAGCTCTTAGCAGAGAAAAGATTTTTACCATCTACTTCAACTACATGTTTGACTATGAGAATAGTTCTTTAATTGTACCTCTGGAAAAATTGCCATTCATTTGGAGGGATGCCAGCTTCAAACATCTCTTGGATACCTAAACTAGACTGACAGTCTGCTCTTTATTTACCAGGTAGGGGAAGAATAGGCTACTACATGTGCTTTGTATTCTTTGTTGCATATTAAATCATTCCTGAGTGGTATCCACGATCTATAAAGCACTAAGTAGTTTGGTCACAGCTATCTCTGGCACCATCTGTTTGACCACTTGTAAAAGTAACAGACTGCACAGAAGCTGAAAAAGAGGCATGACTAGCATGAGTTTGGGAAAAACTATATCTAGATTCAAAATTAAACTAGCTATTCAAAATTTCATCACAGTGAGTCAGGCATGCTGCAGTTACCCCCTGAAGCCTCACAGGCTGGTTTTCCCTTGCCTCTGACAGACATGACTGTCTGCTTCTTCCATAACTAAAATTTTTGCAGATAGTCTCATTAAAATAAAAATTTCCAACAAAGAACAGAAATTTTAGCTCCTGAGTCTGCCCAGCTGATTTTCTACCCCAGAAAATGAGGAACAGAGGTTTGGGTCATATTCTGATATCTGTTTATCTGCTTTATTTTTCTGCACTGAATTATTTGTGACAACTGTTATAACTTTCATACCAATTGTTAAAAAATCTATAAAGTCTTGTAGATGAAAAAATTATTCTTGAGGCATAGAGAACTAAAACTGGTGATTCCCAATTATTATGTTTGGATAATAAGCTACTACTACATTTAATATATTCTATATTAATAATTACAACTAATCCTATAAAAGCATTTACAAGACATCTTTGATGTGGTCTTTTTTCCTTGAAATCATCATGATTTGTATTACATTAAAAAAAAAATTTAACCAATGAGTTGTATATGTGTCTCATGTTTGACAGTACCTAACAACTATAACTATAAAGGAAAGCCCATTTTCCATTTTAAGTACTGGACTTAATTAACTTCTTTACATTATTAGGATCTTTCCCAATAGTCCAAGAATTATTAAAAGTTAACGAGAATGTTTCAGAAAGCTTCCTAACCAATAAAGGATTCCTTTGAACAAATTAATAATTTCTATAATTATACCACAAGTATTGAATATAAAAGCTTTGGATAAAAACAATACCAATAAAAGAAGAACAGAAAAAATCCCTGTTAATAGTTAGAATATAATTTGTAGTTTTAAAAAAGATAACTTTTATCTGTGTTGTTACACTGTTCCTTATTTCAATTTCTCATACATTTTTGTACATTCTTTTCGTTTCCAAAATGAGTGAGAAACTAAACAAAACTTGAAACCAGCCTTCAGATGTGTTGACAGACTATTGCTCACATGAGAAAAAAATCCAGCCTCTCTCTGGCATTTCTCCATTGGATGCCTGAGTTATTTTCTTCCCATAGGCTAATTGGAAACCTTTGTTTGATGATCAAAATCCCAAGTATGTGCCTTAATCAGTTCTGAAACAGTAATTTTGTAATTTCAAAGAATTATGAAATGGGCAGATGTCTCCTATGTTCTCATTAATCCAACAGTACTTTAACTTATGGTAAAACCATTGGTGTTAAATAGTATCTGATATGAAACTGAAAACATAAAGAAATTCAATTTGAATGGTTGGAAATAAAAATCAGTATAAAATCAGTTATCCTGGACTTGTATTGATGCTCCAGATTAGTTCAGAAGATAGATGTTGGACCTCCCCATGATCCCAAATCATATCCTTAATGCGCAGAGGGAATGCGCCAAACTTCCTCCTCTCGCAGATGTTCTAGAGGGGTATATGTAGATGCCTTAGTCATAATGCATAAGAGCTCCTTCAGGCTTCTGGGGAATAAACACCTCTTGTAAAAATTTTCTCATGATTTTTGCATGTGGCTGTAAACACTGCTATTATGAAAAAAGGGGAGTGGGAGGGAAGAACAGGAAGCAATCAATATTTATCACTAGTGTTGAGCAAGAATTCCTAAATTATATTACCATGAGATGACGTCTGCAAAGTTTTAGTGGGTTGAGATGCTTCCGGGAACAAGAGTTAATAGCATCAGTTAGAGCTGTGAAGGCAAGAGCAATCCTGACCATTGCTTCAGTAATTTAGAATGAGTAACAGATCCCCTCAAGTGCATTGCTGTTCATTAATAATAATGCTCATACAGCAGATGATTTCTGTTTAAAGAATGAGCCTTTGTAACTTGGTCAGCAGAATTATGTTTAAAGCATCTCCTGAAAACAAAGTGAATGCAAGTTTCTCTCTCATTGTCTGAAAAGAATTTGCCATCTTACTATTACTCTCATGAGATGGTCCAAATGCAATCATCTCCAGTTTTATCTCAGCCTCAGCCTAGGAACAAAACCATGAATTGCATTCCATAAAGCGCAGAAAAGACTACAACATGAATCACCATTTCTGTGAAAAAACTCTCCCAGCAAGCACCTCATCCTGGCTGCAAATGGCCCCTGACAAATCCCTGCGGCTGCATTTGTGGTCTCTGCTGCTGAGACCATTCCCTGGAGGTACAGCTCAGGCTGAGAGGATGCAGCAGGCTTGGTGAGTTTGTGCTTTGAAGCGTGTTGCCTCCAAGGGATGGGGTCAGCAGTTTGTGTCCTCTGCACGCTGAGGGACTGACTCCTCAAGCAACTTTTAGCAAGCAGTTGCAGAATGTCAAAAGTGAATTTAAGAGAGCACCGACACTAACTTGAAAGAGTTTAACAGCAAAAATCTTCTCTAAATTTCCCTTCAGATTCGGTTTTCAGAAACAACTGTATTAAGGAGTGGATGATTAGCTGACCAGTAGGGTTTTTCAAACAGTTACTGGTTGTTAAAGATCAGTAGTTTCCATAAATAAGCGCACTGCTGTCAAGAAAAATTCTTGGAAATACCTCACAGAACTCAAGGTTCAGAACATAGTATTTTTAAAAGCTAACAAAAACTTATTAAGTACCTTGCTGCATCTTCTAAGCAGTTCATTGCACATATTTAAAACATCCTGAAACAAATGCAACTGACACACAAGTTTGAAATGGTATACATAATTATAATGAAAATTGTTTGCAACCTACCTTGGAATTGTGTAAATTTGATGGTTCCCATCCTCTCTCCATTTCTGAAAACAACTTGACCCTAAATAAAATAAATAAATACCTTAAAAGTTTTATAAATCTCTCATAATATAGTTTCATTAACACTGTAATTTTCCAGTAACTATTAAGATTACCAAAACAATGCTTAAACTCTAAAGATAGTAGATTCAACCAAGGACAAAATAGCTCAATTAACACTTCCTTCAAGCTTTCTCACACAGATTTCAAATGGCCTTAGAAAGTTGAGTGGTGTTACCACCCACTTTTCATGGATGGAAATGGAAGTACAATAAAGCCAGTAACTTATTGAATCTCAGATGATGAAAGATATAAAAACAATTGATTTTCACGGTTTGACTGTTTTTATCAAGGATATCTGAATCTATCCAAGATCATGCAAGAAAATCATTCTCAATTTCATTCATCATACAGTTCTCTAAAGCTATTTATCATATCTCATATACTTATCCTACTGGATTATGGATATCAGTAGCTCTTGTGGCTTGCTTTTGTACTATGCCAACACTTCTATCTTAGTATTCATTTTAAATGTAATGTCTTTAAGTCAGTACTACTGTTTGTGGTGCTACACATTGTTATTCTCACTGTAATGGTCATGTAATGCTGAAACCTCCTCATATATCCCTAGGAAATTACTCTCATCTTTCATCACATCTTTCTGGAGTAAATTAAGAAAAGATCTCGTTAAATTTCCTCCTTACTTCAGCTGTTTCATAATTAAGTATGAAAGAAGACGGTTTCATTCATTTATGCTAGGGAGTATTTTTAATATTTTGAACCTGTAGTGGAGGGCTGAGTGCTGTCGAGGTGGATTGCTGTTCTACTGAATCCTCGGTTTGGTTTATTAACATCATCTCCATTAATCTTTGTTTTGGCAGACATGAGGGTAAAAAAAAACCAAACGGCAAACGTGTAAGGCTATAATACATTTCTCTGTGTGAGCCTGTCCTGTCTTGGATAATCACTGGTAACTGAAGAGACGCATTGAAGGCCTCTGAATTACCGAAATTAGCTCCCTGCAGGACCAGTACAACACTTGGGTAGTACAGCACACATACCTCCCATTTCCTGCAAGCCACAGAACACCATTTCCTTTGATAAATAGAAGAAGGCATCCTTAAATAAGTGTAAGCTACCCTGTGCTAAGCCTTAAAAGCCAAAAGCCCCAATCTGTGTCTAAAAGGGAGCAAGAGAAATGAACACTGGTAATGGGAGGGATTCTGGTGACAGCTGCCAAAGGACACAGTAACTGCACCTACTGAAATCCAGTTGAGATAAATCTCATCTAGTGGCTGTTAAGACAGCTCCAGAAGAGAACATAAAACATAAGTAGGCAGATTTATGCATGTGTCTTATCAGCCTTTCTCCTGATCTCCTTTATTTAGGAGAAATACTTTTTAATATCCCTTAGTTGGTTTGAACATAATCTTAACACATTTGGCTTGTTGGCTCAATTAAAAAGTAGTAGAAAATATTAAAGAAAAAACTTTTAAAGATGCTATGCAAGTTTCACCTATTGCTGACATATATTTATGGTCAGTCCAATCTTAACTTTGGTTCTGTGACCCGTGTTGGAGAACGCTGTAGTTAAATTTTTCAATATGTGGAAAGATTAGTTTTTTATTTGATTTTAAATTTACTGCCTTCTACTTTAACTATGTCTCCTCTTATTAATTTATCACAAGTTAATAGGACTGTAGGTAAGAGTCTACTAGAGAGCTCTTTATAGATAAACATACAGCAAGCATCACTGTCATCATCTATGGCGACAGTCCTCTACAGTTTTCTTCTATTATTGATAGTACAGTATTGTATACAGGCTCAAGAAATTTTCTAGATTCCAAGTGCAACTGCTTGAAATATTATCATTGCTTCTTGTAAACCACCCACATTTTCATCATTAAGTAGTACAGACACACACCATATGCATCTACTGACTAGAGATAAATACATACATCCTCATTGGCATGTTCTGAAACTATCAACAGAATGTAAATCAAGTCTGAATAAATGCAAAATTTGGGATTAAAAATATAAACAACGTTATAGATTCAGAAGTACTAGCAATTTCTCTTTGCTAGGATTTATGGCTTATACTGATCTAAGCCACAGATAAATAAAAATATGGATGATGATGAAAGAGTCATGGAACAACTCATGCAAAAATGTCCTAGTTATCTGCAAAATTATTCAATCAGTGCTTTACTTTCGTTAAAGATTACTGGAAAATCCTGAAAAGTCAAAAGGGTTATTGTAAGGACTAACAATTTCTAAATACTATTTTATGAGGTGACGTTGTTGTGACTATTGTTTACAAACTACAGAGTTTGTATGTTACACATACAGATACTAGCAGGAAAAAAAATGGATAAATTAAATGGGCTATTTATTCCATGTGTAATCCAATTACTAAATCTGTTTTCAAAGGTCAAACCAATAAAAAAACGTAACAGCAATAATCTTCAAAGTAGGAATCTTCTACTGAAATCTCTGATGATGACAGTTCATACTTATATACCCAGGCACTAAAAGTGGAACCACAGCTGCAGTTACCATTTGGTTCTTTCCTCCTAAGGGACATGCTGCTTCACAACAACATGTGACAATTAGCTACTGTGCCTCAAGTACCTTCAACCCCTAAGGTTCTAAAGGAGAATTGAGGAAATCTTGAGGGTTTCCTTTAGGAAGGAAACATTCCTAGATTTTTGCTGGGGTTTTAGGTAGTCCCAGCAGATACAGACACTGTGATGCTGCTTCAGTATTTGATTCTGCCAATGTGGCAGAAATGAGTGCTCCTCATGAACACGGAGAAACTTTAAAAAAAGCAACATCTTCATTTCTTTAAACAGGAATAGAAGGAAAATTAATGATAGTAATCCATTGCTCTATGCTTTCCCTGCCATTTAATGTAAAATAAAACAATTACACCTGAGGTAAAAAAAGTGATATAAATAAACAATAAAATGTTGTAGAATTTAATTTAATAAACTACAGCAATATTAGACTAAATAAGCCAACCAGTGTTTCAGAAACATGTTTTTTAAAAATAATTGTGCTGATTTATGGCACCGGAAGTGAGTTATAATCTATGTTCTATGGCTCACGTCAAGCTTTTTCTTTGCCACTGAGGTAACCTACCATAAGATTTAGCTAGAGAATTATCTTCTTTAGACTTGAGATTCATAAATTACTAAAAGTGTTTTTCCTTTATTTAAAGTAGCAGATGTTTGAATAATAGATATTACTAATACACGCATTAAGCTCTGACATTACAAAAGCCAGTCTTAGTACTATTTTGTCCTCCAGCACATGCGCCAGTATAGACTGCAGCCTATGGTGTGACCCATCACAAAATCTAAATCTTATGAAATCCACGTGAATATAACAACAGACAAAACCCTCCTTTACATTCCATTGTGTTTTGGTGACATTACATAGGCATATTTAGATACTTATTAGCAAAAGGATCAGTGGTTGTATAGAAGAGAAACCATATTAAAGAAAATAATGGAAGTGATGCTAATGGAAACTTCTTTAGAACATGATCATCAGATTAAAAAAAAATATTTCCCAATCAAGTAAATATTTTATTTCAAGAGATATAAAATATGACCTCTGTCCTGAACTGGCATTTAAATGAACTGCAAAATTGAATAACTTACACTTAGACCAAACCACATATTTTACTATATATTAAATAGTTCATCAGCAAAGCTTTCCTCTTCCATTACACACAGAAATCACACTGGTATCCTAGTACCTATTTTATTTTCTACAATCTACCATCTACAATTTTTTTCTTTCTTTACTAGTTGTAAAAGTCAATGCCAGAGTAAATACCAGATCTATAACGAATCTGCCCAACTTTTAGCCATGGACAGGCATGTTTACATCAGCAATGACCCTTGAAAAGTTGATGGGAAGGATATAGAAAGTATGTGGCTTGGAGTCCAATAGCCAGCAATGTGAACGGAGGGTAGAAGAGTAGCTGCATGAGCTCATTCTGGCACAGTGTGGCACCCCGGTGTGTACAGCCACTGCTGCACACAGTGTCCTAGTTTTTTTGGCCCAAATATATCCCCGTATTTGAGATTCACTGCAGCTGTGTAACTCATCATGCACCCTCATGCAGGTGTACTTTATTCAGTTTGGCTGAATGTACAACCACCCCATAAGCATAAACAATTCTACCCTCACATTGCAAGTTAGGTGGCTTGGACGAGAGAAATAGAGAAGCTTGTGTTGTAGCTTGTTTTGGTTTTTTTGGTTGTTTGGGTATTTTTTTAATACATCTCTGAGTCCAGCTGCTTTTCCTGTAACTGGTGCTTTTTTTTTTGGCTTTGTTTTGTTTCCTCCCCAAAAAGCTACAGTTCTTTACAAATTATGAAAACCAGAACCAAACATTTCAGCAGAGTCAGTCTCACAATTGCCACATACAAGGACATCATCTCCCTGGTTCTTCTGAGTAACATCACCTTCTTCTATTTTACGAGTCTAACATTGATTTATATACTTAGTTATACAGAATAACTGTTTCATCTTTTTAACAGAAAGGATATCTCTACCCTCCCTGAATGTACAATCTTAACTTTTTATCTTGAATTGATATTCTTTAATTAGTCCTTTATTTGTGGTCAGAATAATAAATCCACATCACCTATTCAAAATTACAGATTATTAGCTGACATTAGCTTTACTTCAGACACATTGGACTTCCCTGTCTTACAGCAGTTAGTTATTTGTCTACACTTGGAAGCAGCTGTTTATTATACTTCTATATTTTTTTCCTGGTGGATAAAATGTAGATATCTTTGCTATACTATGAACATGCCATTAAACTTTTTTTGAGCTATAGAATACTAGCATTTACTATAACTTTCTTTGTATTATTTCTGACAGTATTGTTATTCAGCTCTGGACATAGGTCCATGACAAAGTTAGAATTCCTTTATTCTTTATACGCTGAAATCCACAGCCAACACATTTTTTTTATTCATGTCTTTAATTTTCTTCATCTTTTTCAAGCAAACCAGAGTTCAGAAATTTCTTAGCTGCTCTCTCAGTCAGGGCCAGGTCTGCACTTTGACCACCATTTGCTTTACTGTGTATTTTCTTCTGCAAAGTGTCTTAAATATAGTAAACAGAGAAATAAATATATAGCATTTACTGCAAAATTTTCAGTACTATACCTGCAAAAAAAGTCTGGTTTAGACCATTTTTGCTTCCTTCTCCAACAGTCTTCCCCCATGTGGCACCAAACAATTATTAGCTCTGGGCTACTCTGTCCTGTAGGCAAATCATCTCCCCACATAACAATGTTTAAACCCAGAGGCTTTCCCTGTAATGTCTGAGCCTACACAGTTAAACATGCCCCCAAAATAAATTAACTCAGTCACTTCTGGGGTAGTTGAGTAAGATATTTGATATCAAGTCAACCATCTAAATACATGCATGCAGAAATACCTGAAAAGCAGTGGGATAACTATGACAACTGAATATTACTATACAATTTTATATATATTTACATAATTTTATATACTATTTATGTATTTACATAATGTATAAGCATCTGTTGAAATCAAGGTGTATTTCTGAACCTTTAGTTTCCTTATGGCACTATGCCCAGTAAAAGTGGAAGCCAAGGAGGGTGAAGCACCACAGGACAGGACACCTAAGAGCTCACTAACACCCAGAGGGCAGATATTGCCCTCCCACATTTCCCCTAGCTGCACAGTTATATACCTACCTGGTGGTAGCTCAGCATTCATCAGGGCTCTTGTGTGAGCTGCAGTGTCCTATTAAACCATCAATTTATTTTTTTTTAATTTTATTTTTTATTGTTTTGGCTAACTGGTGATGTTGTTTCTGAATTTTCAAAATCAGACCAAACACAAAGGAGCCCTGGAAGGATGCAGGTATTAGCAGAAAGAGCAAGGAGGAAAGGAGCAAGACACCCTTTGTCAGTCCTAGATCCTTTTGGAAGACTTGCTGTTTTATCATGCAGTTCCCACAGCCTGCTACTCACATGTCGCATTTGGTTTACTCATACAGGACTCCTTAGCTACTGATACACCTTCCCTGACGTGCACAAAACAGCAATCTGGCATTCTACGGGTCTTGGCTCTGTAGCTTCTGGATGGTGAAGAGCTATATGCTGCAATTTATAGCCTCTTCCACCCTCCAAACATCATGTCCAAGAGAGCAGTGTTTATAGAGAAAGTGAATATCATTCAGTCTACCCAATGGGCTTTTAGCTACAAGTATAACCTAATTTCTGAAACAAAACAGCAAACTTCCAGCTGGGGGCAGCTTGTGCACAACTCTTCTGGTTTCAGCATAGTTACATCACTAGCCACATTTAGACACAGACAAAGAACTAAGCACAGGAGCTGTAAGCAGAGTGCAAGAGAGGAAGGATATTAGGGGGACAGCAGTAAAGTTGTAACCTCTTGTGGGATAGAGGTGACCATCACCTTTGGATCAATGAGAGGAGAGCAGAAGTCAGAGGGTGATGAAAATTAAAATGCTCCATAAAATCAACAATGCTCTTGAGTCCTTGATGTTATATCCTTAGACCACTGTGGATAAAATGTTTCTAGAACATTTGATCAAAGCAGGTCCAATGACTGCTGCTTTTTAAGGCTTCAGACTACTTTCAAAAAAGGAGTTTCATTGAAAATTTTCAGGATTGAAGATTAAAATTTGAAATAGTTTATGATCCAAAGGAATGTCTTTTCCCTGCCTGTTTTCTCCCTTATGGCATTTTCTAAAAGCTTTGGGTAACTGAACACTGGCGTCTGGAGAGCAGCAGCAGAAGAGCAGCTCAAAGAGCAAGGTGAAGCACAGCTAAAAATCTGGTCTTGGCTAACATTTTCCAAATGAAGCAATAGCACCATTCTCATATAAACAGAAACTTGTGTTATAGCTATGACAGAGGAGGCATTAAATAGCAGCATAATGTGCTTACTTAGCAGGCATAAAATGATTACTTACAAGCATTAAGTATCCGTCTGCACCACAGCAAACATGCTGTGTATGCTTAAAAAACATACAGCAAAACAAGTTTCCCAAACACATAAACATGGGTTTTGGAGGAAAAAAATTGTCGAATTTTTGTGAAGGAAGATAAATTGTTGGAAGAGAATTGTGCAGAAAAAATATTTCTGATAATCATGACAGTGATGGAAAAGAAGAACACAGAATTGGCATTCATCAAATCTCATTGAAACTAGGAGGCACTCATCTATTAGGACTTCAGTTTAAAACAGAAAAATCTGTGATGTTTTTCACATTGTTCTTCTGCACAATAGGTAATGACCTTCTGAAATTTGTACTGAGTGAGATTTGCTTATTTGTTTCATTTGTAAACAGAGGACTGGGAGGTATGCCAGTCTACTGGCCTCATGGGACACTTCACATATTCTTCTTAGCTTCTGAGAACTCTAGTCAGAAAAGTAAATGGAAAATCAGTATTATCTCAGAGATCAGGAAATATTAATGATTTTTAAATAGGTTACAGATACTGCTCTAACATGAGTGAAGTATGGGATAAGCAGATGTACAGGTTAACATCAGAGGCCATTTGGAGATAAAGAACACAATACAGGGATATAAGTTCCCTTTTTCCCCCTCCCCCCGCCATGGTAAAAACAGTTCTGGGCAAAAATATCCAGCAATTTTAATAAAAATATGGGCTTGATGTCTCATATTTGCCAAGATCTTTGTTAGCATCAGTTGATTCAAGTAGTCTGTGGCATTGGCCCATTGTGCTCTGCTTTGGCACTCATCTACCTTAAATGCCTACAGAATAAGTAATAGAGTTTCTAGAAATTAAAAAAAAAAAAAATCCTTGTAAATCCCTGGTTCCCTTAATATATCTTGAGTTACAATAATTTCCTAAAAAAAAAAAGAAAAAGAAAAAAAAAGGCTACACTGTGCGTCTCCTAATACCACGAATATCATGATAGGAATGGGTTGCAATATGAACACCAACACCTTAAGTTTCAAATTCTGGGAAAAGGTGATCAAGTATAACAACATATTTATGTGCCTATCACTGACACATATGCTGAGTCTATGTGATTATGTGAAAATACAAAGTCCTGAAAGCCTTACCATCGTGGTTTCACCATGTTGCTGCTTCACTCCCTTCTAAATAAAGAGTTTCAGTCTATTCAGTCTCTTTTTCAAAGAAGAGGGGAGGTTTTTTCCTCTCTCCACTCCCTAAGCCCCTTTTAAAATTTTATTTATTTTCTGACAAAGCCTCAAATACAGATGCTCTTGCTGTGTAGAAGGGTGACTCTATTTTTAACATGATTTTGATATCTGATCTTTACCATCTTTTGGACAGAACTTCCCCTCTCTCTCTCTTTCTTTTTTTTTTTTTTTCTTTTTTTTCCTGGAAATGAAGAAATCAGATAGGGAAAAGAATTTCTTTAGTTGAAATTCTTCCCTCCATTTCAACAGCATCCTCTGTCATCAGTTGTCACTGCATTAAAGTGTGCTGTTGCCAGCACTATAACATAAACCCAGACTAAGCTGCTCCATTAGATTAGCATTTAGATGCATCTACACAATTTTACACAGCCATGCTGAAATAAGACAGCACAATCATAGCATTTCTTTCAGCACAGCTAGCAAAAGCATAGTTTACAAACATCTGAGCACTTCATTTACACACAGAAGCAAGTCTAAGGGAATAATGTTCCTGACAAGGCAGTAACAATTCATAAGCAGGTAAAGGTGTGGGGAAAAGGATACTATCCAGGAAATCATGCATCGAATGGTATCAAACTTTCTGGCCATTGCAACTGCAGACAAAACCTTTATGCTTTGTCACTCATTAATGTGCTTTTACACATTCATCTGGGTTTATAGTCAGCACAAAGTAAAGCAATTAGATGCTTTTTTTTACCATTTTTTTTGACCATATCATTTTCAAGGAGTGATAGAGCTTTTTAGTAAAGAAGTTTTTTTTTAATCCAGTGATAGAGATTTTTTTTGTGAGCCACCTCGTTCAGTGATCAGGTAAGCTCTGTGCTGGACGCCATTAGAGGTCCTATGTTTAAAAGCTCAGCAGGACAGAAACTAAAATGAAACATATACTTGAAAAACTTTTTGGCAAGTTTTTTTTTCTGAATACTTCAGAAACAAAATGACTGTCAGTGGAACAGTTTGCAACAAATGCTTTCAAGTCTGGTGATGTATGTAACTGAGGGCAGACTAGTAGTATTTAGCCAATTTCCTAATCTGCGGTTGGCCTTTGAAGCATGAGCAAAATAATTCCTTTACTCTTGACTCAATTTCTTCCAGGAGTGCATAAAAACATTGATGTAAACAACCTGTCTTTCAAGGTGTCAAGAGAAAACGAAATTGTCTGAAGCATTGGGACTAGGAAATCAAGCCCTTTCAAGTGTGCATTAAAAAGTAAATATGAACTGCTGAGGTGATGTTCAAAATTGTTCTCATGAGCTTGAGTCTCTGAAGATTTCAGTTTCTAGCTCTGTGTGTCTGTAGAAACAGCATAATAGCACATTATATTTCACCACCATGTTTTTTCCCCCACTGCTTTTGTAGGAATGAATCAGAGGAGATGGCACAAAGCCTTTTAAGGACACTGCATTAAGCAGCAGTTCCGTCTCTTCAACAGTGCAATTTCAGACGATGTTCTGAAGCAATTTCTTCTATTTTCTTTAAAATACATTAATCTCAGCAGAGAGCAGAACCGCGCAGTCCATATTCCATTTCTTCTGGTGAAGACCCCAATGACTGCAAGAGCCACAACCTCCCCTCTGTGAACTTCCTGCCCAGGCTCTGTCACGTGGGCTGGACACAGGAGATTACTTTGTTTACTATGTTTTTTCTATATGAGCAGGCAGCCTCCTTTATTAAGAACAGAGCAGGTAGCCTGTTTTATTAGCCAGTTCCTCACATCCAAAGTAGAACACACTGTCATTATCCATGTGAAAGTGCTGAGAACAGTATCTTCAGACTATCACCTTTTTAAGTGAGCAACTTTAATTCAAAACTGCCCTAACAGGAAAGGGGAATTAAAAAAGGCACAAAGACCAGAGAGCTTCACAAATCTCCTTTTAAGCATGAATACCTGTCAGTCTTAGATGACTCTTGCTATTGGCTAGAGAAAAGGCTATGATAGCAGATTCATTCCCAGTGTTAAATGCCTACTCCACATCTGAAAATTCCCCTGGAGGCAGAAGTGTAAGCTGATGCTGGCCAGGATCAGCTAAAACATGGGGTTTTTTTAGTGAACAGCCATCCATGCCTAGAACACTAACACTGATTTTCCCTCCTTTTGCTCATTACAAGCTCTTACACAGGAACTCAAACTATTTTATTTAATATTCATAAAATATTTCTGGTGTTTAGAGGATTCTAAACTTTTCTTTGGTAAATCAGCTAAGGCAGTTCAAAGCACATGGGAATGGTCCAGGACACTGACATTCTAACACAGGTTTCACAGTGACAATCACTGAAATGGGTCCGTTTTTCATTTCAGAATGAAACAACAATAATGTTTGTTCATCTAAATTTACATCAAGCTTCTAACAGCCTTACCCAGCTGTAGTTTCAGCCCTGCTTTACAACTGTCAGAATTGTTATGACATTTAAGATGGCTATTTCTGTAAAGCTAAAAAGCCTAGTCTAAGCTATTTGCAATGCTGGAACTCTCAGAATTACTTTTCTTTAAAATTTCAGATTTTTGTCTATATTGCTATCAGAAAGTACTCCTGAAGATAGCTATGTTTGATGATAATGAAGTAGAAGTTTCATCCTCTTCCACTTCTTCAGCGCTGCATCCCTTCAGGTGATGCTTTCATCAGCATCAAATTCTGACTGAAATCTGCAGAGAAAAGCATTAGCATTGCTGAACACAGAGATTTGAACAGGCTTGTCAGTGGCACGAAGAAGATCTAACCAACATATTCTTAATAAAATCAAATTCAGCCCTTTTCATTGTCTATTTTAATCCTTCAGGCTATTCTAACCTGTGCCAACAACCTGTAGAGAATCAGTGAGACATAATTGGCATAGTTTTGACACTTTAAGGATTCTCTGTTTATATCCTTGTAGCAGTTTTTCTGAGAAAAGATGGCAGACTCCAGGTTCTTCATAAAACAGTCAGATTCAGTCACACTGAAGAGGTTCAGTTTGGTTTCTGAGTTGGGAGTGATCACTATCATATACCATTAGATCCTATATAACATAATACCTTTCCAGATGGCATATGTCAGAGTTCTCAGAGCTGTAGTTCTCTTCATAAAACAATGCTTAGAGTAATGGCGTTACTTTGGGATCACTTTTCCTACATTTTCAGAAGACTAAAATCAAGGCTTATTGATACTTAAGTATCTTCCCACTGTGATGAATGCTTTAAAAAACTTGTGAAATATTTTTTAATTCAAATACATACTCTGCCTAAAATGAATTAAAAATCAATGTCATACTAAAAATTTGAGACATACTGAGTCACCTATCAGAGAAAACAGTGCATTTTTAAATGAAATATACGATTTGAAAACTCTTTAAGATTCCCTAGGGAAAAGATGATGGAGATGAAAATAAGACAACAGATAATATCCCATTGTCACCCCTTAACTCACACGAGCTAACTTGCCAAAATGAGAATAAATGCAAGTTATTAGTAAACTGAGTCCTCTTTTTGGTTTTCTTCTAATTCAAAGTAGTGTTCAAAGTCCAGTCAATGATACAAAATGGCTAAGGACTAGACATCTCTCTCTCTTCCTACCCATGCCCCTCAACATTCCCAGATCCAAGATGGTATCTACACCATGTCATGCAGACTGATTCAGATGCACCCAGGCAAGGGAACTGGTAAATCTACATAGGAAAAAAAGATTGTTTTCAGTCTGAAAGTACAGTCAGATTCCCAGACTACCAAGCTTGGTCTAGTGAATTTCCTTTCTCAGCTCAGACACTACAAAGCTGCTTTTGGACAAAAAAACAACCAGGCAACCAAACAAAAAAAGAACCCCAAAACCAAACCAACCTAACAAAAAAACCCAACCAAAACAAAACCAACAAATAACCCCCCCAATAAAAAAACAACAACAACAAAAAAAAACACAAACCCACAAAGAAACAAAAAAACCCATCACCACCAAAACCAATCGACCAAAACCAAAAAATCCAAAACAAATAAACAAACAAAAAACCCCAAACCAACCCCTTCCTGAAAAACAAACAAAAAGATGTGCATGTGTCTTTAAGGTACTGCTCCCGGTTCTAGCTTCAAGAGGAGTTCAAGCAGAATCAGTCAGTAAATTTGGAAATGGAAGGGAATTACTACCAATCAATGCATTTGCATGGGGCCGTATTCATATCTAAGCCCTTGGGGTAACAAAACTCAGCATGGGGAGTTTTTTTTTACTTCCACTATTTCCATCAGAAGACTGCTTCTGAACTGAATCTTCTCATCATTTTAAGCTTTCCTCTAGCTTTTAGGTTGCTCTTACTTTTGGCCATATACTTTTAGGCACACAGTATTATTTCGAGGAGCTTTCCCCCTGGTTTTTTTAGCTGATATTTATGTAGAGAACAAGTAGTTCTCCACTCAGCATACTAGGTATTCTCGGAGCTGCAACAGGGAGAGGAAAAACAAAACAGCTGAGTTATCTTTCCACCACAAAAATTGATATTATACAGGAGGTAGATTTTTACCTGCCTGGTCTGAAATGTCTCTCTCATGCACAAAGTGTATAGGAACTTCATGTTCTAGAACATAGGCAGGGATTGGATTTCAGCATCCTGAAATTGAGACTGGATAGGAAGCATTCTGGGCTTCTCCTCCTTGAATCTTAGACACCTAAAATCTCTTTAAGTGCCTCTGATATGTCTTAAGTAGACAGGTTAATGCACTACTCTGATAATCTGGCAAACAACACAATTCAGTTATTTAATACCTAAGAGAATTTGAAGTCGGTATATCCCTTATTTTTACTTAATTGCAATGAAAAAGAAAAATAATGAATTTTAAAAGACATGCAAAAAATGCCGGAAAACAGGAAAAAATGCACAAATTTTTCCTAATGAAAAAGGGCTTAAATAAGTTTTCAGATTATAAAACTACTTTATTTGAAATGAAAATGTTAAATGCTATCTTTTGTAACTGTAAAAATAATTTTCTACATATTTTTAAATACTGAAAATACTAATACTTAAATTTTGAAAAGAATATTTCTTTGTCTCTCTCAAAAGGCTGATGGTGTCAGAATATCACTCAAAAGAGCAGATAATTTTTAAGTCATAACTGCACTCTTTAGAGAATAATGTACATGAGTGTATTTTAATTTCCCTAATTTATATTCAGAAAGGACTGCACTCTTTTGAATACAAGGTGAGGTTTCATTTCGCTCTCAACAGCGGTACCCCAGCCCCATAGCCCTGAATCCTGCTGAGCTGGACTGAACTGCAGTTAGAGCCCCAGCAGTGTGCTCTAGCAATTGAGCAAGCCGATGCCCGTGCAAATCCACTGGGACCACTGCTGGCAGCACCTCAGCTCGTGCTGAAGGAAGTCCTGAAACTGTTCTGCGGAGGGAGCTGAACTGATTTAAAGCTAAGATTTTCCAAGACAAGTACAGAGGCCCAGCCCTTGCTTTGCTCATTTTTCTATTCCCGGGGAAAGAGACGGTTGCCTCATACTCAAAAGCCTCAGCTTATCAGTTTGGCTGATTTCTTCAACCCTGAGAGATCAGACCTTCAAGGTGTAGGAAGCATTATACTTGGATGAAATCTCACTGGAAAACAGAGAAACCACTGTTTAAAGGTGCAGTACTCTTCATTTTCCTACAAGAGATCCAACACTACAAGTTCTAAATAAGCACCATGAGTTGAAGCTCATGCTGACACCTCTGTAATTAAAGCATTTCAGCATCAGGCGCTTGGCTTCTTGGAGAGACAGCAATAATATCTAAACAGCCTGAAGGAAGACAAATGACAGATTACATTATTTTTTTCTGGCTATCTCCAGTATCATAACCTTTTCCTTATCTTGGTCAACACACTCACACTGAATGGAATGGGACTAAATTTCTTTTTAATACTCTGACAAACTGCACTGCTCTGTACAATAGCAGCAAACCTTGTATTCACAGCTGCCCTTAAAAATCAGTTACTTCTATTTTTTAATACTCATCATCAATCATCTATGCTAATTGGCCAAGTGTATGGCATGCCTATAGAGTATTAAATGTCCCAAAATAACTAATGAGAATTCTTTTATTTCATCTGTCTCAAATGAAAGTGGTATTAGAATAAGAAAGTGTTTCCTTCTCTGCCACTGGCATTCAATGAATATTTATGATGTTTTTCACTATATTGCAGTGATATGACAATGTTGAATTCCAGCTAGAATGAGGATACAGCACTTAAAAGGAGATTCTACTCTTTCTATCACTCATAAAAGGAATTAATAATTGCAAAACAGCTAACAAACAATTGCTTCTCAAATTAGATCACATTTATCTTTATATTCTAAACTGAAAAAGGAATCTCTTAATGTGTAGCAATAACTGTCTTTAAAAACACTAATAACGTGAACCCATTTTGTCGGCGGAGAGGGCACGGAGAAACCGCATGCAGATCAATATGATCGAAAGCAGAGTCTCGTTTATTAGGTGCTACAGTTTTCATTATATACTTTTCTTACACACACACATGTCTTTACATGATTGGTCGGGAATAGTTAAACACACTTTTCAGCACTC
>JAYRBT010000082.1:89804565-89856969 GCA_036023395.1 Myiotriccus ornatus | reverse complement strand
CCTTTTGCTGGCTCAGGCTTAAGGCCCACTAATATGGCTTGTCCATATTGTCTGTTCTCTAGTCAAACATCCCACACCATTTATTAAACTTTGTAAAGCTATTTTATGCACAGCGCTAATGCTGACTGATCAAAGCATACGTAATTAATGGACAAGAAAGCAATGACTGCAATAATGGAAATCTTATTAGCATATAAATTATGTTGTTTTCAAAAACTTAGAATACTCATATAGGGAAGATACCTTTTATTCCAGAACATTTTTCTGAAGCCACTGAGCCAAGTCAGCTTCCCTGGAAGGGCCATATTGCTGTGTCTCATGGTATCAGAAAAAACTTTATCCTCTGGAGACGTACTTGTAGGAAATGATTAGGAAGTTTCGATGCAGATCTGGGTACCAGGTGATACTGTTGGGCTATGTTACTCCCCACATTAGGTAAAGGAATTTATGCAGCACTGTTTTTCAATCCTATTTCTCTCTCTTCTATTACCATCCACCAGATAATGTACACTGGTAACCCCTAGAGGCAAAGAGGGCTTTATCTATCATGCTCTTCTTTTTTTTTCTCATCAGAAATTTTCCCTCTGCAATGTGGTTGCGGGACTATAGAGGAACAGTAGAAGTGAGGTATTTGCTAATGACAAAGGGATTTTTTTGACTCAATGTATTCAGAAAAGGAATTTTACTTACTAAACCCTGACAGTAGTTTTTGGGCTGGAAGCCAGGAACAATTTCCAGCACTCTGACTTATCTCCCAGGGTGGACACAGCCTGTCCTACAAAGACACAATGTTCAGACTCATTCCTGACAGGGCATGCTCATACACTTGAAGAGAGATACAGTGTTTCTACTCATAAAGACTGAATTTTATTTGCTTCCCATACAGTGCACACAGGGAGTAGTGAATCCAGTGATAAAGCTGCTCTTAGTTGCAAACCTTTTTATATCTAACCCTCAGAAGACTATCAATATCCTACTTAAAGGTGACGTCTGGAGAGAAAATTCCTGTCTCCAGTCATCCTAACCAGTATTTGATCAACAGTATCATAAAAAATATCTGAAGTCTTCTACTGACATCAGTGACATCTAACTAATATAAATTTCTGTCTCAAGACAGCATTCATCTTTTTTTTTTTTTTTTTTCAAAATGTGTCCAAGTGATTACTATTTTTTCCCAGAACATGCACTACTTTATTAATAAAGACCATAATTTGGAGATTTTCTGAGCCTTTGAACATTTTAAGATTTATTCCTAGAAATTGGGCCACTTCTCACTCCACCAAGATTTTATTAATGGAATTTTCCCATGGAAAATTATGGACTAAATATTCTAGATGATACCTAAGTAAGAGAAACTTTCTTGCTAACTGCTCTCAGTGAGAAGTATGAGACTTCTTATTTTGTATGTGGACTACCAGATGCCATTGTAACCTTTTTGTCCAAACAACATGCATTTTACATGGGGCTAAATATTCCCACTGAAACTAAAGCAGAAGCCAGCTGCTGTCTTTATTCAGTAGTGTTGAATTTATACAATTTGCACATGCAGTAGAGCACTATGATAAGTCTTTGTTTCCTCATGAGTAAAAATGACAGTCAGGTGGACATAAAATGTATAAATCTCTTTTAAATGTATAAACCTCTTTTAAAATGTATAAATCAAGTGCACTAAAAAAGCAGTTCTTCACACATCACAGATATACTGAATAGTACTTACAGATGAGGAATAGGGAAATGACAGACAAAGCATTTTCCATTCTGATTGTTTATATTTCTTGAAATAATTGTAAATTCCATGTTGTGGTAGTCTATTAGCCCAGCACATCAAATATGCCCAGCACATCAGATATATAGGAGTCATTATGCTATTTTAGTATCACAGAGTTTTCCTCTAAAATTTTAATTTTATCAGAAATTATTTCCTAAAATAAAAACTCCAATTTTAGCTTGAGATGAACCATCTTTTGCTCCAAATTTATCTAAGGAGTCTATGGCAGGAAAAGCAAGTAGTCTTCAAATGCACAACCTTCTATTGGAGATTTATTTTAAAATTTTCTGCACATCAAATGCTATAAACCTCCTGCTCCTGATTCTCTTCTTCCCAAAAGGCATTAGTTACAATAAAATTGTCCTTTTTTTTTGACATGTATTTCTTCATCAAGATTGTTTGGTCACTGTATACAGTCAAACAAAGTTGGTATATCTGATAATGGTGCTAATCAGGGACACATCATTCCACAACTTTAGTCCACCCTGTAATGAAGGAAGGGTGGTGTGGTAGCAAGCACTTCACAACTCTTTAGGTCTTTTGTTTCTTTCCTGTTACTTATGTCTTTTACCCAATGATGTAAACAGAAAATCAACCGAGCAGAAATATTTTTCCCCAACATCTAAAATAGATCTCCTTAGAGTAAGGTACATTCAAAAGTCTTGTTAGCTCTCCTTTTCCTGTTTAACCCACAAATACTGCAAGAACTTCAGCAAGCATCAAATCCAGAAAAAGTTTTCACGTTTTGCCAAATTTGCGTTTCTTTCAGTGAGCAGCAAACACAAGAGAAGTTTTTCATTCAGACACACTGCATGAAATACCATTCATTAAAAAGAAAGCTCATGCAGACAGTTATAAGAATATGAACTCAATAAGAAAATGCATTCAAATTCTGTTATGCTGGCTACACTTCAAACACACTCCACAAGCGAGTGGTGACTCTTGTGTCTGATCTTCAAACAAAGCCCTCTCACCGTGCAACAATTGTCAGAGGCTATCACAGAACATACTTTCAGGTAAAGTTCCAAATGCTGCCTAATGCAGAGCAGGCTTGACTCAAGTGCTGCCTCTGCAGGGTGCTGTATCATGGTTCTCATATGCCAGCCCAAGCCCATTGCTGCTGGGTTATTCCACCTCTGCACCAAGAAACAGCTCCCAAAAATGGCAAGAGAGCAGCTGTTCTCAGACTACCAGTTCCCACCCGTGCTCAGTTTACTGTCCAGCATAGTGGATTTGCTGGTATCCCAGAGCTGAAAAGGAAACAGTAAGATGAAATGAGAGGGGAGCAGAAGAGCAACCCTGAAATAAGAACATGAGACACCGTTTTTTAAGATGAATCATCCTTCCCTCTTGCATATACTGGATGGCTAATCTGAAGAGAACTATGACCCCTTCTGCTGAAGCAAACAGTACCATCTGGTTTCTAATCAAGTTTTATTTTTTCTTATTTTCACCTTTTTTAGCAGTATGAAGATGCACGGCCCTTGAAAAACTGACGATTTGCAAGTTACATAATCTTTAAACTTAACCTTTGCTCTACAGTGAAATCAGGTCAGGTAAGGTTTTTTCAAATAGATCGTAAAAACAGTATTTGTCAACAACTTCCTATAAGCAGCATTCAATGTATAGCTGTTCTAAGTAACTAGCAGGAACAAGCTTACATGTTTCTCCTGTTAATTTATTGTAAGTCTAATAACCTGTTTTGGGGATTGGAGGGTTTAAAAAAGTGGTTTCCACTTTACCCAGACTTCAAAAAAACCCCCAAGTTCTTACAATTCCTTTATACTTACATAGGTAGAACTTAAAAATGCCAGCAATAGCATTATAGATTTGGAAAGAATTTTGACACATCCAACTTTTAAAGAAATATTTGATATTTTAGATATTAAAAGCCTACCACTGGTAAATACAAATGCATGCTAATTACTGCATATTTAGAAGCACTATACAGCAAATATGAGAATCACTTGAAAGTCTTATAAGTATCATAGAGCAACACATTGGACATACTCTGTCAGTAAAGGCATCCTTGTTATTCTGTCTACAGAGACACTTCACCAAGGAAAGCTGGGAGGGTTCCAGCTATACCCACCTACATCACTGCTGTATTTAATTACAAGATTAAGATAAAAAAACATGCAGGCTTTGGGAATCTGGAAATCAGGGCAGGAAAATAGTCAGTGTTTACAACAAAATAAGGTATACCTAAACAAACTAACCTTCAAACTAGAAGCAAAGGGGAAAAATAGTGAGAAAGATTAGCAAAACTGCCCCATCTGTCTGGAGTAAGCTTTGGAATAACTTATATTGAGAAAACTCCTATCACTTACAAACACTTCCACTGCAGAAAGATGTGAAATAAAGAAGGAGAATTCAGAAAGCCAAAAGACAAAAGAAGCTTTTGCCAACATCATGCATGTCAAATACTATTTCTCCACTCAGATCACAGCCTCACAATGGCCTGCTCACTGCCACATAACTTCCCAACATATGCACTGGTAGAGGAATTTAAATTAAATTAAGTACATGGGGATTAATTTCCTGTGGAGGATTAAGACCTTTCCATGTATGCGGAATGGTTGAATAAGAAGTGAAAAGAGATATTGTCTAAAATATTTGAAGGAGGCAATCAGCAAAGGAAAAAGCTTTTTCATTTAGGAGCTGCAAAGGTAAAGAAGAACTATAGAAGGAGAAGCAGATTAGATCGACAGCACAAAGGCTAGGAGAGAGAAATATATCTTTATTAAAGACTTCAAGCTTTGGTCATGACCAACATAACTGTTTTACAAATACAAAATATAAGAGTAAAAGGTAGCGCCAACTCTAACTGGAAGAGAGATGGTAGAGACGGTGAGAGGGTGCCTATCCTAGGTGGGGACACTTCAAGGCTGTGCACCACAGCATCTGAAGAGCAAACTATGCACATTTGATAACTACAATCAGTGTTTAAGTCAAACAGACAGCGTTGTCTGATTTCTGAATGTAAACTGGGCTTTATTTTGGCTGCCAGTTAACAAAAGGTAAACGGACATGAACTTAAAGCTGCATTTAGCTAAAAGTTTGTGGTTATTAAAGGTAAATTTTCTCATTGTTATAACTAAAAGGCAATTGAAACAACAAAATCTTATGAATGTAACAGAGACTAAACATTTTGCCATGATGAGGTAATTAATTTTACAAAATGGAGAAAACAACAATACTTTGACAGAGAAAGATAGCCATCCCACTTTTCTCTTAGAAATCTCATTAAAGCATGAGGGAATCACTGTGTTTCAGAATTTTTTCTCTTGTTCCCCTTCCTGTATGAGATCCACTGCTGAATGAGTTTATACTAGTGACGTACAGGGCATTTGGAGCACCTTCTTTCCTGGCTACTCTCGCCTATGTACTACCAGGAGTTACTGAGCATTGTCGAAAGCAGCCTGAGATGTAGTTGGTGTGACAGACACAAGAGGAAATAAGGTTGTTGTGTTGTATTGAGATTGTATTACATACAGCTGTGTTTTGTTACTAAATGAGAGGAATCCATGGTGCACGTATTTTAAAAAGCATTTGTAGACCTCAAAGAATAAAGCCAATGTGAAATTATAATAATAACTTCAGTTTTATTATCTCCATTTGAACTCAGGGTATTCTGTGATTCTATTATAACTTAAGATCATAAAATACATGCAGTCTGCAAAAGCCTAACACTCGATATCTCTGATGTAGCACTGCCTCGCATGTCACTCGGAGAAGTGTAAAGCATGTCACAGACTAGATTTTCAGCCATGGCAAGCCCCCAGGCTGTAGTATGCCTTCTTTTAAAAACCTAAGCCTGACATGCCTTTAATTTCACTGAGATGCACATTAAAAATTGTATAATATTTGCATTTTATATAACCAAGTTTATTCTCTCTCACTGCTAGCATTTAGGATACTGTAAAACAGTTCCACAGAGAGAGAGGAGACTAAATGTTAATTCTATAAGGGGTATGCTTTTCTTACTTGAATAGAACCTACCTTGCAAAACAAGGAGCCTACTCTTTTAAGACTTGATTCAATACAGCCCTTCACTAGTCCATTTGGAATACTCATGCTTAGTATTCAGCGTGCTCTTAAGCACTTCACTTAAACAGAGCCTAACAGGAAGAGCAGTATAAGCAGTTTAAAATCCTCAGAGAAAATACTTTTCAGAAATAAAATACGAAATGCAGCTATCCTGCCCCTGATGTTTCTAAATATCTGTAGTAAGTAGAGTAAAATATTCTGCAGTTTTTAAACATTTGATTTCACAGTACACGTTCCCTTGATTTAGAGCAGAGAGATATACAGTCTGACATTTGTAGATGAGCAACAGTTAGGAACTTCCATGTTTATTTTATAATTTTTATGAAGTTATTTCTAATACCACTCTTTTTTATCACTTGTCACTGTGATAGCCTTTGACCAGTTTACCAGTTCATCACATCTAAATTCAATCTTTATCTAAAATCCCCTAAATCTATAAGGCAGATAACATGATTATCAGCATATCCATAAAGTGCATCATCACTTTCCTGTGGAAATACTTTATAGATGTATTTCAATCAGAAATACAATATGGTATGCTTCTGTTTAAACACATATAAATAATAAGTTGCCTAATAAAATCAATATTCTAGGTGCTTAGCTGCATCTTTACTAGCCTGAACATTTTAACAGCTGACATTTACTCACTGATGCCCAAACAAATCCAGAAACCTAAAATGCCCAAATGTTAAAAACCTCAAATGCCCAAACATATAAAAACAGATTTGAAAAGAAATAATTGCCAAGGTAGTTACAATATTTTTCTTTCTTCCTTCTGTCCATGTATATGCTCTTTGCAGTAAGAGCTACAGAAATTCGTGAGCCCAATGACTCAGATGCCACTACTCAGTTTTAAAGGAAAGCATGCTTAATATTCACAATTCATAACACTTCCTTATCCAAATGTTTTCTGAACCACATCTACAGGGATTTGTGTTCCCGCTGTCACAGTTTTTCCCACGGCCCAGGAGCAGCTGGGATGCATTTTAGAAGTGCTCTGGAGCAGGTTCCCTCCCCTCCCTCACAGGCTGAGTGTTGACTCAAACTGGGGAAATGGCCCCTGCTGGGTCCCTTGGGACTTAACACCTGTGTTATGGAAAATAGACCTAAAGCAGAAAGAAAGAGCTTGCTTTGCTCTACGCTGTTAGGTAATACCCACTAATGTGGGTCTTTCTTTCCATAAACTTTCCCCTTACTTTCTACAAGAGAGAAAACGTGACACTAACTTGCACAGGTCTGAAATATTAGGCAGAAAACTAAACACTGAATCTTTTCTAAAATACTAATTGTGGCTTTTAAGCTTCTATAAAATAACCTGCATTTTCAACATGGAAACTAACAGAAAACATCACCTAGATGCAAAGAGATCCAAATTTCCACAGTGCCACATTAAAAAAAGTAGCTTTAATATCACACAAAAAAATCATGAATCAGTTAACATCCCCAGAGTTTACAATGAAAAGGTCCTTACAACACATTTGTGATGCTGCTGAGGTCTACTCACAACAATCAGTGTGTTATCCAGTATTAATGCTGTGTTGGTTTGTTTTGCATTCATCTAAAGGGACTAGTAAACAATTATTATTCAGATGTATGTGTAGCTTGACAGATTTATTCCTAGATGCAGTTTAAGTGATCTATGTGTTCTTACCTGAGGCAATTTATACCTTTAATCCCTGATCGAATTTTGTGGTGTCATAATTGCTTTTCTTATATTTTTGCTTTGCTTCTATATCAATGAAACTGTCATAATGGAGAAGAAATTGTGTAGCCTGACACTGAGAAAAGATTTTAATTAAAAAAAAAAAAAAAGGGAACTTAACTGACAAGTTAGATATTTTGGGTCTCAAATGCCAAGCTTCAGTGTCATTCATAACAAAAGCACTAATAAAAAAATGTATGAGATGTGAATGTGATCTTAGAAAACTCAATGTTAAGAAAGTCCAACACTTCCAATTAGAAAACACTATTATCATTGCAGCCTCCTTTGGAGACGCTCACATGCTTCTCTGGTCTGCAGCAAACATCTAAGTTCAGCACAAGAACCTCTGGGCTACAGAAGTTTACCTCTGTCTCACAAAATTCACATTCACCTTAGACATGCACTTCTGGCCACTGAAACTTCCTTTCCCCTTTGTAACTCCTGAAGGACATTTCAACCAAACACAAACGTGCTGAATCTGTAGCCCCACAGTTACCAGGCAGGTGCAGCACCTCCATCACCAACAATCACAAGGCAAGTCAGGCATTGGCACAAAGGACAAGAAAGCCAGCTGGGGAAAGACCTTCAGTTCTTGAGACTTCACAAACAAATCAACAAGCTATTTTCTCCACTGCACGGAGCAGGACCCTGTCCTTCACTGAGGATGGCTGAAGGAGGGAGAGAAAATTGCCAGGCTCTGCTGCTGTCTCTCACTCCTGGGACAATACTCTTTGCAGTCTTTAGCTGTGGCTTTTAGCGCTGTATATTTTGCAGCACTCACAATGATGACTGCTTATGCACAACATCATCCTAATTACATGATCAAACACAACTGAACCACTGACTAATTCAGCAGTCAGAATGAATGAGGCAGAATTGAAATTGCACAGGCAGAAGAATTTTGCCAGAAGTTTTTGATGTACAATTTACAAGGTAGAAAAGGTGTAGAATTTACAACGAATAAAATAATTATCTTTATTTTTCAAAGATTTGCAATTAAGTCTTGGCTCATATATAGTTAATCTAAGCAGACAAAAAACGATCTCTCAGTCCATCATAGATGGAAAACCACTGTAGGTTTTGCTGATTTTGAAATACACTATTATGGACCACTGTTCCCTCAAATTATTCTTTGTATTCTCTTGATTTGTGTTGATTTACTCTGGAAAATTCTTCAGTTTGTCATCATTACAGTGATACTCAGAATTTTACTTGTCATCACTGTAGAGTGTACTCTTCAGTGATAAGGAAATGTCAGCCCTGGACAGCTTTGTTTATACATTCTATGATATTATTTAAGTTCCGTCTTTGGACTCAAATTTCCCTTTTTTGGTTAGAGCTAGGTTTTTTCATCTAATTACTTGTTATGACACCTACTGACACTAAAAGAGTGGCATGATACAGGAACTGTGCAGGTTATGCTCAGAGTGAAGGGTCACTCAGACAAAAAGGCTTGATCATGCATAAGTGAGAGACCTATGTACAGCTTTGCTTGTCATAGTCACAGACACAAAATTTAAGGTTGTCAAAGCAGTCCAACAAGTTCGTGGATGAGAGGTAGGAAGACTTCTGAGGAGAGACAATAAAGTTTCATGAAGCTTTGACTAGATATTGAAGGCTTGATATATAAAAATGTAGATGCTGTTGGAAGCATCAACAGCACAGAGATGTGAACTTCTGTTTAGACTGTGTTTGAAAAAAAAATCTGATTCCTAACAGTGGTTAGTAGGCATGATTATAATTTTTGGTGCATTTGAGGTCAATACATATTAAAAAATTGGAAAAATTACTGTCACACAGAAAGATTGAACAAGTGAAGCATGACAGCTCCAAGATTTGATTAAAACTCTTTATAAAAAAAAATGAGACAAGAACTTGCTTTCTGTCCAGTGCTTTGGGTTCACATGCCAACAACCTCAGCTGTCACTACAGACCAGGTATAAAGTGGGTGACAGTGCAGAAGTCAGACTCCTAGGATTCTTTTGCTAAAATTTATAGATCAGAAATACTTACAAATAGTTCACATTAGGTGATTGAGGGTGAAAAATAAAATAAAAAAAAAACCCCAACAAGATAAACTCCTTTAATTTGCAAAGTGCTGCCTTTGGATTCTGCCTGCTTTGTCATGGCAGATCTGAAGCTGGGACACAGCACAAATGGAACATGTTGTCCTGTACTGAAGGGGCTCCACCAAGGGCCTTGCTGCACTTTCTGCTTCATCACCTGTCACAGGTTTCTTCATGTGAAGAACTCCAAGGGGGAAGTCTTACCACATTAAATCCTCTAGTGAGTTCAAGATCTTTCATGTTTATCAAATCTTAAAAATGAACTATCTTTACACTGCTCTAGCAGAGGCTAGATAATGCAAAACCAATCCTCATACCACCAGCAGCTGAGGGAACAACCTCCTATGAGAAGATGGTGGGGAGAAAAGCAGAAGGTAACAAATACAGAATTTCTAAAAGCTGACTCCAAAAATACTAAAAAACTATTTTAAAATATACTGTGCATTTGTCCACATTAAATGCCATTATAATACTTAAATTTTCTTGTATTTCACTAAAATGCTCACAGGCTCCAAGAATCCTATTTGCCACTGGAGCACCTCTCCAAGGAAGAAAACTAGTTCATCATAGAAATCATGACTGTCAGAAAAGAGGAGCAGCAATGTATGAAAATATAATCCATTGAACATCAGACCTGACAACCCCAGAGCGTTTCCAGGCTAAGTCAGCTAATAATGCCACTCTTAACATTGCAGGTGGATTCACACTCAGCAAAATGCTATATTCAAGTTAAGGAATATTTTTGCCTAGAGCTGTCATAAAGATTAACAACAGCAGAGAGTATGTTAATTGGTGAAGCTAAAATCTCAGAAGTACTGCAGTGTGAACAGAGAATTAAAATATAGTTCTGAAAGTTTAGGGTTTTTTGCTGGCCAAAAAGTAAAAATGTCACATTGCAAAATATTCCCCAAGGGAAAATTTTGCTTTTAGGCGAACACAAAAATTCTCACCAGGCTAAATTCTAATTCTTGTAATATCAATGTGGGTCACTTTCACTGGAGACAAAAAAGACTCCTTTCAAAAGCCTTTTAAACTTGTCCACTGATGGGGTAACCTAGATGAACATAAATTAAAGTTTACCATGCAACTATTCAGCAATAGAAAGAAGTATATTTAATTGAAATCAACGGATCTTTGTGAATGTGGTACAAACATTATCATAAAAATGTATTTATTTTTCCTTCTCTTAGAGTATCCAAATCAGTGCTGTAAAGGATAAAAATAAGCATGTTAGAACTAATTTTATGCTTCATAATTTATTTACTAAATGAACCTGCTTTCAGATCTAAGCATATTTAGAAAGATATTTATTATTTGTGTGCTTTACTCATTCTCTAAACTCTCAAGCAAATCAGATGTTGAGATGCATTACAGTAGTATGATGACAACCCTTCAAAAAATGGTAGAAAACATATTCTTAAGATTTCGACATATGGGCTTATGAATAGTCTTCCTATTGCTCCAACCTCTATAATATTATCTGTATGCTTTGAGATTTCTCGTTCATCTTTTTTCCATGTTTCATATTCCCAGCGAACTGATACACAGTTAAGAATTACACTGTTGTGCCAAAAGAATATTCATAATGAGCACAACTGATCACTAAAATATTCAGCATTTCTGTGATTTACATAATCTGCATTAAAAGTTGCAGGCTTTTATAGTCATCACTAGACATTACTTCCAAATTGCTATACTCCACCACATTATTTTAATTGCTCATAGTTATTTGACATCTGAGTCATGTAATTCCAGGTAGTATACTATCTAGACGCATTCTCTAAATGTGCTTGAATGAGCTCTTGAGACTAATCAATCACTACTAACTTAGAGCACTACACCTGATCAGCACTCTTAAAATATATTCATTAACTCTAAAAAGCATTTCAAAAGAAGTCTCTTTTACATTTTCTGTGAGCAAAAAGGATTTTAGGACAACAATTTGAGTTGTATTTGCAAATTATTTATTAAAGCACTTTGCTAGGTAAGGACTGTCTCCTTCTCACAATGAAGTTAAAAGAGCTTTCCCACTGATTCAAACAAGAACAGGATCAAACTAGTAAAATCTTCTATACTTTGCCTATACAGTGAAATAATAATAAAATGCAATGTCGACTAAGAGAAGTGAGAAAAACAGTGCTAAAGTTTTGCATCTTTATGCCGCTTTTTGTCTCAAAGAAGTCCTGGTATAAACCTAGTAAATAATAACTTCCTCATCCATCTGAAATCTCAGTGAGAGTTTTAGGTACGCAGAACAGAATTACCAGAGCTGGAACATTCCCAAGGCAGCAGGGCTAACATCTGTTCCCGTGGAAAATAAAACAAGAACTGTAATTCCCTCAAGCACTCAGGACTTCAGTTTTATACTATTTCTAAAATATGTTTTCTCTAAAATAAGAGTGGTTTTCAACTCTAGAATCATGATAGAAAGGCATTCACATCTCAAACTTTAAGCTAAATCAGGTACTTCTGCAGTGCTCTCGTCTAGGAGGGGAGGGAGATAAATCAAAGGTAGGTCTGAGGAAAGAGTTTGCAGACTGACGTTGATGCAGGATAACTAATCTTGCTGTTCTAACCACTGTACCTACCAAGACAGTATGCTGCACCTGAAGGCTGTACTCTGGTGAATTTCATCGCCAAGAAACTGGGCAGCTGAGGGCTTGGAAATATCCATGCAAGACCACTTTGCTTGTAATTTCAAATAGAGACATAGCAGATAGAAACAGTAGCATCCCTAAATTTGCCATACATATTTTTCCCTTCTCTTAGGGACACCAAATGCAGGAATAACTATACCACTGAAAAACACTTACTCTGGAATGTCCATAATTCATAGATTTTTGCCTATGCTTCATTGCATCATCTGCAAATACGCACCTGGAAGCGTGTGGTTCAGCTGCGCCTGTACTAGCCTGAACTTGAGTCACACACCATCTGCCAAGTAGTCATAAAGGAGCCTAGCTGACTCTTCAGGACCATCAAGCTTCGTCTGGTAAACACTTATATCGCCCATCTACGAAACACATCTACATCTCAACATCTTTCTACAGAATGACTGTAATCTGTTAGTGATATGCTCTTCAACAAGGACAGTTAAAGCAGTTCCAAGAAAAGCATGATCAGGTGAGAAAATGATCATTAAACTCTAAGCAGTACTAAACAAATCAGAAATAGAACAAGGGAGATTGAAGACTGGAAACTCAGAACTGCTCAGTGATGCAGATTAGAGGAAAGCCTTCTAGGAAATCTTTTTCCTTCATATTATATTCTCCTAAATGCACCTTTTCCTGCAGTCTTCCTTTCCAGACTCATTCTTTAAAAAAAAGGTGTGTGTGGGTTAGGGACACAGCTATGGATATAATTCCTATCCTAGGGCCTCTCCTCCCAGAACCCAGACTCTGCTGACACTTCATCTGTTCCCTCACTCGGGAAGGAACAGTCCTCCTTTACAGGGAACGTTACTTGAAAGGGACTTGAAATAATTTTAACCTGCACTATGTAATCACAGCACTCAAGTTATGATACATAACCCTAGCAAACAGTTGTCTGCTAGGCTACTGTGCTGACTGACACACTATGTGGTACCACAGCTTCCAAGAACCACATCAGGTTGCAGGGCAACTAAAGCGCCTCAGACTTTTCCTTCTCCATCACGCTTCACTTTCCTTCTGCACTTCCCTTTACAGCAACGTTCTAATCCTTCTTTGGGAGGTTGCACTTGCAGTTTCAGTGACAGAAATGGTGAAATTTCAAATTACAAATTTGGAACATTGTCAGCATCACATACCTTACACCACACTTTCCATTTTGGATAATAATTGCAGGAAAGACTCTGTCAAAACAGTTCTTTGTAGCATATATTGCAAATCCTTAAGTCTTTCCTATGGTCTTGTGTATGATGAAGAGAGATGTGTGTAATCTCTTGCTGATATGGGATAATCACCAGAGGTCCACACTGATGTGTCATCTGCCTTTGATCATAAGATACTGACATTTTTGAAGTCACAGTGTAGGTGGGTGGAGCTACTCCAGGTTTTCGATAAGTTTTAAGAGATGGTATTTCATTGGTATGATTGTTACAAGCAGGTCACTTCTTCATAAGTGTCTATAGGACTTTATTCTATCACCCTTTTTCAACAGGCACACAAACAATATTTCCTATCTCCTTGAAGAAAACCAAAATCACCTTGGTGAAGCAGGGCACAGGGCTTTACTGCAGGGAAAGAGATGTACATAACATTTCTCCTACTTCTTCTACTGAATGCTGAAGGAGTGGAAAAGGAACAGCTTACCTACCTAGTACCTCTGACTAAGTAGAACACAAAAGGCCATCTAATCATCAGGAGAAACAAAATATTTATGCAACAGATACAAGAACCTGTCGTTCCGTATTGCTTGTCCAACATGTATACGCTGTCCACTCTTTCAGTATCCTGTTTTCAAACAGCCCTGTGCACCAACCTCAGACAAACCCAACTGGCAGAGGAAGAAACTGTCTTGAAAACTTTCTTTAAAACCACCAATACCCTCTTGCACCTTAACTGCTGATCTGGAGCAGAACAGAGATTCCAAATTTCACAAATTTATTTTTTTTTCTGTAGTCTTTCATCTTTCAAATTCCAGTAACATAGACCCTCCCCCCCCAAAAAAAAAATAGAGCAAAAGAAAAAAAAACCCAAAAAACAAAATATAAATCAAAGGTAGATTAGAAATAGGTAGATATAAAATCACATTTCAGAAAAAAAAAGGTGATGGAACTACTGAAATGTGCTTGCTTTCTTCAGAAGCTTGAAGAAGAACTACCCTGTGAAGTACAAACCTGCACCACCACTTATACAATGAAATCACCTTTCCTTGACTTTTTTTCTTTATTATTTGCAGGGACTTCCTCACCTTGTACATAAAATAGCAACAAAGCAGCTTCTAGGGCATATTAAGCATTATGTTGAACACTGTCTAGATACAGAAAAAAATAAATACAAAGCAGAGGAAGCTAAGAGATGGTAGCCACAAAATATTTCACTAGCTTTTCTGTAAATGTATGTTGTTCATTTATTTTCATCAAATATCCAACTATTAAAATGACAGATGCTGCAGCAAGTGTTCCACAACTTCAGACTAAAACCTTTTTTTCTTTGACACTTACTATAACTATTAAATCATCAACTGCTTATTAGCTTGAGGGCTAATCTTTGAAATGTCACAGTTAATTTCAGTTCTCACTTTTTTAAAAGTTATGGTTTCCTTTTGGATGCAGCTTTACACTGTTGGCAGATGAAAATACTTGCACTGAATTTTCCTAATGAGCAAACATTGTTTATGACCTTATGCAAACTTGCTGAAGGCTTACTTTAAGAGCTCTCTATTTTGAGGAGTCTCCTAAATGAACTGGCCAGACAGAGAGAAAATTAGTTCAACAACCCAGTGCACTGTTTTCACTTGCTCATATGAGTTGGGTAATGCACTGGAAGTTAGGAGGGAGTAAGGAAGTAAGAGATTCACCATGTTTATCTCCACTCACTTAAACTGAGATTCAAAGTTCAGGAAAGCCAAAAAGCTGTGTAGGGGTCTTGCACACAGCCAGACCCCAAGTATTTTCCTATCTTGTGCTATACAAGACATTCCATAACAGGAATCAAGTTCTGAAAAATCAAAAGACAACACAAGACTTTAAAGTCAGCATAGTTCACATTTGTAACCCATGGGGCCAGGTGTGGAAAACAGATTTGCCAAGAGTCAGTGGGGTTATGAGCATCTCCATGTGTATGCATACATACATTTTCCTACATGTTTTTCTAGCTTATTGTACTTCCTCAAATAACCCCACTAGTATTAACATCCAATTACAATTTTTCATGTGAACATCCAAGAGCATTTCTCAGGAACAGATGTTAATTATTCGACTGCAAACTAACCTCCACCTCCCCCACCTCCTTTTATGAAATTAAATGTATTTTTAAAGCTCTATTCTAGATTAACAAGAAGTTGCTTGATCGAAATTTCTGCCCTCACCCCAATACCATTTACCCCACCTCAGCCACGCCAATAAAGAAAATTTGACTGCAGGTATAAATAGCTCTTGAGGCTTAATTCAGACCTGTTCATGCAAAATTAGCCTCACTGATGAGTGCCACTACAGAAATGTTTGTTGGACTCCCATATTAACCATAAGTTCACCCTGCTGAAGTCCATGCTAATTTTATCTGAATCTCTGCCAAAGATCGACACATTTTTTTAATTTAACCATGTTAGGTATGGGTTTTTTTCCAGTACTACATGAAATAAATACTTTCTCCCTGTTCCTATTCTGATGTTAACAACTCCTGTATTTCTGAGATTCTTGTACAGCACAGTAGCTACTGAAGCCTGGAAAGTGGATGTAAGCTGCTAAGATAAATCTTCAGAAACAATCAGCATCAAAATAGAAAGTGAACTTCATATAAACAAGCATTTTTCCAGTTATGAAACATGACTGGATCCCTTCACATGAAGGATGTCAGAGACAGACTTGAAAGCTATTTCATGGCTGTGGTTTCCATTGTGCAGCAGCTACTATGGTGGAATTTTATCCTACTGTGCTAGAGTCTTTGGCTCACATAAAAAGAAGAGACAGCACTATTTAATTTTCTCTCTCCTCCACTGCTATTCTTTTTCCATTGCACAGAAAAAAAAAGAAGGTCATAAGGACGAGAAATAAATTAACAAATTTGAAACCTGATTTATAATAGCAGATAATAGCAATAAATGCAAGGAGCAGAATACCCTATGCAACAGTTATAAGACTTCAGGCATAAAACAGCGAGAATGGCAACATTCACGACTTCAGTGACAAAGGTGAAACAAAAAGAAAATTAGAGAAAAATATTGTTAAAAAGTAGTGACATGTTCTGCATAAAAAAGGAATTAAAAATTACCTCCAACATGCACTGTATTTTTCCCGCTACCTGGCTACCCTATGGAACCAATACAAATGTTTATCATTCTGAGAACAAATCAGGTATTTAATATGCCAGCCTTTCAGTAGCTACAGGGGACCTGCAAGAAAACTGGAGAGGGACTATTTATAAGGGGATGTAGTGATGGGACAAGCAATAAAGGATTCAAACTTCAAGAGGGGAGGTTTAGATAATATATTAGGAACACATTCTTTACTGTGAGAGGGGTGAGGCAGAGCAACAAGTTGCCCAGAGAAGCTGGGGATGTCCCATCCCTGGAAGTGTGTTTAAAGCCAGGTTTAATGGAGCTTTCAGCACCCCTGGCTAGTGAAAGGTGGGGCCGCCCATGGCAGGGAGGTTAGAACTAGATGACCTTTAAGGTTCCTTCCAACCCAAATCATTCTGTGACATCTAACCTTTTTTTTTTTGCTAAGAAATATCATCATTGCTGTAATTTTAATTTACTGTGCAGCCATCCACAGTCTTTACGAAGAGGAAAAAAAAAAAAAAAAGGAAAAAAAATTACTAAAACAAAGTCCTTCTGTTCTCTAGGTGGATTTCAATTCCGTATACACTAAATATTACTCAATATCCTGAGAAGACAGCACTAATTATTCACTCATTTTTAAGCCTACAAGCTATATTATGGTAGTATTACACAAAATAAAGTTTGACTTTTCTTCTTCTCTTTTTTTTAAATTATCCTTTAGACAAGAAATCTTGCTGTAGGAGAATTATTCTAGCTCTGTGGAAAATTCTCTTTGGTTTTCATACGTACTTGATGAGCACGTTATAGGTAGCATGCTCCAAACTTCTGAATAATTGAAAGGAAGATATATACATACCCCAGATATATATTTTGTCTCCCACCACTTTATCACCCTGTACTGATTACAAGTAGTAACGGAGACCTCAGTAGATCCTCCACCTCTAAATTACTTTCATTGTTTCTACCAACTATATAAGGGAACTCCTCAAACATTTGAACTGTGTCAAAATAAATTGTTTGAATACTTCTTATCTTCCGTTTTCGGACTCTTAGGTTATCAGAAAGAGTGTGTACTTTTCGGAAGAGGGATATATTTAGCAAGGAAACAGACACCTTGCACTTTATAAATCACTGGAGTGGCAGTGCTGCATTCAGTATACAAAACTGTCTTTATCTGAATAAAGAAAAGTGGAAAAATACTGTCCAAAACCCTTTAAGGTATTTTCCTATTTCGGTAACTTTCCCAGTTATAAATAATTAAGTGGTCTGATAACCAAGGAATTAGAAAAATGTACACCATGGAGACCAAGCTAGTCCCAAATCAAAAGAACTCCAGTTCTGAAAGCTGATCATTACAGATGGACCATTCTAACCACACAATGCCTTATTCCATTAGAAAACAGACAACACCAGTGAATCTGACTCCGGAATTAGAACATTCAGATGAACAATACTGCAGGAACATCCCTGCAGGTCTTTTGTTTGTTCATATTTATTTTCTCATCAAAATGTCCTTTTGTACCTGTAAAACAGTATCCAGTTTATCTTTGAAAAATGTAGCATATAACCATATTAATATTTTCTGATAAAACACCAAATTTATGTTTCCTTGCTCTGTATTCAAAATACACAGGAAATCTATATGGTAATCAACACGACTATGATATGCACAGATAATCAGAAAAGCACAAATGAAAAATAACAGAAGGAATCAATTTGCTATGAAAAAAACAAATCCAGAAAGAGAGCAGAAGCCTCAGGAATATTTAAGGAATATCCACGATTTTCTTTCCAATAGATTTCTGACAGCAGAATTAGTATAAATAACACTTATGCACTGAGTTTCTGATGCATAAAAATAGGATTAGTCATGTCAAGTCTCTGGGCAATAGCCTTAACTGTTTTCTAAATGTTTCCTCCTAGAAAATAATAATAAAAACAAATAAAAACCACAAAAACCCAAACAAACAAACAAACAACAAAAACAACACCAAAAAAACAAAACAGAAAACTGAAAGAATTACATTTTGTATAATCAGGAACTAGTGCACTTTATCCCAACAAGTCTTTTCAAAATTGTTTTAAAAATTCCACAAAACACACCACTCAGCAGTGTGGTTTGCTATAAATAATTTCAAAGAAAATGAAAACTCACTAAAGGGATTTATTATTTATGACACAACAGTGTTTCTGATATATTCACAGAAAGCATAAAGAAAGATGCCTCTACTTAATAGATTTTGCATTTTTAGATTCTTGGCTACAGCTTCTTGCCTATCTTCTCTTACGTAATAAATAAAATCATAGTTTATTAGATCATTGGATGAGATTTTGAATATTGATAAAATTTAGTCCTTTTTATGTCTTTTTTTCAGAAACTCATTTTATATTTGGCATAGATATTCTTGAAAAAAGGAATGTCCTTTCCCTGTTTAGAATAAATTTCTATACCAAAATACATTTTCTGGAAGAAAAAGAATTAGATTTGGCGCTGCAAGACTTAAAACTTATATTCCAGTGAAAGTTTTAAATTAGGTCAAAAATTACAGCAATTTATTAGAATGAAGAATAAAAAGATTAAAAATATTTCTGGTATGAATCAATCTGTTCCTTTAACTTTCTGAACACTTCAATGCAAGGCATTTAATATTTCCTCTAAAACACTTGTTTTCTATGCTGTCTGGAAAAACCTGAGTATCATTTGTTCTAATTATGTCCTAAGAAAGTGTAGCTGTTAAAGATTTTCTTCTCTCCATATCTTTCTCATTAAAATGCTTTTGTAAATTATGGGAACAGGAAGCATGATCTTTGTAAATACTAGATTTGGTCTGTGCGTTGTCATTATGACTTGGCAGAGCAATGTTAAAGAGAAATATTTTACTAAGCACCTCAGAAATGCACTAAATACAGTGAATAATCATGCAGTAATTTCTTTGAAAACCATTATACCTGTGAGAATAAGATAAATAAATAGCTGAATATAGTTGATGAACCTTTGATTCATTCACTCCCTAAAGGGATGTATGTGAGGTTTTGCTGGTGTCCCTGAAACTAATAAAAAAAGAGGTTTCTTTCAATCTTAAGAGATTTTGGGTTTGGTTTTGTTGGTTTTTTGGAGGGAGAGCAGTAAAGGTCAATTAAGCAGTGCTAATGAAATCTATCAATGTGACCATAATTGTCTGCAAAACTTGGCAGGAGGCCAAAAGGCTAAGACAAGGAAAAAAAAAAGCCAAACAAACAAAAAAGGAACAACATAGTAATATGAAATTTCAAGCCTATTGATAAATGCTGTACTTGGAATAACTCAGGACAGGTATATCTGAGTCCCTGTAGAGTCTGGTTCATAGCTACTAATCAAAGATCCAGTCCTCCTATGGATGCAATGGGATAGCAAATTCTTTCCCTGAAACCTTCAGTCAAATTTAGTGTAAAAAGAAATGAAAACTCATATTGTACAAACAACTAGATACTATTATTGTCTTGCCATATGGTTGTTTTTTTTGCTTATAAATCCTAAATTGGTTTCAATTGTACCATTATGCCAAAGGCTTCTTCAGCAATTAACAAGAACACCAAAAATCTGAGCCTTCATGCCTCATTGATGTTTATATGTAGGTATTTCCTACTTGAACTAATTTCTGACATGTCTGACCGTATTAGTTCTTCTACTTCAACCAGTTTGGAGGTTAATAGATATCCAAGACAGTTTAAATTAACACGGGGACAGAACATGACCAGTTACTGCCAATCTTCTCCACGCTCTTGCTAGAAGGAGCTGCTCTGCTGTGCACCACTGAAATACACATTTCTTCAAAACACTGATTTCCTTATCTAGCCATGTTGCAGTCCAAGTACACTGCTTAACACAACATGTTCCAGTGAGTTCCTTTTTTGTTGCTATTGGAAACTCTGAAGACCATTCTCCCTGAAAGGGAGTCTGCTCATCTCTCTTGGTGAGCTCTGCAGGCTTCTGAATACATATGCACTAGTAACTTCTGAACTGATGTTGCCTCAGATATAATTAAGTAAATAAGAATGAAGAATGTAAATAAATAAATAAATAGAAATGAAACCATGTAAATAAATAAAAAATTACAATGGATTTGCAATGGTGCAATTAAAATCAGAATGAAGATCCTACTGTATAAGACCAGTTCTTCTTCAGTCAGAATCAGCATGCTTTATACTTGAGTGTGAGAAATACAAATTATAAATAAATTCAAATCACAGCTGAAGTATGTTACAAGAATATCTTGGATGCAAGGCACTGGAGTTAGAGATGGTGTACTATAACCTATTTAAAAAAATTAACAATGGGGGAAACTATGTATTTTTAAAACACATTCCAGCTACTCCTTAACTGCTAAACATTCACTTAGGTCACTGCATCTTGTAACACTTGTGGTTCCCTTGAGACCACTCTGAGTTCTTAATTCAAACGACATTCATGCTGAAAAATCTGATAACTGAGGAATTGTACAGTGTCATCATTTGGCATCAGAAGACAGGTAATGAGCAAGAGTCTCAAGGCAACAACATTAATTTTTAATATAAAGTAGAACTGTGGAAGCTCTGAAGATAGAAGAAATACACATCTGTGTTTCTTTTTCTAGAGTACTTAATATTTAATGTTTGTTTTAACTACTGACACTGAATCACAAGCCTCCTCCACCCCACAGTTATCTGATTTGGACCTACCGTTACTCCAAAGAAGTTGGTTTCATTCATAGCATCCAGAAAAATTTTGCCAAGTTTATGATTTGTATAATTAAAATCTTCAATTTTTTGGTGCTTGGTGGTGGCATTCAGATACTTCATTGCCCGCTGTAGGGTCTTGGCAATCACCCATATTCCATCATAGGCATAACCATGAAATTTGCTGGATTGTCCATCACCACGCTTAGCATTGTATTCCTTTTCATACTGCTGCGGAGTCTGTAGAGGAGAAAAAACTGGTTTACCTCAATGCTTAGCACGTTACAGAGTTGCATCCAAACCAACACCTCAAAGTGGACCCTCCTATTTAGAGACTTGCATGACTAATACAGAAAAGGCCGCCAAAACAAAAATTATTAAAGAATTTAAAATTCAAAAAACATGTGCTGCCTGACTTATAAAACTGCTGGTGAGACTGGGAGAAAGACCTAGAAGACAGAGAGACTGAAAGCAGCTGTGCTGCTTCACTGTATGAAGAACAACTTGCTTTATTTTGCTTTTGTACAAAAGGCTTCAGTTCAATCAGAACTATCAGTGTACTGATGAGCTATAATACTTGAACAGAGACCAGGTCTGTATCCCTGCAAATTATTGGTCTGATTACACTTTATAGGATAATGCAAATCAAATAACCTTCACTTAAGCAACATTTGCTTAATATGAAATTATCTGAGTGGCAATTTGTCTATGTTTTACAAGTTCACTACATTCTTGATGGTGTGCTCTCTTATGATGAGTTGCCTTTCAGTAAGGTTGCCTTTCATGCTCACTCAGCAAGGCATGAAAGGCAAATGAAAAAAAAAAAAAGGATGAAAAGCAGCAAAATCAGGCATATTTATTTATTGGTAAGATTTTGTATGAATTTGTTCTGTGATCAAATGTTATGAGCTTTATGGAAATACCACATATGTATATGTTAAAAACAAGCCTCACCTCCTGCCCCCTAGTTCTGAAAGACACAAATCACCATCAAAATTAGCTGTTTGCAGGAATAAATTTAAATATAAAAGTTTTCTTTTTCTGTGCTCAACCATTTAACTTGATGTGACACAGCCCTTTACTGTAATTATAATTCAAGCTTTAATGTACATTTGGCTATAATGTTTATACAGGGGGAAGAGGACAGATTTGAAGCAAGGGACTTTATCATTTTCTTACCCTGAAGAGAATCTGAATTGATTTTTAAATATGTAAAAATTGTAAACCAGTGAAAAGATGAGACCAACCATGATGACTGCCAGGTCTCTTGGTAGAAGAACCATTAGCTTCACCTCCCTCCTTGGTGCTTTATTGTGCCAATGCACTGGTGAGACAGCTAATGGTATAATAAAATACATGGAGGAAAAATACTAACCCTTCCTGATATAGTCTTTGATGTTTTTGAGCTGAGAGGTTCAAAATCCACTCCAATATAACCTTCCATGGCTGCAAGAAGATTTTTACTGAGACACTGTGAGGAATTAATCCAGGATTCCCACCAAAGGTTTTCATACCACCCTGGAATAATCCACAGATATTTGCTGCCATACATTTCTTCATCATAAGCCTGTGAATAAAGAAAAACAGAAAAGATAATAGACATTGTAATAGAGGTATTAAACATAAAAGTAATTGTTTTCTGTTAGCATTTTTGTTTCCTTATTAAGGAAATTATGGCATAATCAAAGGATCCACAAGTATTTTGAACAGTTTAGAATAATTACTTGCTAATAATGAAGACTCTTTTCTTGAAGACTCCTGCCTTCAGAATACAGAAAATTAGAAGAGAATTTGCTAAATCCTGGTTTGCTTTCAATAGACCATTTCTTCAAAAACAGACAACTGAAACTATATTCTAAAAGCGGGGGAGTTAAAGAGGAACACTGGCAGAAGGCACAGATGTGCACAGAAAATTCTTCATAACACAACTAGTACATGACTGATAGGACCACTGTGCTACCACTTTTAAACTAAGTTATTATCACCATTATATCAACCTAAAGACTAAGTTAGGTTAAACAAGGATTAGGTTAAACAAGAAAACTTGGATCATAGGCACCATCAAATCACAATGTGGCAATATGGCAAATATGAATTAGACGACTGTGCTAAAACAGAGACCACAGAGTTTCTTCTAAGGAATATGAATCTATAGTAAATTGATAAAGCAAAGTCTTAGTGATTTCATTTTTTTTTAGCAAGAAATTTCTTCATACTAAACTGTACTGCTTGAGTACTCAATACAGCCCACTGTACTCCAAGATACTGAGATAGTGGTTATCTCTTTTCAATACTTAGCACATATATATAACAGGAAAGAGAAATACTTCCTTAGTCAGGCACATATGCTGTTGTACCTAAAAGCTGATCTATTCACAACAGATATTCTTTTTCATTGTGAAGAGTGTTCTAGGATAAAATTAGTAAGTTTTATCTCAGATGTTTCCCTCACTGTCTTGCAACTAGATATTTTTCTTTTGACATTTCAGTCAGAATCCATTTCAAAACAGCACATTTCATGCTTCTTTGGCTCCTAATAGAAGCAATACTGGAGATAGCAGGCATAAGATAAAAATTCCAATTTTTAGAATTACATGACACAAGCTTAGAGCTCTTAACAGGAAAGTGGCAACATTTTTACAGAAAATATTACAGAAGGAGGAAATTATAAGAATGCAAACAGGACATATCACTCATTCAGAAATAACTGTTTTGAAAAGTATCCCAAAGATCATACAAAAAGCCTATCAGATTTGTACATGAACAGCAGAAAATATGAAATAGGACAACCTCCTAAATATGTTAATACTCAAATTAAAAAATGGGCTTTAAATATGTGAAGTCTGTTGTAGTGGTGCCAACTGAGTTCATAATTGTATTGTGCACAAAGCAGATTTGTTTGGCCCCTGGTTGCAGGAGCTTTTGTTCAGCCAAAATCAAATTTCATGCATTTGTATACAATGCTGTTCAAAGTCCTTGTGTCTAAAACCCAGCGTCTTGCATCTCATATCTTACTGTATTGGGTTCCTCTGGCCTGGTTTTGGTAGTGGGGGATGCTACAGGGGTGGCTTCAATGAGAAGCTGCCAGAAGCTTCCCCCATGTCCTGCAGAGCCAATGCCAGCCAGCTCCAGGGACAGACCCGCTGCCGGCCAAGGCTGAGCCAATCAGGAATGGTAGTAATGTTTCTGTGATAACATATTTAAGAAGGAAAAAAACCCTTATTGTGAAGATGAAAGATGCAGCCAGAGAAAAGTGGAGTGAGAACACTGGAACAACTCTGCAGACACCAAGGTCAGTGCAGAAAGAGGGGCAGGAGGTGCTCCAGGGGCCAGAGCTGAGGCCCCTGCAGCCCGCGGTGCAGACCATGGTGGGGCAGCTCCAGCCCACGGAGGACCATGGAAGTGCAGAGATCCACCTGCAGCCCATGGAGGAGCCCGTGTTGGAGCAGGGAGATGCCCAAAGGAGGCTGTGACCCCGTGGGAGGTCCATACTTGAGCAGGGAGCCCTAGCAGGGACCTGCTGACGCATGGAAAGAGGAGCCCACACTGGAGCAGGTTTTCCTGGTTGGACTTGTGGCCCTGTGGGGGACCCATGCTGGAGCAGCTTGTGTCTGAAGCACTGCACCCTGTGAAAAAATGACCCATGTGGTAACAGTTTGTGCAGAATTGTTGCCCTTGGGATGGACTCATGAAGGAGAAGTTTGTGAAGGACTGTGTCCCGTGGGAGATACCCCACAGGAAGCAGGGGAAGAACTCCTCTCCCTGAGCAGTGGCAGAAACAACCACCATAACCCCCATTCCACGACTCCCTGCACCACTGAGGGGGGAGGAGGAAGAACTTGGAAGGAGGGAGAGGTGAGGAGAAGGTGTTTTTAAGATTTGTTTTACTTCTCATTCTTCTGCTCTGATTCTGTTAGTAAAAAATTTAATTAATATCCTCACTTGGAGTATGTTTTGCCTGTGATGGTGATCAGCAAATGATCTCTCCTGGTCCTTATCTCAACTCATGAACCCTTTGTTATATTTTCTCTCCTCTGTCCAGTTGCAGAGGTGAATGAGAGAGCAGCTTCAGTGGGCATCTGACATCCAGGCAGGGTCAACCCCCTACACTTACTCATTCCACAATCACCGAATCATAGAATACGCTGAGTTGGAATATGCAGAAACGGTTTGTCTTTTTACTCATTGATTCTACCCTTCCAGAAACACATCTGCTTTTGTCCCCCTGCCCTTCTCCACTCTTGCCGCAGCAATGGCAACCCTGCACCCCAGATCTACGCAGGTGGAAAACAGCAATCCCATCCTGCAGTACTTCCTTAGGTACAAAAGAGCTTCCATTACACAGTTAGGTCATTCAAGACCTTTCAGTGACACAATGTCCTTTATGTGACAGTTTTCAAATCACTAAGGACACAAACTGACACAGAATAGTGCTTTTAGAGAAGGACAAACTTATGTAGCTTCCCCCTGCTCTATAGAGATTAAAGTATCAAATTGTGTGTTGCCAGAAAGAATTGGCTGTGAACTATTCTGAAATTAGAGCTGTTGGAAATTTTCTGTTTGCATAAGCACTTGAACTGTTTCCTGCATAATCTATCAATGCCCTGGGATATGCAATGAAAGTTGAATGTTTCAAAAAAGCCAGAAATTCCATCCTGGAAATGAGGGATCATTCCCAACATGGGTGCACTGAAAGTCTGGTTGCACTTTCACATTTCCACAATAATTTGGTTTAACAAAAACCAAAACAAACACTTGATGAGCTGGCAGCTCATCATTAGAGATATGGTGACACGGCAGGGCTTGAAGGGTAGACTGGGGAAAGAAAATGAAGGAAGAAAATGAGCTCCTCTCTGGCTGAGTACCAATGACCAGGCAGCCATTTTTCTAGTGACAGCACAGTTGATAGCATTCAAGCATTTCAGTGTTTGGGTTCCAGAAGACTTTTAAAGGGAAAATAATGCTTTTTCCCACCCTTTCCTCCCTGTTCATTCTGTTAAATGAAGGTGATTTTGATGCATAAAAGATACAATTACTTGAAATATGTGGACCTTTCCTGAACTGTCTTGTATGCGAGCAGACCAATTCTTACAAGTTTTAGTTTCTAAGGGGAAGATTTTTTGACACACAAGAGAAAGGTGAGGAAGGTTTACAAGTACTTTGTACCACCAGAACTGCAACTATCTTCCCTACTTTTTCTCTCATGCCCTAAGTAGGCTGCAAAGCTCTGAGTTGCTGTCAAACAGCCAGGAAACTGTCATTGACAATTTTTGCCCTTGCGAAATTGAGTTTTTATTTTTTCTTTTTAAACTTTTAATTTGTGTTTGAATCCATAAAGAGATGCTTATTTACAACAAAAAAAAATCTGTAAGAGATCTTTCTAATGTGCAGTAAACAATTACTGGCAATTTGTTGATTGCTGAAGTATTAGGTTTTGAGCAAAAGACTCATTTCTATTCCATGAAAAATATCACATTCATCCCACTGAGGTGAAAATGACATTACAAAGTTAATATTTCCCATAGAATAAAATGAATAGCTAAACTTATTTAAATCATTGTAGGAAACACCTGCTAGCATTCACCTTGGCTTGAACCAGTCCTGTCTGATTTTTAAAGTCTGCCATTGAATTATATAATCTTTTAGTAAACCAGGGGAGGTTTAGATTGGGTATTAGTAAAGATTTCTTCACTGAAAGGATTATCAAGAAACAGGGAAGTGGTTGGGTCATCATGCCTGAAGGTATTTAAAAGATGTCATACTTAGGGACATGGTTTAGTGATAGACTTGACAATGCTGGGTTAATTGTTGTACTTGATAATCTTACAGATCTTTTCCAACTTAAATGATTCTATGATTCTATATAAACTCAAATGGATGTCCTGAGGAAACCTCACAGCATATAACTGTTGAATCCAAGCAGAAAAGTGAGGCAGACTTTAAAGATTTTACCACCCACATAAGTCATTAGCAAATAATATTCAGGTTATAACCACAATCAGAAAAAAAAAAAATAAAGCTTGCACTAGTGAAACAACATCCTCCTTTAACAAACTCAAAACCTTTCTCTGGCTGACATCAGTCACCCTGCAAAATATAATAGGGAATCACAAGTGAAACCTGTCTAAAGATAAACCTGGAAAAGAGGGGTTAAAAACCTTGACAATGATTGTGCTTTTAGACATATATCTGTAGGACTGCATGAGTCAACAATATATTTTATGACTAATAAGAAGCTTTCTGACATATTGTAGTGCATTAAGATATAAATGACCTACTTTGAACTACCCTCTCCTGCATTTAGTCTCCTTCTGAAACTCTCAAATAAATACATTTATACAAGTCTAAATACAAGATCTCTCAGATTTATCTAGGTTTCAGAAAAATCCACCTTTTTAAGTTTGACACTAATGTACTTTAGAAGCACCCATCACTCTTGAAACCACTCAGTTAACGCATGTCCCCCATGGTCGTACAAACCCACAGCCATAGAAAGCTGTGGTGGGTGTTTGTGTGAAGGAGACATCCTCTCCCAGGAATCCTTCAGACTAGAGCGATGCAGGTGAGAGGACAGCCTGCTTCTCCAAAGGATTCCAGGATTTCTTCAGTGGCCTCACATGCAGATGTACTTGGAAAAGAATTATAGAGGAAGGCAACTAAAAATAAGGGGCAGTGGCATAAACGAGGTCAATCTCTTGCTAATATTGGATTGCAAGCCAGTTCTGACCAGGACCTCTCAGATGGGAAATGCAGCCCAACTCCAAGAGATTTGAAGAGGAACTGGGCTGCAGAAGGACTGTTCTTTCTTCCAGGAATGAAAAAATGGCAGATTATCTCTGTCAATCCAATTTAAATGCCAGAACAAAAAGATCTATATACAAAGACCTAGAGATGAGAAGAATGAAAAATAAAAGAATACTTTCCATTTCCTTTTGGATGAAAACAGATTTTGTTCCTTCCAAATATACTCTAAAATCTCCTTTCCAAATTTTGCCACCAACTGGGACAGTTGCTGAATATGAGCCAAAACGCATCTGAGGCACACATAGCACTCAGATTTTGAATTTCTGTCTTTTCTTTCTTTCCTTGGATAGGTAACTCTTTCCCTAAATGAACACTAAAAAACACCCCCTGAAATTTAGATACCATCATTATTCCTTTTCCATTATATTTATTGTGTTCTTGGATCATACAGGATTAATCTAGACTACGAATTCAATACCAATACAAAATTTAGGTCATTAAAATCTGCCTCTTTGGGATTTTTTTTTCAGGCAGGTACAAATATAGATCTACATTTTAATCCTTCTACTTTTAATGGCAGTGTGCATGTTTGTAGCACTTTCGCACACACAAAAAGAATGGTGAGGATAGGGAATTTTATATTTGCTGGTGTTACTATATAATTTTAATTTAAAAAATATTTTTTACAAACTACATTATTTGCTTTCATGTAATACATTAAAAATGCAGGAATGGTAACTCTACAATTAGCAACATTTTCAGTAGCAGGAATTATTAGTGTTGCTGAGTTCCGACATATAGGAACTGGCTTGAATTTCTTATTCTTTCAAAGCAAATAGTGCAAAACTGCATACACACAGACATTACCACCAGAACACAACTCTTAAACATGATTCAAATCTTGCAGTTCTCTGTATCTCCCACTACATATACAAGTATTTCCCTGGATCTGATGTGAAGAGAAATGCTCAAGTTCGATTTGGCATTTAATTCCACTACATGAAAGCAATAAGAAGATAACCTTGCAGTCTATGCCTAAATTCCACTGAAGTACAAAGTACTTTACCGAAAGGGAAATGGAGCTAAGCATGTCTAACCTTTCTTAAGGATACAAACCTTCACAGAACCGAACTCCACGAAGAAATGTTTATGCTCAAGTTATTATTTATTCAAATGTAGCACATTCTTTATTCTGATAATGTAATTAAATATATTTACTTACACAGCAGAAAACTTTCACAGCCATTTCCTCATCAAACTGGCCAAGGATTATCCGAACATCATTACCCTGCAGATTGAATAAAATACGTGGTAGTTAAATACAGTCACTTTCCAGATACCACTTCAATTGGCCAGTCAGATCGTGTAAGGAGTTAGCACAGATTACAGTTGTAGACAGTAGAATTAATAAGGAACTAGTTAACTTTCTATAAGTTCAAGAACTCGAAGCACTGCAAAAGAAAGCAGCTGAGGTACTTGAAAAAAACGATTAAGCAATAGCACTAATGAGAATAAAACTGTGATATTACAGTCAAATATTACTCGTCATATATTACTATCCAATAACACTAAAATATCAAATATTCCTTTGACTCCTTGCAAGATTTCTTCTACAATTTTGCGAATTAAAACCAGCTGAAGACTTACACTTTTCACTGTTCATGTGAAAAAATGCTGTAAAATTAAGAAACTAGATTTGTGAGATAAAATTACTTGATATTATGCCTGCTTTAACAATTTTTAAAGGTTTTAATTATACAGCGTCTTCTCTACAGTCACTATAACACATTGTCAATCCCCCTCTTCTCCCTGTCAACTCCATACATTAAAAAAAAATCATCACATTTTAAGAATCTATGACTGAAGTCCAAAGATGACATTTTATTTTCATATTTAGAAACATATTTAGAAAGTATTCCTAAATTCAGAAGCATAAGCAGGAAAATATTTCTCCAGGAACAAGCAGGGCTAACCTTTTCCTCATATGAAAAATTACTTCTAACATCTATAAAACACAGGACAGATAGCTTTTTATGACTTCAAATTACCTTTTCTTTCACACAAAGGCAGAGTTCTTGGCAAAAGCTTGAGCACATCAAATTTTTCATTTCTTTCATGAAACACCTGGTTAGAATTACTAATAGCTCTTTCCCTCTCCAAGGAAAAAACAAACATATGATTCAGTCTGAATTTCAGTGGCAAAAAACATTTCAGTTTCAATTAAATCAATTTATCAAAGATTTTTAGTTTAGATAATTCCAATGTTTATTTCCCATTCAGCAGAAAATGATGGGCAGTGCAAGAAGATATTGCTTCTGCAATTGAATGCATGAAATTATTATCACTCTTAGCATGGTTAAAGTCAGAAATAATGTAATTTGCTTTGCTCATTCTGAACCTGTGCATTTTCAGTAAGCCTGCTTTGCTTCATTTTTATATTTAGCCACAGACTGATAAAGTAATGTAAATCTTATTCAAGTGGATTAAATTCTTTTTAAACAAATCTAACAAGGTCATATGAAACTAAGCAAACAAATTACACAAATTACAGCAATAATATTACAGTTTTTGTAAGGACAATAAATAGATCTAGGAATTATGCAGAAAAAACCCACCTCATGTACTATTTCTATTTTTCACATTTTAAAAATAGTTCTGTCACTCTTGGAACCCCAAGTCTGAATCACTTGATTGCTCTGAACATAAAAATATAGATTTGGTATTTGAAGAAAAAAAAAAAGAGCAGAATGTGATTACAAAATAACAGCACAGTATCTAATTATTAAACTTAAAATTTAAGAAATTCCTTTCCATTTTATAACATGATGACAACCAATGTAAAAAAAAAAAAAACCCAAAGGATGTAAACTATGTGGCCTCATAGTTTGTGAGTACCAAAGACTGTAGTCAGGGTGTGGAGAATAATCCCATAGTGCACATGCAGCAATACTGCCCACTGGCTGTGCAAAATCCTTTAGCCTGAAGTCTCTCCTTAAGCCTTTACTTGCACCTGATTATCATATAATTTAGTAAGAAATTATGGAACCAAAGAATTATGTGTCAGAACACATGAAGAAGGAACTAATTTAGGAAAGTCTATATACAAGAGCTCTTCCTCTTCCATGTAAAACATTCTTCCTCTGTGCAATGATGAACTCCTCCATAAGCCTTTTTCCCTTAACTCTGCTTTTTGCAATCCCTTCTGCTTTTTCCCCAAATTTGTTCCTGAAGAAAGGAACATTTATATCCTGAAGAAAGGAACATCTTGCATTCAAGATTACAAATAAACCTAGACCCATTTGATGCTAGGCTTGGGTATGTTGTCTCCATCCTGCATAGGATGCATTGAAGCTACAAATTCATTCAGTTGGACGTAGTTCAAGTTCCTTGCAGATGCTTTATCTGGACAAATAATGAAGTCTGCACAAAAGTGTATCAGAGTTGGGTTAAGGTCAGCTCGTGGGTCAAAGTATATGCCCACATTATAGTCTCATACAAAGAATATATCAGCTGCTTTCTGGGCATAACTTATTTTTCCCCTTCATTCATACTGATAACTGACTATAAACCAATATGATCTCCTGTCAAGGGTATACTCTTCCTTTACATCAACCCTCATAGGCTGATACAAGTCAACACGGTGAAACTCTCTTGTAGGGATCAAAGAAGTCACCCACTGGATCCCAGCAAGCGCCAAGTCTCTTTCTCAGAGAGTTGTAAATTGCTTGCATGGAGCTAAAACATATTTGACAGAAGAGTTTTTAATTCATGGAACTAGGCAGGTGATCTACAAGATGATTAAAAACATCCCAGGAGGAAGGCAACTCCCAAAACTGCACTTATATAAAAAGACCAATGTTTAGACCATTTGCCAGATGGTGAGCTGTCATATTTACTCTTCTCAGAGATTAGAGTAGCAATATCAGCCTTTAAGCTTTGCCCCTCAGTAAGAAATACATATGTTCCCATATGGAGTAAAGTTCAAACAAGAAAATACACATTTCATTTACCCACAGTTGTGGCAGACTCTGCATAAAAACATGTTTTAAAAATAAAGACAATAACACAGCCTCAAAAATTAATGACTCTTTTACTCCTTTCTTTCATATAGGTGAGGATATTATTTGGCTACTAAATATAAGGTGTCTTTGGTAGTACCAGCAGGCAAGTACTATAAACCCTTAAAACAGTGAGGATCAACACCTCTAAGATGCCCCACTGGGGGATGAAGAACAATTTATCTCCTCCACTGCCATTTCTAAGAGCCTCAGACATGAGACACTCTTTAGCCTTTTCAGAGCTTTTGAGTGATGCACATTATGTTGGAATAGGCAGCTATTTTTTTCAGCCTGAAGAGCTTCTCTTCTTTGCTCCGATTTTAATCTGTCTCATTTCTAATGAATAACACCACTATGCTGTATTGTCCATCTTTCCAGAGAACGATTGCTACAATATCTCATATGCCAGGAAAAGTCAGTGTCTTGGCAGGCTCTTATTAAATACCTAAATTGAACAGCTCAGATACTCTGTCTTATTCTCTACCGTGTATCTGACAGTTAAGAGGGTATCAATAAATCTACACAAAGCTGGGTAACTTTGACAATAGAGGTATCCACATGTTCTGCCTTCTGAATGCCTGGATGTCCACTTGAAGCACTACAGATGAGCCTCAGACCTTAGCTATGGAATCACTGATGGTGAAGGTGAACTAGAGGATGTCAGCTCCCACCATCACAACATGACAGCGAAACTTGTTGATGCCTGTTAGTTTATGTGTCACTGAGACTGGTGCCACTTCCCAACCTGTTCAAGGCGCAAAATTTTAAAATTAATTAAACTTGACTGTTAGAATGAGAGAACATGTTCAATCAGTATTCAAAAAACCTATTGTACTTGGGAAATCAGATGGAAACTATTTCATTGAACTGGAAGTCATATATTGCAATTTTTTTTGCCCTGCATGCAAGACACAAAAAAGTTGGAAGCAGAAGTGTTATTGCTGGTACAATTCGTGCATGCTTAGAATTTTTAAGCATTTAAGTTGATGTACGAATGAATAACCTTCAAAATCCCTTTCTGTAAACACAAAAATGAGTTTTCAGATATCCATAAGCCTAAATTTACTTTTCAACTGTGATTAAAAGAGGCTGGAGTCAATGCAGTAGAAACTAAGTTGTTACTGGGAAAAATATAAAATATATTTCTGCAAGTCATACCAGATTTTTCTACTTTCCATCACATAATCATCAATTTCATTAATTTAAACTGTGTTTATGAAAATACATGGTATTTCAGGTAAGCAGATACCAGTTTACCTATATGAGGTTTACATCTTGAAGAAAAAAATTAACATATTTAGAATTGGATAGCTATGTTCTAACCTAATGTCTATTATGTCTATGTGTACCTAATGACAACTAACCTTATATTTCAGTCAAGAACAAGCAATTGTCTCAATAATTTCTCATTTACTGTTTTATTAATTTGTTTTGAAGAAGAAATCAAGAGATAACTAATATATTGTTAGTTGAGTCTTTGGATCTTCCCTATAAAACAACCCAGTGTGCTGTTGATGTATAGGAAAGCTAGCATCACACTGCTTCTTCTAACTTTCAGCCTAAATATACATGCTAACATGCATTTTTCTTGTTATTACATCAACTATTGGTTAAAATACTTCCTTCATTCAAAAATGTTGACTTCACTGATAACACATACTGGAGTCTCTTCAACCCCACATAAGAAATGCAAACTGGCTCAGACTAGGCAGACACAAATGGTTTCTTATGAAGATAAACTTTACCTATTAATACTTTAAACTTTCCAGCTTATATCTCTAGATTGTGGGAATAATAAAGCCCACTTGATTTACCTTACTCCATAACTTTTCCAGCTAGTTTCAGTAGTCTAGTCTTACACAGATCAATATCCGTGCTTTAATTTTGTTTGGGTTTTTTTTTTAATAACAGTTTATTAAGATTTTTGTAACCTGTTTTACAGATATTTAAGTATTTGAAGGATCATGGCTTTGACTGTGTGTCAAATGTACTTGTTGCTAGCAATAATTTGACCATCACCATTTAAAAGTGCTTTCTTCTGCTGTTCAATAATTTTTTTCATGGTCATATGCAGTTTAAGATTCATATCTTCTATGTCTAATTTATTCCTGGTTGCACTGCATGGTAATGCTAAAATACAGTTTTAATTTTATGAGATGCCAGGAGTCTAATAAATCATTATAAATAAGAAAAGGACGGTAAATTATTCTGCTATTAATTTTTTTCCTTTTTTTTCCCCCCTATAATTCATATGAAATAATGCAGATGATGCAAGCAAAGAATTCAATCTAAAATGTGTAATGAAGTTAATGGAAAGAGACTCGATGCTTTTGCTACACGATAATTTACCTTAAAAAGGTTCTGATTCTAAGCCTCAAGTTTTCACATTTATATCACTAAGACTGGGGCTTTAGGTACAAATATTAAGCCAGAAGCAACTTTCTTTACTTATCGTCACTATTGGGAACTACTAAAAATATTTACTATACACATAGACCTTCACTGACTTAAGCAGGACTAGGCCTTCAAAATGCCATTTTTTTGATCTTATTATGCAATGAAATATAATAATATGTCATTCTAACACAAATTTTATTCATTAGCTCTCTTCATAGGAAAAAAAAAAAATTGCCACTTTCTCTTTATTCCTCAAACAGCAGCACATACCTTAAGCTTCTTTACACTTGTGCAGGGATCATCGGAAAAACTCTCAGTATCTGAAATCTCGATGTCTTCACCATAAAGGACGCCAGTCAGATCATTCCTCACCTGTCAGAAGTTGAGAAAAAGGCAAACTAGTGAACTGAGATTCAGTGAGAAGGAAGCAGATGGATTATATTTATCACTGTAATGGCAAGTAACGATCTCGACGATTGATATGTGAACCCACCTATTTTTTTCAATTTTGCCTAAAATCTGATCAAGGCACTATTCCTTTATGACCATAATCTACTATCAATGGCTATACTATGCAAGAAGTCTTATTATGTGTGGTGAAAACTTCCCAGTGGGCTCCCACTTTGCATAATGGGGATGGATAATTCTCCTATATTTCCCAGGCTGTTAAGACCAAAATCTTTGTTGCAGCCAAGGTGATGTTTGAGACTCTATAAAAGGAAAAGACTCATCAAGGAAAATCTTATACATTCTCAAGTACTAATTTGAAACCACTGTCAGGTGGTCCTAGCATGAATCAGCAGAGCTTAGCTTACAACAGTTAGGGACTGATAAAGCTTAATGAACTCCTCTGTTCCCTCCCCCTCTCTTAGACCATGGAGCAGCAGTTGGTATAGTTTGCTTAAAGGTGACACATGCAACCATGTACCAACAGATTTTTGCACCTTTTTTTTTTTTTTAATAGTGGCAAGACTGTCCACTTTGAGCTGCCTAGTAGCACATAGAAGCCAGATAACATACAAAGCAATCTGGCTTACCGATTTAGGGGGTTTGTTTCATATAACTACTTCAAGGTTTTCTGCCTTAATCATTGATGGTTTTCCTCCAGCCACATGACTGCAAAACCAGTTTCACATTACTATTCCTAATAGATAAGCAAAAATAATTTTAGTCTGTAACATGATTACAGACTGAAATGAACAGAGTGGCACACCAATTTTAAGTTAATAAAATTATGATCACATTCATGGCACTGATTATCTATTTAATTTGTTTTTAATAACAGAAATAGGAGAAGTAAATCACAGTGTAAAACAGGTATCTCAAATGCAAACACAGAAAACAGAAGATGGAAATATATGGTTTTAAACATGAAAATGTAGAAGCCTGTATATCATATGCAGATACTTTCTGATGACCCTCTCTATGGGTCATTTCCTGACAATCATCACTACAACAGCTGCCTTAATTACTTTTTCCATGGCCTCTACATAATTTTATCCCTTTTAACCATGCTTTAAAATCACACACATTTTTACATTATAACCTTTTACAATTAAAACAAAGTAGACATATAAGTAACTTTTTATTAAAAAAATAGTTTATGTTACGGAAGTCAGAATGGTCAGCCAACCAAGATTTGAACTAAAACCTTTTATCTTTTTGTGATGCTACCAGTTTTTAAGCTTATTCTGTGAAAATGTATTCACTGACAAAAATGATCAGTAATGACTCCTTTTTCTGCTAGTTTACTAGTAAAAATGAATTATTGTTATTTTAGCTCCAACAATGCCATTAACTGCTCCTTACGATACAGGTTTTTCTCAGTAAAAAGGAAAACCCTTTTTCTGAAACAAGTCAGTGATACCAAAAGAAAACATACCTCTCTTGATCATAGTTCAGCTAATGTTCAAAATCCTTTTACCTAATATGAGGTTCACTAAAACTATCATTTGCTACTGACAAAAAGTAATATTTTCCTTAGCTACCAGCACTGTACTTTCCAAGTGAATGTCTTATATGCTTCTACCCCATACTGTCCCTTCTGTACAACAAGAACATTTTTAGTTTTAGATTTACTTTTCTGATATTTTCTTGATTTTCTGCTGAAACCAATTCTAGTCATTCTTTTAATCTAAAAAAAGACTAGTTTAACATTATTCAGCTACTCTGAGCAGAAAACATGATTTACCCAAATACTTTTCAGTAAAATTAGAACATTATTAACTTGAGAACCAGGATAAAAAAAATGCACATTAAATGTTATTAAAATAAGTTAACACTTATAGATAGGCTTCAATGATGGGCATAAAGCTGACAATTATAAAAATTACACTTCAGACTGTCTACTGATTTGGTGTGACTCCATTCCTTCAGAATCCGTTCATGAACTCTGCAACTGAAGAATACAATTACATGTGCTTGTTTTTTTTTTTTGTTTTTTTTTTTTTTTCTGAGTAACACGTATTTAAATTTAGCCACTGGGAAGTTTCTTTGAAATGTCCTGGCTCGTCTGCTAGAAATCAAGTCCTCTGTGGCTTTCAGAGCTCATTGAACTACTGATTAACCTCCCAAAAGACATACCTCACTAGAATTTTGTGCCAAAGAACTTGAAAAAGTTTTTGCTTCACTGTTATGATCATATATTTGATATTTTCCAAATGCATCTGTTGTGGAGATTTTGCCAAAAGAAAAGTGACTCTTTCCTATAACTCCTTCAAGATATTAGGAACTTCATAAGCATTTACAAGGTTTACACTTTTTTTCTAAAAGGCAATAGTTTTTTTTCTCCTTTCAATACTCTAACCACTATTCTGACATGTGCTATCTTGTGCCTGGACTAGGGGTATTAGTACTATATTTTCCAGTCTTTGTTTCCTCTTTCAATACTTTTTTTTTTCACCATCCTCAGGTTTTTCCTTTATAAATGCCCTAAATATATAATGGAATGGAAACTTCTGATTTTCTTTCTACAGAAGTTATTAATTTTTTTCAAATAAATTTAACTACAGAATCTTTTGATTTGGATTTGGGTCCAAAGTAAGAATTCTACAGTTCTACAGCTGCAAATTCCTGTTGCAAACATTCAAATTTTGGATGAAATTTGTGAAACTCAGAATGAAAAATGATGCATATTTTGTTTTAGCAGATGCTTGCAGTCCTGGAAAGTGTTATCACCAGCAGTATAAGCAGTTTTAGAGCTAAACAGCAAACATTTCATTCCACCAACTCCAAGTAAAGAGAATTGTAAACTACTATGCTTCTGCTTCTTTGCAACTTGAGGAATTTGCTGTATAAAGTTGTTACAAAAGTGCATAAGTTTTTGTGGGATCCACAGCTCCTAAGAAAATATTGCACTGACTTATAATGCAGTGTAATTCCATGTGATTTTAGTCCCTTGTCAACAATTTAATGAAGGTTGTAGCTCTATATGCTTATATCAACTTTGCATACCTTGAAGACAGCAATATTTTATTTTTCCAAAACAGGAACTACCAGACCTGATCATCAATAAACCTGGAAATTTTCACAAATTTTTCACAAATCACTGCTCAGAGATCCTAGTTAGTCTCTCAGAGACCCTAGGCCATAAGAACTCAGAGAAAAAAAACAATTTTAAAAAAAGACACTAGTACACTGCTCTGCCTACAAAGATGAAATCAATATTTCGCCAGACTACATACTTGATCTATGTGTGGTCAACTTCAAAACTTACTGGGGTGCAAATACATTTACCAAGGAGCAAGCTCAAAAAAAAAAACCAAAAAACCAAAAAAAAACAAAAACAAAAAAAAGAAACAAAACAAAAAAAAACAAACAAACAAACAAAAACCAAAAAAAAAAAAAGAAGGGTTTGTATCATGTGTAAGGGACACGTTTGTAGCAAGAAAAGGATGGCCCTTGTGCTTGAGGCACAAGAGAAGATGGGATGCAAGAAAACTACTTTTTTCCCCTCATTCTGCCAGAGCTCCTCTTTGATTCAGCTCGTGACTGAAATAAAGGTTTTAAAGTCTGCTACCAAGTCTGGCTGTATCTTTTTCCTGTGAAGTGGGTGGCAACAATACTTGCCTACCTCATAGCTGCTGTATCAGCTTCAATGATGTTTGAGAGGCAAACAACAAAGTCCCTGACCCTGCGCCTGGGAAGGAAGAAATACAGGGGTTTTGAGGAGCCAAGAACTTGCACTGCCAAGGAAGAAATTACTTTCTTTAATCTCTAACAAACTGAGAGTAGATAAAATAACTGAGTGGGTTGTAAAAAATAATGAGTCTAGAGGAGATCAAATTGCAACACTCTCGTGCTCTGTATCAGGAAGGATGGGTGCAGGTTTAAGGAAAGGAGGCAAATGTTGGGGAGCAGCATGGGCTGCCAGCCCTCTAAGGAAGAGGGATGCAAGTGTAATCACACAGCCCCTGGATGACAGATCTCACCAGCCAGCACTCCAGCAAGGGGAGCAGAACAGGCTTGGAGAGAACAGCCAGTTTCAGCCGTGAGTTGACACCTCCGTGCAAGTTCATAGCAATAAGGCAGGTCCAGGGCAAAGCTGGCAAGTCTATCCACAAGCCTGGGACAGGACGTGGTCTGGTAAGAACAACCTGGGTCAGACACAATCTGTGACTGCTGGGCAGATCCATACCAACAAGACAGGTCTGGGAACAAGCCAAGACACAGATCCAAGCCAACAGGGTCCACGCCAGGCATGGCTGTGATGAGAGAATGAGAAAGCAGTACTCTCACAGCTGCACTGGGGCACGGACTGATGGTGCCAGGCTGAACTGAAATAGGGTCGTGGGGGATGGGGCAGCCTTGGGGAGCTGGTCAGAAAGGCTTTTTGATGCTCTCAGAGCCCTAACACTGAATTTTGGTTGTTTTTTACTTCCTATATGAACTATGCATGATGATGCTCTGTGTACAATGTATAAATGATTCTGTACCTCACAAGTATACGAAAGTTGTACACATGTTGAACTTGTAGGTGAAATGAGATTTCTCACTTTAGTTGGAGCAAGCACCTGCTGACCAGTTGTAAATGCTGTCCATTTGACCACAGTATTTCATTTTTTTGCAAGTCCATTTTATCCTTTTTTTTCCCCTGCAGTAAATTAGTAGAGAAAGGAGATATTCCTGATGAATTGTCACTCTAGTGATGGTAGTTTGGATTCTGGGGTCTCCACTGACCAAGGCCTCAGACTAGGTTTCAAAATATGTGCTCAAAGGCACAGTTCATTCAGTTAATCCTAACTCTGCCAGTTATTTACAAAATAAATTTAATAATTTTTAGATTAATAATACTACTTTGCTTTTAACAGATATTTCCGGTGACCTTTCGGTTCACTAAAGCTGCATGTAAGTACAGCAAACTAAATCCTTGTCATTCAGAGTAGTCTAATCCTACCAGATGCTGACCATAAGAGACTCCTGACAAATGAGAACTGGTCAGACCAGATGGATTACACAGTCAGATATTTTACTGGGATTTCCTGCTGCCCAAAGTATACTGTGTACTTTAAAATGATGTAGTGTAGGAGTTTCAGTACAGAGTTATAAATATATGTGTACAAAACAAATGCTTAAATGATAAGAAAAAAATATTTCCTCACTACATGGACAAAATGTAAATCGTAATTGCATGGGACAGATTACAATTTCTGGGATTAGTAGAGATCTCACAATATATGATGCACTAGAAGCCAACACAATTATCCTTATTTTCATTCCAGTGAAACAAACACATTACTCACATTTAGAGGCGTAGAAGCATTGAGTGAAACTTATTTTCGAGAAACACTCTATCTGGATAAATTAGACACACTTTCATTGATATATATGTCATTTAGGGCTATAAAAATGAGAACAGGTGGTAGAACCTTATTTAAAGAAAAGAGACAATGTAAAACCAAAAGATGAAGAATAAATAAACCAAGAGGAATGAGTAAAATATTACTTTGTGTGTAAAAAGAATTGATAGGAATGTAGGGCCTTGTGGTAGAGGGATGTTAATTAGGGGACTTTAAGATGACTTACAAACAGTTCAAGTTAGAAGGTGATTTCTCTGCAACAGAAAGATAAAATCCATTCATCTTACTAAGAGGTGGATCACTTGCTATCAGGTACTTGAAGACACCAGCATATTAGGGTGAAATAAAACTTTAGCTAGGGAAAAAAACAGGGATCTGCACTATGACAAAAATATGAACAGATTAAGTTCCACTTAATCCACAAGGATATTAAGAACATGTCCAATAGGTTCAGCAGGACTTTGTTCAGTCTGAAAAAACAAATGCTCTTCAATAAGATTGGACACTAAGACAAGATAATATACAACTCAGTAGTACAGAAGAGAGGGGGAAAAGGCATGGTAAATTCCTTACAGAAATAAAATGTATAATGTATTGCCGAGCTATAAAGGCAAGGATTGAAAGTTAATGATATATGCTATAAGAAATAAAATCTGTGCACATGAGAAGTTCAGGAGGACCAATGAAGAAAACGGAGGAAAAAAATACGCACAAAATATAGTTCTGGATCCTTCAGTGTGAGACACTATCTACAACACTGAGGGCAATGTGGTTTCTGATGGCTTCCAGGTAAATAGGACAACCATCCTTCTACCAGTTTATCAGACTTGATAGGATAGCAAAATGAAAACAAAGGCTCTGGAGGTTGTAATGTTATACAACAGTAATTTTCATGCCTGGTATTATGAAAGTAAATAGGGGCCATATTGAGAATAGATTATTTAATAATTCATAAACCAATACCAGAAGTGCAAGTAATTAAGCAAGCATTTAGAACTGCTTGTTTATTAAAGCAAGGGAATGCAACAGGACTACTGAAAGTTGGTGCAAGCATTCAAGTGACTAGGAGTGCTGAAATACTCAACATTTTATCTTGGAGGGAATGTGGAGGCAGACAAGTAAAGGTGCTCTATATTATTAAGTGTGGAGTGTGGTCAGAACATTGAAAGCAAAATATAGGCTATACCTGCATCTTTTTCTGAAAAATAAATTTTCTCAGGGTTTAGAGAAAAAAACACTTAGAGAAATTAAAAACAAAACAAAAAAAACTACTTGGAATACATAGTAAAGCTGCTTTACATTGGTGAATTCGGTCTAGATCAGGAAATAAAAACAGAACAAGATGGGAACTCTCATGAAAGCACAGAAAGAAAATAATAAATCACAGCCTAGAAAAAGATAATTAATTTCTTTTGAAACACACACTGTTACATCACCCTCAAAACCATTTCTGTAGTACTCCTCATGTAGCAAATAGATTGTTCAACTACTGAACCAAAAATCAGGGACTCAAGATCTAATCAAATAATTAAAAGTGGACAACATATAGTAGTCATTAGTAATTTTTATATACATACATATTTGAAACACATTTACTATACTCAGGAAGAGCCTATTGACTAAAAGAATTCTAAGCAGAATTCATTGAGAGGGATAATTCAAACAAACATGAATGATAATTAAATATTGCTAAAGAAAATGTTATCAGTGAGAAAAGAGCTATCATTTAAAATTACAAAAGGAAGAGCCTTTATGTAGAATCCTCCTTGATTAGGCTGAATGAAAGCAACAGTAACATTTATACATTTACAGTCTCTTCATCTATGATGGATGAAATATTTTTTATTCCAACACTAACTAGGAAGGGTGTTAGATGGATACTGGCAAAGTTAATGGGCATTTTCTAAGGAATAAGTCTTCTCATCTATAAATAAATGCCTAGAACAGGTGAGATGAATTGCACCCTGGAAAAGCCTCTCTGTTTTCTCCATTAACTATGAATGGAGCCTAGATGACTCTCAGATACAGACAGCTGAACCGTAGCTGAATTCCAGGTCTCAGAATCTAACCTGTCTCACAACGGTGTACCACTGACATCCACCGAAACTTAGAAGCCCCAGAGATCCCTTACCCTAATAAAAGGTTGTCAGGGCAAGGTCAGAGCCAGTAGGCTGCCTTCCTGCATCCATCCTCAACCTGACCACTCAACAGCTGAGGGAGAACAAACACGTTCTTCTACTTGTTGGCTGGTAGAGGAAGTTTGTGCAAATCGAGAGGTTTTTGAAAATCTTGGAAGTCTTTATGTATCTGGGAATTTTTCTTTCAGAAAACCTGGGCTAAGTTTGAAGTTTTACCATGCACTCAGTTGCTGTAGCAAAGCTACAGCTGTTTACTAATGGTTTAATTACATCAGGCTCAGGGGACTATAGCAACATTTATGAAAACCTCTGCATCCAGGAGTAAGTATTGTTATCAACTGAAAACTATGAATGCAAGCCTCAGTAGGAAACTAAAAAAGAAAGAAACATTTACCGAATATAAAAATTGGATGACATTTAGAAGAAAGGGAGATTATAGAACCTGTGAGAATACAGACAAAAAGAAATTATTACAACCTTACTTCAAAAATACTCAAAAGTAGTAATCCACATTCCTCAGGCTTCCTAAGTGTTAAAAGGTCAGCAATATCAAACTTAGGTTTAATTCTGTTCTGTGCCTGAACTATGGGAATATTTGCCTTCATTATAACACACTGGGGTATTTGGGCTTTAGACATTTTAGGAGTGGAGATTTGGGTAAAGTTTGAGAACAGTTTAATAAAGCTTTTCATTAAATTACTTTCATGTGGCAACACACTGCTCCAAACAGTTTTGGTTAGATCAACCTTGTAACAAAAACCCCTGTGGTTAAAACAGCGTGAGTGTCTATTCCTTCTTTCAGACAAAAAATTGAAAAAAGACACCATTTTAGGGTCCAAGGTCGTCACATTACAATGTTGCCCAAATGATAATGCTATTATAAATAGAAAAGAAAATTTTACCATATGAATTGTAGCCCCATGTTCCTTTCTTCTGGAAAAATACAGAAGTTACCTTCTATCTCTTCTGAGTCAAATTGGTTCAGCTACATTAAAGAACTAAATTGGATGCTAACTGAAGAGATAGTACTGGGCAGAGACAAATAGTAATAAGATTTTAAAAATAAATATTCCTCTTTCTCTCCACTGTGCATCATTTACATTCAAAGAACCTTTTTCACTTGTCTATTAAATTGAGCCATCCTTTTTGGTTTTCTTAAGACTAGAATTCCATAGCACACTGTAGTAAGGACTGTAACTTTAATCCATTTGGAAACTAAATTAGAAAAAACTAAACTGAAGGTACTTGACAGTAATAATGCATTTCTTAGTGTTATGTATTGAAATTTCATATTAATGTATAATTTTCAAAAGTAAGTTTTTGGAGTCTTTAAAGTAGGAATAATTAGTAACTGATTAATTTTCTTCTGTCTCAGATGCTTACTAATACCATTCCTGTAATCACTGGGATTATTATTTGAGGAAACAACCGGTTTTACAAACCTAAAAGCCCACCTTCTGCGCATGCAAGCACAGCTGATCTGATCATTCTGTCAAAATGCTTCAGCATCAGCTCTCTGTGCAGACACCATATTTGCTTTATGCATTTTTATAATGCAAAAATTTAAAATAATTTTAGAAATATTTCAAAAGTGCAATTTTCTTTTTTTTTGCATCCTCTCTGTTTGTGGGACACAGCAAAACATCAGAAGCTCAGACCTTCCAACAAAGCAGGATTGTGAATGGCTATAATAGTTGTCACCAAGAGTCTGCACTCACCCATCTCTACTGTAGGAACTGAGAAGTTGTGAAACCTTGAAAAACTGAGATACTGTCAGTGTTACAAGAAATCTCTTTTCTTTCTGCTTTCAAACCCACAATCCAGAAGAAAGCTGAAATTCGCAGTCTTAGTAATGGCAGTCTTCATAATAGGAACAACATCCCACCCTTTGGATCTCCTCAGAGTACTCCATATTTCAAATAATAGACACTCTATCTCACAGGATAGCTGAAAGGCTACATAACCTAGGATATGTGGGGGAAAAGATCATCCCCAGGTACCAACCATGACTTTATTTACAGAAAGGATTTCTGTATATTCCATCTGTAAATCCAAACTGATGCCCAAGTCTGCTAACTTAGCTGTTACTCCATTCAGATCTACGTATTTTACATAAATTTTACCATGACCTATAGGATTTCTGATATCAACTTGATAAGTTCAATTTTATTGTCATTTGATGCTGCAAGAAAGTTCAAATGGCCAAAGACAATATTTTTCTATTTGGGAAATTTATTGTTCGGTGCAGTAACCTCTAAAGTGTCACTTCAGTGTATAGTTTCAAGAATGTTCACAGAGCCTCCCATGGTATTCATTCAATTAAGACATTTCCCTATGTCTTTTAAAGACATACTGTAGTGAGAGATTAATGCTACAACTAAAACTTTTGTAAGATGCAGCTGTTCCAGCCTTTAACCGCATGAAAAGTAAATCCCCTAAAAAGTATTTTCATCAGTTGTGGAACAGTCAGAATGCTTTAAGAATGAGTCCCTGATGTCTTGACTCTACTCAAACAAGCATACACATGACGGAGTATGCTGTCTCACCTGAAACTACTATACTATATTATTTTGAAGATAAGTCTTAGATAAAACCATGGACTTGTTAAGAAATTGTAGCCACTTACCACGTTACCCTCTCAAACAGATTCTACTAGCTAAAGATGAATTTTTGGTTCGGGACAGCACATGAATAAGCAGAAAAACAATACATAATCAACAACTATTTTTAATTAAGAAATAGAACAAGACAACAGATGTTCAAGCACTTTCAACAGCTCCAAACTCTTTTGTTTCTTAAAGCAGGACATTCATATGTAGGATTTTCTAAGCCAGGACTTGTTCAATAAAGGTTGTTAATCACCTCTTTGAGGAAGAGATATTAAACTTAACAACACTGAAACACTAATTTCTGCAGATTCTATATCTGTAGGAAGAAGCAGCAGTCTTATAAGAACTGTATGGCGATTATGCACCCTGCTCTTAATTGTTGTAGGAAACCTCACCTGAATCTACCCATCAGTGAACGCTTCCTGAAGAAACGTCTTTATTTTACTGCTCTGTTTGCAAACAAAACAGAAGAGAGGCAATCCTAGAAAATGTCAAAACCAAAAATGAAGTGGATCATGTGCAAAATTAATGGTATCTAACATTTAGTTAGCATGATGAGGCCACTGATGGTCTCACAAAAAAGTATAAAACTGAAAATAAAGTTGGAAAAATTAATAAAAGACCAGGCATACAATTTTAACTACTTATATATATTTTGAAAAGCTGCCATGCACTTGACACAAAATCAAAGTGTGATTTCTGGGAAGCACATGAAGTTGTTCCTGTTCCCCATTCCATATATGCAGCAGCAAGTTGAAGTTCAAAACTGCTTAAAGGAGTGTGAGAGAAAGTTGCTAAGAGTCTGCAACGGAAAAAATAATTGATGTTTAAATGGCACTCTTGGCAAAAGAGAAGCTACAGTAGTTGCTATCTCCCAAGGAGAAAAAATTTACAGTCTAGACTATTATTTTTGCTTCTAATGTCTCTTTCTCTCTCCCCCCCCCCCCATTTCCCCTAGAATCTGATAATGGCATTATCATATAATACAACACTGATTTTCCCAAATTCATCATGAGAGATATGACTGTCCTCTGCTAAAGGCTTCGGAGAGTAACTACCTCTGTTAAAAACACCAAGCAACTTAATAATGTGCAGAAGCCATAATCAAATTCCTCTTTAGAAAGCAGAAATTTAGGTGAGTTAGTTAATAGCTCAGTTAACGCATGCCAGTTAATTTAATCACGTTAATATATGCTATGCTAACTTTAAATTTAATTCACTTTTTAAGTTACATTAAGGTAAAGCAAGTTAAAGTAGTGCCACTGTTAGAGCATTTTCATTCTATTTTCTAGGACTACTAGATGATTAAACTTTATTTGGGAATTTGGGGATTATCCCTTGGTTCTCCAAGATTAAAGAAAATACAAAAACTATATTAACATCTTTTTTAATATTGAAGAAAACCTTGAAGCAACATTTCCTGCAATGGCGTATGACTGTTATTTCACACTTTATTTACTTCAGAATCCTCAGAAGGATGCCATATGGTGATGATAATTTACCGTACTCGAGCGTCTCAATTTGGTTCACATACTTCCTCCACTGAGATTTCAATTGTTGGCTGACGCTGTACTGCAGTTACCTGTGAAAAGTCCTTCTAGAAAAGAGATTTTCCCCTGGCTCTTGTATATATCTTCTTGAACCCTTTAATACCTTTGTTAATTGCCCTTTGACAGACTTCTATGTGCTGAGATTTCTTTCTTCCAGTATCTTTTCTTGAAACCTCCTAAAGCACAATAATTCTCGATATATCTCATATCAAGTCCTTTATAAATAAATTCTACACATTATTTTATGTTATTCTCATTGGGATTCTGAATAGACATTGTGCTGCATCTTGGCAGCTCTGTCTATTGTCTTAAGCAGCCTTGTGGGGGTTGCACTCATTCTTACAGCAACGTAATTAAAAAAACAAGGTGGCATCTTTTCATTTCATTACTTTCAATTTCTCTTTTTCTGCAGGCAAATCTCCATTATTAATACAAGCTACTTGGTTTAAGAAAGTAAAGCAGATTTTATCCATGATTGGAAAATCACACAAAAATATAAGCAGTTTATCAGTACTGTCTGAAGAAGACAGTAAAAAGACAAAATCTTCTAGGTTACTAAGAATTACTTGAAGTGTTTTATACTACAAATTAAGGCAGCAGTTTCAGTCTGTGTCTGGGTAACTTGTTGGAAACTTCAGGTGTTAAAATGTGTATTTGCTATGGACTGATGGTCATCTCCTTGACCATGTGTGCTCATACCTTTTACTGTTGCTGCCCTTGGAACTCACAGAACATCTGCAATCAGACTTTAACCTTCTATATCCCCACAAGAACTAACAACAATTTGGTATGAAAAAATGTTTGCTACCTCCATAAGCATATGTAATGCTTCCCTCTTAGGAAGGAGAGAATCCCTGTAGCATTATTCAAGGATACACATTTGACTTCACTGGAACTGAACAATCTCTTTAAAAATAACCTTTATCTATTTCTGAGTTTTATATAAATTGTATGTCATTTGTTACATGTTTTTAATTGGTCTGAAAGATAATGCCCATTTAACATTATACCCCCCCCCAAAAGAAACCCCAAAACCGATAACATAAATAGTCTGAAACATTAATCTCCCTCCTTTAAAACAGAAAGAGATCTAGAAGCACAGGTGATAATCCCAGTAGTCCACACAAGCAAACTCTGGCAAGAAGAAGCTGTACTGGACTGGGAATTAGGAGAAAACCATGAATTTTAAATTATGAATTTGAATTTTTAAATTATGTTCTCTTTTTTACAGAACATTTCTGTTAAAGCTCTGCAGGCATATTTGAATTTAGATATGTGGAGCCTGCAACCTGAATAATTTTTTAAATTGTCATCTATTTACTAATTTTAATCCTCAGAAAAGTAGGCAGGTAATATCTAGGAATGTAGGTCGTCTTAGAGCATTCAGGAAATTGACCATCCATCACTAATTTGTGTGAGTTAATGGTTAAATACTGATCCACTGACATGGAAGCAGATTCCTCTTCACATTATATGAACACATCAAAGTACGGGAAATACAAAAGTTACTGCTGACATTTGGGTCTAAGAATGTATATTAGAGAAAGGGGAATCCTCCCTCTTTCTCTCCCTGGCCTGATTCCCTATGTCACCAGATGATGTGATGCTCTCAAGTAATGGCTCTAAAGGAAAGGAGAAATGAAGAAAGTGAGAATCTTACAGTGCAGTGCATCTCTTAGTTTCCAATAATTTCTCCAAAATGCTATACTATAGAGTTTAACAGATTAATTTTCAGCTTTACAAGGGGAAGTGTTATGCAAGCGCCTTCATATGGCGTCAAGGTGTGAAAAGAACCTACAGGAATTGAATGGGACATCTTACTATGGTCATTTATCCTTGCGGGAAACAATGATATACAGAACAGAGTAACTTCTCCCAAAGAAGCTGTGCTGGATTCACGTAAAGGGTGGAGCCCTTGCTGCGAACATCTGTTTCCAAAATGTGCTCTCCATAGCACAAGTTTGCTCTCAAAAGCAGTGACTGCCTCACTCACTGTTAAAATGTCACCTTCATACTGAAGGGACATATAAAGTGTGTGTCTTTTTTTTTTTAATATCTACTATGGACAGCTCCCTTTCATCACAGAAAAAGTCAGCAAGTTTGTAACACTTGTTTGTAAAATAAAAATGTGTAACATCTTCAAGTTTGACACCTTTTTTAATCACTTCACCATAAGAAAACCAGTGAACTTCTATGGGGTACAGTGAATTTTCATGGTCATTCCCCACCACATTAGAGAGTAGTGTAAATATACTACTATTTAAAGGTATTTTTATACATAAAATTAACCACATCAACAGCACCCTGCAGGACTTCATACGCTTTTGGCTCAAGTTTCTTTGCTGCAAGAGATTGTATATGGCTGACACAGACAAGGAATTTCATGTGTGATGCTGGCTCTGCAACTCCCTAGAATACATTTTTTGTCCCAGTTGCTCCGTTAGTGGTTACGCTTACATGGTTTTTCCATAAAAAATTACTCTCATTAAAGAAGTCATTTACTGCCAAGAATGTATCTTCTGCAGTACATTTTTCCTTCAATAGCTTACAAAGAAGTACTTTTTTATCTATTTCATTACTGAAACAGAATCTAGCAAATACCTGAGACACATTAGAAACATCTGTACTTTCACCCAGCTGCACCAAACCTCCTACACAGCATGCTTTGTTTTAATATCTGATTTTCAACTTTTCAGCAATTCTTTATTGCATCTTTCAACAGTATTCACGGACAAAGGAATGGACTTTTTTGTCATATTGTTTTCCATATATCATTTCAGCTATTTTCACATTTCAGCAAGAAGAACAGGTGTTGCCCCAATAACGTGGGCCTTTTCATCTTTTCCTATAAAGAAACATCAGAATTTGCTTTTAAATATTTATTATGTTTAGTTATGTAAAGTACTGGACAGAGTATCACATGACTTTAAACATCACTTGAGGCTTGTTTTCACGTTCTGGATGCTTAATTTTTCAATGTCTTTCTAATTGCAGTGTCTTCATACATTATCAATGGCAAACATCTCAAGCCACAACTTTAGAGAAAGGTTCACTATTAGCAACAGTAGCTATTCCAAGTCATAATTTGGGACTTTTTTTTGGCTTACTTCTTGTCAGACCTCATTAGCTGATTGTTGTTTTTATCCATAACGTAGCTGATGAAAAGCTCAGACTAGCAGGAGAAAAAATGTCAGCTTTGTCATTTTCTTCTTGTTCACTTGTACTGGCATCATCAGTATTATCTTTGATCTGCAGTTGCTTTGCAGGAATCTTTTTAAGCCACTTGTCCATTTTGTAGTTTAGTAAAACTAGATAATATAATCCATAAATCCACTTAAGTGGTCACATGTAAACTGTAATACATCACAATATGCTGAAAGTGAATGAATGAGGGAGGATGTCCAACCCCTCTCAACCCCTCAACGTTGCAAAGTACCCATTCTTCCCTCAGGACTTCTCATGAACCCTAGATTACCATACGACACATGGGTCAACTAAATGCACCAGTGTCAATTTGCGTATTAAATATTAGTAAACTTTAATTTTTCCCCTTTTTTTAATAGAAAAAGAAACATAAATGCAAATTTAGCGATTTTCTTCCTGCATCCCAGTGGATCATTTTGCACATCCTCTGAGGCACTGCTCTGGGGATCCTTAGCCCTACTGACTCCTTTGCTGGGCACAATTCAGAGTTTGCCATCATATATCGGATTGCAGCATGGATTGAAGGCAGTCTGTGCCCACCTGAAAAAAGATGTGCACCTCAAGATATATGCCTAGCAAAAAAGATATACGCTTACAGTACCTAGAGTACTGCTAAAGTACCTATTCTCCCAAAAATGAAGATAGTCAATTCTATCCAGCTTTTTCCACTAAAAGCAATGCCAAGATAAAGCTCAAACTTTAGAGGAAAACTGTAAGATTGATTTGCAATTTGGAAATAGACTGTAGAGTGAGAGGCTAAATGAGGTCTATGATGGATTAAGACAGAACTGAATCTTGATGATACAGTCTGTACATGATAAATTACCTACTTAAGGAGATTTTCTAACTCCAATCTCTTTAATCTAGCAGACAAAAATATAAAATATAGCGTCTGGAAGTTAAAGATTAAATAAAACAATTTTTTTTTTTTTAATGTGTATTGTTAGACATTAAAACAATGAAAAAAATTTAGTAAATTTCCCAGATTTTTAGTGTTCTTGGGTATGAATACACGGGAAACAGTAGGTTTATACATATATTAATTAGATTCTGTAGCATTTTTCCGTATCAAACCAAGAATCTATCTGCATTTTTACTAGATATAACAAAGCTTTCATATTTTGAACTTACTGGCATCTGGTCTAACTCCTTCATTTATTTGTACCTCTATGTCTGCATTGTCAAAATGCTAATAAATTCCTGTACATAATAGAAATGGCAAGTTCTTTGGTAACTGCAAAAAGTAGATCTATTTAAGATCTACTGATTAAAACCATTAATGGCTTCCATTTCACTGGCAGCAACCTGAACACAGATGAATAGCATGATGTAGAGGGTCTGGATAGAATGAAGTTATGAAGTCAACTTTGCTCACAGCAGCCTGTGTGTTGCTGTGCTCTAAAACAGCAGTGATAACCCACGAGTGTTTCTGCTTTTACTAAAATGTGCTTGCATAGTGTCGAGGATTTCTCTCTGGTCTACTGCTCCCAAAAATCAGTCAATGGGGAATAAGTAAAATGTTGCGAGGGGACACAGCCAGAACAGCTGATCCAAATTGACTGAAAGGGTATTCCCCACCATACAATGTCATGGTCAGCAATAGAAGCTCAGAAAAAGATAACACTGTATTAAGATCTACTGGTACGTAAAAGGCTTTTTAAAGAAAAATACAAAGATATAATTTCCTTCAGAAAGGAGTTTCAGAAGGAAATCTATCAGTCTGAACCCCTGCAAAATAGAGCACATAATACTTTAGTCCAAAAGTATTGCATCAAACCCATGTAATGGAGGCTGACAGTATCTCAGCCTTAATAAACAAAATCATTTTTGAAAGTCCTTTCTGTCTTGGAGACAAGTAAGAACTTTTAATTTTGCTTGTAGACATACTGTTAAGATCAAACTTGGAATCTCAGATCCCACAGAGTTTAGCATTTGCTTATCAAGTAATTTAGCTGTATTTTTTTCACAGATAAAAGTTTGCAGCTAAGCGTAACTACAGATTGATTTTCTTTTGTTGCATTGCTGACTGAAATGCAAACATCTGTACTGTGTACACCTGAAAAGACTTGTATTATTTTTCCTTGCCTGTCTTTCATTCTTACATTGAATGTTACAGGAAAGAGGTCTTTCACTCTGATAACTGAAAATTAATGTGCATTTAGTACTTGTCTACAGTTTTATTTAAATTGACATAGAATTTCTACCATAGATTCAAAGGATATGGGAGCCTTGTAAAAGTTTTCTTTCTAGTAAACGTGAACCACTTCATCACGAATTACCACAGACTGCTTACTATTCATTCAGCAGAAGTGATGTTTATGTAAGAGAAATAAAAAGTACTCCATTTAATATCAATTAAGCATTTTCTTCTTACATAGTATGTTAAGCCAGTATTCAAAGTTCAGTATGTTCCATATTTCAGGCTGCCTGATTACTTCCACCAAACTCTGACCAATGAGAATAGCTGTCACAACATAGCAATTCTCTACTGTATTTTTCAGTAAGGGACTATAGCCATTTGAGGCAGGTGTCTCTTCACTCTGCTATGTTGTTCCTGTAGTCTCTCTTGTTCCTACCACCCTGCACCCTGTGCTTTTGACCCCTGCCTACCATCATCTCACTCAGTGTCGTGGTTTTGCCTTGGGTCAATTTGTTTTACACCCCCCACACAATTACCATTAGTAGAGAGAAGGTTTATGCA
>JAYRBT010000082.1:89786062-89804465 GCA_036023395.1 Myiotriccus ornatus | reverse complement strand
TGGGTTTTGTCCGGAAATCTACTTGGACAAAACCATTCACAGCCCCAGGGATGGGCTGGTGGGCAAAACCACGACACTCAGCCATGATAATCTCCTTCCCCTGTGGTTCCTAGATTAGGTAAACCAATGCAGAGCTGTAGGAATCAGGAAGCATCACCAATTTTTTCCCACTGAGACACCTCACCTTGGGGTGACAGAAGCCCGCAGGCTATAAATTATTAGCTTAGGCTACACAGCACTGTTCAGGATGCTAACATTACACAAAAAGGAATCCCAAACACAGATCAATTTCTGTGAGCAAAGGGAGCATTCTCGCCCTGTTCTCAGGTGTGTTCTCAGTTCATCATTAAAATTGAAACTTTACATAGGTCACACCCCATTAATACCATAAACTTTTAAGAGGACCAATTCTGAATCTAGTCTTCCCTTTAATAATGATGAAAAAAGTCTGTTTTATCAAGCCTATTCAGAATCTACCTTTACCTTATTTTGTAGTAAAAAATTTGCCTAAGAGTGTTGGTCAATAACATACAGGAATCGTGCCTGAGAGAGAGAGAAATGTGCAATCAGAGATAAATTTAAGAAAGTGATGGCAAGTATTTTCTGTGGAAAGAATTAAACAAGTTATGCAAAGCATTTTAACGAAACAAAGTTTAAGCTAAACAAGGCAGTCAAGGTAGGGAGATTTCTTTAGATTTGTATTTGTAGAGCTGCACATAGGGTAAGTAATTTCAAGATAAGTTAAAAGCTAAGACCAACTAGATTCCAGGTGAAAGGGTGTTGTGAAGTTCTTGCTTTCTGTCTTTGCATTCATCCTAAATTAATATAAACAGCCTCTGTGAACCCATGGATGATGGCATCCATCACAGAAACCTTCATAACAAATACCACAGTTTTTCATTTCAGCAAGATGGACAGGAGAAGCAAAGCTGGTCTGAGGGCAAACCTCAGGACTGATTGCAGAAGGCTGACAAGGTAACACAAAACATTTGTCTGTTCCACCAGTGCAAGAGCAAACACTTGCAATCATTAAACTTGACAGAGGAAAAACACGAGTTTTTTCTAGGCTGTAGGCAAATTAGTTTGCCAGTGCATCAAAACATTATACAGGCTGAAATTAAACAAATAAAGCTAAAGCTAAAGTGAAGAAAATGATTGGAAAACAAAATAAGAGCTGAAGGCTACACTGCAGAGTATCATAATCAAAAGATAATTCATATATTTCCCTCCTCTCCTTCTCCAGGGCATAGCATTTCAACGTGACATAGACAGGCCTACAATCTCTGGTACTGCAAGGAGTATAACTTATCAGTATAGGCAAAGAAATACATCAGAGTTGGGAACTTTGCACTCAACACACTGCATGAGCATGGTAATTTGGAACCATGGTAACCCAGGGGTCAGGTCTCTGAATTCTTACTGTAATTGTCAGAACTGGATAGAAAACCATTTAGTGAAAATGAGAATTTATGTAATTTTTTTTGTATTTTGAAAGAGATTTCACCCTCTTAAAACTCCTAACCAGTGATTTTAATGCTGGTATAAATTGCTGGTTTAGAGCCTTAGAGAGAGAAGATGTCTTGAAAAGACATGTGGACAGAGAGATGTCTTGAAAAGACAAGTGGACATATTCTTGATGAAGCTGGGAAGTGATGAAAATTACTTGAAGGACATGAAAGGCTAGGCTTTTCATTGATAAAGTTGCTTCAGCTGGATTCTGCAGTTCCATTCTGCTTAAAATTAGTATCTCATATACAAGAATCACTTTAGACAGATGAAGGGCACAGTAGACCATACCTCTACTATATGTGACCTCAAGAAGCATAAGGATCAGAGAAGGGAAGTTTTCAAGCTGGAGGCATGACAAGATTCAGAAGAGTTCAAAACAAAGCAAAGGGGGAAAGTGGGCCAAGTAAAGTCTGGAGAAAACATTCCTGCTTCCTTTTTAGTGACTGCAAACAAGAACTTTGTTGTGTCCTGAGCTTGAAGGCAAGAGGAACTGTGGGGGAGTGTGGTTCTATATTGAATAGGACATTTGTTTTATGCATAGATTCTTGCTTCTGTAGGAAGCCATGGTTTCAGCAACCACCATGCAAAGTACCACCCCTGATAGCTGCAAAGCATAGCCTCCCATTTCCCACAGATACACTTCGACTAATGCATTTTTCTAAATGCTGCTGTTTATTTACTTATTAGGAAAAGTAACTGCATCTTGGGGTGTGCAGTTGAGATGGTTTAACAGATTCCCCTAGTCCTTGACACCTGTTTGTCCTGTCTGGCAAGCTGCACTTGATCACAGAGTTTTATTAAGGAAGTTTTGTCATGGCTGTTGGGACCTGTTAATGCCATACATTGTCTCGCCTGTCATCATGAAGTTTTAGTTTCTCTCAGCAACCCCTATTTAGATTGGGGATGTAAAACACATCAGAACAAATCTCCACTATGTGTCTGCATGGCAAATGAAGGCACAGTAAAGGCACTTCTGCTCATGCACGTTACTAACTGTGCATATTGAAGGAACAACTAGAACAGTCTCTCCAGAAGAAAGACCAACATCTGCTCATTTCTCATCATCCAAACAACTGCCAACTCAATGTTCGTGTACAGGCTGAACTTTAAAAAGTTTTGTAAGTGAAATGTTCTCTACAACACTGTCTAATTCTGCTCCATATTCCTCCTCTCTTCAGTACATCTGCAATTTGCAGAATAAAATACAGGAATTCACCACCCACCTTCCTCCCTCATAACAGTGCAGAGCAAACATAAGCATTTCTTGTTATGGATCTGTTTAAGAGTATCTGGACATATTCCTAGTTTTCCACCTACACTGTACCTTTTTGGAATGGGTTACTCTCCCATTTATTACAGTACTGAAAGTACTTGGAGTTACTGACTGAAAAGGTTGCAGATGCCTGCCACTCTGTCTTGATGGTGGGCTGATGTAAGTTTAAATTCCTTTCAAAGGATTCAAAGAGAAGGAAAGAAAAAAGAGAATTTCCACGTCTTTGGTGTCTTCTTGAAAGACAAACTAAGACAAAAATATCATCATCGGCAGAAATAGCTTTCTGAGAGAAAGAACTGACCTCCATTCAGCCTTTGAAGTACAGACAGTAGCACTCTGGAGTCCAGAAAATTATTCAGGGATGCAAATTCTGTATGTAAAGAAATACATTTCTATAGTCCCAGAGGAAGGCTTTAACTTCCTAGAAACATGGCAAGATTTATAATACATGGGAATCTCAGTGCTGACTCTTTGCTACCTTTACTAGTTACTTGGTCCATGCCGTCATCTCTGATTTTGGGAATCCATCCAAAAATGATTTATCCACTAGTCCATCAATTGTGTAAGGAGTAAGAACAACTGAACTCCACAGGTTTTGAACCTAGGAATAAGAAGCCTAAATACTTTTTACAGACCTAGCTTTCTGAGTCTCTTTGAAGCTCCTTCACAGCAATTGCGAAGAGCTACAGAGAGGAAGTCAAGACAGCTACTGCAACAACATTTTTAGTGAATCTGACTACTATTTAACATTTATGTGATTTAGCTTTTGACATTTACAAAGAGGGTTGATCTCAAGTTCTTTCTAACTGTATTGAACACAGTCAAAGTTCAGATGTGTGTGCTGGAAGCCCTCATGCATTCATTCAGCCAGGCAATACTAATACAATGTCCAAGTAGTTTGTCTGATCTGGACTTTAAAAGAAGCATTTGGCAAAAATTAAAACGCCTTGAAGTGTAGCTTCAATTTCATAACAGTATGATATTTACAGTAAAATTTTCAATAATGGGGGTTTGATTAATTCTGTATTTTCTAACAAAAAGAAAAAATACATTTTTCATAAGTAGGTTCTCCATGAAGTGATGGAACACTGATTAAACAAATCAAATTTTTTTACTTGCAGAAGGAGCTCATGGTTAAAACTCTGATTGATTAGATCTAGGAAAGAACCAGGAAAGGACACTCTTGTTAAGAATGGAGTGTGTCTAAAATCCACAAGAATTTATCACTGAAAGGAACTGCCTGGGACAACCAGACAGTGGATACATAGTTTTAAAAAATCCACACATGGGAAGTCCCTTCATATGGTGTAGGCTGTAAAACATTTTACAGAACCAAAACTTAAATCTGCAATAAAATATTTAAAGCTACAGCTATAATGTTCCAAAGCAAAAGAATTTAAAAGGAAAAGAATTTGAAACCATCACAAATGTCTTATGGTCCTGCAACAGCTGGAATCTGTTTAATTAATATCCTAGAAATTCTAGTAAGCTTACCACATGTGAAGCCTACCACACTTCCTTTCTAATTCCTGTTAACAAGATCATTCAGACCATCCCTTATGATGATTTGTTTCTTTTTGTTATGGGAATTTCTTCACTCCCTGTGTCATCTACAACTTTCACAAGTTTGGAAGTTGTTCTCCCCAAAGTAATGAATTAATACAATTAAAACAATTGGTCCCAGGGCTATTCCTTTAAAAAGAAAAAGTAACTGGCAACTTCTTTATCCTGAAAATACCCTTTGCTGCAGTCTTCCCTCTGGCTGTGCTTCTGAACTGCCTTAGAAATCCCTGCACTGATCCTGTCCTCCCTATTCTGCCCAGGGCACTGTGCCAACCAAAATAAAATTCAGCTAAGCATTAAAATCCACTGTAGCAGTTCTAATAAATCAATTAGCTTATCATCTCTGAAATAATTTTCCTTTGATAAAACTATATTGTGATTTATTTTTCCTACCCTCTGCCTCCCTTTATATTATTTCCTTACAGACTTTGCTTTCCTGTATCGCACAGGGATACAGCAGTCTGTGCAGCAGTCTATGGGCTTTGCTCTGCAATCATCTAGGGACAAGGTCCGCATCATCAGGAAACTCCCAGGAACCCTCTGAGAAACTTCTTGCAGACACTACAGTTTCAATATCTCTGTACCCCAGGGTTCAGTAGACATTGAGACACCGTCTGTCCCAAATTGTGATCTCTGGCACCAAGAGGAAGATTCCTTCTCCACCTAAAGGCTTAAAAACATGGAAAAGATTCACCACCCTCGAAGTTGAAGATGAGCCATATGTGCTTTCAAGTAAAGTATCTGGGTCCCTTACACCTAAACCTGACCCTAAACCAGGCAAGACCACCAGGAAGAAGTGGCAAGAAATAGTAATGGGTGGCTCCCTCCTGAGGAAAACAGAGGACCTGTTCCATCTGTTCCACATCCATCTGTGGTCCTGACTTATCATCTAGGGAAGGTTGCTGTTTGCTGGGGACCTGGACTCAGGATGATGTGGAGAGGACGCCAAGGCTTGTCTGGTATTCTATCACTCCCTGCTGTTCTTCCGTGTGGGCACCAATGATGCTGCCCGGAGCATATCAAAAGTGTCCTCAAGTTCTGGGTGCAGTAGTCAGGGGCATGGGGGCCCAGGTGATGGTGTATTTATTCCTCCCAGTGAGGGGAAAGGCTGGGAGGAGGAGGCAGCTAATACATTCCCACAGCTATTTGTGGGGCTGGTCTTGGTGAGAGGGTTTTGATCTCTACAATTACGGAACACTCCTTGTGGATCAACCTGCTTGGGAGAGATGGGATCCTTCTCCCTGAGTGAAACAAAGTTATCTTTGCCAGTAGAATGGCTGATCTGATAAAGAGGCACTTTGAACTAGGAATGAAAGAGGAGAGTTACCACAAGCCCTGTGAGAGAGTGATGGGCAGGGAAGGTAGATAAGCAAAGGGCCTGGAGTCATGTGACTGAAAAGGGATCACAAAAACAACAAAACAAGGTGAAGGTAACAGAACATATTTTCTACCTAGACTTCAGCAAGGCCTTTGATATTGTCCCACAAGATTCTTCTAGAAGAGTTAATAGAGTATGAGCTGGAAAAGTTGGCAGTGAGATGGACTGAAAACTGGCCTGAATGTCTAGGACAGAGAGTGGTGATTGGTGGCATGAGATCTAGCTGGAGGCCAGAGGGTACCCCAAGGGTCAATACACTTGAATTTCCTGTTCAATATCATCATTAATTATCTGGATGATGGGGCAAAGTGTACCCTCAGCAAGGTTGCTGATGACATGTAACTGGGATGAGTGACTGATACACAATAGGGTCATGTTGCCATCCAGAGGGACCTCAGTAGGTTGGAGAAATGGGCTGACAGGAACCTCATGTTGTTCAACAAGGGGAAGCACGAAGTCCTGGGCTGGGGAGAAACAACAATATGCACCAAGACATGCTGGGGACTGCCCAGCTGGAAAGCAGCTTGGTGAAAAAGTACCTGGTAGACACCAAGTTGAAGATGAGCCAGCAATGGGCCCTTGTGGCAAATAAGGCTAATGGGATCCTGGGCTGCATGAAGGAGCAGTGTTGTCACAGCAGGTCGAGAGAGGTGATCCTTCCCCTTGACTCACTAGTCAGCCCATACATGAAGAGCCAGGTCCAGTTCTCAGTTTCTCAATGCGAGACACATGGAGACACTGGAGAGAGTCCAGTGAAGGGCCATGAAGGTGATTAAGACACTGGAGCATCACTCCTGTGAGGAGAGGTTGGGAGATTTGGGACTGTTTAACACAAAGAAAAGAAAGCTTGATAGGCAATCTCATTAATGTGTATTAATACCTGAAGGGAGGATTAAAGAGGATGGAGCCAGGCTTCTTTCAGTGGTGCCCAGTGACAGGATCAGAGTCAATGGACATAAACTGAAACCTTGGAAGTACTATCTGAACATCAGGAAACACTTTGTAACCGTGAGGATCACCAAGCGCTGGCACAAGTTGCCCAGAGAAGCTGTGCACTCTTCATCTGTGAAGGTACTAAAAGTCTGCCTGGACATAGTCACTTCTAATTACTTACTATTTACAATTCTCACCTAAAAATTACTCCCTATTCTGTAACTGAATGTGCACAGACCATTTCCTACAAAGAAGGACAGATGAAAGGCTAAGGTTCTATCTCTCCAACTTGTCTCCATTTCCTATATCATAATCCTAGGATAGTCCCATAATCTCATGGCCTCTAAATATTTACCAGGACTCAGAAGAATCATGCTGGATATAGTACTTCAGTAATGTTCAAAACCTCTAGAAGTCCCACCAGCAACTTTTCTGTGTTTTGTTTTCATCATATTGTCATATTTTTTGCAAACAACAAAAGGAATTCACCATGGCAATACTCTTTCCTAGCAAACAGAAATACCTAGATCCACTTCATGCCCCACTCCCTCCTCTCAGATGCGAAAATACTTCTCAACCCTCCTCTCCCCTGCCAAAAAAAGTCCTTCACAGTCCCACCATGCAAAATCTTTACTCTGCACTTTGAGTGATGTCCAGTAAGTCTCCATTAAATTTAAGTTCCCACTTTTCCAAAGGACTTTAGAACTGCAGGGGAAGTTATAATCCTAGAGATTGAGTCATCCTGAAAACGGAAAATTAGCTTTGGACAGATGAGCTGATTCACAACACAGTGAAATGACTCCTAAGATCAGTTGCAGCAGAGAAGGCCAAAACCTGGGAGAGGGGCAGAGGACCGCCCCTTTCATCAGCAGTCTGCAATTATAGGGAAGTAAATAAAACATGAAACTGCACTGGAAGCCAAACTACATGCAGATCAATCTGTCTGTTCCAGACAAATGAGAAAAGACTGGCCAGCTGTTAACATCTTACATTCTTATTTCTCTGGGAGACTGCCTGACTGAACCACAGGCTACAGCGTGGTCCACACCACTGTTTCATTAAAGATCCCCACTATAACACTGTAGCACAGATAATCAGAGGGTGGATAGCACTGTACTAATAACAGTACAGACACATGTTCTGGACATGACTGGGAATTTAATGACAGGGGAGATACATGTTCTGGGCATGACTGAGAACACATGAAAAAATCTTAGAATAGTGTTAATCCTCATCTTGTACCCTTTCTCCTTTTCCTGTAGAGCAAATTATTAATATGAAAAGAAGGCAGAATTGTGACTGTGTGACACTACGTATGTTTTCCTACATTTCTAGCTTTAAAGTCCAAGAGGGATGACTGTGATGTCTTTTCTCAGGAAAAGTATCTCTAGCCGTACAAAGGTTCCACTCTCTTTACAGGTCACAAGAGGTTTTGAAACCTCCTGAACCTCAATCCCAAACCATCACAAAACCATCTAAAACAAGAATGAATACAGAGAAAAGATGGTATAAATCTGTGTTGGATACAACTAGAATAATACAGAAACAATCACATTTCTTAGGAAAATATTAGGTTGCTTTTATAAAAAAAAAAAATCAAATTAAATAAATGCAACTATGAACAGACAATAGGACAGAGAACACATAAACACACTTAAACATTATTCTCATAACCTGAGATAATTCTAGCTTTAATCGTTCATAATAAAAGTGATAGGAAATAGACATATTTTTCGAATCAAACTCAAGTAATGGCCCTACTCCTGGACATGGTAAATGCAAGCAATTTAACAGCTGATTTATCTTCTTGACCCCAGCACTTGCAGATTGCTTTTCACAAAGAACAGATTCTGTTAAATTTGCATGCTTTTCTGGGAAGGTTTATCATTCCAAAAGACATTCAGTGTCATTCCAAAAGACATTTCCAGGATTTTAGTTTAACCTCTTAGCAGTCAAGACCCTAGATTTTGAGAAATTGTTTCAGAGACAGATATTTCAGTGAAATAAGCTTATTGTCTTCTGATTTGGGCAATATCACATTTTCCTACTATTCAACTACATCATGTGCATCTCTGTGCCCACTTTTAAATTTTATCATTTTGCCATTGATTTTAATATGAAAATATCCTGTAATTGCCTGATGAATGGAAGCTAATTAAAGACCAAATCAAAACTATTGTGTAAGGGAGGATGCTTGCACTTTAAATCACCATTTTGAATCACATTTGATCCTTGTATTACCCTTCTCTAAAAAAACCAAGCACCGAAGAACATAAAAACCCAAAACAGAAATAGAGTAATGTTGCAATATAAGCAATAAAATTTCAGTGCGCAATGTTAACATCTGTTACAACTAGCATTGCCCTGGAACATTTTTTTTATATAATCTAAATAGGATTTTTTTTTCTTTAAATATGTCTTGGTTTCAGATAAAGTGAAGATTTCATATCAGATCCATTAGGAAACTATATGGAATTCCACGCCACGAGGTATTAGAGGTATAGAAGGTACTGATCATTCCACTCCTTTATCTTGTGTTGGAAATACCAACCTATCACACATGCACTGTGTAAGGTTTAAACATGAAAGAATGGTGACTGGTTCTCTAAAAAACTCTTAAGTTTGGTTTACTTTTGTTCAAGGTGTGAAATTTGACAAGGACTAATCAGTTCATGTGAACCCTGGGACCTCTTAGGGTAATAGTGGAGTGTTAATCTTCAGTGCCAGTGACATAACCACACAATACTACCACATAGCTCTAATTCTCTACCAGGTGAATTTCTTCACACCTAGAAGTCTACATTATATATACATAGAGTCATTAAAAATTGGTGTCTCAAGCTTGTTTTCTGCCTGAAATTTGGAAGGTCAACAGATATCTCATTTGTTTTCCCTGCCTAATCCCTCTCAGCCACTCAATAACTCTCTCATTGCCTCTGCTTATCCACTGAGTTCTCATCATAACTGACCACTAACTCAGATCCAAATTTGTAGACTCCACAGTAAGAGAGCAAGACTACAATAAATAAACTTCTAGATTAACAGTACTTCTACCCTGCTTTCTCCAGAGCAACAGACATATACTATGTTGAGAAGATTTGTTTGTTAGCTGCTTTTCTTTGGAACAATTTTCTTTTTTCCAGTATTACATTTTGTGGGATAAGACTTGGAACTGAGATACTGAATTCTTTCAAGTTAGGTAAAACAGACCCTGATAACCTGCTGACTTTTTCAGGTGATGTCAGTGTACAAAATGCATCACAATCTAAAGAAATCCTAAGAGTGTTAATCATATTTGCCAGGAAGAGTGTTATTTTGTCCACTTAAAAGATTATTTTTTATTTAGTTTCTGTCACCAAGGTATTTTTAGGTTATTGAACTCAATATAGACTGGGACAGAGTCACAAGAGAAAATATTTTATCTTTTATTTTTCATATTGGTAATCTATTTCATTAGCTTGCTGCAAACTTCTCATTTCTTGTCTTCTTGAAATCCCACCTACACTGTTAAAATTACATTAGGAGTTCTCAATATTTCCATGAAGAAGCAGAGAAATCACATAAAGAGATGATTATTAAGAAGTAGAGGAAAAACAAAGAGTCACTTGAGATGAACAGAATTTAATGTATTTTAAATACAATCCCAGACAAGATATTCAGTGGGAGGAAACCATATATTTTTTAAAAAAAACTTAGGAATATCATGAATATGTCACCAAAGTTAAAATGCAGTTTCACTGAATTTTAACATGAGGGGATAGCAAAAAGAAGCATCTGAAGCCAGTCTAGAAGAAGTGTCCTATCATAAAACAAGGAAGACAGAATCCCTCTTAGTGTACCAGTGCAATCAAGTGCAAACTTTCATTTTGAAACATACTATGAACAAAAAAAAGTATATAAATAAAATGAACAATATGCAAGAAACAACAGAAAAATACTAAAGTAAGGTAAACTAGAATTACTGATTAGCATATATAGCATTATCCAAAACCCAATACACACACAGTGTACATTTTTCTGCTTATCAGTCACATTCTGAAGTCTTTACATCTTCTACAATACTGGTGGCGCCCAACAGTTTTGACTTATTTATGGTTAGGTATAACTTCATTCTCTTGACTCTTCCCATTGAAGCACGAAACATAGCAAACAACAGACCACAAGAATATTGCTTGGTTTGCCTCATTCAAAATACAGGTAGTGCCAAACAGCACAAAAATTGGTGGCACCAGTCGCTGCATAATGTCTAATCAGCTCAAAGTTCACCTGGGAACTGGAAACAGGACATAGGCAGGACTTTTCTGAGAACTGTGTGTGCAACAGTGTTGTGGTTTAGGAACATTATTCTCCAATTTAATGCTTCCAATGAAACCACGTGCCACGTGCTCAGACTCCCCAGCCCCCTCCCCTGCCGTGGGCTGGAGAGGAGCATCAAAGGCACCAAAGGTAAAGATTATGAGTTGAAATAAGAACTATTTACTGCAAACAGCAATGAGATAAAAAAATTAACAGTAACGGCAACAATACTAATGACAGAGGGTACAAAAAAGAGGTGAATGATACACATGGAAACAAAAATACTTGGCCACTCCCTCCACCACACTACATTGACCTGGAAAAGACTCCCTTTCCCTGGCCCTCAGCAATGACGTGAGGTGGTAAAGAATAACCTCTATGTCCCAGCCATAGCTCCTCCTGGCTACTGCAAAAATCAACCCTGTCTTGGCTGGAATCAGGACAAACAGCTACAACTCTTCAGGATTGATAAACATTAAAGTTAGCCTTGCTTTGAGCAGCAGGTTGGATGAGAGACCTCTCAAGGTCTCTTCCAGCCTCAATTACCCTACAGTTTTATACAGCAAACACTTTAAGCTGAAAATCCCGAAAATGTTTTGTAACCTCATTTATAAATCTTTGCCCCAGAATTAACTTTTGAAACAGAATCTACTCCCAGAGGATGAGAACAGGGCAGCAATCCATAAAATCTAGGACACAGAAGCACAATAGGTATGAACCTGTCCTACTTAAGTAAAAGAACTGATGAAGTGTGTATATTATCCTTACACCAAGTCAACTTACACAATTTAAAAATTAATCTAATGCAAGGGATATTTCTGGTTGTACAAACAGACTCACAAAGGATGCTAACAATGAGCTGGGGTATTGGTAGCCCTAGAATTCAGGTCACTTGAAAAGTCATAATCCTTGGGATCCAAGTAATGCCAAGAAAGGAAGTCTTGAGCCACACTAACAGTATGAGATATATAGGTATTGCCCATGTGCTTTAAGAACTGAAACATTAGCATAAACTTCTCCATTTTCTCTACCTGCCCCTTTTTTCTCTTTGTGACCTGGAGAATAAGAAAGATATAACACTTTTTAAATAAGAAAGATATAACCCTTTTTAAATAAGAAAGATAAAATTTACCACCAAGTAAAATGAAATGAATGATAATGCAAACTCTTGGCAGAAAGGGTTACCAAAGGAAACAACTGAAATAGAAGTAAAAAATCCTCTGTGATTTTGGCCTGCAGAGATATATTGGAGTAAGACTGATAAGTCAAGCAATTGAGACAACTGCGTCATTACAGGGCAATGTAAAACAAAAAGTTTTATGACTTTGAGGAGCAGCTAACTTGCAGAGAAGTTAGATGACCTTAAATTATTCAAGACAAAAGATCCAGCTAAGGAAAAATGTGATCAGCCTCCCCAAAAAGATTAAGTTAGATGGCAGTTGAAGACTAAACTACATGAGTATGAAGTCCCTATACAACAAGAACAAGAATAGAGCATCTATTCCTGTATGTGGTTGGGTGGCAGGACCACTTCAGGAAATTTAGATAGATATCCAAATTTTTCTAGATTAAGAAGAAGAGATCTGTCAAACTGATACAGTCTTTCTGGGACATGGAAAAATGAGAAAGAGAACTGCTCTGTCTTTCTGCTAATATTAAAACCTCTCGAGTTAGTACACAGGCTTCTCTAAAGATTCCATTAATTTATTTCTACTTATTTTATTTTGAATGAGAGTAACAGAGATGACATTCAATTACTTCTGATCTAGGGGTTTGTAATGCATTTTCAGTATACATAAGACCAATCACATCCTAAACTCAGTGGTATTTTACAATAAGAGAGAAGTTTTAGATACTTTCTAACTTTTTTGTCACTTTCCAAAAAAAAAGTGTAGTTTTGCCTGATGTTTCATTAGAGGGAAAATTATGGTTTCAGTGGATGTCAGCACCAGGAAGTCACTCACAGGCCTTGATAGTCCTTCCTCTGGGACTTTCACTCACACCTTTAGTCCTGTGTTTTCAGTTTCTGCCGCAGACCTGTCCAGCAGTCACTAGACCTCATCCTGACCCCTGGAATGATTTCCCAGCTTGGCCTTGGACCTGCCTCAGTGCTATGGACTTGCCTGACAGTCTGACCGCTCGGCTGATCCTGGCCTCGATATCTGGGTCTGACTTTCTCCCTTGCAATGGGGCTGGTCTCTGCCCAGACATCCTGTGCTCTCCTGCTCTGCTGCTCTGCTGCTGGTGGCTCCCATCCCTCACTGATCCCAGACAGCAAATTAATTATTTCCTTCAGTTTTTCCGGTGCCTTCACTGTCTGCATGGGGAAGAGAGAAACTTTGCATAGAACTGAAAAGGAAGGATTGAGCTCTAATCGTTTTGAAGACCCAGGACTCAACATGCTCTATAATAAGAATTCAAGGAAGCTTTAACTAGATCTTGCTTTACCTGAAAGTTTTAATGAATCACACTAAATTGAGTTTGCAGTCTGACACAGAAGGTTGTTGCTTACCTTTCAAGAGGAATGGAAAGGCTTTGAATGTAAGTGCAGCACTCTTGCAAACCCTTGAAAGTTGCAGTTTTAACTCTTCTTAAGTGACCCTGGCAGATATGAAATCCATCCCTTTGTCCCAAAGGAAGACCAAGAATCCCTGTGTTGTGTTTATTTAGTCTTATCCTAAAAAGTCCTACAAGAGAAAGTTTAAAAACCCTATTCTGTCTATTTTACTATTTTACACTTCTAATCTTTCTCATTAAACTTGTTTCCAGATGACTGGACTCTTTTATAGATGTCTTTGATCTACTTCCTTCTTGAAGATGATACTAGACCTGATGTTCCAACTTACATCTAAGGAACACTAAGTAGCATTTAAGTTTACTTAGTGTGTCATGTCAATTTTGCATTGCACTGGTGTGGTGAAATGAGAGCTGTTTGTTTCTTTTCTACTTTTCACAAGAGGTCAAGCATTATGAACTTCTTGACCCTTACTCAGTTTGTGGTTCATTGTAGTGCTTCCCATATCTTTCCCTGGAGATCTGCTGCCTGGATAGTAATTTTTTTTTTTCCCTTAAATATTATTTATATTAAAACTTTTATCAATGGGCTGCTTTTGGCTGGGGTAGAGACCTTTTCTGCTTTTTGTACTACCACACAGTCAAGAGAGTTTGGGGTACATGGGAGGTTGGCAGGAGACACAGCTGGGTGAGGTGACCCAAACTGACCAAAGGGATGCTTCATACCATACGACATCAGGCTCAGTATATAAAGTGGGGGGGAGAAGGAGGAAGTGGGGGACTGTTGAGGTGATGGTGTTTGTCTCCCCAAGCAACCATTAACACATAATCGGGCCCTGATCATCTGGGGGTGGCTGATAGGAAGCAGTGAAATTAATTCCTTGTTTTGCTTTGCTTGTGCACATGGCTTTTGCTTTCCCTATTAAGTTGTCTTTATCTCAACCCATGAGTTTTCCAGCTTTTACCCTTCATATTCTCTCCCCAGTCCTACTGGTGGGGGAGTGAGTGAGTGAGTGAGATCTCTGTGTCGGGCTTGGCTGCTGGCTGGGGTCAAATCAATATCATCCTGAAACCTAATCCTGTCCTCTGCAAAGTACTTGCAGCTTTTCCCAAGTAGGTATCAACTGCAATTTAATAAACATTTTCTCTATCCCACTGTCCAGAGAAAACCTTATCTCTTTCTAGAGAAAAACCACTTGACAGAATCTCATTCTTCTTGTTTGACAGTAAACCACTGATAACTACTCACTGAAATTATAATTCCAAGACAGAGAAGGGTAAAGCATACCGTACTTTTTGGTGACTTTTAGCTTCAGCATTTGTTTTAAAAACAAATATTTGACTGACCTGATGTCAATTAACTTTGGTAGCAGGAGTATTTGTTAGAGACTAGACTGCTCTTACAGTTATCTTCACCAAGATCAAATTTCTCTACTTTTCCTTAGGAGCACTCTTAACATTTTTGTAAGTAATAAAACACCACACTTATCACTATCACACCTCTTTGAGACCTGTTATCTTGTCATAGAGGGAAATCAGATTGCTTCACAAGATTTATTCTGGACAAATCCATTTTTGTCAATGTTTAGTATTTTTTATCTTCTGTGTGATTCTAAACAGATTATCTGCTCAAGTGTCTTTTCAGGAATTAAATTTAGCCTGACTGGCCTATAATTCCCCGAGCCTTTATGTGTTTTTGGGAAAGACAGACACAAATGTTTCTTCCCTCCCCCTACAATTTATTTACTTTTTATCCTTTAATTCTTGAAACTCATAAGAGAAGAGTCTAAGATTTCTTAAGTATTCCACAGCGAACTAATTGTGCAAGCCCGTTTGAAAATATCTGACTCATCTAAGCAGACTCTAACCTGTTCTTATCCCTCTTCACTAGTTTTAATTATGCTAGTCTTCAGAACACAGTCAGCCTTTTTTAAAATGAATGCTGAGGAAGATAAAAAAAACAACCAAACAACAAGGCATGCCTCTATTAGTTTTGCCTCTCTGTCAATTAATGGGGTGACTCTTTCCCTTGTCTTTTTGTGACTAATTACTGAAAGCATGTTTTCTTTTACTCTATTGTTAAAACGATGTTTAAGTCACTTGGTTAATACTTTACTGCCATTTCTATGACCAAAATTATGCTCAGGGTGGAACTTGGCAGATTTTGTGGGTGCATGATATGTGATCTTAATAGTTCTGTGGGCTTCAGTCATTTCTGCCTCAGTAAGCTCCCCCAATATTTTCAGCCATAGACTTACCAGATTTTGTTCATCATAGTTCCGACTGATGCTTAGAATAAATCAGAGCACAAAAGGAGCATAACAAAATTTGATTTATTCTCTCTTTTATGTGAGCCAGCATCAGGATACAAGCCTCCTTCAAAAACATACACTTTTGCAAGTCAAAGACCATAAAGAAACTCTGCACTTGGGTGCAATGATCTTGGATGTAAAAAAACAGACATGCATAAACATGGGTAGATTTTTATTACAGACAGTCAAATAAACCCCACAAGGGAATTAAGCTTATTCAGTACAGCAAATGTGACCTACTAAGAGAAAGCCAAACAAGACTGATACAGTGGGTCTGTTTCTTTTTACTTAATTGCTGTTTATATAGGAACTAACTCCTTAGAAATCTGGTATTAGTAGCTCTCTGTGTGTACCAGAAATTATGGAAATCTTACCTCAGAAAACCTTGGTAAATCCTGGGTTAAAGTTCCTACTCTCTTCCAGTGATAGTATTTGAGTAACTTCAAAATTGCTGGATTCACTGCATTATCAGATGGCACTGTCCGGAAGAAATAAGGATATTTTTTCTTATCAGCCAGCTCTGGGGTTGTTGCTGCAAATGAAAGCTGGGAAAAAAATCAAACAAAAAAAGAAATGAAAGTCACCACGAGTTCAGTTAGAAAAAAAAAAAAACCCTTTGCTTTTCTCAGTGCAACAAGACACAGTCCGTGTACCGCTGTCATGTAGAGAAGTTTCATCATCATACAGCTTGGAAGTCCTACAGCACCATTTACTTTTAAAGAGATTTTTGAACTTTAGTTCTATAATCCACCGTCTACAAAATTAAACTAAGGAATAGTAAAAGTCAGTGGTGTAAAATCCTTTGTTTGAGATCATGCATTTTACACATTGTACAGATCAAGAAGGCCTAAGGGATTAAATCTCTATGATGAATTCACCACCAACTGCTCTTCATAAAAGTTGAAAATAGTTCCAAGAGGATATTATATTCTCAAAGTCTTATCTATCTTTAAATTACTGGGTGAACCTCTAGTAGCACTTCTTCCTATCTTCAGATGATAAAACAGCTCCAGGTAGCAGAAAAAGAGAAAATAATGTTAGCCAAGGCTGCAACTCAGAAGTTTACTCGGGTTCCAGCTTTGTGCACTGAGGCAGCTCCCTGTGGTTTGTGTTATGAAAGGGGACTCAGTGGCTAACACACACCTGAGAACACCAGAAATTTTTCGCGGTTTCACAACTGTTGTAACAAAGGAAAAGAGGAAACCTTTCAAAAAATACAACCAAAAACTCCAGAAAACTTCACCAAATTCTTCTGCCCAAGTTAAATGTGGCATATTTTCGTGAATGATTTTCAGGCACATTCATGACTAGAATGCCTGCGTGTTCACTTTATGGAAGCAATCCTGTTCAGAAGATGCTTCTGGTCATTCCCTCCAGTACTTTTTAGGTTGCTAGGAAATTTCTTCTCAAGCATTATTTTTATTTTTCAGACAGGCATAGTGGTTGAGGGGTTTCTTAAAGTAATGTTTTAATGCAAAATGGTTTGACTGGCAAAAAAAAAAAAAGCTCCCTTATACAGTTACTTTCAAACTCAAGACAGTCAGAAAATGTAGGTGAATTCAAGTCTATATAAGTATATCCAACTTTAGCATTAAGATGGCTTCCTTCGATCAAGCATTCAGTATATTTGGATTACACATCCTTTTTGGAAATTCAGATACACAAGTTTAATCTGAAATAAAAATTCAAGTATTTTCTTCATGTTTATAAAAATTTCGATGTAGCCTACCAGAGAGAGGACTCATTTTCTCTCTGATTTTAGATTCACGAAGAATATATTACATTGTTACAATGACCTGAATTGAGTTTATTTTTCTAATTAAACCCCCTAAACTCCAAACAACTTAAAGTGTGCATAACTGGACAGTTTATATTATATCATTCAAAATAGAAGATTCTTTCTCTTCACCGGTCAGGGGCTAGAGAATATTTTTTAAGACCTTCTACTGCCATATAATTCTAAGGTAAAACATTTTTATTATAGCAACTGGTGTTCTATTAGATTTCTTGAAAAAAGTACAGCATGAGGTGCTGTATACTGTCATCTTAATTCCCATAAGGGAAGAAGAATGAACATCTGCCAGGTGGACAAAGTCAGCTTTTCTGTTGAACATCATTCATTCACTGCACAATGAAAGTGGAAATAAGAACGTGTATTTCTGACTGAGAAAGAGAGAAAATTTTACATTAGAAATCCAACCTGAAGAGGAATACCTCTCAGCAGCCTAGCTGCTTGCAGCCTGCTGACTGCAAAAGACTTGCTTTGCAAGCTATTATGGTTTTGGATCAAACATAATTTGATTGATCCTTAGGAAAAAGAAGTAAAGAGCAACACTAAAGTAACAGTAGTGGCAAAAAACATCACCAAGGTTCACCTAACTCAGGTTTCAAAGATTAAATGGTAGATTTTTCTGACTGATAGTACAAGGCTCCATGGTAACGAGAAGCATCTCTATACCTGTGAGCTTGCTTTAGGATAGATAATGGCCAGTCTTCGCGAACGAAGAACCGGGGAAGGTCTTTACACCTTCCAGCCTGCGCGTTGGACTTTTTAGGTGAGTTCCAGTGTGCGCAGAACTGAGCCCACCCTTTAATCCTAAGGTTCATCTGCCGGGGCCAAGCAAG
>JAYRBT010000082.1:89686907-89785495 GCA_036023395.1 Myiotriccus ornatus | reverse complement strand
GAGGTCCTCAGGACGTAGATGGATTGCCTTATAGGGCTAACGAGCTCCATCTGCCCAGGGAGTGGCCCTGACCAGGACTCGAACCTGGGTCTCGGCGGTGACAGCGCCGCGTCTTAACCACTAGACCACCAGGGGCTCCCGCTTTAGGATAGAGATCTGTGATATAAGCAAGACAGTTCAAATCCACCCTTTGTGACTTTTTAGTGACTTACAGTGCCTAAATTAGTATCCTAATTCCTTAAATTTCCTTAGAAACAATGAAGCAGAACCTTATTTTTCTTCATTGCTTACAGAGAGTTGAAGAAGACATAACAGATTTCTCAGCCATGTAAGGTGAGATGAGACGAATTCAGGTTTAAGAGTAAAACTAATGACATCTGAATTACAAAAGAACATTATTCTTCATTTTCTTTTTGAATAAAGTCTTTATTAAAATATAAAATAGGAAAATTTCATGCTCAGACAATTCTTGAATTTTAAGATATGTCCAGAGGCCTTACTTTCAAGCATCACATATATCATGGTTGGTCTCATTCTACATCACTTTGACATTTAATAAGACACTCATAAGAGAAGGAGAAATATCCTGAAAAAGTTAAGTCATTGAAAGCCATTAACTTTTCCTAAAATCATCTCTGTAAGAGTTTGGAACATGCAATGAACTTAACCCAAAAAACACCAGCATTCAATATTCTGTTTTGAGAGTGACAAAGAGGAAAAATGAAAAACCTCAATATGTTCTAAAAACTGGTAGTGAAAAAATCATGTTAATAAATGAACTGACACGAGGTAGACTTGTGATTTGATATAGCACAGCTATACAGAAATATCAGGAAAATATTCATAACTAAAAGTTTATGTGATAAAGCAATTAAGATCATAACACAGTCCACCTACACATGCATTGAGATGGTGCAGTCCTTTTTAACTGAACAAAAATCCTCTGTATTTTACGTCTATAGTGGTTTAGTCATGGCTGATTTGAAACTTGCAGCCTTTTCATAGTTTCTTTGCTTCATTCTACATGACAGAAAGCTATTCTGCTTTTACTTACGGAAATCTCTTTCTATAACTTTCAGTTATTTAGTGAAAAATCTGGATGAAGGGCAATCATACTGCTCATATAATTCTCTACAAAACACAAAACTATTATTTTTTACTTTACTGCATTTTCAATGCAGACATATTCATGCACTGCTAAATTTTTTTTTTACAGGTGCTTATAGCTTACTCTCCAAATTCAAGAGGACTGAGAGTTTAAAAGTTACAGGCAGGATTATAACTCAGCAACAAATGCCTGTGGGGTGTATATGATGTAATTCTTTCATAGAAAATTATTTTATGTAACTGCTAAAAGTTGATGACCAAAAGTGAAAGGATGAATGACAGGAAAAAAGGGTTTTCTCAAGATTCTACAAAGCGGAGGATGCAGTGAACAGCTACCAGGTGATACATCATAATTGCGTGTGGTGTTTGTGTGTGTGCTTACGTAAACAGGTTCTATGCACATGAGTATGTAGATATAGAAAAAATATCACTCATATATTTTACATATATATCAGTTTGAATACTGTTAGAAAAAATGAAGTTACCTCCTAGATTATCTCTGAAAAATCTTTCTTTAGAATATCTGCTTTCAATTTGATACAATCTGTGAGCAACTGTGTCTGAACTTAAAACTCCTGTATGTAGGGAAACATACATAAACTATGACTCAGAAGGAAATCTCTGAAATGAAACATTTTAAAACTCTGATATGGAAAATAAGGTAATATTTACCGTTCAAGTAAGAATAATAACTATAGCACAATATGAGAATCAAAAAGACCAAGGTATAGGATAGACTTTGGTGGACTTTGCTGAAAAACTGAAAACTATGCAGAAGGATTTTATTAAAGAGGTTTTGGGGTATATGTTTTGAGAAATTAAATTTTCTCAAGAATGATGCTAGCTTCATAACCCTATATTAAAAGAAGTGTGGTAGATTAAACCAAGAACATCAGTTTGAAGCACTTTCAGTAAAAGCAAGCATGCTCCTGTTTAAGGAAGTAACGGTGCATTTCCTTAAAGTCAGTACAAAAGCAGGAATGGTAAGATGATAAGCTCTACCATTCAGCAGGAAAGACTAGAGTTCCTTAAGAAAGGATAGTGCAGGGATAGGTGCAATTGTGTAAGAATTACAACGGAAAGCTAGAACTCGTTTCGCTTAGCAAGACTGCAAAATGCCTTCGCAAACCAGTTAGATGGTTTTTTTCTTCCTTCTGCATTTCAGATAAGATGCAGGGAGAAGCTGTGAGCAAGCTCTGTCTCTCCCTGGTATGCAGAGAGATAATATGTTTGCAGACATGTACAAGGCCTCCTTAGGCCAGGGGGAGTGGGATAGGAGAGAGAGAGAAGATACAAAAAGCCTTGGGGAAGGTGAGGCATTGCCTTTTTCCCCAGGCCCAGTGTGTGCAACATGGTTTAGAAGTGGTCCTTGCATCTGAAATAAACATGGTTTTAATCCTTCCATTGCCTTGGCGTTCTTATATATACAGAATGCATATATTTCATATAAGAGTACAGAAGTTGGAAGCTGGAAGGCTGAATGAAGCCACACTGTTGTCCCAAGTACTTCAACGGGAAAGGAAGCCACCAGAAATGGCAAGTGATCTTCTGGTGTTCAGATGTTTTATTATCTCAAGGAAGCATTTATGTTTAATTGTTGTCACTGTAATATTGTACAGAAGTGTGGGAAAAATAAAAGAGCAGAACTATCCCTGGGTAACCAGTCACTCTCATCTAAGGCAACAGGTCTGTTCAGGAGTTAGACTTGTTTAAGAGGACTGTATCAGCTAAACTAAATCAGTAACAGAAACTCCTAGCAAAGTTATTGTAAGTCAAATAAATGAGTAGGGCAGGAATTTACACTCCCCTCATAAAGCAAAGAATAGCTGGTGGAGTAGAATGGTGAGAGGATCAGGAGTATCTCCCACCACAAGCTCACCAGCAGACCAAAGAAGGAGCCTGTCACCCAGCAGAAGGTGCCAGAGCACTCCTGCCACCTGCCTCTCCAAAGGAGAAGGCTGTGAAACAAAGCTAAACACTTGGAGTGTTATACATATAATGGAGTATTATCCATTGAAGGGGAAAAAGAAAATGAAAAAATAGCACCTTAGGTAACAGCGTAACCTCCCTTGAATAAAATGTCTTCTTCTAAGACAACTGATTCATGTTTACAAATGGGGGAAATCTGCTGACTGAGCACCAGAGAGACCAGAGAAATCAGCTTAATTTTCCTGCATTTCTACATGATGCTTGTACAAGAATTTTATTAATGATCTCTAGAAATTAAAATCTGCCCCTGTTGCTGCAAAACTAGTCCTCATAGAGAGATTTTTACATATGCAGATATCACCTTTATTTCCTGCACCTTTTCTAATAAGCTAAGTTATGCTGTTAAATCAGGAAAAAAAAAAAAAAAAGGAAAATGCAAATAATTCTTTCCAAAAAAAAAGGCAGAATGTCAGAAAGCTCCATAGAAAATACTCTTACAATGGCACAGAGTTGCACACAGAATCGTGTCATAGGAAAATAAATAACAAGGACAAAACTCAGGAAGATGATAATAATTTGCAGAAATGAGTACTTATAACACCACACATCACTCCCTTGTGTGCCTTGCCAGGAACTCTTATGCTCTGACAAGCCTGTGCCAACAAAAATAATACTCGAGTGCAAGCATGTGATGACTTGATGGTCCCAGGAGCTAGAAAGACCAAAATGGAAACTAATGAGTAATGAAGAGTTAAAAGATTTGCCTGCCACAACTCTTGAGCATTAGATGATGTCACATAATGAGTGAAACAATGCACTCTTAACCCAGAGATGGAGAACAGATTGAAGCATAACAATTAAACTGCATTTTCAATGGAAGGGTAATTATAAAATATAAATATTTAGGTTAAATGTTAATTTGCAGTAACTTTACTATAAAAGCCAAGTTTTCCAGATGTGCAGTCAAACTATCACTGAACTTGATCTTGTGATCTGGTGAAGTCATGAATAAATTTTAATATCATAACAGTACCTGAAATAAGAAAAGAGTGATATTTATTCAAGAAGAATATTAAAGAAAATCTTAAATACATGATAACATGTAAAGAAAAAAAGGAATATATTAGATTGCTTCTTCCCACCTCAATTCACAAAATGTACCATTTAATTAACTTTGGTGGATGACTTAGAGAAAAGGAAATAACATTGCAAAGAGGGTTGCAAACACCTATATATTTGGAAAATATTTTAACATAAGGAGCTAAGTGCAGCAATTTCATTGACAGTTGCATTGCAGAGATCTTCAAAGCAGGTGAAAGAAGCACAAAGTAATAAAGATCAAGAAAGAAAGATAATGTTTCCTGACAATTTACCTGTACAACTGCTGGTGATGAGTGTCTGTATAAAGACAGCAAAGAAAGAGGTTCTGAATCGGACCCAGGAATCAGAGTGGCAATCTCCCCTCCTAGCTATGCTCTAATCCTGATCCCCAGCTAGCACAGGTAACGTGCTAACATAATTTGACTAATGAAGAAAATATTAATATTTCAGCTTTTCCAGCAGTGGTAAATCAGTTACATTTTTACCTGTCATATAATACTCTTGAACAAAAGCTCCAGAGACTTCATAATTCAGAACATTTTATGCATTGGACAAACTTCATTGCTATAACAAATAAAAGTAATTATAATTAAAAAATGTTCTATTAACTCTGTAAGGGCTTTAAGTATGACAGTTACAAGAAAAAAAAAACATCTGGGAGAATATCTATGATGGCTCGCTAGTCAATACATGGGCAAGATGCTTCATTCAAATGGGAACATGAAAATGCACACTGTATCAAACACACTGGACAAGAATCTATCTCATGGATGAACATCCCTCTCACCATCCGTAACACATTATCCATGTGATTAGAGCTACTGTTCCTTTTAAAATCAGATGTTTTGCCAAACACTGCTACCCAATATCATCTGTTGTTACCTTCATTAATTCTGTGTCTGAAATTGCTTCCACTGACAGCCTTTTGGCACCTGGGAATTTCCAGAAAAAGCATTTCCAGCTGGTCTCAAGGTTGGAATGCACCCGCCTCCATGCTGATGGCATTTCAGTGAATTAATCCAATCACAATAAGTCTGATATTCAGCTGCATTCTGCTCTGGAGACATTTTAGGAAGCAATTCTGGCTACTGAACAAATGAATATTTTTGAGGACAGAAACTGGTTTAGATAAAATAAAATCCATATGAGAAATACTTCAGCTGAAAGATGTGTGCCTGTAGGTTAATGGGAAAGGAGCATTCAATCCTCTCTGTTTCCTGCTTGGGCAGCCCAACCTACTCCCAGCATAACTTGGTAGGACCTGCAGATGTCTGAATGCAAGAAGTCAGGCCAGAAAATAAAGTCTGGTCTTTTGATGTTAAACTTTTTTACTCCCATAAAGTCTGTGGGTTATGATAAGGAATAGTGATTGAAGCTCTGGGGTCCCAATATAAGAAGGATGTGGACCTGCTGGAGTGAGTCCAGGGTAGGACCACAAGCGTGATCAGGGAGCTGGAGCACCTCTCCCAAGAAAACAAGGGTAAGAGGGTTGGGGCTGTTTAGCCTGCAGAAGAGAAGGCTCCAGGAAGACCTTATAGCACCTTCCAGTACCTATAGGGGCCCTGCAAGAGAGATGGACTTTTTACAAGGGTATGCAGTATAGGACAAGGGGGAATGGTTTTAAATTGTCAGAGATTAGATATTATGAAGAAATTCTTTACTATGAGGATAGTGAGGCACTGGAACAGGTTGCCCAGAGAAGTTGTGGATGCCCCATCCCTGGAAGTGTTCATGTCCAGGCTGGATAAGTCTTGGAGCAAGCTGGTCTAGTGGAAGATGTCCCTACCTATGGCAGGGGAACTAGATGATCTCTAAGGTCCCTTCCAACTCAAGCCATTCTATGATTCTATGAATTCATTCTCAGCTGACAGAGTTTTTTTGTCTTCAAGTCATGGAAAGGACAAACAGTCGCTGAAACTGTAGCAGATGTACTGAAAAAAAAAGGAAGAAAACAACCTAGACATCAGCATTTCTGCTTCATCTGCCTCTTGAGCTAAAAGAAAAAAGAAAAAGTTAAAGGAATTTCTAGAAAAACATTTCAGATGAACAGAAAATTTAATACTTATTAGTATTCAGAGCAAAATAAAGTTACATATCAAACCCAAGTCCAAACAATAGGATCCATTGTAAGTTCTAATAAATAGCGCCTAACAAACCTAATGCATTCACCTTACTTCTGAAACATGGCAAGACGGAGCTATGCAGAATGTCTTTCAGTTCAGCGGTTAACAGTGCAGCCAGTAAAATTAATAGAGAATTCATGGTTGAAGTTTCAGTAAGTAGTCAAGTGAACATGAAGCAGAATCACCTCAAACAGATTTTCCAAACCAAATTCAAATTTTATCATTAGGCTTAACGTGATTCTTTCACTATAAATCAAAAAGAAACAATTGTCATCCCCTTTTCAATGCATATTTCTTCTGACCATAGGTCTATTAGAGTTTGAAGCAGATCTAAAAATATCAGTAATTGCTTTTTCTACACTCCAGAAAATATTTTCAGATCTACATGAGACACAAATAATTTACACCTAGCACATATGTTCTATGTTCTGCCAGAGGCTGAACAGAGAATTGAAATTAAATGGCAGATCTACTGAAGTTGCTGCAAATTTTGTTTCCAATTCCAAACAGAATAAAAGACAAAATCTGTTGAGTATTTTCCATAAATGGAACTGTATTGCAAAAGAGGGTTGTATATCTTTGTCCGTCACACTCAGTTGCTTAACATTTGGCTACTGGCCTGGATTATATTAGAATTCAACTTCAAATCCCTGCTGTCCTTCAGCCATGGTATTGTTGTTTATCCCAAATCAAGCTGAGTTTCCTCCACTCATACTCTTGCTACCCAAGTTTGCTTGTTTTTTGTCTATAACAGATTATCCCCAAAACTGAATGGAAACCAACAACTTCATAAAATATTTTACCTTTACCTTTGATAAAACAGGCTTTATTGTCATAAACTATTAAAAAAAAAAAAAAAAGAAAAAAAAAAATCTTTTCAGACCTATCCACAGCAATGTGTTCCTGGCTGGCTGCCCAAAACTATTATCATTCTATTAGTATTGCTTGTTAGATTTCATCTAGCTAACACATGCTAAAACTACAGTTATTCCGTCTACATTTGGATTTTAAATATCTGTTCTATTATTTTTTTTTCTGCCTCTAAATGATGAAAGGGAGAGGAAAAAAACTTCCCCAATATAAAGATACCTTAAATGTGTGATATGGGTATGTACCATACTGTTCTTGTGAGCAAAGGAACCCTGCACTCTGTTGGAAATGGGGAGAAGGACCATTGGTGGGCTTTAGGTTGAGAATTTCCCAGTTCTTCTGTGGAGTGGATGCTCTATTATAGCCCCAATTCCATCCTTTCCATCTTTTATTTCTTTTACTGGACTACAACATCCTAAGAAATAAGGCAGACCATGTTAGCTCAAGATTTAGTTTAATCTTTAAAAAAATAATTTTTCATAGTCCTAAATTGTGAATTACTGATTTGTTCATTTCCCCATTCATCGATTTCAAACCTAAGCAAGAAATCCCAGATTTTTCAAGCTAAAACAGGTGACATCCTCCCATATGCAATACACAAAGACACTGTTTATTCTCAACATAACAGCACAGCTTAGAGATGACTTATCAGGTCCTGGGAGCAATACTCCATCACTAATTCTGTACTTGGCCTGGGCTAATTCGCCTTTTCTTTCAGCTCTGTAACTTCTCCAATATCTCAGAGCTGCACGCTGCAGTTACATCCCACCAGAAGTGCTTAGAGAATAGTCTGACATCAGTCACTTGAAACTGTACCTTCTCTAATAATGGATATAGAAGGGTTATGCTACAGAAGTCAAGGGCTTCCTGGAGGGGAGATGTTGAAATAAAAACTAAACTAAAAAATAATTAAAATAAAAAATCAGGGAACTTTCTCTGCCAACAGACTGCCAGCAAAATAAATACTGCTTGCCCAGCAGCAAGGGCAACTTGGGTTACGTTACCACTAAAGACCTTCAGCTGAAATGTCAATCACAATTATGATTATAATAGATTTGGCATTAAAATGTCAAATGTGTCGTTGATCTTCCTTTAAGAAATAACCAAGATCATGCATACTTTATGCACATTTTTCTTAATCTGTGGTCAGTACAGATTTTAGTAAGATTCTCTAGATAGGAATCTACATGTACAAAACCTTTCAGTAACATATGCAACTAGGAAATGTTCATGCAGATACATTCAGACAACCTAAATCACAAAGCTGTCATAGCTGCATTCTGTGTTTTTTGATCTATAACTATGAGAAGTCGTAAAAAAAAAAAAATCTAATGAGGCATTGTAATCTATTTTTATGAAATAAAAAATATCAAACAGTCTTGGTCCAAGCACAGTTACAAAGCAAAAATTCCCTCCTGAACATCACGGAGGAAGTGGAAGAAAGCATGAGCGTTTCCTCCCAGTGCTGATGGCTGCAGGACATAAGTTAATCATTGCCTGAGTAACCCTCAATGTGGTTTTCTCAATACCTATGCCTTGCAGGTCACTTCAGCAGTTACTATTAATTTAATAAGTGTTTCTTTATTCCTGCATTTGATTTTAAGTACAGTATTTGCCCCCGGTCTTTGAATGCATGCTGGGTAGAAAGCATTAACATTATCTACACCATTTAAGATTATGCACACTTCAATTAGATCTCACAACCACTTTTCCTTAGTTGCTGCCATCATCCTAGTTCCTGCAGGCTGAAAGTGGAATGTTTTCTCTAGACCTTGTTATCTTTTTTGTCACTTACTCCATAAAACTGCAATCCTATCTATTCCTGAAAAATATTCCTTATCGATCTGCACTTCTTACAGTATTTTCCATAACTTCCATCCATCCAGGTGAGATAAAAACTGAGCTAAATTACTCCACATTCATATCCAGTACTAAGCCCAATGTAGCCTTAATTTTTCATATGCAAGCAACAGCTTTGTGCTTTATCTTTGTCATGGAGCCAGGAAAGTGCTTAAGAATATAGTTTAATTTTAAATATTTCAATAGTTTTATTGATTTGAGAGAAGGAACTCATATATGGAAACTCAGACATGCATTAGAGTTTGCTTCTGCTTATTAGTTTTGGAAGGCTGCTTTAAATATCATCTTTCCTAATTCAATCTCACGTATTTCATTATTTATTACTCACTTCTATGTGCAGTGATTAACTTGTAATTTGCGAAGTCGCTTGCCTCTTCTCAGCCCTCTCATTTGCGACCCAGTGTTTTCTGAATTGCCATTTATTTTTATACAACTATTCTGACCAAATTGTTGTCATATTTGCACAGGGTTTTTTAGTTGGATTTTTAACACACATCCTATGGCTTTGTCTGCTTGGTCTCAACAGTTTACTGACTTGGGCATCTGTTATTTTGGGTACTGCTGAGTTCTTTTGGTCTTTTTCAAACACTGCTCTTGGACATATTCCTGACAAATGTGAACTTGTCTGCTATTTTTGCTGTCTCTACATGGGACAAACTAATGATGGGACAGACAGCAGGGAAAGCAAAAAGCATCTGTGGCAGAGGTGACCGGTGTAATTCTGAAAAATATAAACTGTTAATATTCAGATGGATATTTCAGAAATTAAACTGGTAATCTGTATTGCTTTTCCTAAGGAATTACACTTTATTTCATGCTAATATGGTTTCACTATGAATTTTGAAGTACCTCCTGCAGTTCAAATAATGTCAGCTTTATCAAGAATATATATCAAGAGATGCATTAACAACAAATATTAATGTACTGTGCATCTGGGTGAAAAGCAAAACAAGATTCATTATATTCACTGTCTTTTTTACAAGCAGATTATTCAGAAATTCTCTGAACACTAAAGTTCTTTAAATGAACATTGATTTTTTTTTTTCCCCATTTAAATATAGCTACTAAAGAGAACTACATCTTTGAGAATTGAGACTCCTGGCATATTTGAACATTTATCCAATAAGAAAAGAGAAGGTAAACCACAAATGACAGCATACCTTTCTACTTGACTGAACAGTAGTAAAAATTAAGGTACTTTTCCTTATATGCATATGCTACTTTCGCAGCAAGTTCACGGGGACCACTAGAAATTAATAAGGCATTCTTTTCTTTTTTGCTTTTGTTAATTTGTTTTTCATCAGATTCACCCAGTTTACTATCCATAAATTACCAGAATTGCCAGATTTGTTTCTACCATACTAACAGCTTATTTATTCTCCAACTTCCTGGACTCTGGTTTTTTCCCTTGTAGAGAGATTCAGATTACTCTGAGCAGAAAAGCATGACCCAGAGTACAGGTAAAGAATGACCAGAAGGTGACCAGCCTTAATACAGCCTCTTGACCGATTCCAAAATAAAGCTCTAAAGATAAAGAGCTGGGAGGAAACCCTGTCAGGATATAAGCAACAGCACGAGAACTGGATAAGAGACCACGAGAAAGACGGACAAGAGAGAACAGGAGAGGTGCTGTTCACAAGCAAGACACATTGTAGGGAAAAAAAATAAACTTAATAGATCAAAACAAACCACGGATGGACTCCATGTACAGATAAAGTAAAGGAAAGGAATCTTGGCCTTATTTTTATAATCAGTTGAAAGCTTAGCTTTGTGAGTACTTGGGCTGATTATGCACACAGAAGCATCTAACCAGCTGCACTGTTACATGTCTACATGTTCAATGAATGTACTTCAGAGGTCCATAGCCACTGAAAAACCTGTGTCACTTGGATGTCAGAGATAGAAAGAGAACAGCATATGCTTTCTAAGACTTTTCTTAAGCTTACATGAGAAATTTTACATACCAGTATATTTAAAGGAGTGTAAAGCTTCAAATTTGATGTGATTTATATTAGTACATCATAACTTATATTTACTTAACTAGGGTAAACCTTAAGGTGAGATGAATCACTCCCTAGAAGCATCTGCTTCTCACTACTGTAAGCACTAGTGGGAGACTACAGCGACTATATCAGATGCAGCCACCTACACTGCACTTGGCTGAATGACTTCCATAAAAATTATGAGACCTATAAAAATATTTAGGCATGTTAAGAAGCAGTGAGGCACCTAGAAGACACTTCGGCCTCTTAACCCCAAGGATTATTAGGTATTTGATTTCTTTGAAAGGTTAAACTGGATGGTTAGTAAAGCTGACAGTGCCTTGGTTCTTCAAAAATCATATTAAAGGCAAATACAGATGTCACAAAATTTTCAAGTGGATCCATATCTTCACTGCCTGGAAAAACTTTTAACAAAGTGCTAAGATTTTAGATAACTGAATTTTCACTGTAATTTCTCTCAACCTTAAAAATACTTGGAGATTCAGGCCGGGTGTCTCAAAACAGTCTTAACCTTGTTCTTACCAGATATTCATAGCATAGTATTTCTACATCTACATAAACTACCCAAAGCAGCTTATGGGGGTAGCTGTTTACTTTGTTGACTACGAGCTCCCGTTTGAGCCAGTGCTTTTTTGCAGTGTCATTAAGCATGTAACGTCATCACATGCCATGCCCATACAACATCCCTCCATGACTAGGAATCTCATTTACCTTAAACCTCAAGCAATAGCCAATCAAAACTATGCTGACACACCTTCACCTGCTTCTTTCATGCTTTTGTATGCATACACACACGACCAAAGCTGCAGTTGGACTAGGTTCCTGCTATATCCCAACTGCTGCGTGGCACTTGAGCTTTCACAGTCACTCATGGAGCTAAGCCCTCACTCTCTGCTGTCTATTTTCTGCATGTTCTGCTTGACCAAAAGACAGATGCAACACCTTGAAATACAAAAAGAAATGTATTTTAAATGAATAAATCAAAGAGAAGAGGCTACAACTTTAACCCACCCTTTTCTAGACTAAACTTCAAGGCTTTGCAGCAGCAGTGAGCTAAAATTGAGGTAAAAAGAATACTGGACAGATAATGCAAACAAACACAGTCTTAGGCTTGGGGATTTAGGAACATTTATTCCCCCATGACAGCCAGCTAAACATAAGAGAGGCAGGTAAGTAGAAGGCTTTCTCATTGTTCTTTGCACAAAACACTACAACAAAGATAGGAAGTTTTCCTGGAAATAGTAAGGGTGAAACAAAGAAGCAAAACAGAGTAAAGCCTCAAAAACATATGGTCTGGAAATGTTTTGAACTAGTTGATCCAGTAAAAAAAAAAAAAAAAAAAAAAAAAGAAAAATACAGGAAATATTATACTTCCAGTTCCTAAACTGGTTAGAAACAATGTGATGATGTTGTCAGTATGTCCTTCAAATCATAATTGTCTCAAGCTCTTTTGTGTTAGATGTTTGTTTTTAAGTTACTGATGGAAAAGATTTTTTCTGTATCCACATAGAGTATACAGTATTTATTGATGTTATTGAGAACTCATAAGCTATACATAAAGATCAATACACACAATCTACCTGTGTTGAGAGCCTCTATCTCTCATTGCCAGTAAAAACATGCATTTATTCAAGTTCTGAGCCTGCAGGACTCAACTGAGTGTAGTTGCTGGAAGGGAGATGGTCAGGAAGTAGCAGGGAAGGGCAATGTCTCCAAAAGGAATATTACAGCTTCTGGGTTTCTGAATGCTATTTCAGGGAGGCATACCACTGCTTCACAACAGCTTTCAAAGAGTGAGAAGCCACTCCAAGTTTTTTTTGGTGAGGCTGGAAACAGACATGTGCATCCCCCCTGACTCAGATGTCTTCCTACTTTTTCCTTTTCTTCTTCGTTACACAATATTTGCCTCCTTCTTGAGAACTGCAATACAAAGGCACAAAATAGCCATCTTTTTACTTGTGCCATAACCTCAAATCACCCCCTCCTGAGCTGCTCAGAAGAGGCAAGAACTGAAAGCTGTTTCTTGGAGAAGATGGAGTACAAAGGTGAGGGTAGAACAACTCAGTGGGCTGGAGAAAGTGGTGTCTGCCCTTGCTGATCTGCCCCTTGCTTCCCTCTGCAGTGATCCCTCTCTCCCTAGCCCCTGCCTCACTACTGATCAGAGAAGGAGCAGACACCAGCAGGATGCCGGTCCCTGTTTTTGAGCACAGAGATAAGACAGGCACCTCTGCCCTCATCCCAAGATGGTGTTAACAGCACATGCAAGCTGCTGCTGCAGAGTGCGACTGGGATTCTTAACGAGAGCCTGCTATGAGTGTGTGAGCTGTGCCCCTTGTGGGTTCTTGAGAATGAAGTAGTTGTTCATAGTGCCAAACACTGTCTTCATTCTTATAAAATCCAAGTATTAAAAAGAAAAAATTCCTAAGGTTGTTATATAGTGTAAGAACATATTCATACACACATCAGATCTCCTCTGAGACTTCTCCAGGCTAAAAGTCCCAACCTCTATCAGGCTCCCTCATATGATAAATGGCCAAATCTCTTCATCCTTGCAGTGGCTTTTGCCAGACTTGCTCCAGTACATACACATATCACTTATTCGGGGTAGCCCAGATGTGAACACACCAATGCAAATGTGCTCTAGTCAGGGTTGAACAGAGGAGAAGACTCACTCACTGCCCTTGACCTAGTGGTAACCAAAAAAAAAAAAAAAAAAACAAACCAGCAAAACAAAACAAAACAAAAAACAAAAACAAAACAAAACAAAAAACCCAAGAAAATCGCAACCAGAGAAATAAAACAGTTATAAAGATGACTTTTAAGAACCGCTAAGGTGCAGTTGCAAGCTAAAACTCTGAAACATCATTCATATGGTATATTCCTCTATTTTCCTCTCTGACAACAAACTCGTAGTAGAGCAAACACATTATTCTGTTAGAATGATGCCCCCTAGCCCAATTATTCACACACAGTTATACAGAAAATATCTTTGCTAAATCAGAACTAACAGTGTTCCACTGCAATTCTTTGCATTGTTTCTGTATATGCAATTCCATGCAGTATTCCAGGTTCAGGTAGTCAGCTTACTGTCTCACTATTTAAATGGCAGTCATTGAAAAAACAGTGTTACTTGAGTCACATAATTCCAATACATGATTTCACAAATGCAAATTCATAAATCTCCCAATGCAGTTCTCTCACTGCTTCTGCACTCAGAAACTGCCATGCATCTAAGAACTGAGGATAAGAGAGTAGCTTTAGATTTCATTTAAGATAATGAGCCATAAATTTGTTATCTCTTCACTCCTCTTCACAGAGACTTGAGAGCTGACAGACTGAGGAGATGAATGGGAAAAATCCACACAACATTCAAATTTATTTATTCAAATTTATTCAATCAGGTTGTTCACAAAGCAGGCAAACACCTATGCTGCAATCCACTGTTCCCAGCCTCCACACTCCGATTCAAAAAAAGCTGAACATATAAGGGCAATGGCCACACCAAAACAAAGATACACAACATTGTTTCCTTCACCTCTCTCTCTGTTCTCTCCTAGATATCTGCTCCTAGATATCTGCTCATAGACATTTGCAAAAGAAACTCGCAACCTCCAGAAATCTGCGGCTCAGAAATTTATTTGGACTTGATGATCTTAGAGGTCTTTTCTAACCTTAACAATTCAATGATTCTATGATGTGCATCCCTTAGAACGCCTGTGTAGCAACATGACATAATAAATACTGTAGTACACCTGGCCTGTGCACTGACCTTTTATGTGCATACAGGTAGACATCTTTAGAGGTTTATGTTTTATTACTAAAACTTTGTAAGGGTAGAAGACCCTTCTGGAAGAAGACCCTTCTAAGCTTGTTTCACTTAGAAAGACTTTCCTACCTAGAACAGGAATCTTTCCCAAAGAGAGTTTTAGATGTTTTCTCCTCCTGCATTCCAGGGAAGCTCTCCCTGGTATGAAAAAAAGATAAGTCTTTGCAGACATGTGAAGGCCCCCACAGAGTGGGGGGCCAGGGATGCTAAAGACCCTGAGAAGAACAGGGGATATGTCTTTCCCCAGGGCCCACTGTTTGAAGGGGCATTAAGATTAATGTTCTGTAAGTCTAGTGGTCTCGACTTTAGAAATACATTTTCCTACAATCCTTCCACTGCCTGGCATTTTGGGGGTACCTGAGTGTTATCTTACTTCACAGTCTTCCTATACTCACTGCGGCTTCCCACAATGACAATAAGTAGAAGACACAACTTGCTGGCACAGTGTAGCAACTCTGGCAATTCTTAGATGAAAGTTAAATCTCTAATCCTCAGGCTGCGTTCAATTATAATGAGAAAGGATATTGCATGGAATTGCTCCCAGGATAAGAATTTTATAAGTGGTTCCGTAAAAGTCCATCCCCACCCTCAGGCAATAAATAGAGTAGGGCCACACTGAGAAACCAGCCCTTTTCTTTCTTGAAAATGCAAGGACAGCTGTAAACTATTTTAAAAAATGCTTGTAATGAAGCACATCAGCAAAAATAACTACATGGACATTATAAAATTCCTCAGGTTTCATCTTGACAATTAGATTTCACCACAGCCAAGCAGAGACAGACAAAAGAGAAGATGCTGCAGATCCTGTATTTCAAGATCTGTAGCTGTTACATTTATTACCAGGAAGTCAGCAATGCTTGCAGCCATCAGGAGCCCTGCAGTTCAGCATTCCTGGCTGTTACAAGCTCTATCAGGCAGCCGGCAATGCTTCGAGCTGACATTAATCACCGACTTTGGGGTTCGCAGCTGTTACAAGCAGTTCCAGCAACTTGGCGGTGCTAGTAACAATTTATTTCACTTAGCAACAAACGCTGGCATATGGGTGCTGCTTATAATTTCTAAGGAGCTTTTTGCCAATGCTATTAGCTTCCACAGTCAGCTGGGGTTATAGCAATGGGAGATTTAAGAACTTTTAAGACCATTTCTAGCAGTGGTGCCTAACAACAAAGAGTACCTTTGGCTACAGTAACTGTGCATACAAACATTGCTAATATGTTGGCAACTTTCCTAATAATAACCGAGTGCCTGATACTACCTACAGCTGTGGAAGCATTAGTCAGTGCTTCAAAACGCTGCTGCTATGTCAACAACATGTATAGAGTTTAACAAGTCATTCTTACAATACCAGGAGATATTCTGCCAGAGCTCTGTGCCAGAGCTAAGTCCCTCAGCAGGGTATATTAGCTCAGGCTCAACACCGTGAGAATAAAGTCACACAGATTTTGAGCAACGTGAAAATATTGAAAGCTACACTGCAGAGAACACAGAATGCTGAGAACACAGACAGGGACTCTGCTTCTGAATACTGAAAAATGTGTTTAATGCATCAGAGAAGCTGAGTAGAAAATTTTAATTCAGACATCACTGTCATTTTTTGTGAAGATATCTACAGTGGGGCTTTTTTAAACCTAAATTAAAAATAAAAGGGAAAATGCTCAATGCCTTATGAACAAGTTGAGGATTTGCTCCATCATGTCTTAATAAAGAGATGTCCAAAGAAATGAGTGAAATAATTTTCAAAAGCAATATAGTATGAAAGATATAGTGTAATTCAATCCCTGAATCCAGAGCAGGAGAAAAACTTTTTTTGCCAAATCTTTCCTTATCTTCAAGTTTCACCTATCTGTAAATTGCACAAGGGAGTTTTTGAACATTTCTTATTATTTCACTGGCAGAAGACAAACTTCACATTAAATTAAAGAATACCTGTGAAATTACTTGTTTTGACCCTTCTTAATAGAAAAAGTGTATTACATGTGATTACTTAATTTCATTTTGAAGATGGTTAAACATTTGCTTCTACAAATCCTTGGTTTAGCTTGGTTTGGACTTTATATATTATACACCTAAATATGTGACATTAACACTAATGCTTTGAGATGCATTAAGATGTCTATTAAAATCATGTCTAAAGGCAATTTTGGTTTAAAAAATTTCAGACAGATGTTGAAGGACAAAATTTTAGTGCATAACTGACTATGTTTTCAAGTTTTTTTTCTTTTTTCACCGCTGACTGCATCATAAACATAAAGGGCAAATCACGTTAAACCAGTCAGATCACACTTTTTGATAGAGAACAGTCTGTATCTGAAGGAGAAACAAGGGAAATGACACATCTCATTTTTAACGAGGTTTTTGACACTATCTGATGATATTTTCTAAGCAGACTTACAACCATCCTAAGAAGACTGAACTACCATTCAGTTTGTATACAACTAGCTAGGAAACTTCAAAACAAAAGAAAACTAGCTATGAAAATTTCATACAGTATCATATGATTTACTCCATTTACATACAGACTATTCCAGTTGTGATATCTTATGGGACTGAGTGATGAAATAACATGTAAACTATCATACCTGCAGATAAGAAGTTCAGAGGGCATCCAAGATACAGAAATGCAGTTGTATAATTTGAAACAATAGTAAATGAGAGAAATACTCTGGAGAAAATGGGATGAAATTCAGTAAGAGGAAATGAAATTTAGCAACAAGTACCCCCAGCAAATAAATAAAAATAATAATAAAAAAGGTAACTTGTTAGTCTTGCTCAAGGAAATAAAAATATCTGAGCATATAATAGTTCACAAAGTTGAATGCGAATAAAAAAATGGCATTCTGCAGGAATAAGGTCATGCTATTGCGTATGAACAGGAGTCTTATCTGTACTCCAGTGGGAGTAGACTTTGTCCTCTATTGCTGATATATGCCAATACAACAGCTGAGTCTAAGAACATATTGTTGTTACCAGTACCAAAAGGAGGAGAGGTCAACAATTTCTTTTGTGCTTCTTTCCAGAGGTCACGCACAAGATCAACACAGAAGGTCCAAATGATACTTACAAAGAAAGCGCTTTCAGTTGGTGGCATATTGTCAGTATGTCTGCCCACCAGAATATAAAACCAGACCGTATTCATTAAATTCCATTTCAGCAATTGCAGGATACCATGTAGTGAAAAGAATCTAGAGAACATGTGCTCCAATAACCCAAACCCACAGAATATTGCCTGCACACTTTATTAAACTGAAAACTCATACTAAAACACACTTCGAGATAGCAATGATGTGTCACAAAATGAGAGCATAGAAAGATGAGAAACAATGCCAGTGCCCTTGACCTACACAGAAACGGGGAATTTATTCTGTGAAACTCCTAATGATCTTTGTTAGACTTGCTGAATCTGGTGGCCCAACAGAGTAGAGGCAACTGCAGCTCTGTGCCCCCAGGTCAAGCCAGCAGCAAGGCAGGGCAGGTATTCCCCTTACAGAGAATACACAAATATATGTATGTGCATGCACACACACACGTACATGTATAGATACAGACCTAAACACTCAGTCTGTCCAGCACCTGTCCCTGGACACTCAGTTCTCCCCAGCTGGTGGCACCTGGACATACTCCTGATACCCCCAGCCCTGCTCCAGCTGGAGGTGCTTAGGCACACACAGGCACACTATGGGAATCTTCAGTCATTGGCCTTAGACCCTCAGCCTACCCACACACAGGAGAAGCCGTACTGGACCGGCACAGGGCATGGTCAGACAAGTGCACTGTCCAGCAACCTGTTTCCATAAAACCAGCCTCTTTTAACCCCTTTCCCCACTATTTCCCCTGCTTGTTCCTCCACAATTCACCATGATCCCTCTCTTCTTCCCTGCTTGTGCTTCCTCTAAACATCCCATAACAAATCTTGTCCAATCCCAAGACAGCCTTTGCCTGCATCCCAGGCAATCCCTATACCCTATAGGCAGTAAGATTCCTCCTTTCAAAGGTGGTCCCAAAACCTACTCCCACTGACTGATCCTGACAGGTCTCACACCTGGACAATTGGGCAAATCAATCCCTTGCAACAGACCTGTGAATGTCTGGATCAGGGTCATCTGTCTCCATGATAAGCTTCTGGAGTTCCTCCAGCTGCCATTGTCCCTTTGCTCCTTTGTCCTTTATCTTATAAACAACCCCTTATAAACAACCCCTTTATCTTATAACATAAAAACCTAAAGTAGTGGGCTATGTATCAGGTGCCAGAGGAAGAGAGGAAGGGAAGGGAATCACCACTAGCCTTAGGTGGCAGAGTTGTGATCCTGATCCCAGCCAAAGCAGTATCTGCACTCATGAGCAGTACAGAGCAAGCAAAAGAATTGCATATGAAGAGGAATATCATCATGACTTGCCCTACTTTCTGTCTCTTTCTGTAGTCAGTTTCCAGTGTCTAAAAATAAGGCAATAAACAAAGAAATGAACAAGCAGAAAAAACCAAATTATGAATCTTGGAGGTTGAAATCTTTCCTTATCCTTGAGTGCACCTAGCATAAAACATTAAGTAACGTGATTATTTATGTACCATTCATAGAACCAAAGAATGGTTTGGGTTGGAAGGAACCTCAAAGAATATATATTTCAAACCCCCCGGCATGAGCAGGGACTCCTTCCACTAGACTAAGTTGCTCAAAGCCCCATCTAAACTGACCTTGAACACTCCCAGGGATGGGGCATCCACAGCTTCTCTGGGCAACCTGATTCAGTGTCCATTATATAGTCACGTACATATATATATAGAGAGAGAGTGTGTTTATATATATGATCATACATATATATTTATTTAAATGAGTTATAAACATATATACACTATATATTAATGTAATAATTGTCTAAATCATCACAATTAACAGAGATCTAAACCTCTTAACCTCTCCTGGGTTTACCAACCAGTCAGATATTCAATGACTCATCCTAAGACTAGCTGTTTCACCACAAATTCTCTACAGTTTCAGCTGTTTTCCCTATATAAACACAGTAACACAGTCTACACACAGAGTCATTAAATATTTCCAATCTCTCTGCCCTCAACAACCTCCTTTGATGGAGGCCATCTCAGAGCTTTGTTCTTTGGAGTTTTCTTTAGAAACTTTTTTAAAACCTTTAAATCTAAACAGTTTATGAACCTTGTACATGCATTTGCTCTTTGAACAGAAAGATAACTAGCCTCAAAGCCAGTTGGAAAATGCTGATGTACTTTCTCATCATCATTTCAGTAAACAAGTTACGTTTTCCCCGCAGAATCCTTCATTCTCTTATTCATCTTTTTTGGGCTGTTCTAGTTTGAACTGTATGAACATTTTAGCCAGATTTTTGCAGAATATTCTAATGATTTAATGACGTGCTACCCATATCTTGTACCATGATACTCACTGTTTCCTGTTCCAGTCAACAACTTCTTGCCATGACAAAACTGTATTACCTTTTGCATACACATCACACTGGTGTTTTACAGACAAAGGAGACTTAAGCCCTATGTCTGCAGCAGAAATTTCTGTTCTTAATTTCAAAATGCGTGATTCTGCACAGTTAATCCTTCCTTATAATTTATATTGCTCCTTCCAAAAGCGTCTCCTCTGTAATACAGCAAGAAAGTTCTTTTCAGTAGTACAATATGTGGCAGCTTTGACATCAGGATATGCAATTTGCCCCAAAATGTTGAACAGTCACCATGCTAATGATTTAAGGGGCCTCTGTAAGAAGGTGATAGATAGGGGTTTGAAATCCTTCAGAAGAATAAGGGCAGTAAATCTGCATATAGCACGCTTTTGATTACCAACAGTTATAAAGGAAATGTGTGTGTGTGTGTGAGCAGCAGGGATGAGGAATAACAGGAAACGCTGAGCTACGTTGGACAAAATTACTGATATTCATTGCTATTATGGAAGTAGTGTAATTTATAGGAATGGTCTAAGTAGTAGTCTATTTTGGGGAATATTCTGATTTATTTGGTTTTGTTATTTACTAAAAGGCTTAAATACAGCAATGGATTGGTGTGATTGGTGGGCCCTTTTATATTTATTTTTTATAAGCTTAGCTTTGTTAATATGTACTTAATCATGGTGCTAGGTAAGATTAATTGACTTTACCTCACTAAAAAGATGTTTATTTTGTCCCTTAATATAGTTGAAACAGTGAGATTTTACAGAAATACTGAAAATTTTTATTGTTGGAAATATTTGTAGGTTTTTTTTCCAAATTTTTTTATTTTACTTTTTATAAGTATTTCTAATTTCATAGAATCATAGAAAGGTTTCAGTTGGAAGGAACCACAAAGATCATCTAGTTTCAACCCACTCTGCTATGGCCAGGGGTTTCACACCAGGTTGCTCAAAGGCATACCCAACCTGGCCTTGAACACTTCCAGGAATGGAGCATCTACAGCTTCCCTGGGAAACCCATTCCAGTGCTTCACCATTCTCACAGTAAAGAATTTCTCCCTAACATCTAGTCTAAATCTCTTCTCTTTTAGTTTAAAACTGTTCCCCCTTGTCCTATCACTGTCTGCCTATGTAAAAGGTCAGTCTCCCCCTTTTACATAAGCCCCTTTCAAGTACTGGAAGAACGCAATGAAGTCTCACTGGAGCCTTCTCTCCTCCAGGCTCTATCCTTTCAGCCTGCCTTCACAGGAGAGGTGCTACAGCCCTCTGATTATCTTTTTTGCCCTCCTCTGGACCTGCTCCAACAAGTCCACAATTTGCATGCTAATAATTTCCTTCAGCTGTATAATTGTGAGCAGTAGTCACAGAAGACTACAGAAGGTAACACAGAAAAAGATAGATAATTTCTGATACTAATTAATTAAAAATGAACAATTAGAGGATCTGTTAAATTCATTTTGTGGCACCAAATCAAATGGCCTATGTGTAAAATAAGAAGAGTGCTTCTTGCAGGGGCAGAAAAAGAACCAGGCCATTAGGGTATAATCTATCCATGCGCAAGTTCTAGCGAGGATAAAGAGAAATCTGTCTAGCAAGATCTGTCCTAAATTTGCCTAATTGCTTCATAAGTGCTATTGAGACAGGAAATGTATCTGCTACTGCAGTTGTAAAATGAAAGGCAGAAAAGGAAGATGGTTATTGAGTCTATTTTTAAGTACAAAAAATGCACTGGCGTAGTACAATGATGCAGACGGTCAGACACACCAGAATGGAAATGCAAATAGTACAGTGAAAGAACTGGTTTGTGTTACATTTCAACGTGATGACAACCACCCCAGACCTACGCAGTAGAGGAACAAAACAGCTAAATAGCTCATAAGGTTTAAAGGTTAGTAGAAGCATCTCCCAGATGATATTTCGTGTGTAAAATATACTTCTGAGAATTTTATTTTACATCACGGTTTTAAAATCAGAGGGCCACTGTCCTGTGCATTCACATAACTTAAAGGCTGTCAATACTTTCCTGAGGTCCCATTAGTTGGAGAAACAACTGACTGTACTGACAGTGGCCCTTCTAAACAAACAAACAAAAAAATCCTATTTTATGTCCTATTACAGTGACACAAATTTTTTAAAAGTACTCCTTCAAGACTTAGATGGCCTCAGAAGAGAAAATGTATCTTTTTTTCTTTACTCACAACAGGAGAAAAATCACACCAGGATCTGGCAAACTACTGGTGTATTGGTAATCCTGAAATCCTAGAGTCAGAATCATTAAGGTTGGAAAAGACCTCTAAGATCATGAGTTCCAGCTGTTAACCTAGGACCACCACAATGTTCACCACTAAACCATATCCCTAAGTGCCGCATCCAGACATCTTACAGACTCACAGAATCAGAGAACATGATGAGTTGGAAAGGACCCATAAGGATCATTGGGTTCAACCCTTGAACACTGCCAGGAATGGCGATTCCACTGCTTTCCTGGACAACCTGTTCCAATGCTTGCCTAGCCTTTCAGTGAAGAAATTTTTCCCAATATCCAATCTAAACCTCCCCGGCACATCATGATGCCATTTCCTCGTGTCCTGTTGCTTGTTACCTGGGAGAAGGGACCAGCCTCCACCCAGCTAAAACCTCCTTTCAGGTAGTTGTAGAGAACGACAATGTCTCCCCTCAGCCTCTTTATCTCCAGGCTAGATAGTCCCAGCCCCCTCAGCCACTTTTCATCAGACCTGGTGTACATGACCCTTCACCGGCTTTGTTGCCCGTCTCTGGATAAGCTCAAGCCATCCCAATCTCTTTCTTGTAGTGAGGGACCAAAAACTAAACACAGAAATTTGAAGTGTGGCCTTACCACTGCCGAGTACAGGGTGACAATTAATTGTCAATTAATGCAGAGGGGGAAAAGGATTAAAATAGGTAATTAAAAAGTGAGCATGTTGCAACTGAATCTGCAGAAGGACTACTATGTTACCATTAAAGAAATTTGAAAAGCAGCATTTACCTTTCAGTTTCATATTTAAGATGCTATATTCACACTAACAGATGACTATATGAAGATATTTTAATGAAATACATGTTTCCATCTTTATTTTTTTCAACAGGTTTAATGTTTGTATGATGTTCATGACTGAAAAACAAGTTTTCCATAAAGCAGAGGAATGGACAAACAGGTTCCTCCTTCCACACTGATAAAAAGCTTGTCTCAATCATTATTAGATGAAATTGTGATCCAATTAAAGTAGTACAAATCATGCCAAACTACGATGACAGAAGTGACTGATGACCTTTATCACAGAGCTAAGTCCCCCCTGAAATGGATAGATGGGCATGGCACTGACACAGCACAATGCTGATGAAGCGTGTCCAACTACAATTTAGAACGACATTTAAAGTTTCATAGGCAGAGAAACTGTCTACTAAAGACAGACCATAATTTCTCCATGGCTATAGCAAAATGCTTCCTCTGGGGGGGTTACATGGGATGAATCTTGACTGGCATTGAAATAATCAGGTATTTGACATTAACAGAAGAATTATCTAAAAGAAGCCATTTCAGCAGTTAACCTATTACAATTTATCTCACTGCAGATGGGAGATAAACAGATCAAGACAACAAACCATCAGTAATTTTCACAGTACTACCAATATCAAGCATCAAAAACCCCCACTTCTTCCCTTCTTCAATAAAAAATAACATTAAAAAGAAAACACAGAGGTATTCTTTATAAGGTTCATAGTTTAAGCCTGACCCACTCATTTAAAGGGGGGGGAAAAAAAAAAGGAAACAAGAATTTATTTTTGCAGGGAGGATGGAGATTCTTGCATAACAACAATGCAGGAATCGAGGTGTTAAGTAAAGCACCAATATCACAAATTAATCCTGAGGGCTGACAGCTCTGTTCAGTCCATGCCTCCAGGGCCAGTGGCAGCTGACAAGCTGGGGCTGAAAGTGAGGGAGTTTGTGTACGAACGAGGATCTGATGACATGTACCCACCAACCAGCTTGTGGGTGATGACTCAACTAAGTTTGTTAATCACTTACCAAGAATAAGGTCCTAATTAACAAGCTAGTGTGAATGTGGATTTATGGCTTTCCAGCAGTCACCAAATTACAGGTCTAATGTCTATGTTGGAATAAAAAAACATTTAAAAAGTATGGATTTTTCCCTTTTTAGCTAAATAATAAAATTTTGTTAACCCTTAACTATCCCAGTTAAACCCTTATCTTCTAAATCACTTACCTAGATTTCAGAGATGTATCTTAATTAAATTAAAAGAACATCCCTTCATGAATGGTTATCTTATTTGTGAGCTCACTGAAGCAGCAGGTTGAAACCTGCCAGGTTGGCAGATGAGAGAGTCTGCTTTCTTCACACCTCCCCCAAATCCTGCATCCATCAGTGGCTCTTTTGGATTCAGCCACAAACTGTTGGCATTTCAGAGTAGTTCTGACAGTCCTCAAGATTCTGTTGGGGTAGCCAGAAATTACATCAAAATGGTAAAGCCTCAGTCAGGAACAATTCACGGTTTTTCTCCTTTGCAGTGTCCTCAGAAGTGTTATCATGCTTCGGGAGAGCCAGGACTAACAGACATAGATGCCTTCAGACTAGCAGGTCCTAATCCTGTTGTGCTGGTGTATGGCACAGAACATGTACATGGTCTTTGGCTTTCAGCAGGCAGCACATGAGAAGAGTCCGCCTCCTCAGGGCACCCGTTTGTGTAAGTGTCAGTAGGCAGAGGGAAGTGGCAAGCAGGAAAGCAGTATGGAACTATGCCTTTCTGCAAAGATTACAGCTATCCTCTATGTAATAGCCTAATGGCCAGGAATTCCAGGATGCATGCCCCTATTTAATTCCAGGTGTTCCCATCTTCCCATCACACCATCCAGAACATCACTGTAAAGACCACAGCAGGACTTTAAGTGGGGACGTATCAAGCAACTGTACATAGAGACATCAAGAAAATTCAGCTTCTACAGCTTTTGTTTTAGGTGCTCAAAGCCTTCCTACATCCAAAATATACAGATGCACATGCTATTCCATGTCTGAACTATTCCATGGAACTGTTGTAACAAGTTGTTTCATATTCTAAGTGGGTTTCTGTTGCCTTGGAAAAGTTTATCAGTTAACTAATTACGTCAAGGGCAAAGAGACAGGTTTGGCTATTAACTCCCCATTTGGTTTGCAACAAGCATTTTTACAGCAGCTGGTTGTGATCTTGAAACTAGAACAATAAATTCATGTGGTGATTAAGTGGATTGAGGAGAATGGTAACATTATACTCAGCAGAATACACGCTAACACATCTTCTACTGGAGGATTTCAGTCTTGTCACTGCAATGCTCTTCTATGCCTGAGAGAGGTTTGGAAGGAACACAGAATCAACACTTGCTTGGAAAAAAAAAAAGTTAGCTGACACTTCTAATATCACTAAAATGAAGTTTAAGCTTATTTTTGTCCACTTTATGTCTCAGGTACTACTAGAAAAACCCCTAGAGATTCTGACTTGGTAGACTTAGAACAGATCCATACAGACATGCATGTGTGCTGACTGTCAGTATGAAAGCGACAGATAACACTACCTGAAAAATATGTCTAGGAAAAAGATGAAAATTTCCACCCACTGGAGGAAGAAGACTATATCCAGTAAATGAGACACAGAAGGAAGAAATGAAAGGATAGCGCAAGAACAAGGATAGTATAAACAGAATACTACCTGGTTTTATAAACACTATATAAAAGTAAAGATGGAGTAAAGAATCCATTGTTTTGCCAAGAGGGATTTGTTTGTGTTTCCTTATTGTGAATGGGAACTTGCACACAAAGCAGAAATTTCTTGGGAATTAATCATAAAAAATAATTTCTGAAGAATATTAATAAATGATTGCAGACTTCCTGTTAAGGGAGGGTAGAGGTTTGAAAAAGCAAGTGCAACTACAAAAGAAAAAGGAGCTTGGAAAGAGCCTTTAAATATGCAGGAATGAGAGAGGAAATTAAGTCAGGTGCGGGAGAACAGTGTAACAGGAGCAAATCAGAGAATCCTACATCAGACTGGAAAGGACATCGGCTCTCCTGGCAGAGAGGCTGCTCTGCTTTATTTCCTCAGATAATCTGACAAACACTTAAAGTCAGAAAGTTGTTCCTATTCTCACTGCAGTGGAGGGAAGATCTTGCATATGCTCTATTCTTCATGAGAATCAGCTCCTTCATGCTTGAAGCTTGCCTCTCTTCTTCCTTTGAATTCCTCTTTAAATAACTTCACATCTTCTGGTCAAGCTTTCTGGACCAAAAATAAATCTCATCGCTCACCTCTGAACACACAACCTTCAAGTGTCATGCTCAGACATGGACACAGGCTGTCCAGGATTGAGTGCTTATCCCCTTGTTATATTTCTGCTTGCACTTCTGCCATTGGCCAGAGACCTGAGCTAATTGTTTGGGCTTTATGATTGGGTCAAAATTCAGACAGTCCTTGGTGGTTCAAGCTGTATTAATTAGCCGAACATGGAATAAGGGAGCTGAAAATGCTCATAACTTATTATTTTCTGGACTTCTCAAGGGTATTCTTCCATATTTCTTCAAAAGCCAGCATGTTTCTTGCTGTTTGTTGGTATTTTTGTTTCAATTTTTTAATGCTTTAAATTCCAGAATTGCCTTTCCTGAGAGATAAATTGACCAAACAGAGAAAACTTCTCAGCAGCCACGCCTCAGTAAGCAAAGCTAACTCAAAGAGGGACAGGGAGTATGTGATTCTGTCTTTGTCTGAGTGTCCAATAGTCTTTGAAAACAGATCATACATATTAAATTAGCAGATAGCACTAGGGAAAGATGGGCGCTAATCAAATTAAAAGTCAAAATTAGCACTAATAAGCAAAATCTCAACAACTTGAAGTGGTAGAGTGCAAATAAATCAGGAATTCAATAGAAATATGGGCAAGTTATCAAATTTGCAGGCAAAAGTAATCACCTGCACAAACATAAAATGGGAAATTTGAGTTTCTGCAGAATAGAATGTTGGTCCAGTTTAGGGAAAAATACTTCAAGCAGGCTGTGGACCAAAGAGATTATCTCCAGAGATGAGCATGAGAAAGGACCAGAGGTCCAGAAAACAACAACTTTAAAGAAAAATTGGGGTTTAACCTCGCTGGAAAGAGACAGTAGATCTGATAGAAGTGCTCGAGAATACAAAAGCCTTCTTTCGTGAAGGTAACAAGAATATTCTTTACTCTTTTTCAAATAGAAAGAAATAACTAGTTTAGATTGCAACAAGAAAGATTTCAGTTAGCTATGATGAAAAAAATGCTGGTAGCCAAGCCCTGGAGAAGGCAGGTTGCACAATCACCATTTTGAAAAGCTTTAAAACCAGATTAGTAAATAACTTTGCCAACAATAATAATACAGATATAATTTCTTTAACTTTAAGCCCATTCCAACTAGAATTGCTATGGTGACAACATAATGATTTTTTTTTTCTTGGTTGTGCTTATGAGGTTAAATGCAGAAATAAAATTAAATTTTATTCAAAAGCAAATATTCTACTGTATATATAGTCTCAGTGGATTGCAAAATTAATCAGAAACTGAAGTGCCCAAACACCATAAAAATCTTGGTGTTTTATGACAGAGTGAATCTTGTGACCTTTGCCTGTAAGTTCAGTTTGATCACTAAAGCAGTCGGAAAACATTCTTTTGTCCCTATCCCGTAATTAATGCCTCATGCAGACTACCATAAGCCCTTTCTTACAGTTGGGAAGTAAACGTTGTATAACTTTAGAAAGAAAAAAAATTAACTGAGAAACCGTCAAATAGATAGAAACAAACATACCAAATACGAGTAGAAAGTTGAAAAAGAAATCAGTTCAACAGATTCCAGTCTATACTTGTTACAAAGTAGAAAGAGCACCGAAAAAAACCTCTCAATCACCTACTTTTCCACTTCCATATATTGTCAGAGAAATATTAAAATACTTTATCTTTAAATTTAAATGGCAGATCTATGAAGATCTATATTTTTATCACTTCTATTTCTACCCATAAGCATTTTGACAGTATATGAAGCAAGATGTAAGTATATAAGTCTAATTAGTTTCTATAAAAATTATATTTTGTTTTCCCTAGCAATGAGATATTTTGTTTTCCCCCACACCGAATACAATGTTTACAACCTTTGGGCAGTACTTTTAATTATCTATATTTTTCTTCAACACTTAGCAGAATTCAACAATTTTCTGTTATCTATGTTTTATTTCTGAATCACTGGCTAAGTCAAACTGCTTCTAAAAGAACTTAATGTTTACTCATAATCAGAAAACACACCAAACCAAAGGTCTGTTTACGATGAACAACAACAGAAAAGTCTGAAAAACTGTTTTACTGTGTAAGTCCCAAAATGGTGGCAGATAACAGCTACACGATTACATAGAAGGCACTTCTGCATCTTAACAAAGCAAAAGTATATTCCCCTTGGTCAAAAGCAGAACAGTGGGGTTTTGTTTCGTTACTTTTTTTACGTTTGTTTTGAATTTATAATATTGAAACAGTCAGTCTATCCCAACTGAAAGATGCCACAAGGATGATACTTAGAGCAGATACTAACTACCATCAGTCTAAAGTAGCCAGTGAGCCATAAGTAGTTAGGCTTTAACAGAATATATAAAATAGGCTAAAAAAAGGAAGATTGTGCCAAACATTTCCTTCAGCTTTCATTTTTTAAAATCTAAATTTCTTTTAAAGCACGAAAAAATAACAAAGAAGATTGCTACCAACATGGCTTGATGTGATTGGTAGTCACAGAAGATACACTCAAAATATCCTAATTGCTGCATATTTGCTCAAATACATTACTCAATGTAATTGGCCTTTCAGAATGTACTTATCTAAATGTGTAAAAAGACAGTTTTTTCTTTAGTATGTTTTCATCTGATGGTGTAAGAGAAGTTATTTTTTTAAGCGGTTTGGAAATAACGTGCATGTTTTACTTTCCATCTGCCTGCAGGCGTGAGTTGGCATTTGCTCTACTGAAGTGTCTGTGGTAGCCTACTGAGTTGCCATCAGGGCTGCATAGGATGTTATGTCACGTCAGGCCAATAGTAAATGTAACCAGATTTTTAATTAAAAATAGCAAACCCAAAGGTAATACTTATATAAATGTATACAAAATGAATAAACACATTGAAGGACTGCCAGGGCCTTTTTTGGTGTTTCTGAAGAGAGAAGCATAGGGCTTTTTATTTTCCCTATCCACCTATTTGTCCATGTTTGCTTATTAACTAAATTCTCACTAAAACTAGTACACAAAAGTAATGTTGTCTGTCAGTTAAGGTTTCCCTTAGGGGGAAGCGTTTTATGATTCCGTTTCCTTAGTGCCTGCAATGTACTTGTTATTTTCAAGAAGTAGTAGTAAATATACATTACTTCACAACAAGCTACATTTCCCAAGACCTCCTATTCTTTGGCATAAAGTTCTCTAACAGCGCCAATATATTTAACTTTCAGGCATCTTATGACCTGGGAGTTTATTCTGCCAAAAAATTACTACCAAAATCATTCTAGAGGCTTTGCTTTAGCCTGCAAGTTTCATGTACATGGGACACATTGATTTTGATACTTGCCTAAAACAGATCCTTCTGTATGTTGTTATTAGCCACTGGTGAAGCAAAATAAAAGTCTGCAGAAATTATGTGCAGAAATTATGTACAGAAATACACTCATAATACACACGCAGAGTATGACACTGCAATCAGTAAAGGCCAACCCCTGATCATTAAAGTACAACACTAAGCACTGAAGGTCACCATACGCCTGCACTTTGTGCTACATCATGAATAAACACTCAGTGTGCTGATGGAGTCTATGCTGCCTGTGATACACATCCCTGAGAAGACTGAAGAAAAATTGAGCTATCTACTTTTTCTCATGTATATCTCTAGTCATACTGTGAATCCTTCATGATTTAAGCAAGGGTGTTACTGGTGACTTCGGGAACAAAGTGGACAAAATACTATTTTGTAAACTTGATTTTATAATAAAATTACAAAATATTCACTTTACAGGATTACAGTACTAATAGATTTTCATCGAAATCACATTTACAAACAATAAATCATGACAGACAAACAACTTCACACAAGACTGCAAAATTTAAATAAGCAACAGACTTAGGCAGGTTATCTATCTCCAGGAGTCTTGCCTTTCCACTGCAACAGATTTCAAGACAATTTCAGAAAGACTGAAAGACCTTGACTGAAGATTAATGACAAGAAGCACTAACACAGCAGCTGCTTCTGCTACCTTCTGCCACTGTGGCGAGAACAGAAGAGATTAGAAAACCATTATGACGTGATTTCCCTGAGAAATGCACCCCTGTACCTGTATACGCTGTAACCTTTGATAAAGAAAGAAACAGTCATTTCATCAGAGTCATCCAGAAGGCTCCTCCTCCTCCCTGGACAAGCAAGGAGTAGCTGAATGCTGTATCCGGATAACAGTAGCACATTCTGAAGGCAGCACAAGCTGAAAGCACATCTCCTCCCACAGTGATAGGAGCACAGGGCATATAGTGCTGCCTCTAGCACACTGCTGGACAGATCTGCATCATTTCCTCTCAGAGTAAGTGCATTTAATAAGAACTTGACAGAAGGAGCAACAAAAAATACACATGACACTCATCAGAAGTTGGGAAAGTGCAGGAAAAAGGTGAGCTGTTACTGCATCAGCTCAGACTCTGAAAATATTTAATTACTAGCTTATTAACTGAGTGTAGAGCAGTAATTTAAGAGACATATAATCACATAATGGCTTAGATTGGAAGGGACCTTGAATATCATCTAATTCCAACCTCTCTGCTATTAGCAGGTGTTCTGGTTTAGGAATGGTATTCCCCAATTTAGTGTTCCCACTAAAAAAGACCACAAGCTGCTCACTCTCTTTGCCCTCCAACTGAAAGCACAAAAGGCAGAGATCACAGGTTGAGATAAGAATAATTTACTGGAAATAGCAATGAGATAAGAAAATGAACAACAACAGTTACAATACTAATAGCAAAAGACATAAAACAAAAAACTATTTACACACAAAGTAAAACAATACTGGAACGCCCTTCTCCACTGAAGCCGGAAAGAGTCCCTTTCCCTCATCCCTGGCGATGATGTGAGGTGGTATGGAGCAAAATTAGGGTCTGGCCCTGCCCTCAGCCATGCCCCCTCTCAGCTATTGCAAAAAATTAACCCAGTCGTTGGCCAAAACCTGGACAGCAGAGACACTTGCCATTAGATCAGGTTGCTCAAAGCCCCAACCAACCTGGCCTTAAATGCTTCCAAGGATGGGCCATCCCCAAGCTCCTCTGGGCAACATGTTCCAATGCCTCACCACCCTCACAGTAAAGAATTTCTTCCTAATATATAATCTAAACTAACATACTTTCAGATTTAGAGATTTATTTATTCCTTTCCTCAATACTTTTTTCCCCAAGATTAATTTAACTCAATATGTGAATTTTCTATTTTCCTATAAGAGTTTTGAATATTGGTCAATTAGACAACAATGATTTTTAACTCCCTTTTAATCATAAATATTATACTTGTCCTTTAATGACAACCTGTTTGTCACAAGTGGTAAAGAGCTGGCTTGAAAGACTTGATTTTCACTTTTCCTTCCCCCACCCAAGCTGTTTCTTCACAATATCCTCTCCTTGTTTACCAAGGCCATCCACGATCAGGTTTTGCTCACTGAAACAGATTTTGATATGTCAACAGAAAAACGATGAGGGCATTGCTGTACCCTCTTGCTATTCGAGTGTTATTTTTGAAGTGCCTGAACTAATCTATCATGATAAGGACTTTAAAACGCTATTCTTAAGTTCATTTTACTGCTTAATTCAGAATCTTTATTTCAATCCAACAAAGCCTGTATAGCTAGAAAACAATATGAATATTAAATGTATCCATTTATCTGAATTTTATTCTGTGCAGATACTGTATTTCAGCAGACCCTGTCAAGTGGCTACATGCTTAAACAATATTTTACTATTACATCATTGTGCATGTGTTCTACAAACTTAACTACTCATGGTGCAACTTTCAGCCTGTCCGTCTTGGTGGCATCTGTACTTCAGCAGATAAAATCTAGATTTTTAGAAATAAATAACTCAGGATTTCAAACCATCTCCATGGTATTTTCATGTTTATCGAAGACAGTCATACCTTTGCAGCAAATGCGGTTGACGGTATCCTGGGCTGCTTGGTTTCTTTTAAGTATTTGTACCTAATTTTTAATTTGCTAAAGCTACTTTCTAGACACTGGGTATTTTATTTTTCATTATAGCTTAAAGGACATTACTTAACATCTTTTTTTGTATGCACTTGTAAGGTCACAGATTAATCATCTCTTAACAGGCACACTGATTAGGCAAATATTTTATTGTACCTTACACTACTTTCTTATACCTAAGATCACAGGAAAAATACACAGCATTTTTAAAGTGATTTAGAGAATGCATGACAGTCTTGGTCATAATATCGAGTGGAAGACCAGGTGAACTCTCCAGCTTCAGAAATCAAATTATTTTTAATTTCAGTTGAATTATTTTCTGAAGCAGCATAAAGAATTGCAATTCTTAAAAATACTTCAGCATGAAAGGAAATTTCTTCACATTCTCTTTTTCTGAAGTACATAATTGAGAAGTTTATACTCAAGAATAAGATCAGCTAATAAGTTTAGACAGGAACACTAGGAATAGATACTTAGATGTCTTTCTGTTTCTGACTAAGTTATTTCATGGAGTCTTAGGGGGAAAGATACTGTACAGTTCTGGTGAACTGTGGAGATTTTCTAGGGTGTGGTAAAACTCAGTATTCACAAAGACTAAGAAATATCTACTTATTACAGGGCACAAAGACTTTCCAAAAACCACTCAGAAAATTTTCTGGAAACCACCTCAGAAAGCTGTGAACTTCAAAGAGTGTATTTTATCTAAAGCACACTTCATACGTTCTTCAAATCGAATGGCTTGTGATAAGGAGAGTCTTTGAGTTTCAAGGCAAGAAGCTAAGAAAAATTGCTACCTCCTTTCCTTCACTGCAATGAAAATGTTATTTATAAGAAGCATCTTTTCTGAGAAGGTAGATTCATTATTAGAGAATTCTGGGAGAGAGGGAACAATTCTGGCTCATGTAGAGATACTTTCTCCCAAAATTAAAGGAAAGGCAAAATACTGCATTAGCTACCTTTATGCAACTGAAAGGACTCATATTTGCCTAGCATTTATTTTGCTGAGATATCTATCACATAACATGATAGCATTATCAGATAAAAGGATACAACCACTAATAAATGGCCACACTAATAAATTCCCTGTTGCACTGCAGATACTCAATAGTCTCCCAAAACTGATATATTGAAAAGGTTGCCTATCCTCTTTTCTGTCTAAATAGACTATTTTAAAGCTTATATTGAAATATCTAGTCTCCATGAAATTCCTTCCTTGTTGTTAGAACAATTAAGAAATGCTAGTATATATACACAGTAAAAAAAAATATAAAGTTTTATTATAGTTTTTGCACTGCAATATTATTTTAGTGACTTTGAAGAATGAGTATATTTCAGTTTTAAAAAAGATACCATGGAATTGCTGTGATGCTAAAATAAACATTAACTGTGAAAAGAGATAGGGAAATATAATGTGATTGAACTGAAAAAAAAAGTAAAACAAACCTGAGCAAGGACTCAGATTTATATTGCCTGCCACACAAGTGTTATTAACACAGATTTAAATCTGATTCATGTGTATGATTGTGTGGGAAATAGCCATTCTTACATGCACAAAAGCGGGAGGTATAACCTAATTGATACACCTCATTACCCAAAGTGCGGGCAGCAAGCTGAAGAGCACAGAACTAAGAACTGTCAACTCAGGCAGCAGGTTCTAGTTCAGGCCTCCAGCACACTGAAACCATCCCAGTGCAACACCGAGCTCGTTTAGCCTGCCTCTCAACGGGAAATAATTTGTGGGGAAGGCTGCATGCTGACATTCAGCAACTGAGTATCTCTGCCACTCCCTGCTCTAGAATGAACCCAGTCATAGCATTCCTAGGACTTCTAGACCTCCAAGGTGGCAAGGCCAAAGAGTATTTAAAAAAAAAAAAAGTTTCATAACCTCTTTTTGTCCTCCACCAAGAAGAAAAAACAGGAAAGTAAATCTTACAAGACATAAACAAAAAAAAAGACAAACCAAAACCAAAACAGACAGAGCAGACACTGGCTCAGTGGAATCCATAGTTGGGGAAATCTCGTTGACAGAAAGATGAGCTGCCAGGACACAGCTGGTGTGGAAAGCGAACAGCACTGGAAGAAAAAGTGGCAGGCAGGTCTCCAGGGAAATGTCCACAGGGAACTTCATGCAACATAGAGTTACAGTCTTCTGGATGGATTGTCTCTAGTCTCAGGAGAAAAAACAGCAGTCATAAAATAACCCTCCATTCTACTGGTGAATTTACTACTATGCCATTTTTTATTAATTGATTATACTTCTCTCTTTAATACTTCATTTAGGTAAATCCAGATACTTTTTTTTCTTTAGCCATCTCTGCTTAAGGATAGTTAATGTTGAAAGCATCACTGTTATTCTATCCCTCTGGATGCAGTCATGCTGCAATTACCTTTGTTTTTCTTTCTTTGACAAATTTTTGTAAAATACAGTCATCAGAAGTGTTCTTGACGTAGAATAAAGTTGTTTAGTCATTAAGGATACTTGTAAACAATTCAGCACCTATGATCAGTATTACATTTTAGCCCTTTTGCTTTCAGTAATGGGTTGCAGATCCACAGAGGTTTTAGATACAAAACCTCAAGTAGTTTAAGACATTTCCACATGCCAGCTGTTTTAGACATACCATGTAGGCTGCAGGGATTCTCATAAAAGTTATGGCATTCCATTGCTCTGGAAGGACCAGGCTGAGTAGGTTAGTCTGGATGACTGTAGGACTTGCATCAGTTGTAAGACTAGCAATTACTTTGTAGAAACAGAATAGAATACTGTGGACCTATTTCTTAAGTTAATACAGTGTCGGAAACCTGTTTCTATTTTGTTTTACATCACCACATATGGTATGGTCCTGTTGGCAGCTGATCAGAATAAATCACTCTTTAGGACACTGTCAGCAAGGTTGTAAATAAAAACCAAACACTAGACATATTAATAAGTGTCATCCTAACTCTATTAACTGGAAGAAGGAAGTTTCAAAAAGTGACAATAACGAAGTAGTATTTACAGAGATCATCTTTCAAATTTTTCCACAGTGATAAGAGGAAATCCACTGTGAATTGTACTTCATCATTCCATCTGTTACGCATGGAGTATTCTGTCCTGAAGGTCAAAATTAAGGTTATTTAATTTCTAAACTGAGGACATGGCACAAGATAAATAATACTGCACTTTTAAGTCTCTATCACTGCTCTGTCTCCAAAAAACTCCCTCCAAGTAATAAGATTTCTATATTCAGTGTGTCAGATTTTATTCAATGTGGCAGCTGAGAACAAGACATAAATTTCCTATATATTCCTATGATTTTCCTTTCAGCATTCACTCTATTTTCATCAACTAGAACAGTAGGTAAGACAAAAAAATTTTAAAAGGCAAAATAGATTAAAACATCCAAGAAATCATTTTTAGTCTCCTGCCAAAAAAGGTGACGTCTATTTTAATTAAAAAAAAAAAAAATCACTACAGCTAGTGACATATTATAGCTTGAAATTTAGGTGTTTGCAAATTTTTATTTAGGGTTTACCTTTATTCCTCTCTGAAGCATGTAAAATTTTACTCATGTTACAAATGATTTTTTTTTTAATTCTTTCACCTGATTGCTATTCTTTATATTTTGAATAAATACATTTTCTTGAGCATTAAACACAAAGGAAGCTGAAGGAAGGTGCGTTGGACCTAGGCAGCGATGTCCAGCTGTGCAACAAGCACTAACAGTGGGAATCAGAAGGAGGGGGGCTGGAGTGAGGGTTGTTGTGCAGTTGGTGGGGTTATGGGTGCTTTTTTCTAGGTCACAGTTTAAAGAATGGGAGGAATTCAGAAAAAAAATTCCTTAGTTAGGAAGTATTTTGTAATAAAATCAAGAACTGTTGCCTTGTCTTACACAGGACAGTGGTTTCCTTTCAGTTGACATTAATTGGGTGGAGGTGTCCAATTTCTTTGTTTACAGGAAATAAAAGACACTTTGAGTTTCAAGTCTGGATTGCTGTTGTTTGGTTGACATGAGGTCCCAGTTTTAAGAGCAGTACTTTTCCATTTTACTTGATGTGCATTTATAGAACTGTAGAAAGGAGACTTCAACTTTATGTATCAGTCAGGATCAAAGTAATTCTAGTATAGGCTCTAGAATTAAGTTTTCAATAAGGAAAGGGCACATGAAAGAGGACTTGTTAGAATATGCCACTTAAATGACAAATAATAGAATGAAGATAAATTAACATTTCTGAAGAAACTGGGCTGCAAGAAAGATAGGGACTTTGGGGAATGAGTCCAGGAACGGGCAACAAAAACAATTAGGGGACTGAAGCATCACTCCTTTCACAAAACGCTGACAGAGCTGGGACTGTTCAACCTGGAAAAAAGAAGACTTGGGGAGGATCTTATGAATGTGTAAAAATACCTGATGAAAAGGAATGAAGAAGAGTAAGGCAGACTGTTCCCAGTGGTGGTCAGTGTCATGACAAGGGGCAATCTACACAAACGGAAACATAGGAGGTGCTATCTGAACATCAGGAAACACTTCATTTTACTAGGAGGGCGGATATACAAAAGCTGTCTGGACACGGGCAATCAGCAATATGTGACCCTGCTTGAGCAGATGGGTTGGACTAGACAATCTGCAGAGGTGCTTTCACCCTCAACCAGTCCGCAAATCCCACAAAAGTGACTGGAGTTGTCAGAGGGTAACTCTACATCAGCAAGTCAGGAACTTACTGGCTCATACCAAAGGCTATTTAGTAACTGTTCTCGATTTACAAATCAGTAGGTACATTCTTAATACAGAAGCTATAGACATGTTACAAGCGTTACTGGATTAAACAGCTTGTGATACACAGGAGGCAAGTCTAAGTCATGGTAGTAGAAATGCATTAAATTGTCTGCCCATAAAGACCTTCTAGGCAGTGCTTTAAGTTAATTTATTCCATCTAAACCTCTATTTTATCAGAAATCGATTTAATCAAAGACAGATGATACAGAAAATATCATCTGACACATGGCTAAAATTTTGAAGTTCTAAGCAACTTTAAAATTCTCTCTTCTGAGCTCTTAAGCCTCATAACCTCCTGTGACTCCAGCAGTTGCTTGATCACAGAAACAATGATCATAGCACTAGTGTGTTCTTTACCTTTACAAGATAAAGGTAAAAGTCTTAACACTGGTATAAAACAAATTCTGAACAATAAAGGATGATCAACCATTACTGTAACTAATTTCTAGAACATAAGTCAAGACAATATCACTTCTCTATGACTTAAAACAAAAGGTGCTACAGCCCCACAGGAACATTTGCAACGAAAAAATGTATTAAAATGAGCAGGTAGATGCTGCTTAGAATACAGCTGGATAAGGAAGTGAAGAGTACAGCAAGAACCGAGACACATGCAAGGGGCCAGTGCTGGTAACACGGTGAGAAGACAGTTTTCTTCTGCTCCATTCACCAGGACACAACACTTGTTGCGACTATCACTTCTCAAGGAGCATCAAGAAATCATACAAATGCCTGACAAGACAAACACTCCCCTAAGATATCATCCAAACTATCTAGTCCAGAAAAAATAAAAAATTTTGCTTTGCTAGTTTTGAAACATGTCTTGTTGGCTGGGATGTAGGATGACTTTGCAATGCTACTGCAGATGCAGTGATTTGAATTCTCATTTAACTGACTCAGTTCTTCAATGCTACTTTTATCTTCTTCTAATTGAACGTGGCAGAATATTCAGTCTATGCCTCGCAGCTGCACAGGTGATAGTATAATAACATGCAATAATTACATTTTACTGTCTCAGTTGTTATTAACACTTGTATTCAAAGTTACACATATTTTTGAGCTGTCAGCTTCAAAGTCAAGATTGCAACAGGTGAGAACATCTGTGCTAGTAACTGCTTATTAGCTGCAGAGATCTGTATCAGATTTGGAGGGATTTTTTTGCTACCTTATTTGCTAATAAATTTAAAATGCCACATTTCATATAACACCATAATCTATATTGGAAACACTTTCCTATCAGTGTTTTCAGTAAATGTAAAACAATAAATGGTGCCATAAATATTTTTAGATTAAGGTAGACACTTTAGGTACAGTATATCTATACATCGATAGTATTTGTGCATGGGAAACCACATCCATGTAGAAAAACCAAACAAGACCTGCAGCTCTAATTAGGTGCACACAGAGATGTGCTCTAAACCATTAATCGTTATAATGTTATGACATGTAAGCCTCTGCAGACATCATATTAATGTTTCCTGGTAGCCAAACCTCTCAACTGAATATTAAGAATTTCTAGAAAGATCATAGCATAAAACAGGACATCCTTATGAAAATGTATTTATGTCCATGATGTCACCTCAGCTGGAATACTGACTGTTTCCAGTTCTCTTCTCCATACTCCACTTCAAAAATGAGACAGTAGACACAAAGTAGGTACAACAAAAGTCTGCAAAAAATGATCAGAATCATGGAATGATTCCCACAGGGTGATACTAAATACACCGAGGAGAGATGGGAATGGATTTGCGAAGAAGCTATGACAACAAAAATAATAGTAGAGAAGGTGGTAACAAAGAAAGTGGAGGTGGGGAAAAACCAGCACTGGAGTATGGAACCTTGGAGACACCACTAGTGACAGGCCTTCAACTAGACCCCTTGCATTTATTACAAAACCAATGGGATCTACTGTTCAGACAGTGTCAATTCATCCAGTCCTCTGGCCTTTCAAGAGTACAATTAAAGAAAAAAAAATCAAACAAAAAAGATCATTGCTTATATGACCCTACTCCCATGCCCACAGGGGAAAAAAATTACAGAAAAAAATCATACAGTCCAGGACCCAACACTCAAAGTAAAATGTCAGCAGACGTGGCATTCCATGTTCCACTGTGCTTTGATCTTTTTTTCCAGTACATTAGCTTATACTATAAGACACCACTACAGCTGTGAGCTACAGCCCCTCAACATAGAACAAAGAAAACTGGAGAGAGAAGTTTCCAGAAAACAACAGTGCTCTTAACTTTCAGCTATATCACTGTGGTTTTTCAAATCAATTCCTCAAGCACTCTATAACACAGGCCTCCCACTCCTAGTTCCTACACAAAGCCCTCAGCCAAAGCCAAGTGAAGTCCTTCCATTGCCCTAAGTAGAACAGGTCCTTTGAGCCCACAAATAAGTGACTACCATCACTTATTACAGACTTTTCTATAGGAGCTAAGTGTTGTGTTAACGTTCTACAAAATTTCAAATGAAGGGCAAGTCTCATCAAAGAAATGTTGAGCAAAATAAACACAGTTCATATAACAATTTGCTTCCTCTGCTGTGAAAGACACTCTCACAGCATTCAAATTAAGGATTTTCCATTAGAGTTTGCTCATCTCTTCTCTTTCAATTCTATAAAAAGAGAAATCACTAAGGAGCAGCTGCCTGTTCTTCAAGAGCAAAAACCTGCAACATAATCTAAATTCTGTTTTTCTTGCTATATAAGCATTTTCATTACTCGACTTGCATTTTAAACTCATTTAGCAGTAAACATACATTTAAAAAAGAAATCAAACATGTTCCATTTTCCATACGAAAAACCATGTAAGTGGTTTAACACTGGAAAAGGACAAAATGCTTGTCATATCTAAAAGCTAATTGACCTCAAACTAAAACTTTACATATTGTTACACTCTGGTGAGATTTGGTAGATATCTATCTGTTGCTGTCTTTATCTACTTATTTTTATCAATTGACTTTAAGGCAATCCCTGTTATGTCATTCAAGAGCAATATTTTACAAGTAGTACAATTCTCACATAGATTCAATGCAAAGCCCAAGTAGTGCAGACTGGTTTATATCTAAAGCTCCTGCAATGCAGAAAAGGGCAAACCTCTACAAAAAAACAAGGCAGAAGACGCACCATACTGGTCATGGAGCTTTTCAGGACCCAAAAGTGTTTCTTGAATATGATAAATGTTTGGTATAAACAACATTTTTTTCCAACTTCTCAGTCTGATTCAAGTTAATAAAGACCACAGCTGCTAATGCAAACTGTTTTCTTTTTAAGCACCTTTTCTAATTATCATTATTTTTAAAGAAAGATGCATGCACTATTATACTCCCTGTATTTTTCTGCCTTTGCTAGTTCTGCAGAAACATTTGTGCACCACAACTGGCTTACTTGCAGCAACAAATTTTCTTCTGGTTGACATTTTCCCCAACTTTTAGCTCTGTAGCTCTTACACAGCACACATCATGAAGCATTAAATACTTATTGATAGCTATAAACACAAATTCACTTTTTCTTAGTTAAAGGTCACATAAGGAGTTGGGAGACAGTTCTTGTTTTCCTTTATTCCCTATAATGTTTAACATTATCATGGATCATCTTTTTTCCCTCTGTAAGTTGAATAACATTGATTCTTTTAATTGCTTATGTTTGTAGCTCATAATCTTTCCTCTTTCTTCCTGAAGATCTCCAATTTAACTGCCCCTTTTTTATACGTATGTATCTACTGTGGTAGGATTATTTATTCAATGCAGTACCAAAAAAGGTAATTAAATTATTCCTTTAAAATAAGAGCACAAACATTACCAACAGAGTAAAAGCCTGATGACTATAAAACTAGGATACATGAGTTATGCATTTAAAAAAGCTAATGATCTGCATCAACTACAAATGCATCACTGAAATCAAAAAGCTCTATTTCTATTTTTACTACAAAGTCATTGACAGAATAAAGAGTCTAAAAGTAGTGCAATATTCATGAATGATTTAGTATGAGGAGAAGATGCCGATTACATCAAGATTTCAGACATCAGTATTTGTCAGCCAAATGGGACTGAAAGCTTCTTATAAATGAATCCTTAAAAACAATTCAAATAGAAAATGGAAGAGCTATCAACATTTTTTATTCATTATCTATAGATAATGCGAAAGTCTGGTATGTTTTTCTTGTATATCATGATATATTTTCTTCTCTTTCCTGTAAGACATAAAAGGATCTCCCTAACATGAAAAGAATAATCCTCAGCTGAACAAATGTATAGTTTAAAAATCTCTATCTCCACATTCTTATCCACTATAGAATCATTGAAAACAAAATAAACAGAGAAAATGTATTAAACTCCTCTTCAGTAGAAATCTGACTGCGTCTCCCCATCCTGTATTTCAATAGAAGGGCATGGAACACACAGAACTTCACAATTTAGTAACACATTTCATAACTTTATAATTTTAAGAATGGATTTCTGACATCTTGTTCAAGATACTCTAATCTGTCCCAGATAACCTGAAATAGTTCTTGTAGATTTTTTTTTTTGGTAAATTTTTGTCCTGTTTGCTTTTCATTCGCAAATGGGAATTAGAAATACATGTTGTGGTCTAAAAGAATTAATGAATTAATTACTTGGCAGCTTTAAAATATCAAAATTAAATTGCTGACACAAGTAGTATGCACAAGACAGTATGTATTGACAGAAATTATTATCACAGATAGGACTTAATTTTGCTCAGCTGAGGTGCACTTTCAAAAACAAGTTGAACCAATCTGGATGTAACAAACTTAGAACTAAAAATACACAAAACCCCAAGAAATTCTGCTGCAGAAAAATATGAAAATGGAAACAGGTCAGCATAACCATCAAAGCAAGAGCAGGTCAAAGTACAGTATCAATGATACTAGGATAAAGTAAATTCCATGCCCAAAGAAGGAGAAAGGCAGACGTCTGAATATTCTTGAGGAAACAAGAGGAATTTCAACAAATTCCTAAGAGAAGAAAGTGACATGGTATACCTGAGGAACCAGAGCTATTAATTCATAAGAAAATAGATCAGAAAAATTGATAAAAAGAAAAAAATAAAAGGAGCATCTATACATTTTATTTAGGGACAAACTAAAAGCAGAGAAAAGGATTGGATTATACCACCATTATGAAACTCAGGAATGGAAGTAAATTTTCCTAACATCAAGATCCACATCAAGACACGAAAGATCAAAATGGAAAGGCTTGAAGAGAGTTTGTAAGGAAACGCACACAAGTAGCTGAAAACATGCAGCGCAGCACTTTGTAGATACCTTATTAAGTAACAATAAGCTAGAGAAACACACGGCCACTTTTGGATACATCTAAATGAAAGATCAAACCTCATCTCTACTCTTGCAATGCAACACTGGGCAATAATCTTCAGATTCAATGAGTTTCATGAATTACTTTTAAAGATTTTTCTCCAAGTTCATTAATTACATCAAAGGAACTAATAGTTCTATCTCATCATGACAGTTCTCACTTATTTCCTAAAACGAAAGAAATCTCTAAAGAGACTACCTATAACTTGATATGCTTTACTGAACCAACAGTTTGAAGATAAAATTATTTCACTTTCATAAGCTAGAGCTAAAGTTTTAAAATAGAATCAGTTTTGTTCCCTGCAGTCATTAAGGTCACTGAATAACTGCCCAGAATGTGACCAAAGGGATGTTACTTGTCAATCAGACTGCACTGTGATTAAAACCAAGACAGAGTCCTTTTTTTTAACCATATCCATTTTTGTTGCATGCTAATTACATGGTGACAGAAATAGAACTCTTCAAAACCTCACAAAGAGGGACAGAGACAAGGCAGGGGTGTTTAATACATTCTTTGCCTCTGTCTTCAATGCGGATGATGGACCAAGGGGGTCAGAGTGCCCTGAGCTGAAGCACCATGACAGTGAAAATGATCAACTCCCAGCTGACCCTGAAATTGTGAGGGATCTGCTGCTCCAGTTGCAACCCTGGAAAATATATGGGACCTGATGGGATTCATCCAAGAATCCTCAAATTGCTGGCTGATGTCGTTGCACAACCTCTCTCAATGATTTTTGAGTGGTCTTGGGAATCCAGAGAAGACCCAGCTGACTGGAAGCTGGCAAATGTTGTCCCAGTTTTCAAGAAGGGCAAGAAGGAGCACCCTGGAAACTACAGGCCTGTCAGTCTCATTTCAGTGCCTGGTAAAGTTATGGAGAAAATTATTCTGGAAGACATTGAAGAAGACCTGAAAAACAACATTGTCATCGGTCACAACCACCATGGCTTCATGAGAGGAAAGTCTTGTTCATTAAACCTGATTTTCTTTTGTGAAAAGGTAAGACACCTAGATGTTCAAGGAAAGGGAGTTGATGTAATCCTTATTTGGATTTCATTAAAGCTTTTGATACTGTCTCTCACAGGATCCTTCCAGACAAAATGCCCAGCACACAGCTGGATAAACACATCATGCAATTGGCTCATGGGTCAAGCACAGAGGGTAACAGTGAATGGGGTGACATCAGACTGGTGACCTGTCACTGGTGAGGTTCCACAGGGTTCCATCTTGGGCCTTGTGCTCCTCAACATCTTCATAAATTACTTGGATGCAGGACCGGAAGGAATACTAAAAATGTTTGCAGATATGACACAAAACTCGGAGGAGCTGTTGACTCTCTTGAAGACAGGGAGGACCTACAGAGAAACCTCAACAAATTAGAGAACTGGACAACCACCAACTATATGAAGTTCAACAAGGGCAAGTGTCGGATTCTGCACCTGGGACGAGGCAACCCTGGATGTACATACAGATCGGGGAATGAGATAATGGAAAGCAGGGCCATGGAAAGGGACCTGGGGGTCCTGGTTGACAGAAAGTTGAATCTGAGTCAGCAGTGCCCTGGCAGCCAGGAGGGCCAATCATGTCCTGGGGAGCATCAGGCAAAGCATCACCAGCCTGTCAAGGGAGGGGAACTATGCACTAGTGTGGCCTCACCTTGAATATTGTGTGCAGTTTTGGGCACCACAATATAAGAAAGATATTAAGCTATTATAGATCATCCAGAGGAGGGCAACAAAGATGGTGAAGGGTCTTGAGGGGAAGGCATATGAGGAGTGGCTGAGGTCACTTGGTCTGTTCAGCCTGGAGAGGAGGAGACTGAGGGGAGACCTCATTGCAGCTACAACTTTCTCATGAGGGGAAGAACAGGGGCAGGCACTGATCTCTTCTCTGTAGTGACCAGTGACAGAATCTGAGGGAATGCCTGAAGTTACATCAGGGGAGTTTAGGTCTGATATTAGGAAAAGGTTCTTTACTCAGAGGGTGGTTGGGCATTGGAAGAGGCTCCCTAGGGAAGTGGTCACAGCACCAAGCCTGACAGAGTTCAGGGACCATTTGGATGATACTCTCAGGCACGTGGTGTGATTTTTGGGGATGGTCCTGTGCAGAGCTAAGAGCTGGACTCAATCCTTGTGGACCCCTTCCAACACAGCATATTTTGTGATTCTTTGAAAACAGCATACTCTATTTGCATCTTTCAACCCAAAGGCACTATTTTCATGCCTTCCAGTTCTTTTCCAGGAGAGCTAAGACGACATTCTCTTACACTCTCCTGAGAAATTTGACTGATCTCCATTTAATACCAGATGACAATAAATTGTCAACAACTACAAACGGAGTGACAGGATTTGTAGGGTAAATTAGAAGACCTGAGCTTGTTCTGGATAACTCCAAAGTAACATTTGCAATGGTGTATAAAATCTTTTTTTGGGTTAGTTGAAAAGTCTTATTTAATTTCCACTTTCTATATTTCATTGTTATACAACAAAAGAATGAAAACAAGAATAGTTTCAAAATGACAGTGAACTTTCTTATTTATAAAATCTCTAGGTTACTAATTTTGGTTCATCCATTCTGCTATCCCTGAAATTATACAGCCGTCTTTTCTAAAAAAACACCCCATATCAGAAAAACCTCATACAAAACTCCTGCAATGTTCTCCCAGTTTCATTAACCATATAATGTCAGCACAACTGCTTGCTCCAACAACATAAGTTTCCCTGGACTGATCTCTAAAAACTGATGGCCTGTTTGAAATTTCTGAGTGACTCAGTGAAATCAGTTGAACCATGTCTCCTGAGTTATGATAAGCAACTAAGTCATGCAGCTAAATCACATCAAGGTGGATTAACTGGAAATGAAATTTCTTTATGAAAAAATTGAATCTGAATATCACGAGGTTACTTTCAGAAATAAATTTGACTTGGCAGGAAAAGTGTATGAAAAAAAAGCTTTAAATGCAGAAGAATGGAAACATCCATAGGTAAAAGTGCAGCATGCCAGAGAATTACAAAAAACACAAGCAAACAAAAACTACCAACGGCAGATAGAAAAAACAAATGATAGTTCTGCAAAATCACACTTTCAACCAGAAATTCCAGCCTTTTTTAACTACAAACTGGTAACAAATACTGAAGAGTCATCACAAAGATGGCAAAAAAGACTCTGATGCTAAAAGACATATTTCCTTGGGTTCTTCAATTATATATATATACATATAATCAATAATTCTGTATAGAGCAGATTTTGATATGGGAAATAAACAGACCATCAATTCAAAATATATATCATAACATGCTCATTTTGGTAAGGAAAGCTTTTAAAATTTATGATACACAGAATAAAATACTGTAGCTTGTATTTAAAAGACAGATAATTTTAGATGAATCAGGAGAACAAAAAATACATTATTAAGAACAAAACCTTGTAAGAACACATATTTTTACAGAAAGAATGAAATCAAGTCTGTAAAATCTAGTTACATTGTATTACAAATACATCATATCTAGCTTATTGTAGAAAATTCAGGTATTATGTGGAAGTGATGACTGATCTTTATCAAGTAATACAGAACATGGATCTACATGGAAAGTGTTCTTCATGTGCGCCAATCAGGTTTCACTTTCAGTGGCACTTTCAGGGGTTATTTTAAAATCAAATACTATCAGCTGGTGGGCAAGCTAAAAAGAGTGCCAACCTCCTTGTAAGTTCCTCTTGAACAACATGCAATAAGAGGCTGTGTAGCATTTTACTGCCTCCCTGCAAATGATTGCTATATTTTTCTCAAAAATAAATTTTGAAACAGTTTTCAGTGACATTCCTGTATTAACTGAGATATTCATGGAGCAGACATTTTGACTAGAAGCTAAAAAGCTGAAAAATAAGGTTGAAAAGGTTGTACGCATGGAAGGTGAATTTATATCACAGAAAAATCTCCAACATCTTGATACAATTAAGCTTCTCTAATGAGTTAGAAATCCAGACTAGTCTCACAAGCTGTTTTAGTTTCTCTAGCCTTCTTCTGCAGTCAATAGGGAAAGACTCTTCTTGAAGGCAATGCCTCATTTGGGGCCTGATTTTGTTCTCTAGAGGGCAGTCTCTTGCTCCCTCTTTCTCCACCGACTACAGAAAGAAATTTGAAAGATCAGAAATTAGCAGCACACCCTTGTTAATAAACTCACTCCACACTAGTGTGCAGAAAGATTGGAAGGAGCAATTGCTTTGAGGAATTAAATGTTGTCTCAGGAATAAAGCTCTAGTGAAATGTTTCAAGTTTAACAAAGAAGCCAGGATACCTGTTAATGTTGCATCAGCAGCAGGTTGGAAGGCTTCTTTCATGGTGATTAAACAGTGACATGTTTTCTTAAATAGTTACTAAAGCAAAGTGAAACTATTCTAACTGATAAAATAATACCAGAAACTTGTCTTTATTCTTGACATATATTTATCATTCGAAATTTTCTGACAGCAAAACAAATTAACCATTAGAAATCAGTTTATAGGAATTCTAGTGCAATTGCTTGTTAAGGTTTGTTTAGGCTTTATAAAGCGATGCAAACTTGCAGAATTACTCCTAAGCATGAAATACTATGCCAGTAAGAAATTATTATTGCAGAAAAATTTCAATGACACCTTTCAAAAGCTAAATTAAGAAGGTGTAGAAAAGGAAATTGTGACTCACACACCATCCTGTCCTGTAAAAAAAAAAAAAAAAAAAAAAAATAAACTATAAATATATAAACTCTGAAAAATTCCAGTGGAAAAGACATTTTTGGGACCACTGATTCTGAAATTTATGCAGATTACAGTAACAGAGAACATGTTTAAGTCAAAATCTAACTAGCTTCTTGACTCAAAACCAGACCTAAACCTAGAGATTACTCACAAACCAGTCTGAGCAAACACGATACAACATTAGGTAGCAAATAGAGTTTGCCAAAACAGCAGCCTGTGTTAAGGTTGTATATCCTCCCTTGCTGCACAAATGAAGGACATCTAAAAAATCCCAGGCAATAAAATGACATTGCATTTTTTAGGGACTTCTGTAGGCAGAAATAACTTATGCCATCTCCTTCAGTGAGGAAGTGACTAAAGGAAGGTGGTGAAAGGCAAGAATAAGATATAGAGAACACTAAACAGTCAAACGTAAGAACTCATCTCAGAAGTTCATCAGGGCAACATATCTCTAATCTGCCAATAAGAAGCAACGGAAAGACTGAATTACATTTAATGTAAAACCTCTGGAAGACTAGTCTGTGCCTGTGTGCGCTGGCTATCACGGAAAATTAGTATCACTAGTTGGGAGAAGGAGGGAAACTGAAAACAAGTTATGGCAGCCAATAAAGGTAATGATGTTGACTTCTGCGGCAGTGGGACTCATCTCGGAATGAGATGAGGGGTACATGTGGGTTTTATTCATATAAATATGTACTTAATTTATAAAGCTATATATACAGGTAAATATATAAATAAATGTGTTTACCAATACTTTCATAACAACTTTGTCTTAAAGCTTTAAAAAAGAACATTGCAGTAGTGCAGCTGCAAAACCTTACAGAAATATAGGAAGTTGATCAGGAAGGCTAGGGAGAAAAAAAAAAACCACAACTTTTGGCTAGGGAAAAACCATCTTCCTTCTGTATCAGCCACCTTGGTTAAATATTAGAAAAGTCATTTTATTGATGTTTTATTATCTTTTAAGAGCAAGCACCGGCACTCTGTTCTCTTTGCAATGTCCTGTGTTACTCAGGGGCAAAAATGTAAATTCTTGATCCATTGGAAGCTAGCCATAGGTATGGATGAATTAGTCATCATCCATAAGGCAGATCAGAAAGGCTGGTCACTGGTTTTTAACTCCGAGAAGGTTTAAATATTTTTTAATATTTGTTCACACCTAAAATTTAACAGGCAGAATCTGTCAAATATTCTAATTTCTTTGATTTAATTCTTTCCCAGTAAATGGCAAATGTCCTTATCCTCTAAAGGCAGAAAACAGCAACATCATCACCAGCATGGACATTATGATCCCAATTATATGTTGCACTGCTATGCCTGGCAGAACTTGGGAGCTGTTTGATGTTCTTTTGTCTTCCTGAGTTGGCAGAAAATAAAAGTCTGAAACATGAATTTCCCTACCCTCGGTTAATCTAATTGGGTTGTTCACTCATTCTAAGTGCCAGCATTAACTGTTCAATGATCCTATTTTGGAAAGCAGTTGTGAGAGGAAGTGGAACTAAAGCACAGGAGGATCAGCTGGGAGTTCTCAAAAGCAATAAAACACAGGAGGGAAAAGTAAATGAGAAACAGAGGATGAACTGGAAAGAAAATGCTCAGAATGCCAGGAGAGAAAGAGACAATAAAAAGCAGCTCTAAAATTGGCATTCCAGGTCTTTGTGACATTCAGTCTCACCGAGACATTTACTCTGTATACCAGTAGTACATTTAGATATTATTGTTTATTTCAGCTTCTTAAGAACTTTCTACTCACTTTACTGGGAAATCTGCTATGAGGCAGAAGTGGACAGTTCCCAGGCTATCTACAAGGGTAGAGGTGGCCTTCCCGTGAGAATGTATTCAGTACCAACTTTTAATGCAGAAAGTCATTTTAATTTTTGTTAAGTGAAAACTAAATTAAAAATGTTTACAGTGTTCTGGGTATCAAGTGAAGCAATATGTGCTTTTCTGAAAAAAATACTTTCTTTTCTGAAACTTGCAAGAGCAGAGAAGGCATAATAAGCTCTTGGCTTTTGCGGGTAAGTTGATGTAACTGTGGGAGAAAGACTACTCAGTTATCTGTGATAAGATGACATGCAGGAGATAAAGTAGAAAACTTTATTAGTTATGATGAAAAACACAAAAAGGCAGGTGTGGGTTTGCTGCAACTGTTGCAAAATCCTACTTACTAGGACATTATTGGTACAACAATAGGAGCATTTTACAATTTTTGCTATCAAATTTATTTTTCACACTGCTGACAGCACCAGTCAGAGATTGATCAACATTGCCTGGTAACACAGACAACTATTCAGTAAGCAAGTAGGAGAAACTGAGCTAAGTACTTAAAATGAAAGAGCAGCAGATCTCTTTCAGATGCATTATATTACCATGAGGAAAGCTGAGGGTTTACAGACACATTTTGGTTCTAACATACTGAAGTACTGAGTGACAGACACCAAAAAATAATTTTTTTTTACGGCTGCAAAATTAAAATAATTCCAGCAAGTAAACTTTAACTAAGCATTGGAAAGGAAAAAGGATAAACATCCCCTCTGACATTCAGCTAAAAATTTTCTTGACTTCAAAGTTTTGCTGATTATTAAAAGGAATGACAGAAAAAGCAGGGCTCATATCTTGTTTGTAAAAAAAGTTTTGATTGTCAAGGGGGCATCTTTTGGTACCTTTGATATGAGAAATGGAAAATTTCTACTTCAATTACTAAGCTGCAGCACTAAAAACAAATCAAGGTGACATACATAATCTATCACCTGAAAAGATGGCTAAGTAAAAAAGACAAAAGTACTTTATCAAGGTAAAAAATTGTTATTGTTAAAAAAAGAGAAAAAACCTGATCAATATTTTCATACATGGAAAACTTATAAATGTATAAGATTTTCGGCTTGTAGACTTTTTACTTAATTTAGTATTTACATCGCACTTATTTGGAAACAGGTATGATAATCTTTCTAAATTCTTTTGTTTAGACAAAGGCCATAACAATTAGCTGATTGTAAGAAATATGTTATTATTTACATTGTTTCTTATCTAATTACTTAAAAGCAAATAATTTTAACAGCAATAAGTCAAGAACATGTTAAACTTTGTGGGACTACAGAGAGATCTAATTTTCTGAGTATTTTAAAATAACCTTGGTGTAAAAACCACAGTAAGTGTATTGTATTTTGCTTTCTTAACCCAGAAGAAAGGAAATTGAATATTCAAAAACTCTCACACAAACACATCAATAAAGATTTCCTCCTTTTCTAGGATCTTACCGTGTCTTGGCAGTATGATTTCAAGAGTCACCTCAACTAAATCCCACTTATAAACCATGAGAATGTTTCTGGTAAAATATCTGAAATTAAGTTAGATTGCCATAAACTAATACTGACAGCAGGAAGGGGGGAAAAAGAGAATTCAAAGGTGTTTTTTCAGTCATTTTCTCAGAGGAGATTCAAATGTCACAACGGGCAAAGTACTTCTCTGGACATAACAACAGACACATATTATTAACCCATATGATTTTTTAGCCTGCTCTGTAAAAAAAAAAAAATCAACAAAGCAAAAAGGAAAATACCTTATTTAAACACACGCTGCCTTGTTCTCAAGAAAAAAAATAAAAATCTAGGCAATTAAAACTAACATGAAAAAAATACAAAAAGGATAAAGTTGCTTGCTTTAAATAAGGAAGCTGACAAAGCCTATTTATCTGAATTTCATTATACAAAACAGATTTACTCTACAGTGCCAAAACAAATTTGGTAAGAAATTTGTGTGTGTTTTTAAGCATGTATTTATTATTTGCAAGTGCAGTAGATTTTTCCCTTGAGAAAACATGTAATCTAAATTCATTTAATAAAGTAAAAATTAGTTAGAAACTTAATGGAAAGAAATTACATCATTCTCAGTAGATTTTCTCTCAGCCTTAAAACTATTGTACTGGTTATTCTAAATATACTACCACTGAAGTAAATAAAATATAAAAACGATTGATATTGATAAAACAGCTTGGGTACCCAAGCAGTCAGTAGGAAGCTAATACTACTTTTCCAATTTGATTTTACTTTCAGTAAAGGTATATGTCATATGACAACTTACTGAGAAGCACCTGAAACTCCTTGAAAATAAATCCATTATTTTTCCTAGTGTTTTCCTAGCAAGTTGCTTTTTGTTTTTCAGGCTTTTTGCTTGCTAACAAAACCCTTTTTGATTCTGTTTTCACTGTAGGAAGAGCAGCAATACCTGCCTAACCTTCCTGTAATAGCTACCACACAGTTGTTTTAATGCCAGATGCTGAAAACTGACAGAGGAAGTGAGAGACTTTTAAATCTTCGCTTTACAGAGCACATAATTCACTGCTTGTAAAGTCCTTGTCTGTAAAACAAGTCTAGACAATTTTCTTCTTCATCTCTAGCCATCAGAAAGTAATACAGAGAAGAACCACCATAACTTGGGTTTAAAAAGCCCCTAACACTGTCAAGAGGGAGCACAAGGAGCAATGCACCTTCTCCACTGCTTTTCCCAGGAACAGTTGGGAAAAAAAAGGCACCAGGAAGATACAAGCAAAAAAAAATATACCTTCATAACATCTAACTTTCACCTGTATTCATCAGTGGTGTGGTAGCAAACGGTCTCTGCAGGGTTAAGACAAAGGACAGGTAGGGTTTGAGACCTGGAGGAGCACCAAAGGTCCCCATACCCAGCTCCCCAAGTGAGACGGACAAGAGAAGGTCATTCAATACTTCCCACACCAACCTCCAGCCTCCTGTGGATCACCTGGAACATACTGTTCAGAAGACATCCAGTCACAGCAAAGCTCCCTCAACCCAGGAAACTGCAGCTGGCCCTTCCACAGAGAGAAGATGTCTCCCCATACACACATTTGAATTTTTGTAGCTGACAAGGGATCACATTACGTTTTGTCTGCTAAGTCAGAGAAGGTCAGTAACATTATAAATCAACTCCTTGCATACAAATCAAGTTCTCTAAATCTTTATATGATCTCTGAGAAACTAGATTGAAGAAAGAACATGAAAAAATTGCCAGAATGTTCCCAGACAGATACAGCACCATTTCCATAAATTTTAATTTTATGGTCTTCTAACACGTAATTTTTGAGTCTTCAAACTATTCTTCCTACAGTTTCTGCAATGTGAGGACTACAGATAATCTAGTAGTTCCACTTGTGCTGGAGTCAAAAGTAAACCCATATTCTTTATTCTGTATTTTCTTGCATTTGCTTTATTAAAACCATGGAACCATGTCTTCAGTTCGTCTACCAAGACTGCTCAAATGACTTCAGAGTACCTGATGTTGAGTCTCTACAAGTCTTTACACTTGATATGCAAAATGTATATAAAATTGGGATTTATTTTATCATATTTAATCCAAAGTAAGCTTTCAACACCATTGTATTACACGTCAATAAAACTCCCTTTCTTTTACAATAAAGAAGAAATTCTAAACCTCAGAATTCTAAACTCCATATATGTGGGTAACGTTCACGGCAAATCAGACTTGAAAAATCCTACCATGATGCAGAATGTAAAAGGCACATCATCAAGAACTACAGAAGGACTTGAAAAGACAAAAATTAACATTATGAGGACCAAAAGCATTAAATGCTTGAGAATGTACTTTTAACATGGCCTTCAGTATGAAAAGGGATATTCTTGTTTTAAAGATCATAAGCATATCCTTTCACAATTCACCTTATGTCACAGAATGATGCACCAGAATTTCTTCTTACATCAAAAATTAAGTCCCATAATGTTGGACTATAGCTCAGCAGGTATCTAATCCTCTCCTTCTTGTAATCACACACTAAAATCAACAGGCAACAAGGAAACTAAATAGCAGTGAAGAGACTAAATCTGTAGCACAAATTGGTATACGTGCTCTGCATATTTTTCCAGAATGACACCTCTGAATTGTGACTTTTCTCTTCTTGCCTTTTTCCATTCTTATTACGTTGACTTGAAAATTTTTGATTTCGCTATTTAGCTGAAGTGTAGACTAGGTGCAACCTCTGGAGTCAGAATCTAGTCTCTTGCTATTACAGGTCTGACTGCTCTTCATAAGAGATAGGTACAGAGCATCACTACTCTGCTGACGACAGACACTCTAATTTTCAACACATATATATGAAAAAAATTGTGTAAACTAAAATGTAATTTCTTTTTCTTCCTAATTTACGTAGAGAAAGCAATTAGCCTTTGCAGCTGACTCTTGGAAGATTTGCCCATTGAGCACTTTAAATAGATTAAAACGCATGGTTCAAAAAAAATGGGAAGCAAACTAATGTTAGGCTTGCAGAGGGAACAGGAAGATCTGGAAACATTGGCCAATAGGGTCATTCACACAACTTAAGCTATTTGTTCCCCAGGGATTCTTAAGTTGCACGTTGCACTACAGACTTTAAACTACTTAATGAACAGAGCAGCAGTACAGACGTGTCAAAATGGTGAAGAAAAGCTGCTCTAACAGTCTTCAGGCTTAGTCTCTCCTCTGGCAGATGAGAAAAAGCAGGTTTAGTCAGGGATTGCATGTGTTGTGGCCTTACTGCTTGGAGAGCACAGGAAAGCATTTGTTGAAAATAGTAATCCAACATGAAATTTGTTGATTATTTTCATCTATGAATCATATTTTGTGTCTTTGCAAGGGCATAAGTGAGGAAAAAGAAGTGTATTACTTGGCAATAAAATAAATTGATATTGCCATGGAATTTAATGGCTCCTACTGCAAAATATACAAGTTGCTAACAGAGAATTTGATGCCATCATGCAGCAGAATACAAATTATTTCAGCTATATTTCAAAATGCCTGTGTTAAAAACTTCAATTCATAAATTGCTTGAAAGATGTTCAAATCACACATGTTCATTAACATACTCTGACCAATTTATCCACGGGCAGATATTATCATTCAAATCAAAGAAATATCTAGTCAGAAAGCTGGAAGATCAAACCAAAACTAAACTGCCTCCCGCTCCACATATACAGAATTGTTTATAACCAACATAAACAGTCTCCAGCTTCTCATTTTATGATGACCCAAGAAGATTCAGACAACTCAAACAAAATCAAACAAAACCCTAAAACCAAACAAAAACCCCACCATAGCAATAACAATAACAAACATGAAAAAATAGAGAAAATAACCACATACCCTCTGCCATATAGAAAACACATTAGAAATTGATAGGCATTGTGGTTTTTTTATTTATTTTTCAGTTTGGACTACTAAAAAAATAATGAAAGTCTCTTTCAGAAAAAAATCACCACTGTTTTACTGGTAAACAAATATTGTGCAGAAGAAGAATGTTAATCATAGTGACAATAATTTAAAAGGGAAAGAGATATAAATACTGTCTTAGTTTCAGTCACAGAGTTCCTGACAAGATTACAGGGAAAACAGAGGAAGAAAAAAGAGGGGCTTAGCAATAACTAACTGAAACATAGAATCATAAATGCAGATGGACAGAGAACACAAAGGAAAAGGGGTCATGGGATTAATACTGAGTTGAACTGTGCTGGGTTTTTTAGTAATCACATTTGATCAAACACCACGATTGTATGACCTCCACTGTTAAAAGTGAATTGAAAACTCTTGAAAATGAGTTTACTGTGGATCCATAACAACCAAAATATTTGACCTTACTAGGCCAAGCAATGAAACCAAATAGCCAATCCAGCAGACATATTGTTAATGAACAGTAGAGATGAAATGCATTTATTTTCCTAATGATGACAATGACTCTTGGCATTCAGTAATTTTGAACTGACATATGTAGACTTCCTGATTACTACCAGGTTTACTTAAGTGCCTAAAAAACTAAGCATGTAATCACTTTGCTGAATCAACACCTTACATAACAAGTTTATTTTTATCAGATGCATATCAAAGAGTATACTCTTTGAGACAACTTTGAATTTGAATGCTGACAGCCTGGCTTCCCTGACTTAAAAATTTCCAGACTTCATGGTTTATTTATAGAAAAATTACAAATGCAAGTTTTTGATTAAAAGGAATTAATTAGGTAATAGAACAATACTTGCTTAAATTTTGTGTCACAATACAGTGCACTAGAATGAGAGATTCATTTTTTTCCTCTTAGCTATTAATTTGCATTGCTTGTACATTGTCTTGTCTGATAGAGGCAATATTTTGTAATGGCTAGAGAACTGTGAGACAAACTTAAAGTGAACGAAAATGGGTTCTGTTTCATGATTGCTGGTGTCTTTCTGTCTAATTTTCAATAAATGCAAATGCCATGCTTCAATTTATTTATTACCAGAAAGAGTTTTAATTACTTTTAGGAGTCACTATCTACCCAAATGTGTCTGATTGTCAAAAGATAAATTTGTGAAATTGAGATTCAGTAATCAGCAGTATAGAATATTGGTAGTTTACTGTTTCATGTCAACAAAGCTGCCAACCTAGATTACCACTGTAATAAAGCACTGTTTCACATGCTGCATGTGGATAGATGAGATGGATAACTGGGGACCTGCTATCTGTTTTGGACCTTCTTGCCTAAGGAAATGAAGCTTAGTTGGTCTGGCCTTATGTTTCTCCAGTTCCCAGACACCTGTTTTCAGCAAACTTCATACAAGTTCTTGAGCAGGTGGAGAGGGGAGCCCTTGTCAGCCTCCATCAATGACAGAAAGGCTGAAACACTCATGTAGCCCTATTTACAGTGTTACTTCAGAATTCAGGACAGAAGGGACCCCTGAAGATCAAAGAGGTCAACTCCTTGCTTTCAGCAGGATCTTCTGGATAAGGTAGCTCAGGGTTGTGTATAGTCAAATTCTGAACATCACCATAGATAAGGATTCAAAAACCTCTCTGGGAACCCATTCCTGTCTCTGATCACAGTAAAAAATAAAATAAATTTCTTTAAATCTAACCATATTTCAACCTATGCTCATTGCTTCTTGTTCTACCATTGTACACCTCAGGCTGGAAAACTTGGATCCACCATTTCTGCGCTTCCCATTGGGTATTTCTCATTTTATCATTTGGGGAAAAAAAGAGCAGCTATAATAGGAACAACTTTCTGAGACAAAACTGATAGAAAAAAAATTAAAAATAACCATGTTGAAAATTATGAGATCTCTGAGGTAACATAAACAAATGCTATTCCAGGCTTTCTTCATTTCAACTCATGGCCATGGTTTGGTAAAAAAGCTTTCTCCATCTCTTGAAAGTTCAGTGTAAGTATACTATAGAGAAAGAAGCTGTTTTTTCCCTGAAATTGGAAAGATTTGAAAACAAAACAATGTTTTAAATGCTAGTTTCTTTCCTTTTAAAGGATTTTCAAAATGTGAATCTGTTTTCCCAAGGGCAACAAAGGCTCAGTTTGTAAGCACTTATGTATTAAAAGATTTTTCAGTGGCAAGCAGTTCCTTGACAGACAGAGGTACAAAGACAAATGACTGGAGACTGAAGCTAAGCAAGGCCTGACTGGAAATATTTTCAGAGTGAGTGCAATTAATCAATAGAACACCTCACCTAAGGGTATGCTGGATTCTCTGTAGAACATTTTAAATAAAAAATGGATGTCTTTTATAAAGATTCAGTCTAGCTTAGCCATAAATTACTAGGGTGTACAAAGAGGTACAGTAGATGAAAAATTTTGGCCTGAGTTTTAATTGAATGTCAAACTAAATGTTGTACTTGCTGCTTCTGGCATGAAGATCTTGGACTCTGCAAATAAACTATGTTCAACTTTTAGAAAACAGCAGTTGCAATAAAAGTTTTTAAGGCCCAGTGTTAGAGTGAGGAAAGACTCAGATACACAGTGGGATAAGCTCTGTGTGATAACTCCACCCACACGGTCTCACATCTCAGCTCTCTGAATATTTCAGATACTGGTTACAAGAGGACTCTTTGGGCTTCTAAAGATACAGGAGCAAAAAACCAAGAAACCCAAAAGTTACACAGGAACAATATTAACCGTGTACAGATGATGGAGAAGGCATAATCCTTTCCTCCTCAGTTAGTTTATGCTGCTCACATCACAGAAAGGGAACGAGGATTTGCTGTATGCTTGCAGTCTGCCAGGCCAGTGCAAAGAAAGAAGAGCTGTTTTGCCTGGCAAAACAGTTGCTGCCGAGGACCCAGTGTCCATCACATTGTACAGATTCACACTAAACTGGTCCTGGGAGTAAGCAACAATTTCTAGAGGAAGAAGAGTCATTTGTGTTCCCAGAGCACACATGGCTTTTGGTTCTTCAGTAGGTCAAGGGAGGTGATTCTTCCCCTCTACTCTGCTCTCATAAGACACCACTTTGAGTACTGCATCCAGATCTGAGGGCTCCAGCATAGGAAGGACATAAACCTGTTGGATAAAGTCCAGAGGAGGGCCACCAAAATGATTAGAGGGATGGAGCACCGCTCCTATCAGAAAAGGCTAAGAGAATTGGGATTGCTCAGTCTGGAAAAGAAAAGGCTTCAGGGTGACCTAACTGCGGCCTGCCAGTATCTAAAGGGAGCCTACAAGAGAGATGGAGAGAAGCTTTTTACAAGAGCATGTAGTGATAGGACAAGGGGGGATGGTTTCAAACTGAAAGAGAATAGATCTAGATTAGATACCAGAACAAAATTCTTTACTATGAGGGTGGTGAGGAACCTGAACAGGTTGCCCAGAGAAGTTGTGGATGCTCGGTCCCTGGAAGTGTTTAAGGCCAGGTTGGATGAAGCTCTGATTAACCTAGTCTAATGAAAGGCATCCCTGTCCATGGCAGGAGGGTTGGAACTCGTGGATCTTTAAGGTCCCTTCCAACCCAGACCATTCTATGATCTTTGATTCTTCGTTGTGGAAGCTGGGTCATGCACTCCAACACCTCCCCTTGCTATGAGCCAAAGCATGGTAAGTGAGGACAACAGTATTGTTTATTTTAAAACCATACTCCAGATACTAACTAAAATGCTAGTGCAGATATTGCCTTAGAGTCCTAGGCAGCTGCGCCCAGATGCAGTCTAAAAAGCACAAGGGCAATTTTCCTGAAAGGGCACCTCCATGTCTTCACAGCTGCAGAAGAATCTGTGATGTGTCTGATGCCGTAGGGCACAGAGACAAGCTTTTCTTCATAATACAAAAGCTAAAAAATTACTAATGATGGAAACAGAGTCTATCTTTTTATGTGAATTAAGGAACTGGTGTTCAAGCATTTAATAAGATAATTTCTTTTTTAATTTAAGAACAAAGTAAAAAATAAATTTATATAATTCCTTCATTTCCCTGAAAGCTAATGTGATTTAGAATACTATTTCCTTCCTATTTTTCCCCAGAAAACACCTTCACATGAACACATTTTCCACTTAATTTTTTTTTTTTTTGGTGGCAATTACTTTATCATGTGTACAATGAGGTATTAATAGCCACTACAGTGATGCTTCATGAAATTTCCAGATGAATAATTTCCTTCTAAAGCTTCTTCCTCAGTGTGAGAAAATAAGTAGCTTTCTCCACTATCCAAGGAAAGCTTTCTCATTTTTTTGCAAAAGGTAATTTTCCATGTTTTCATACTATAAGTGATAACACTTAATTTTTGCTCTAAGAACATCTGCGTTCAACTGACTTCTAGATAAGACTGGACAGAATAATTTTGAGGATCTAGAGTGACCTTGTATGCATGACAAGTCAAAGGATTTCCCTGAACTGCTTTTTCTTTAACCTACACCATAGTTTAAGGAAAACACTTGCTCTTGACCTGCTAGCAAGGTAGAACTGAAAGAAAGCTTCTGTAAATTATTATATTAAATATTTCTGCTGTTAAAAATGTATTCCCTATTTCTAGGCTTATTCCACTTATTTAAAAGCTTCGAATTGTGCTTGATATGTTTCTTTTTAGTCTGAAGTAGTTAGTTTTTATATAGTTGAGCTGACAAAATTTCACCATCATATGTCTGAGGGTATGAACAGAATCCTTGGAATCTCTCATTATAGGAAGACCTTTTTACTGCATTTTAGCTATGTGCATAGCTCTTCCGTGAAAATTTTGGAATTTATTATCTACAGATATGGGCACTAGAACTAGGCACAGAATTTATTCTAAAAATTTCCCTATTTATCTGCCTATCCATCCGAGAATCCTGTTTTGTTGAGTGTGGCATCACACTATGATAGACCAACTATTTTTTCAGGAACACTGCTTTCCAGAAGAGAGGAGTATGAAATGTATGAAGATGTTGTTCTCTCACTAATCAGGATCACTCTGTGCTGGTGACTTTGTTTTGTTACTTCTAATTCCTTAACCTCTGCAAGGCAAATGCCTCTATTACTAACTCAATTTAAAAATTGAGTGTTTTTTTTTTTCTCAAAAGAAAATATAACTTCCAAGGAGAACAAGTTTGGCAGAAGGTAATTTTTCATAAATTCATATGCATCATTTTTCTCTGCCCTCTGTCTGCTCATTATTAGTCAAAAACCTGTATCACGTGTTCTGTTTTGCAGGACTCACCACAGCCTGTATCAACTCAAACTGTCCTTTACAGTCTTTTAACATACTAGTGCAGTATTAGGTTCCTTCTAGTTCCTTTGAAGTTCTTCAATGGTCCTAGATGATAACATTCATGACAGTCAAAAGGTCCTTTGACCAATTTGTCAGAAACCTTAAATACAAATTTATTTAGAATAACTTGTTCTAAAGTACCTAACTATCATCCTCACAAGTTACTGCAGGAAAGCTCATAGAGTTTGTCATCTCTTTCCCCTAAACAGACATAGAAAGTACAGGATTATTAAAGCAACTCTCCTACTGTTTGTACGTTGCTACTGACAATATTATTTCCTCCTAACACTTAATTAGTATCTTTGTCAGATTTCTTTGGTTCCTGATACACTTAAACATAATGTATTGCTATTCTCCTTTCTCTTACCATCCTAGAATCACAGAATAGTTTAGGTGGTGAGGTGAGATTGCCTAGAACAAATCTCTTCCCCCCAGCAGTGCAAATCACATCAGACTGCTCAAGGTCTTATGTTCCAAACTTTCCTACCTTCTGATTTCCATCAGTTGTTATCACTTTCTCCTTTTTAACTTTTTTCACGTTAATTTCATACAGTATGCCAGTTAGTTTTTAATTTTTTTGGTTTTTATAATCAGGAGAGCCTGTAGATGTTTGGATGTGGACAACATTACTAAACCATTCTAATTATAAACTGCGGTAATTTAAACAGAAAGGTCTACTTTCAACAAACCGTTCCCTTGTTGTTGTTGTTCAAGAAGTTCCCATTTCTAACATATTTTATCCAGACTGAAGTCCTCTATCATATATCTTCATTTTCTCTTGTATATATCAAAGCTACATCCTGAGTTCATCATCTTGTTTTCTACCATGATCTAATGGTTTTCAGCAAATATCAGGAGATAACTTTATACTGATTATATACTTCACAATTCTCTAATCTGAAAGTAACCCCTTAAATACTCATTTTCTTTTCAAAAGGTCACTGACATCGCAACAAGAAATGCCATTTTTGAGTGATACCTCTTGTGTTTTGACCACTTAATCTTTCTTAAAGAGGGTGTGACTGCTGAATTTAACACTCCAATCATGTCAATCTTACAAGTAGAATTCAGTAACACACAAGATTGAATTTATATTTCTATATAAAGAATAATAGTTATTTTCATCTGAAACTCAAGTGCAAACAAGTAAAGAATGTACTGACCATTTAACCAACTATGCAAAATATAGTTTTGCATTAAAATAGATACACTTTCTCTCTTCCTTATATTCTTTTATTTTTTATTATTTTCAGTGCAGTGATCTTTTGACCATCTTCATCAAGCTATCTCCGCCTGAATTTCCATCCTTGTTTCAGTGAGGAGGAAACCATTCAATTTATTCAGTCTCTGCTTAGGACAGAAAGCAGCCACTGTTTCAGTTTGTTATTACTGTAGATTTCTGCCTGCTCTCTTCTTTGGCTTTTGGACTTGACAAGATATTTTGGCTGCCATATTGTTTTGATTGTTAAGGTTGTGTAGTAAATTACAAAGAGGCCCAAAAATTTTGCTCTTAGAATAGTAACTTTAACACTTTACTAACTATGGCAAAACAGATCACCTTGCAAAGACTACGTTATTTTCTAGAAATACATGAAGGTAGAATTAACAGTTTCAATACATTGGCAATTGCCAAGAGTGTCAACACTTTCAGAATTATAATATGTGAGAGATAAACCATCTTTAGCCTTTTAAACCTAATAGGAACCAGCATGGTTCAGCAATCTCAGAATCACAGGATAATAAAAACTGAATAGTCCAACTTCCTGCTCAAAGGAGGGTCAAACCAATGCTATTTGTGTTATTAGGATCTTTGGGTTTTTAGAAATGCATATTTATGCATGAACTAGTATTCAATTCAATATTCAAAGGGTATAGCTCTCCATTTCATTGTTATTGCTTTTAAAGCCGGAAGAAGGATTTGGAAAAAAAACAGTAATAATAAGTGCATACTGAATTACACAGGATTCAAATGAAATCTGCTCATCATTTTTAGTTGATAAGGGAATCTGTAGTGATTTCAGCCTATCAGGGGAATTTCACTGCTATTACTTCAATTTTTTTAGTCTACAGTAAAAAAATCAAAATAAAGACTGTGGGCTACGTTCACAAAATCACAGAACAGCTGAGGGAGGAAGGAAACTCAAGACGTTGTCTAGTCCAATCTCCCTGCTCAAATCAAGGTCTACTCATGCAGGTTGCTCAAGGCCCTGTCCAAACACATTTATGAATGTCTTCAGAAATGAACTTTCCACAATTTCTCTGGGTTTGGTCACCCCTACAATGAGACATGGAATTTCCTGCATTTCAGTCTGTGCCCATTTCCTCCTGTCACTGGGCACCAATGAGAAAAGTCCAGCTCTGCCTTCTTCACTTCCCCCATCAGATATTTATACAGATTGACATGATCCTCTCAAGCCTTCTCTTCTCCAGGCAAAACAGTCCCAACTCTCTCAGCCTTTGTTCGTATGGCAGACACCCCAAACCATTAATCATCTTTGTGGGTCTCCATTCCTTTACCAGGAAGCCCCGATCTGGACACCAATACACCATTCCAGGTGTGCCTAGAAGAGGGGAAGGATTACCTCCCTCAGACTCAACCTGCTGGTTACAGTCAGACCAATGCAGCCAGACCAAGGGTACCACGTGTCTCCAAGAGTGAAGACTCCACACCACTCCTGGGGAACCTGTTTCAATGTTTGACCACACTCACGTTAATGAAAACTTTCCTGACTATCTACTCAGGTGATACTGACTCTAATGTCGAAGTATCGAGACTAGGAAGTATGTTTATGTTAAAACCAGAAAATATACTTAAAATGAGATCTCATTTGTGTACTGCAAATATAGGTCCCAGTTTTCTAGCTCATGATATTTCACATATACTTCTAAAGAAAAAATTAAACTTAAAGTCAAATAGAGATAAGACATCAATGTATAATGTTTGTAACCTCCAACCACAATAGGGTTAACACAAGTAAGTATGTCTCCCTGAGAGAAGAACATTTCAACGCTGGTTTATTCAACAAATTATGAAGAATTTACATCTTCAGCCAAGAAAAAGTTGTATAGAGTAATAAAAACACATAAGTTTTTATATTATATTTATAAATACTTCCAGATATCAGGTTTTAATTTTGAGCAATTTAACCAAATTATATACATACATATAGATATATATATTCTAATAAAGCTTTAATATTTTTAGCTCTGACCTGCATGCTCTATCATACTTTCATAGTGTGGAATTTTATACTTTTTCTGATCAAAATGAAAATAGAGATACTGCCATAGATAAAACAAACCCAGTTTCATAATTTTTCATTTATACATAATTAAAGTAGCGCATAGCATCTAGGAATCACCAGAGATAAATATCTTCAAAATGAAAAACTTAGTCTCTCAATTTGCTTTAAGAATGCTTAGAAAACATTAAAATTAATTGATTTTTATTAATATCTGTGTTTTGCAATATTCCAACATGTATTTCTAGGTTGTGTACAGACTAAAAGAAACAGAAGATTACAATTTTTGGTACCTCTTGGGTACTGTCATATATTATGTTGCGAAACCCTCAGGCTCAATTTTTTGTAAAATAATGAATGTTGTGATCTTTGTGTTAAGGTGGTTAAGAATCACTAAAGTGATTCTTCTTGGGTCTGTTCTGGAAAAGACTTGCTTTGAAATTCTGAACATTGAGTGTAATCAATACCTAAATTATATAATATTCTTCCTCTTTAAGGATTTTTTGAAAGTTATCCAACAGATTATAAATGAACTGAAAGTTTCTCATGCTGTATAAAAAAACCCATTCCAGTCATTTGTTCCTGTAAGAATAGATAATTTGATACAGATAATTTGAGTGTCCTATCCTGAATTGACTCCAAAGAACTGACAGTATTCTACATGGATGTAAGTTCAGACATACTAAATGTCACATTCTAAATTTCATAAAAATTTAAGCTGACAAGATCAGTCATATACTGTTTAAGCTGTATCTTCATGAGAACAGAAACAGATTATTCCTCTATACATATCTAGAATGTTTGAAAATAACCCCTAAAATACAATCAATAAACCAGCTATTTTCTGGTTCTCTCCTCACTGTATGTTTATATTGCACAAGGTAACTGCAGATAGCATAGCAAATACAAACTCAGGTACAGGTAAAATTAAGTATCCCAGTACCTACAAGCTAAATACTGCAGGACACAACTTGTGGGAGCTGGGTCCCCAAAGAGGACCGTGGACTCTGTGCACATTTGTCTTCCTTATAACATGAACTGGAAACTACGGTGGTGCAAAAACAAAGCTGAAAACAAGTCATATACTAAATGGGGCATATTCAGCTGACAGAAATGCCAAGGCTAAGGGTGAAAGCCAAATCCCTCACTCTGCTAAGACCAGGCACATCAGTCAAGGCAGCAGATCCCTACACCCATCCATGCAGATCACAGACTGAAGAGCACTGATACTTCTGCCAAAGCAGCTGGCCATAGTTCATTATTTTTATCTAGACACATTGGCTACCAGTATGTAGGAGCACTCATATTTTAGGGGCAGTGTAAGTCTTGCCCAAAAGAAAGGAACCTTAGATGAGATACCACTCTCAGGTTGATGCACCAGGACTGTTTTTATCATCACCTGAAGCTCAGGGTGCCAGCTACACTGTGTGATCATCTCCTACCCCATGTCAGCGGTGCCTCACTGCATGGTAAATAAACGGTTCATGTGACCAGAAAAACAGAGCATGAGAGGGACAGTGACTCCATAGCCTACTGGTTATGGCACTCAAATGTGATTTTAACTGTCTTTGGGGAGAACTGTAAACCTTCAGAATCTGGGCAACTGTTCTGACTATTTTATTTTAACAAACACCAGCATCATCTTTACTATCATGTCTACTGGAAACATCTTAAAGGAAAAAGTGTATTTTATTAAGGCCTGTTTCTACAACTAAGTAACAATAACCTGCATCGACTAGAGCAAGGCTAAATAGAATGCACAACAGCAAATTCATATGTATCCAGCACGTGGAGCCATCTGAGACAAAAAGGGAGCTGCCTTATACATTTAGGTATTCCTAAAATCAAACAAAATCTCCATGAAGGGGATTTTTTTTTTCCCCATCAGTATGTTGGTCTTCAAAGTCTAATAGTATGCCTCAGTAGAGGCATATAACTTCCTCTGTGCTGAGGCCATAAAGTTGTTATAATAACTTTGAAGAGATTTCTCCAGATGACAATTAGATTGCAGAGCAGGAAAAAGGATTTGGCTAATAACTTTTCATTTTGTTCATTACAGTCACTTCCACAGAAGCCAAGTGTGATGCTAAAATTAGAAATGCAATTTTATATATGGTGATTAACCATAGTGAGCAGTTGCAGTATGATGAAAGATAGACATGGTTCCAGAAATACGTGGCAAACACACATACTCTGAGAACATCAATGCTTTTTCAGAGTAATGGAATACAAAGCTGGGCTCTTAAGCTCACTGTACAGCACACAGGAAGAGTTAAGTGCTTCAGGACTCGATTCAAGTGTATCAGGCATGCTGAGCAGGGGGGTGGTTAGAGCTGGAGCAATGAGCCATTCCAAGCCAACAAGTGCATCTGAAATCCCACCCTCTGCAGGGCTTAAGCAGCAGCTTTCGTAACTCTGTGCTCTTGGGGACCAAAGGATGGTCTGAAAATGTGTACACATCAGCCTTTTTCACTCCTTGGTTTTCAGGTAAATATGAAAGGTGGGTATGCTTATTATTCCATATAAATGTTGTTTAGAGCACCCAATGAGAAGTGGAAATTCATCCCTTCTCTACAGTGACACAGGTACTCACACACAGCTTGTGCTTGTATCACCAAAAAAGAAGCTGAGACAGTACCACTTCCAATTCCTAAAATTTAATTTCATGAGGGTAAGAACTGAGCTATGATCATTTGAGACAGTTCACTGCACCTTTGATGTTTTGTGGTAAGACAGAATTGCCTCCCTCAAAGGCCAAAACCGAAGGAGGTACAAAACCAGAAACTGTGATAATGGCCGCAGTAATCTTGGTGACAGTTCAGGAAAGTGACATTTGTTTTGGTGCCTCTGATGACGTTTTTTTCCCCATAATGACTGTAGAAATTGCAGCCAAAACTCCTGGTGAACTCACAAGCAGTATCAGCTAGGATGGGACCCCTCTTGATAGAACCAAGCATGCTATGGAGGTTTTTGTGGTTGACTACCAAGAGATGCAGAATGACTTCAGATACACTCTGAAGCAGCGCAGGATCAAGGGCAAAGTCTGACAGCAAGTTTGGGTTGAGAAACTGGGCCTCGAGGTGTCCTCATATAGTGGGGTTACCAAAATTCATTTCATACATGGACAAGTCTGAAGCTATATAGCATTCAAGTGGTGCACATTCCATTATTCATCTAGGGATCTGAGGCAATAATGTTACCCTTGAGGGTGAAGTTTGCTTTCTGGTAGCATATATCTCATAAATTCAGCTTTTGGGGGAAACATTCAGGTAAGATTTATGTAGTCTCTGGACAGGCAGCTAAGACTTCCAAAGTAGCACTCTCAATCACTTAGTAAACATTAATTCTTAGATTTACTGCACAGTGACCTCTCCCCTTTAGAAGTATGCTAAGAATGTCATATTCTGTGTGAATTCATTTGTGACTGGAGACACAAGCTGTCTTTCTAAGGTGGTTATAATACTGTAATAATCTGCCTGTTAAACAGTAGAATACTGGGCAACAACGTTTAAAGTTTCATTTTCCTCATTCATATAACCAGTTAGACCATTTAACTAACTATGAAACTACCCCCTGTTGGTTCATCTGCAATAATAAATGTGGACTTCTGGACATAAAAATAAATGCCTGCTGTTCAAAGGAGCAGTGTGCAAGCCATGACTAATTGGCAACATGTTGCCTTTAAGCCTCCTAGCACTGCTTGTGGCAACAAGAATTAGAAAAGTTAAGAATGAGGCTAACAGAAAAAGCACAGCAAATAAATATTTGTCCAAAGATTATTACTCAGTTTTGTTGTCTTCTGTTTCAATTATTTAATTAAAAAGCATGCAAACAAACAATACTCCCCCCCCCCCGAAAACCACCAAACATACCTACATACCTTTTTTTCTAGGGCAAAGTAAATTACAGAATTCTACATCCTTTTTGTGGTCTAACTGTTGTACAGTGAATAGGAAACAAGTCAAGCTGGTGCAAGCACATTTGTTATGAGGAAAGATTTGTGTTATAACTTAGGATATGCCTCCTGCAACCTTGTGTACAGTCTATGTATAGAGTGACTCTATAATATAGTTGCAAAAGCAGTAGCTTGAAGTCTTGATGAATAAAAGTGAATAGTCAGGCAGTGAAACTCAGATCCCAAAGTTGCATCTTTCTGCCTTTTGCTCTAACAGAGGAAAAAGAAAAGAAACCATCTTCTGCATTCTCTTGCTTCCTCCCAAGCTAAGGATTTTAGGAGGGAAAAAAGCTAAGGATTTGGGATGAATTTAACCTGTCCTAGGAAGGATGGGATTTTATAACATTGTCAAACAGACTTTCAAAAGCAAGGACAAAATCACACTGGTCACAAGACTTTTCACACTGACAACTCAAAGAACTCATTATCAGCATTAATGTTAATGTCATTAAGTGTAATCAGATTTGGCAACTGCAAGATTACTGAATTTTAATAGCTAAGAAGATGCAAGAATTTGAAAAGACTGAATGAAATTTGCCAGGTAAAAATTGTTTCTTAAACATCTGTCTCTATAGTCAAATTTCTTCCAGGCTGGTCTGATTATGGTTCCTAATCTGTAATTCTGACCTCCTGTATCTAGATCCACAAATAAAATACAAGATTTTTCTATGAGAATAAACTATTGGTTCTGGTCCTTCCTTCACTTTTGGATTTGCAAATCACATTTCTTTTCAACTTGTCACAAGTAAGCAGAATGATGCAAAGCAGATGAAGGGCAAAAACAACTGGAGAGCAGAAAGTCACAGGAAGAAAATTTCAAAGCAGGCTGCTTATGTAGCACCCACTTATGCATGTCAAATATACTTCTGAATGAGAATCAATCCTCAAGCAATGTAAGAGAATGCAATTACTTTTTTCTGAAACATGCCAGTGCCCTGTCAGCAATGGGCTGTGCCATAAAAAAGACTGAAGACATTTTCAGATAATTCTAAATAGATATCTCTGTGTGTATACATATATAGGTAGGTACACAACTTTATTATTTAATTTTCATATTGTTAATAAGAACTAAACATAATACTGATCACCTCTATTGCTTGCTCAGTCACTCTGTTTTTCTCAGTAGCATTCAGAGCCTTCAAAACAGAAGCAGGTAAAATTTGCTTCCCAAACAAATCTTTGGATTGATTGATTGTTTAAGTTAAACAAGAGTCATGAGGAAAATTGTCTTTTTAGCATGAGTATGTCTTTATAGCAAAAAGCTCCATTATTAGCAAGGATACATGTCTATGCCACTTTCCCAGAAATGATCTTTTCCTTGCAGCTATAGATACTCCAGACAGAATAGTGGATTCTATTTGGGAGTTTGTTTGGAATCATAGAACAGTTTGTGTTGGAATATACCTTAACGATCGTGTAGTTCCAAACCCTCTCCAATGAGTAGGGACACCTTCCATTAGACCAGGTTGCTCAGAGCCCCATCCAACCCAGCCTTGAACACTTGCAGGGGCAGAGCAGCCACAGCTTCTCTGGGCAACCTGTTCAAGTGCCTCATCAACCTCAGAGTAAGGAATTTATTCCTAATAGTAACCTACGCTCTTTCAGTTAGCCATTACCCCTTGCCCTATCTCTCTAACCCCCCTAAAAAGTTCCTCTCCAGCTTTCTTATAGATCACCTTTAGGTACTGGAAGGCTGTTACTAAGCGCATTTCCCATACTTTTCCCCAGAGCATTCCCTTCTCCAGGATGAATCACCCCAACTCTCTCAGCCTGTCATCACAGGAGATGTGATCATCACAGTGATCATCTTTGTGGCCTTCACTGGACAAATGCAAAAAAAGCATCCAGCTTTTGATTTGTAATTGTAGACTATTTCGGACTTCTAGACTGTCATCACTTTTCTATAAGCTTTTATTTTCGAAAGGGTTATGATGAAGAACTTTCCTGCTGTTTTCTATAGCAAAAGATTAACACTTTATTTATGTCAAGATGATAGTGTTTAGTAATGAATGAATACAAAGTTGTAGCTCCCAAGCACTTTACACAATACTTTAGACTGCTGGAAACCTGCCACTCCCCAATCACGTTTATTCCTATTCCCTCATCTGAATACTGAAGGACTTTAACAAACCTATTAGAAGCTGTGCCACTAATCTTTTTACTTTTAGAAAGCAAACTGGCATAATGAATCCACATCCTGATATGTATTGTGCCCTCACAGTAGCTTAATTATAAATAATCATAGAAGTTTGCTAGCTTAGTTTCCATCATAACACAAACAAAACTCATAGTAGTTATACTGTCAATCTTGATTTAGTTTATTAATTAGCTTGAGATAGGCTGTCTATCAGATAACAAAGTCTAATAGACTTCTTCTGCAAGATAAAGGAAGATGAGGACTACTCTTCACTGGAGAAATGCTTTCCTTTACTCTGAGAATTAGGAGCAGAATGTGTCATAGCTTAACACAGAGTTCAGAAATTTCAAGCTACTCATCTCCTAAGAATTAATGAAGCCAAGGCAAGAAAAAAAATCAAAGTAAATAGGGATTTGTAATTACAGTTTGGAATTAAAAAACAGAGAGCCAAAAAGAGATTCTGAAAGACTGGAAAGATGCGATTGTGAAGCAACTTTTCAGTAGGAAAATAAGTTTAGACTCGGTTACTTAAGCTTTCTATTGCTGTAAGATTTAAATGTGATGAGAAGAAAAGCAAAATAAAATTACAAGTCAATTCTTAAAAGCTGTGAGATATGTTCCCCTTCTCAGTATAATCCTAGGGCCAAACAAAGCCTCTTACTCCAAATATAGATTGTTTCAGATGTAATTGTATCTGCATTTATTAGCAGTTTTCCAACAGAGTCTGGAGGTTCTTAAGCTACGCTGATCATATCTGTTTTCTCTGACACTGAAATTCTGGTTTTGCTATGTGTGATAACGAAGGCTTGAGGAAATGTGTTTCCAAGACACTTCGTGTTTAACTGAAACATAACTATCCCTTGTTCAATTGACCTTATTTTTCTCCAGTTGTGTTAAAACTTCATTGATGTATGGAGAAAGCATGTAGCAAGAACTACAAGTCCCCAGGAACTGTTCTAGAGGTATCAAGTACTGAAAATACAAAAATTAAAACATATGCCATACAGGTATCAATACTAGATGAATCATATATCAAGAACACCACTGCTCTTGAGAATCATGCCCATAGAACAGTTTCTATTATATGAGGATTTGTACTTAAGCGCTTCCTTTTCTATAAACATATCAGCATTGTGTTACTTCTTCAATGGAGCATAATTAACCTTTTTCTGGATTTAAAGACCAATAAATATTTTATTTCATTTTCAAAGTTATGTAAAGATGCTCCTTTTTTTCCAAGTCCTTGGTGTATGAGTTTGTTCTTCAATTTATGCCCAGGAGCTGCTGTTGCTGAATTTGTATGAATTATGTTATTCCTCAAAATAAGTAATTAAGTAACTGCTGCCAAACAGCATTCAGGAGAAAGCAGGTCAATTTACCACATGAAAATGCTTCCCTTTTTCTGTAATAGAACAGTATTTTGAAGAAAAACATTCCAGTAGGAGAGAATGAAATGAAGAAGTGAATTTAGGGCTGTGGGAGTAGTAGTATGATGCAACAAATTTTACCGTACCAATTTTGGCTTAGTTGTATTTGCCTTTTACTGTGGAAAGGTTTGTGTGTTCCAAGGACAGCTGTAGCTATGGCAGAGGGTGCCACTCTAGCGAGGCTGAACAAAAGGACTGGATAGAAAGCAACCACAGGGCTTTCCAAGAAGGCTGTTGAGGAATAGGCCAGCAAGCTGATCCTGTAGAACACACTCAATGACACCTTTCAGAAACAAATTAAAGTAGCCACTCTGACAAACAGCATACCAAAATAATCGATTCCAGCTTTACCGAAGTTATAGGTATGGTGAAAATAAACATAAGGACCACATTTGGGGAATTGGTGGTAAAAGAAGCTTGAAATCAACTTTTCTAGAATATTTGAAATGTTGCAACAGTCAGAGAAATGCAGCACTGTAGTCTGAACATTTTGAAATAAATTAATAATGATTGCCAAAAATCAACAAAAAAGAGAAAGTGACTTTCAGTAAAATAAGATAGTTTTAATCAATATAACCTTTAAAGCAGAAAAATCATATACAGATGGGCAACCAATTAGCACCTGATTTCCCTGAGCTAGCTTTCAAATGAGGGAAATAAAAGCAAGATTTGTGGAAAGTCAGGCACAGGGCAAAATGCAAGGGGTAGCTCAAAATTAAGTGCTGCAAGTGCTGAGAAACTATAAAAATGCTCCCACTAAACAATGTGAGACATTTGATTAATTAATCAAAATGTGATTCTTTGGGCTGGCAGAACCATGATTAAGTCAATTATGATCATTGATTGGGCATTAGTTCACACAGCTATATCTCCACAAATCCCAGAGAAAGTCAAGTGAAAACATCATGACCAGCTATGGACTAGAATGAAATTTAGCAGCACTACCGTCCAGTGGGTTAGACCATAAAAAACATACAGACATCTGACAAGATGCTAGAAAAAGTGCCATAAAAATAATCTCAAATCTGAAAAAGAAATCTGGGTATGCCCCAGTCAGCATCATTCAGCATAGAAAGGATGCTGAACCAGGAGTGATTTTACACAGAAGTAAATCTTAAATTTGCCTATTATATCAGGACAGGGAAGAGGAGAGAAGGGAGACATGGCAAACAAAACTGCCCATCTATCTCCCCTCACTAAGCCACCTCCAGAAAAAGCTGCAGCAAATAGTAATAAATGAGCCTGAGGGGACATGAGGAACACCTTTATAGCAATGAAGGAAGCAGCAGCAGTAGCCACAAGGTGCAATACTGAAACATTTTGGTGAGTCAGATTCTACCTGACAAGTCTACCCCAGCTGAAGGGCTGCAAAAGCCACAAGAGAAAAAGCCTGCAACCCTCTTTTATAGAAATGAACAAAATGAGGAAAACAAAACACCAGCTGAAAAAACCCCTAACAAGCAGTGAGATAGAATAAAAGTTACACAGAGGGGAAAAAAAAAAAAAGAAAAAAGAAGGAAAAAAAAAATCCAAGTACACAGCCATTATTTATTCTGATAATAAATTAACTTGGATATTTTAAACCCTTTATCAATAAAGTGAGTTAGTATTAAAACACGAGGCTTTGTATTTGAAAAAAAAAGTATCTATGCTTGTATATTGCACTATGGGTTAGGGGTTTTAATGTATTTTATTTTTGTTCAAGAGGCCATTCAGATTCATGGGAGGAATTCATGAAGGAAAGCAAGTATCTAATTTGTTCAGAACTAAATGTGTTTTCCCAAACACAAACATGGCAACATAACACCCTTGCATTTCCAGTGTGTGTCTGTTCCCTAGATTACCACTCACTTTCATTTCATATTATTGATCTAATACTACACAAAAGTGATCGAATTATTATGTACAAACAGCTAAGAAGAAAAAAAAAAAATGGGTTTTTTTTCTGACATTATGTGCAGAATAGTTAGAATAAATAGAATAGTTAGAATAAATATATGGTTTCAGTCTTCAACACTTTGACCTAACTCTAGAGTTGTATTAAAATCCCTTTACTCATGCTTTATGTAATGAACTGAACTTTAGACATTAGATCAATGGCAAAAACTAGACTACATATTTTAGTTTTTTCATTTTCTCCAGAAAAAAACATATGAAAAGGAACAGCTAATCATATCTAAAGAAAAGTGAACACTTCACAGAAACCAGTTTCAAATGGATGGAAAGAGAGGATAAGCCATAGTAATCAATGTCACATATCTAAGCAGAAGGCAAAAATAAGAGAAAAAAAATGTCCTACTAACTCTTGCAGTGCATGTGAAATTTGGGATGTGCACTTCTTGCCATAACTCAGCTTGGAAATTTTCTGAAATTTTCAATTTAAACTTTGTGGATCAAATTTCTGCCATTAACAGCAATGCAATGCTAATGTCTCCTACGGGGTATAACTGCAATAATGGACTGGGAATCAGGATCAGTGCTTTTAATCACTGCAACAGAACTTCTCTCACCGAAGTTATTCTTCTGCCCTAGCCCAGTCTCCCCTGCTGCACTGCCACACTCATTTCTCTAAGTTTAAAGGTGAACATACAACGACTTCCAAGTCTCCCAAGCGTGTTTTTACCTTGTGCACATGTGCATCTGTCCACATACTGAGACACACAGTCTAATTAGGAAGCATGGCACTGACGATCTGTTTCAACTCCCCATGCTTCTGCTCCTCCAGCAGCAACCACAGAGCTTCGGAGGCTCCATCAATAACAGCAGGGCTCCTGCCGGCAGCTTGTATCAAGGGGGGGATTTGCAGAACTAAAAGGTCTGTCTCCCTCCAAATTCACCAGAGCTTCTCTCAAATGACGGGCAGCTTCACATGAAACTCTGCCTGAAGGTCAGACCTACTGTGTTTTCTTCCTGTCCAGGAGCTCCCAGGCATTCCTACGGCGAAGTGAGCAAAACTTCCTTATGTGCTCAGCTAACTCCCGAAAGCAGGACCAGAATGTCATCAGGTTTGCACCTTACATAATGAGACCTCAAGAGTTGTTTTCCCTCATACACTTTGCCTATTAAAAGCACAACACAAATACAGAAAGTCTATAAAATTCCTCCAATCTCAAGAGAAAAAAAATAGGAAAGCAAAGGAAGAAAGAAGGGGGGGGAAAAAGAAGAGATCACAATGGTGTTTTGTGGGCCAAGAAACCAAAGACTCTGGATGTGTGGTGCATTGGGTCATATTCCAGTGGGGTAAAGGTCTGTTCAAGTGGGACTGCCTGCATCACATAGATAGAAGTTGCTAATCTTCTTAGCCAAAGACTAGTTTAAATGGCCTTTCATTACTCAAACTAATAATACATGGAAATTGTGCAGTGAAGGCAAAAGTAGTATAAACTCACTCTACTGGAAGAAGAGAGACAAGGAATGTTAAAAAAAAAAAAAACCACCACATTTTTTTTATCAAATGTTTATGTGTCCATGCCAGAGCTCCATGAAAAATGTATAAGGATTTAGAAAATTCAGCTATTAACAAGAAGAAATTTGATTCAGTGGCCAGTATAGAAATCTCGGTGATGAATTGCATTACTTCAGTGTTAAACCCCACCATTTATAACCTGCATATAGCTATGAAATTCTGTAAACAAGAATTCTGATGAGTAGCAGGGACACCTAATAAAGCCTGGTTTCCTACAGATACATGTATCTTAGGTTTCTACAAACACACACACACAAACACATACCTCAGCTCCTACTCTATATCCTTCTGGGTTTCACCCTTCCTCTGTGTTTCCTTATTTTTCTTCTGCTGCTTTTTTTAACGATCCTCTCAGTGTAGTCAGTCCCCTTTCCATAAACAGCCTCCGGACATGAAGCACTACATTGCATGGCTGGCCTAAAGTTCTCATTGCTCATACTGCAGCTTTTCCTTCAGTCATCTGGATCCCTCTCCTCAGCAGCTCATTTTCACGGAAGTGTACAGAAGCTAATAACCTTTGGGAACTCCTTTGTTAAAATTTGGTTGCAACTGGCCAGTGGTCAGAAATTATTAGGAGGAACTGACAATGAAATCACATCTGCCTTTTTTTCAGAAGTAAACCAAAGGCTAGAAACATCACTGATTTTCTTGAACACCAGTAACCTCTTCAGTGATTCAGAAATGGGATCTTGAATACTTATGGATCTCTGGGACAACAAAACAAATCTCGGGGTAGGCTCCTTAATATTCAATTACACTAGCTGGAGAACTAAATGAGTTTTCCCTTTCTAACATCCCTTCTTAACAAGTGGAACTCACCCTATATTAATATGCCCAAAAGTAATACATCATCATTAGGGTACCTATAATTTTGTTAGAAAACTTTCCAACATGAGGTGCTGAATCCAAAATAAGGTTACTCAGTCTTCAATGTCATTACGATCTAATCACTGGATTGCCTGAAGCAGTTACTTGCCTAGAAGCTGGCAGTTATGACTAGATTACATAAAATATGCAGAAACAGAGGATATTCCAAAGAAGCACAAATATTTATACTTTGTTTCTGGCAGAGGTTTATTTCCAGAGTCAAATGAAATTGTAAATGAAGCAGGTTATATGAGAATGTAAATGGCACAACAAAAGAAAATGACAAATCTCCAAAAATGGAGAAAGAGTTCCGCAGATTAAGAGAGATGACTGTTGTGGTCAAAATCCTCATCCTGATTAAATGTTTCTGTTAATATAGCAATTAGGGAAAGTGAAAATTGACAATGAAAACAGAAGAAACAGTAATATATAAAATATATCAATTATATAAATTATATGCTTTTGCCACTGTAAGAAATTCACATGGAGATGCAAACAGATGTAATCCTGAAACAAAAGAGAAAGACGGAGTTGCTAACTATCTCCTCTGTTTTGCACTACTTGGATACTAGCAGGAATACTTCAGTATACAAAATCAAAATAAATAACTTGTCTTTTGCTAGAGGTTGTAGATACTATTCATTATTTTTCTTCACTTTTTTTAATTGCCTTGAACACACATTGAAAGGCAATGAGAATAAGATTAATCTGGCAGAATTTGACATCGAAATATTCACTCTACAGCACAGCAGCTACCCAGTATTATACCTTTGTGACTTTAAGGCCCACTGTCAAAGGCACAGAATAAATACTAATGGCACTTTTAAACTGAAACACCAAGGGTTCAAACTGATTCCACACCACAGACTGGAGATCAAAGATGCATATGCACCCTCCAGCCCATGCTCAGACTGTCACTCAACAAAGGACTGCTGGCACACTGAGATTACCCACTAAGCTTTTCATTTGAGAGGCTAGGGAATGGGTGTCTGCATACGACCTACTAAGAATGTGTGTTCAAAAAATATTTTCCAAGTTTTGTCACCTAGCATACCTCAGTGAAAGTCCTTCAGGATGACATAAATCTTTGCAGACTAAAACAACTTGCTCTTTTCCCAGATATAAAATGCTCCATTAAAATATAATTAATCTTGTTACAGTAAGAGATAATTAAATCAGTCAGCAATTGAAGGCAGCTAATTGAGAACACAAACTCCCTTTCTCTTGCTGATCATAACTAAACCAGAATTTTTCAAGGCGGAGAAGGAAAAGTTCCCTGTGTTTTGATACAGCACAGAAATAAGGCAAGTCACCTTCAGACTGAGACTCTTCTCAGCCTCTGATAGTCCTGCATATTTCACCTTGTTGCAGGCCATCAGTGACTTGATTTAACCAGTTAAGTAAAACAGACTATCATTATCGACAGCATACAGTAAGGAGAGTAGAGACTGCCTTGCAAAAATCTATTTCCTTCCCCTCCCCCCATCACTACTTATAATTGCCTGAGTAACAAATGCAGCACAATAATTTCCAGCACATTTATACTCTTGGCCTTTTTTTTCATTGTTTAGTTTTGGCAAATTTTTACTGTAGAGAATGGCAAAGAAGTAAAACAGAGAAATTCACCCAAACAGAGGAAAAGCAGTCACCCAGAAACTTGGAATTCAGGGCTAAAAAGCTTTCAGAAAAGTTTGGGGATTTTTTGCAGTCGGCAAGTCTCATACTGTATTTACCCAAGAAAGTAATTTTTTCAGTTATTATTTTTCTTTTCTTCTCTTCTCTATTCCCCCAGGACTATCAGTATCATCCTGCATTTCCCTTGCATGGATGGCAGTCATCACTTTGCTCAACCTCATGACACCTGTGTGAATCAAATCAAATATTCCTGCTAGGGTTAAGAGCTTTGTTTTCATGACTGCAGGCACACAGACAAAGTGATGGGGACATTCAAATGCAAATACTCTACTCAATAATACAATGTCAGGTTATTTTTTCTCTGTATGTTGTTTTCCCTTTTCTTGACTTGAAATGACTTCATCATAATTTCATAACAATTTATGTGAGTTTGCTGTGATTCCTTGAGGTGGAGTTTCAAGTTTTGAGGGTGGGCAATCTTGTATTTTATCAGGTTGAATATTGCTCCACTTCTGAGAACTACAGAATTCTATCTTTGCTTTCTATTGAAGTTACGCTTTTAATCAGAGATACTTATGTCAGTGGATCCTGAGGAGTCGAAAGATTTGTACTGCTCTCCCCCCTGTCTTGTAAATGCTACATCTGCTGATTTGCAGGTACACAAACCCCTGCCACCATATGACATAACACTTTCACAAGCAGTATTTAGACTGCTATACCATCCACTAAGCCTCACCACACTTCCCAGCCATGCTGCTATGTGTGTTTTTTTCATCATCCAGTCAATCAATATCTAAAAACCTGACACAAAGCACAGTTTTGCCACGTGAGGATTTATCTAGTGCCCACAGGATACTGAACCCAAGCAGTAAAGAATCCCTTGATGGACTGAAATCACAAATAACGTTTAAGACATAGTCACAACCATAGTGGTTAAATACAAAGAAATAAATGCTCTCTGGTAGCAGTGCATCATATCATTCTATATTTTAACACATATATTGACAAGTTCAGGCATTTGAAAGCTTTCTAATCACCCTTCCTTCTAGTCTGAGCAACTTCATGAACAAATTGATTTTCAGATTGTATCAGGCAGAACTTGACTGCAAATGAAAAGATTTTTAGCACAATAAAATCCTATTTAAAACATCTTACATCATCTGGAAGTTCCATGTGACAAATTAAAAAGAAACAGAGCTCCAGCCACATACTTCATTATAGGTCATGAACTAGGCCATTTTTAAGAGACAGTGTCAAAGGACAGTGTCAGGCTTTCTGTTCTTTCTCCATTCTCCCCAGTGACACACTATTATTTTGTTTCCACAGTAGAACTGATGTTCTTCACATCAGAAAAAAAAATCCTGAATCATAAGAAAAAAAGATCTGATCTGACAAGCATTGCAAACACAGTTAACAAGCTACTTTAATTATCCTCCTAAGATTTTCCCATTTGTACTCTGATCATCATCTTCTTCACAAACTTAATTATGGCTCATTTGTTCTTTCTGCACTACTCTCAGTAAGTATTCCAGGTGGAAAAGAGGAGCCTGTTTGTAACTGTAACCTCAGGTAATTGTTATATATTATTATTTTTTTATTTTGCTAGAGAATAATTTGGCTTTTTTAACAAAAAATATACAAATTTATCTTTGGACAATATGAATATTGAGTAGAAAGTATTTCCTCATCAGAAAAGCAAAACTAGATGGCTATGTGAATAGCCATCAATCGAAAAATTAACACTAGACAGATGATTGAATAAATGAAAATCATGCTGTTATCATCTGCATTTTAAAGATTAGTATTAATAAATTCTGATTCCTCAGCAGAGGGAACCTTTCCACAAACTTGACCTTTGAGAAAGTCAGGAAGAAGAACAGCTGCGAATAAATGTGCTTTGTGAGCTACATGCTGAGACATGAACCCAGATACTACTTAGAATTTACGCACTTCCAACAGTTTTAAAGTCCATAGGAATTTCTGCATTATGACTGAGTAGAGACTGAGTAAATACCCAGAAGTACCATAATTTGAAGCTTTTCAAAAGTCCTAGGTTCGCTCATCTACCATGACTGAATTCGATTTTCATTTAAGTTGCTTTCTGAGATACATTAATTTTATTTAATTAACCTACTGAGACACATGACTGCTGCCCCATACTTACATGCATTTTGAGTACCATGTCAAGCCTTAAAATCCAGTGCTATATAGAAGTAACTGTTCTTTACACATAACTTCATTGGCCTTCGGAACTGAGACATACTAATTACACAAAATGAGAAGCTAGAAAAGCATCAAACCTAAGTTTCTAAACTTAAAAAAAAAAATCCAGAGATACAAGATAATCAACATTTGAATATATTCCATTCCATGCCTTACCTGAACCAAATTCCACCCCTTTAGAGATTCAGCAATGATAGAAGTAACTGTTGCACACACACCACCAAAAACCATCAGATGATTAGGTCCATATTTTATTGCATCATAGAAGGCTTTGAGTCCTTTTGCATTGTCGCACTGGGGAAAAAAAAGAAAAAAGAAAAAGACACAATCAATATTCAATGTCATAAATAAAATAATTAACTAAGAAATAAACTATTGGGCAGTTATGCAAGAAACAAAATCGGGGGTTGCACAGATACAAAAATTGTACAATAACATCTGAAAACCTAAACATGAAGAATTAGAGTATTCACTTCCAGCCCCCCAGTCTGCTGTGGTGAAAGAACAGCAAAACCCCACTTTACATTGTATAAAATCAGAATTTCAATACCACCATTTGACAAATAATAAAAAAGGTCCAGCAAAAAAGGTTGACTAAAACCTTTTCTACATTGAGAGCTACCATTTCCAAAAGTAAAGTTTAGAATGTAATACCAGATTGCCAGCAGTACTTCCATAGTAGGAGGAAAGTTGGACAATACTGCTGGTCTCTGTAAAAAAAGTTCTGTCTGTAATGAAAACCCCTAAGTAACCTCTCCTTAAAGTCCAACCTCAGTATTCTGTGTCAAAATATGTAATGGAGAGACTGTTATTTAGAAGGATAACACAAAGTCTTCAAAAGATAACAAAACAATATTCTTTTAAACTGCTGAGAATTAATTGTTCTGCTCTCATAACTCACACTGCTTTGAGCAGAAAGCTGGGCTAAATGACTCTGTGAGGTCCTTCTAACCTGACCTGTTCTGGGCTTCTCTGATTATTAGTTTGATCTTTATTTCAGGTGTGAAGAATTTTACTGTAAACTAAGACCGGGACTCAAAATTAAGAAACAGGGGGTTGATGCTAGTCAGTATTGCAAAAGATATATCAATCCACGAATGGAGCAGTATCAATCATTCATAATAACCCATGTAGTCATGGCTTTACTCCTGAGCTTGCAACAAAGTATTAATCAATTATGTGCCAGAAGTTAAGAATTTGATTCCAAACCATACTGGAAGTCAGGAGTGCCAACAGGCTATAATGGCAGTTGCCACTTCTCCACTAGCAGCCACTTCTTTATCTCTCTTTTTGAAACAAAAATTTTCTGCCCACTTTTGCCTCCTCTACGAAGTCTTGCACAAATACAAGAAATAAGAAATAAGAAATATCATAGACCAGCCTCCAATATTTCATTATAACAATTCAATAAAACAATTCATTAACTATCAGCATCCAAGTAGTAATTGTATTGCATTCTGTGGAGAGAATAAAGATTTTGACTAAGAAGTTTGGAAGCTTATATTAATCTCCTTACTGAATTAACATGCTAAATGAAAAATTACTCTTATTTGCATTCTATCTGCAAGAATAGAATTATTACTCCCACTTATTCAAAAGGATACAGACTTTTAATGCACAGACCTTTTTAAATTGCATAATACAGCACAACGCCTTCCTTCTTAACTCAGAAAAAAGCCCAAACCACTTCAGTATGGTAGATGCTCCCCTATCAGTTTGATGGACTGGTGGCAAGCTCACACTGTGAGTGAATTAAGAGTGTGATTATTGGAAGAAACAGGGTCCTCCATTCTTACTCCTCCACTCCCTGGTTAAAGACCAGTTTATTCCAAGTACAAATAGAAGGCTCAGCTAAATCCCTACTTTTATAAGCAGCCAAGGACACTGGAGCTTTAAGTATCTGAACTTAACTGACATTTAGCCAAGTCTTTGCCCTCATCCACCATATCATTTGAAGGTGCAGTAGCAGAGATTGTTGAACTGGTTTTCATATCAACTTAAAACCAGTTAATTTTTTTTTTTTTTTTTTTGCATTGTCACATTTTAGATGTCTTGCTGAGGAGCAGTTTAAGAAGAATACAAGTCATATATTAAATAAAGATTATGTTAGTGTAAAATAACAGTCAGAATCTGTAGCCCATGAAAGACTATGTGTATAAAAAGCTATGGAGAAATAAAATTCTGCATTCTAAATGATAAAGACCTATGGCATATTATCTGAAGTCAAACTCACACTGAAATTCACCTTTGCATCACAAAGCACTGATGCATTTTTAACTATGATTTACCTACAAAATGTTTCTCACCACAGTAAACTTGTGCAATTATGGGTCCCAGTAGGTCGACGCTCTGGGAAGTCCAGAACTGATATTATTATAAGGCTTTTCTTGTTTGATTTTTACCTGTTTATGAAGATACTTGCATGACAAAAGCCCTTTTTCAATCACACAGCGGTTCTCTTGCGAAGGTATGCCAAAATCTTTATTCATCTCTCCCAAAGTGAACGGTTCACACTGCTGAGATACATTACTGATCTATCAAAGGAACAGAGAATAACACCTGGGCTTCTCTGCAGTGTGATTCAGTTAAAAGCTAACCATGTTCTCACCTTTGTACTTTCCTCCTTAATAGTCTCATCTCTCTTTTATGCCACCATGATTATACTAGACTCTGTCTACTCCCTGAGCAAAACCATCCCAATAGTCCAAAGTATGTCTCAGAGATAAAGAATAAGAACTTAACACTGTGGCTGGCCACAACTGGACAGATATGAAAGGAAAAATGAGAAAGATGGGAGAAAGCAGACTTTCACATTTGTTTAACGTCACATTTCACAACATACACTGTGTATAGCATTCTTCCCTGCAAGCAACAGAACAGTCTGTCAAAGGCATTAAAAAATAAACATTCAGATAAGAAATAATAGCCCTACCAAGCCAGATAGACAAGCAGTAGAAAAGGTTTCTTCCTGCCTCTAGTCTGAGGAACGTATCCTTAGCAAGCTACTGAAGCCCTCTAAACAGTGTGAGGTTTTAAGAAATCCCAAGCAGCCACCATTGCTGCACATGGCCTTCTATTGCCAAAACCTACACGTGGAACCCTAAATGAGGACAACACTTGAAAGACAGCAGCAGCTGAAATTCTCATCGTATAACTCCCAATTGAGTTTTTGAGTTGCTGTCAGCAAGTGACTCCAAACAGGTTCAGGAACAATGCTATGCAGCAATCTAATTACCAAAATCCACATTAAAAAGCAGAGGTTATATGGATGATGAGAAGCTGACTGGCTTTAGTTGGAGCATGACTAAAAGCAATGAAGGGGGAAGAATCCCTCGTAAAAAGTCACAAACTTATATGATGAAAAATATAGTCTGAAGGATCCAACACTCCTTTTGCTACTTAGTTTTGCTCTTTCACCTAAATTGTTATCAACATGTCTATGTCACTGAGCTGAACTGCAATCAGCTCAGTTTTGACCCATGTATAAAACTAGACAGCTATGCAGTGCCACTGAACTTGACTCATTGAAACACTGAGGATAGCTGTAATATCTTCCTTATTGAGGACGTGTAGTTTTACCGTAACTAGAATTTCAAATGCATGTGTTTTGACACATGTCCCAGTTTTCTTCAGGGGAAGGAGCTGAGAACTACCTACCCCAAACACATTAATTGCTGTGCTCAGTCTCAGCCAAAAGCCTGCAATAAGAAACGTATAAATAGCAAACATACATATTAATGAAATAATTACATTAAGTGTATCTCTTAACACATTCACTTGATACAGATTACATGGAAAATTCACAAGGAAAAGTACCAGCAAATCGCCATTCAAAGGTGTGTGAAGTGTCCTGCATCTTGCTGCGTCAAAGTCAGCCTAATATCACAGCTGGTACCTGACAAAGTGTGCATGGTTCTCATTCCCAAGGAAACAGAACCGCCTCTTTTAATTAAGAGAATAGCCAGATGAACTGCTGCATAGGAAAGGAGTCTAAGTTTGGGGACTGAAGTGTTAACCTTGGTGAATCCTCTTCAGAGGAGAGGCTGACAAATAAAACTATAATCCTCCACCGAGAAAAGGATCCAAATGTACAGGGAGGAAGGACAGCCTGAGGCATTACGAGTGCACAAGGACAAGAAACATTTCTGTAGAGAACAGCACATCATCTGAATACACAAGAGACCTTCTCCACTGTACCCAAAGCCCTCTGCAGCTGAGAGAAAGGGTGTCCCATGTGATGCCACACATCACTTAAGCCAGGAGAAGCAGCAGAACTGATCGCTAAGGGATTTTGGCTGCCAGGAAGGCTGTTTGGCAGACAGGGAAAGAGACACCAGGGTGTGCACTGAAACCTTCATGGACATAAGCATAATACAGTGCAAAGCCTTGGTGAACAGAACAGAAATGCATATGGTTTCCATACATAAAGTTACTCATAATTTAGCTGATCTTGTTAGAGTAGCACAGGGGGATGAATATAGTAGTCAGATGCATGACTATGTTTAGATTTCTACCTATTGGATAGCTATGACAAACTGTTTCTCAGCTATATTCTGGCACAGCTTGACTTTTTCTGAGTGGAAGTAAACCTGAGGAACAAGTATCTACTGAGCTACTGACAATTGATATCAGACATCCTTTACAGTGAGTGGAAATAACAAACAGCTGTCACCTGCATAATAAAATATCCAACTTTATCAAGTGATATGAGATTTTTCAGCAGCACTATGTAGTGAATATCATTGGATAGAGAAGCAAGTGCTCATAAATATATAAAGAGACTTCTTTAAACAGAGAGAAGAGAGGTACAAAGCCGTATTCCTACCCTCTGCAAAATCTTGCTCAGGAACTAACTCTGTGTTACATCATCAGCTCAAAAGGAGCTAAGAAATGAGAAGCATGAACAAATATTTTAATTTATTTTTCATTGATTTCCTTGAAGTCATCAGTAAATACAGATCATTTGGTGAAGAACATATAGACAACTACTCTGAGCTACAAGAAAGGTCAACCAAGTTACCATCCTCTGCTTGTTTTATGGGCAGGGCATGCTTCCCCTGAGTTTACCTCTCTGTTTTCAAGTATCTGCAACTCAAGTACTTTCAAAGCCAGCAATTATATTTTTGCACTAAATCGCTGCAACTGGATTTTCCTTCCATGATTTTGTACAACTGCTCTTGAAACCACCACTTTGACAATCACAGTATCTGGTGACAACATAATAATCCATTGAAAGATAAAGCACTACCTTTCATTTGTTCCAGAATTCTTCACACTGTGCAAAGTAGGTGTGAGGTGCCTTGCTATGAATGTTAAAAGTTCATAAATACATGAAAAGAAATGGGACTAGTTCATAGATCAAAAACCAATTCAAATTCTTAATAGAGAAATGGAAATTTTCTCAGGAAACTCATGGATCACAGCTTATTGGTAGCTAGGACACTGTTCTAGGGAAGTAGGATTAAAAACTTGACTTTTCCTGCTGATCAACTGTAACAGGATGATGCCAAGCACTTCCATCAAGTCTGGTCTGAACCACTATAGCCATTCCTATATTCTGCATTTGAGAAACAAAAGGAACACCCTCCAACAACAAACTTCTGTATCCTAAAACTGAAATTAACTCATCCCAAACTGTGGACTCTTCTGTATGTTATTTCTCTATCATCTTTTGATTTTAACTGCTAGCAATCAGATTCGGTTTTGCTTTAGAAGGTGTGGACACAGCAGAGAAGGACTTAATCTATTCAGTGAAATATTTCCCAGTAAATTAACCCTCTCATCTTGACAACTTTGACATGCTTTGAAATTTTACCTAGCAATTTGTTTATCTGATTCTGCCTGCTGCACAGGGAATAGTTCACAGAGTGCCACCACTAAGGTACTGGTGCTTGGCATCCCATTTAACAGATTATATTCTGCCTCAGGTGTCACCAGCCTCTTAAGTCATTGACCCTACAGCAAGGGTGACCACTCACTCCTCTGACACCTCATTTCTTAAGAGACTGTCTAAACACCTTGTGAAGGCTCAGCCTCTTGCTCAATGACATTTTCTTTTTTCTTAGTTCACTGTTTGGGAACTGAGTCCACTCAGCAAGATAAACAAAAATTTCCTGTCTCTCCTTATAAGAGAAGTAGATTTACTTTTTCCATTCATCCACTTTTTTTCTTTTCATTATATGACTTACAGTTTCCATCTCGTTACTATTTCTTGGAGAATATAACATTTACACGGAATGATTCTAATTTAAGAACTCCAATATGACATGGATTTGGAATGTAGCAAATAGCTAAATCCTGTGTAATCAAAACTGACTCTGTCTATGGTTCCACCCCGATTAAATATGCAGTAATAACAGAGATCAATTTGACTTTTTCTTTTTAGAATAATAACTTGGATTCAGCCTGAAAAGTGAAGTCTTTCCTCAAAGAAAGTTGAAGCTTTTCCCTGATATGTAACTGTTACACACACAGGAATTCGGAAGACCATCAAGAGATATTTTGCATATTTGCAATATGAAGATCACTCCCTTTCAATAACACAACCATCGGGTTAATGTGGCAAGGTTGCGGTAGCAGGGGAGCTGCAGGGGTGGCCTTTGTGAGAAGACACACGAAGTTGCCCCCACATTTTTTTCCCCAGAACTGGCAGTCAGTTCTGGCCAGCTGCAAAACAGGTCTGCCACTGTACAAAGCTGAACCCATCAGTAGTGCTGATGAAACTCCGTGATAACACATTTAAGAACAGGCAAATAAACCACTGCACAGCAGCTCTGAAAGAGGAACAAGAAAAAATATTTGAGAGCAACAGCCCTGCAGGCACCAAAGTCAGTGAAGAAGGAGGGGCAGGAGGTGCCCCAGGTGCTGCAGCCCATGGTGAGACAGGCTGTCCCTGTGCTGCCCATGGAGATCCACGATGAAGCAGAGATCCACCGCGTCTTTTTTTCTGGCTGAACCACTAATCAAGTGGAGCTTTTCTAGGGCTACACAGTGAGGAAATTCATAATTCAGGTAACACTGGCCAGGTTGTCTGTAAAATGGTGAGCAGGAATTCAAAACATTAACATCTCATTGTGAATTGCTAATGGAAAGCTAAGATTTGGGCCTTGGTGAGCTCCTATTATGCAATATGAGCAATTAGTCAGATCCCACAGTATAAGTTATTGAGTTTTGCTGGACTATTCTGCAGCTGGAACTGTCATCTTAGCAGAATCAAATTGGTGTTGATTCAAATATTCCTGGGCCAGGGGGGATTTTATAACATCCACACTGTATTTGCTCACCCACAGCATACAGTCTGTTTCATTTAAGTTATTCACTTCTGCATCAATCCGATAAAATATTACACAAGACAGTTTTACAGATGTTTTCTAATTAGCAGCATTGATTGAAATAGATGGATGTTCCCACACACAAGGTCATCTTGAATTAGAAATTTTTCCAAGTATCCTTAAAGCTGCTTATAGATGTTCACATTCAGAGTTTTATAGTATAAATATATAAAACAAAAAACTAAGTCCCAGAACTGTTTTTTTTTTTTTTTTTCTGACCTCCTGGTGCTCAAACACTGTCAGGTAGTTTGGTACATTCAGTATTAACAGGGAGACAATGCCTTGCTTACTTCTTCCACCCAACATAATCTATGCTATTCCATTGCCATTATGTTTTATGGAAATAAGTGGAATTATGGAAAAGCATAAAAGTCTAGAGGAACAGTGTAGGGAAAATAATATATTCAAATATGTTTACAAAACAACATATTCTGGTTTTAAGAATAAGCTGGCTCAGTTTTCTCCAGCTATTCCAATTTTTACCAAGAAGTTCAACATTACAATGATTTCTCACTAGACAAATAATTAATTTTAATTATTCAACAATTCAGAAAAATATCTCTGGGCTTTATTTGCATCAAAAGACTTTTTAAATTGCCCCTAGGAAATCAGTTGTGGTTTTGCATTTAAGTAACCTCAAAAGGTGCTAATTGTTTCAGACTCTTGAGCCCTAAGATCAGCATCACTTAAATTTCTTGTTGCAATCTACTTACTATTTTGTTGCCTCTCGGACAAGAGCTGCAATAGATTTACAAAGCATTTGTCAGCTGCAGCTCAAGTACAAAATGACAAGGGAGATAACATTGGAGGGCTCAACACAGAATCACAAATGTCAGTTCTACAATTTTGTACTTGTCTCATCTTTTTTACCTTCCTTTTATTCATTACCATTTATTATTACACTACCATAAATAGCCTATATTTTCACAGTCACCCTCAGCTGATCTATTTCAGACAGATTTTCTTTCATTCCATTCTCTGTGTTTTTAAGAACATAGGGAAGAATTCGCAGAAGTGAAAAGATGTGTTACTTAAATATGATATTTGATTTTCTTTTTTTAGGCCTAGAATACGAGCACTGCACAAGATATGTTTTTCAGCATGAATAATCAAAATAAATCAAAAATTAAAAGAGAAGTACATCATTCTAAGTTTAGTAAAATAAATTTTCTGGAACTACCTTTAAAAAGTAGAGTTTTAGCAATTTTCTCCTTTCCTTATGTCTACTATTGACTACGTACTCAGTTTTAATAAGATTGGGTTTTTTCCCCAGGTCATTTTGGGAATAAGAAAAATCACATGATGCAGGGAAGGGTACTATCTCTGAACTGTTAACATGTCTTTTCTGTACACTGAAAATCTTTACATCCTAAAAACATGTAACTCCTTTTATCTGCAGTCTGTGCTCTTTGCAGGAAATAAAAGGAAGGAATGAAATAGGAGAATATAGAAAGAGAAAAATCCAAGTTTATAAATAACAATCAAGAAGCTCTTGTAGATGGAAGAAAATAGAAGTCTGGTACTACAAAACATTTGAAGTAACAGTGACACATGTGATAGTATGCCTGGCATCCCATTCCTGAGTAATAAGCTGCAAATGAAACCAAGGTAGGAGTGCAATGATATTTTGAAAAATAACTTGGCCCTCAGCAATCAGCAAGAATCATTTTGTTGTGGGGGAAGCCTGCTGTATGAATTCTTTCTTTCCCATGACTTACTTGCTCCTGAAAAAGGCTTTATTTTTATAAAACCGGGGGAGAAAAAAAACCAAAAAAATCTTTCTTGATACTTTTCTGGTATTAAATCAAAATATTATTCTTCTAAGGGTGAGGAGATAGGAAAAAGAGCTCTTCAGCATTTTCCTGGTTAAGAGCATCATGTTGAAATAAAGTCTCCCTTGTGTGCCTCTGTCATAAGGCAACAGGGTCTGTCTCTCAGTGCGCACAACCACAGACGTTTCTAAATAAACATTCACCAGGGATGACATGAGGCACAGATGACTCCAAGGCCCTTCAGAATTGTTCTTACAGCTTCTGAAAGTCACTTACCTGGAAGATGTGAGACAATCTCTTAAGCTGTCACAAGGATGTCTGTAGCATCCTTAAGAATATATGTGAATTTTAATAAAAGGTCCAAAAGCACCTGGCAATTTTGGAAAATAAGATGAAACTCCTTTCCTTTAGAGGTCAATGTTCAACAGCAAGAGTGCTAAGTGCTACATGTAGCTCCCAGCATGACTTTTTCTGAAGCAATATTGCTTGAATTTTTTCAATTTATTTTTTATATTTTTTTTTAAATTCCCCAAAAATAATTTCAGAAACATAGATACAGATAAGAATTAAAATAGAGCTGACAAAGCAGAAGTTTAGAAAGGGCCTAATGAATTAAGAATAGCAAAAAATAATTTTTTCAACTCAAGAGTCAAGAAAATCTAGTGTAACAGTCTTTGCTGCACATCTCTGATTTCTTAATTAAAATCTTTCTGCGATGTAAAACAGTTAAACTTTGTCTTTCACAAATAAAAGTTTGCTGAGCTAATTTATCTAAGGAGGAATAATGCACAATCCTTTGGATAAGCTACAATTAAAGTTAGCCCATAAAAGCTAAATTAAATTCATGGTATGCTTTAATTTGACTTAAATTAACATAGAGCAAGATTATAATAATTCACCATTTTATAGAGTTATTAGGGTGGATATGGATAGAGTGCATATTAGCACAGGTAAATATAATTTTTTTCCCATTAATACCTGGCAAAAGAGTCAATATGGAGAGAATACAGTTTTATTTCAATTACTACACAGATGGCATGACTTTCACTGTGTAAGTAGGTGCAGTGCTTCACAGGTGGAAGGTATGAAAACCCCTCAAAATCACAGGCTTATCTGCACTGAGGAGCTGACTCAAAGTTGAATGTTAGATGCAAAGAAAAGAAAAGGAACAGCCCTGAAAGTACAGGAAGATATTGGAATAGGAAGATGTTTAAAAAGGTTTCCAATTTCATGAGCTCTGCGGGCAGGCTTATCACAGGTATTCCTTCACAACTTTTCTTTTATAACTTGCCCAACTTAGTTTGTGTTTTCCCTATTTAAAGGCTCACTGTGATCTAGTTGAGTTTTATATTCCAGGAAAATAACTGGTAGAGATTAGGAACCACTTCAAAAACATGAAATGGTGAAACTGTCTGACTCGTGGTCCTGTCACATTAATGCATGGACACTGAATTTCAATGGCTTTAAAGCTATGCAAGCAAGATATTTCCTTCATGCTGCAAAGTGCAAGATGATTAACAAACAGCTGTTCCTTTACAAGATCAGGACAGGTTAGCAGACCAACAAATAAATCCTCACTACTCATATTCAACAGCACAGTGTGAGATTTCTACAAGCAGAATGACCAGTGCTCTTTCCCCTTAATGTACCCACATAAAGTCTTAATTAAGCTTGCCAAGAGCAGGGTACTGACCTGCTTATCAAACCTGATTTACTCTTATGACAAGGTAACCCACCTAGTTAATCAAGGGAAGCCAGTTGATGCAATCGTTTCGGATTTGAGTAAAGCTTTCGATACTGTCTCTCCCAGGATCCTTCCAGACAAAATGCCCAGCACACAGCTGGATAAACACATCATGAGGTGGGTGAGCAATTGGCTCATGGGTCGAGCACAGAGGGTAACAGTGAATGGGATGACATCAGACTGGTGACCTGTCACTAGTGGGGTTCCACAGGGTTCCATCTTGGGCCCTGTGCTCCTCAACATCATAAATTACTGGACGCTGGACTGGAAGGGATACTAAGTAAGTTTGCAAATGACACAAAACTGGGAGGGAGCTGTTGAACCCTCGAAGGGAGGGAGGCCCTGCAGAGAAACCTCAACAAATTAGAGAACTGGACAACCACCAACTATGTGAAGTTCAACAAGGGCAAGTGTAGGATTCTGCACCTGGGACAAGGCAACCCTGGATGTACATACAGACTGGGGAACGAGATAATGGAAAGCAGTGCCATGGAAAGGGACCTGGGGGTCCTGGTTGACAGCAAGTTGAATCTGAGTCAGCAGTGCCCTGGCAGCCAGGAGGGCCAATCATGTCCTGGGGGGCATCAGGCAAAGCATCACCAGCCTGTCAAGGGAGAGGGTTGTCCTGCTCTGCTCTGCACTGGTGTGGCCTCACCTTGAATATTGTGTGCAGCTTTGGGCACCACAATATAAGAAAGATATTAAGCTATTACAGATCATCCAGAGGAGAATGAAGATGGTGAAGGACCTTGAGGGGAAACCGAATGAGGAACAGCTGAGGTCACTCAGTCTGTTCAGCCTGGAGAAGAAGAGACTGAGGGGAGACTTCATTGCAGTTACAGCTTCCTTGTGAGAGGAAGAGGAGGGGTAAACACTGTGGTGTTCAGTGACAGAACCTGAGGGAATGCCTGAAGTTGTGTCAGGGGAGGTTAAGGTTGGATATTAGGAAAAGGTTCTTCACCCAGGGGGTGGTTGGGTGCTGGAACAGGCTCCCCAGAGAAGTGATCACAGCACCAAACCTGACAGTTCAGGAAGCATTTACACGATAGTCTTGGAAACATGCTATGACTCTTGGCAATAGTCTTGTGCAGAGTCAGGAGTTGGACTTGATGATCCTTGTAGGTTCCTTCCAATTCACCATATTCTGTGATTCTGTGATTACTCACCTTGAGGTATTGAACCTTGAGGGTTCCCTCCTTTTACTCCAGAAAAAAAAAAAAAGGATGTGAAAAAAAAATTGAAATAGAGCTGGGCTGTGTGCAGGTGCAATGGCCATGGAATGCACAGCTCAAACCTGCAGTCAGCCCCAGATCAACCACCCCGATGCTTAAAAGCAAATACATTCAGTGCAAGTTTGGAAACTGCAAAGTTCATACTAGAAGCTAAGGTCTCGTAGACTGACCATCTTAGCCTTACATGTGGTATATACTTGTGACACAATAAACTTATTTGTTTTTCAGCTACTTTTCTGCTTGCCACCCAAGATGAATCTAAGAGCCACGGAAGATACTGTTCTGTCTCTGTGCATGCCATACTCCATAATGAACCCAACATGAACTCCCTCAGACGTGTCTCTGAATGAGTAATTCCTGCTGGCTGTTAACCAAGCTCTACAGAAACCTCACTGACACACCATAAAGAAGCCCCAAACTACCAAATCCACTGTCATTTGCCCAGTTACCTTCACTGTGGTTATATTTGACACTTCCCTGATTGCTGCTCTTAATTAGGCACATAATGCTCTGCTAGGCACTGCTACCCCCCGAGCAAAGCTCATATGCATGAGCAGCATTCACATTTTTGTAAACTAAATTTTTAACTTGCCTAAACTCTAGTAAAAATGGCTTGACTAAACTCTACTAAACTCTAAACGACTCAGAGTAGGAAATTCTCGTAGTACTTTAATAACTGGATAGAGAAACAGATCATTTTTTCTATCATTTTTCTATCTGTCTACAAAACTGCCTTAAACATCTCCATGACTTTGGCAGACTCATTCAGTCCTAAGTTACCCAGAATTTTAGAAAATAATGCAAATATCAAGTTTCTCAAGACAGCCTGCTTTCTCTTACACCGTGTAGTCCAACAGAGCTAAATTGCTTTAAGCTTGCCCAAGGAAGAGTGCAGATTCTTGACATTCCTTTGTCAAATATGTACTGACTGTCATCCAGAATCTTAACAGGCTGACATGGTATAAAATGCTAATAGAATGATTCTAATCATTTTGTCAAGCATAGCTGACACTACATTGTCAAGTAAAAAAAAGTACTTCGTAGAGCTCTGGATCAATGTTAATTTTTGCCCTGGCATCAGAAAGGTAAAAGAAGTGATGTGAATGAGTTAAAATTTTCTTGCTATTTTTTTTAGGCAACAAACTGAAGGGAAATGTACAAGTCCTGGCGGGGTGAAATATTAAATTGATAATGACCTTGTCCAAGGAAACCATTCTCAAAATGAACCAGTGCTTTGAATACCTTACAAGATTTCAAATGTCTTACTTGATGCAACACTCAGTGTCTCAAGGGTAGGAAATGGATTTCTGTAGTTAAGTCTTCCACTACAAAGTCATGGTGCAGTAGAAGAGATATAAATAGGTTTCCTTTTGGCTACTGGAAGCTGCATAAAAATTGGCAGCTGTGGAAAATGTTGGTGCAGGACAGAGGCACAACATCTATTTTAAAACCAGTACTGGAAACACATATTAGCAAGCCTAGGATCTCAAGGCTTTGATAAAATACAAAAACACTCTTGTGCCGTAGACCAGATGGTGCAGTAGAGCCAAGAAAAGCATTTTCTACTTAAGCTATGGTCAGAAACCATTACCTGGCTGCTACCTTTCCACAGCCCAATGAGAAGAGTTTATGCAAGTAGTTCCCACTTCAGGAAAAGCAAGTTGGCAAATTACAACCAATATTTACAGTTATTCTAATATAAATCTGCTGACCTCACACTGAAATGGATGAGAAGAGTTCATACCACCTTTTCCACTTTGGCAAGGCAGGATGTGTACGTACGTGTGTGTGTGTTTGTGTCAGCATATGCATGCCGAAGCAGTGACAGAGGACAAGGACAACAGTGTTGCTGGTTGCCACAGATCTTCCTGCAGCTCTGATTTGACTGGTATGATTTGAAGGTGAAGGACAACACAGCAGTCAAAAGAAAATGCTCTTATCAAACACCCTACATCTCAGCTTTAAGAATATGACAATATGACAAGATTTATTAGCGGAGTTCCACATACTATTCATAAAAAGCAAACCCAGAAGCAAACAGACAAACAAAAACCACCTACCGTGAAGAAAAAACAAACAAACGAAAAAAACGCCAAAACAAATCCACCCCATCAATCACTCCATCAGAGATGGAGGCATAAGTCAACTTGCTGAGCTAAGAAGCATCAAGTGACAAAATAACATCTCAGGTGCCAGTTCATGATACCACAGAGCATGTTGTTCCTTGGGCACAGTGGAACTTTATTCCTACCAACAGTAAAACCATTTGGGAAAAAAAAAAAAAAAAAAAGAAAGATAATTTCTCCCCCTGTCTCCTACTTATACTGTTATATGCAAACTGATGGGAGACTGTGTGAGTACCTGCTTCCACTGTGTTCAAAACATAGTCGAAGCTACTAGTTTAAGTTGGAAGATAGAAGACTCACACCCACAGCAGAGAAGAGGAGAGAAAGGAAATGATATGCATGAAACACAAAAAGCACAATATTAACATGGATTTGGGTGGCATGTAGTGTGTCAGCATGCAAACGTGCTTGAGCTGGGGGCAGGGGGGAAGTGTCATATGTGTTTCCCCTAACCACAAAAGCTTATTCACTTTAAGCTCAGCTAACTAGAGTATTTCCCCAGATATCAGTTAGATGTAGCTATGACAAAACAAGCACACCTCCACATTTCAAAACTCCTCATACCTTAAATTCACTCAGGTAACAAAACTCTCTTAAGGGAAGGAAAACAGAAAAATTGTCCACTGCCTTCCCTCCATTAGGGTGTAGCCATTTCTGTGAATTTTCTTTATTCATAAACTATGAACAGTGTGTGTTCAACCATAAACTTTAGAAACAAATACGAACATAATTAATTAATTGACATCACAATAGAAAACGAATTCAGAAAAATTAGACTACAAGAGTTATTTGCAGCATTACTCAGAGAAATTATTTCCCAAGTTTGCATGTTAACATTCAAGTCAACAAAAGGCTTTTCAGTACTTAATATTGGGTACAGAGCCTACTGATAATCAACTTCTGAGTGCTGCATACTTATGATCTATTCCACAGCATATGGAAAACATATTAGCTCACAGCTAACAAAGCGCTAGTTCTTCTTTTGACTAGCTCCTGGCAATAGAAGAGAGACTCTAAAGAGTCCTGTTTTGGTGGTTTTTCAATTTTGTGCATTAGCTCTACCAGGTGTATTAGGAGCAATTTATACTGGTCACCCCCATATTTCTCACTGAGTACAAAGAATTTACCTTTTAATGCATGATTTATTACTGCAAATAAATTTGCACACACACCTTGAAATGTCATTTAACAGTCTAGTTTGTCCTTTTCAAAAAATGTTTAGCAGCTTCAGTTCCTGCGCTTTCTCATCTTCAGCAAATATTGGATAAGTTCTTAATTACAAATTTTTAGTGTTCAGCAGAGAGAATGGTATGATTCTAAAGACCATTTATACAAAACATGTAAAACAATATGACTAAGTTATGTAAGATCTGTGTAAATTAAGCTGATATTAAGTACTAGTTCAGAACAAAGACAACCATTTTTTTTTTTAAAATGACATTTTTATCAGGTATCTGCATTAAAAGTGACACACTTTGTGCAGTGAAATGCCAACAACAGTGCTTTCTGTCTAGAAATAATAAAACAGAAGTGATCTTGGCACAGCTTTAATCTGTTATAAATAACTTAACTGCCTTCCATTTGGAAATAAGCCCCATTTAAAACCTCACAGAGTTTCTGTAAGCACTCCTACTAATAGAACTCATTCTGGGACTTCAAACTTTAAGAAAATATTTAGAGTTAAGTCTTAAAAAAGGTATTTCTTCTGCTTAATGAAAAATGTTTATTTTGTGTAGGATGATTTTTTTCTTTTTAATACAACACACAAAATCAGTTATCAAGGACCTGAGTAGAAGACACCTTTTTTTTCCCTGATGGTCTAGACAGAGGAATGCTTCTAATTTAACTCAAATAGTTTCAGGACACCTTTAGCAGGAAAACGGAAATATACCTTGCCTAGACAATCCTGTGCCTGACAGTTAAAAAAACTCTTCTGAATGGCAAAACTGGACTACCTCAAGCTGAGAAGAGATACAAACATGAGGTTCTAAATATCAGCTAATGCTGTAAATATAAGGGTCAAAGTCAGCAAACCTCTTGTTATGGTGAGTCCAACTCCTGCCACCAAGTGCTCATCTGATCTACCCTTTTTAGACTTGAATGTAAAGGCAGTTAACTCCTTGATACCACCAATCTCTGAAAAAATATTTTGGTGATGTACAAACATAAAACATATCATTAATTTAACAACCTGAGGATTTCCAAGCTAATATTACCCACTTTGCTAGCTTCTTGTAGAGTTAATCAGTGATTCACAAACTTCTTGGAAAGTACATAAAGTCCGAAGTTGAATGAGCTAAAGGGAACATCATGGCAACCTCACAAACTGTGGGGTCACATGGAATAGGGCAGAGGCCAAGACTTTCCACTGACAGATCCCCCAAGGACAAAGCTTTCTCCTTCAAGGAAGCTGCTGGAACAGCAAACTGAATTCCTTTGCTCATATCTCATTTACCAAAGCTCAGCTAAGTAAAATTGTTATGTTTTCACACTGCAGAGATGCACTGCCCAACACTGGGGTCTTGACAAGCCGAAGGTTAACAGCACCCTCATGAATTTTATCCAGGCAAATAAAAAGTCTTACATGTAGCCTTACATGTAGAGCAAAGACTCACCATGAAGCAATTCAGTCTGGGGACTGAGAGCCAAGCAGCACTCTGAGTCAGGAAAGTGGGAGTCTGGTGAACAGTAAGTTGACTGTGGGTCAGCAGTGTGGCTATGCAGTACTGAGTGTAACTGCAGACTGCTCTGCAAAAAGCATAGCATAGCCAGTGCAAAAGCAGAGCCAGTGCTTTGACAGGACTGACTGTTCCCTTCTAGTTATCATTGTTAAAGTTGTGTTTCAAGTAGCCTGATCATTTTTAAGCCTTCAGACGCAAAGGACAATAAACAGAAGAGAAACCAAGAAGAGACATCAAAATGGTGATGAGCACACGATGCATGAGAAACAGCTGAAGAAGCTGGGCTCCTTCAGCCTTAGGAAGAGAAAGTTACCTGGAGACAGACCCTTCTCATAGACACGCGATGAAAGAACAATAGGTCACGGTCGCCAGTTGCAGCAAGAGGAGTTCTGACTAGATTTAAGGGGTAAAAAGGTAAGCTGAATGATCAAGGACTAGAACAGGTTAACTAGAGAGTCTGAAAAATCTCCATCCTTGGAAATTTTCAACACCTAACAGATCAATGCCCTGAGCAACCTGAGAGAGCTTCAAGATCAGCCCGACTTTGAGCAAGATGTTGGACCAGATGATCCCCAGAGGTACTTTTCAAGCAAAATTAATTGTGATATTGCAACAATAAGTAGCCACAAGAGCTGAAGCAAAGCAAGGAAGGCAAAATCAGCCTCACAACACCATGTCTATTCACAGCAGTCTCCAGTGCAGCACTATTTCTGGCTAACCCAACAGCAATTCCTTTATTGATTCAACAAGGTTTGCAAAATTTCAAGCAGCATCCGTGAATACTGAAAAAACAGGATCTTAAACCCCATTTTTTGAATGAAGCTGCGCACATACAGACTGTAAGGTTTCGAACCTAAGGTCTGTATTACAACTTTCCATCACCAAAGAGAATTATTTTGTATTGGGAAAGCTGAAAATTATTTTGGCTAACATTTACTTAAGACAGCAGAAAGAATGTGTATGTCTGAGAAAGAAAGGCATTGTTAATTTTAACATAACAGCAGCATGATCTCTGGTTTTCATGTGAGATTTTTATTTGAAATATTGATTTTTGGTTTGCTTTTTTAAGTTGTATTTCCAACATGGTTTGTTCTCTGCCACTATAAAGAGTATTATTTACAAATTGCTATGGATAGTTGGACAATTGGTATCATCTGTTGTTTTCTTTGTACTGATGTCAGACTGGCATGCTGTAATTTTTCTAACTAAATGAATTTCAATTTGTCTAAAAAGCTTTTAAACATACTTTAGTCAAGAAAGTGATATCTTCTTTCATTTTTACACACTTATGTTCACCCAGCAACTTCAAACAGGTAAGGAAAAATACTATAGGACAATATTTATTAGTCCACAAACACGGGATGTGCCACCTTTTGTTGCAGTCCCAGAATAATTCCTGGCAAGATAGAGTTTACAAAAGCTCAGTGAAAGCAATGACAGTAACCTTCCTTGTAATAACTTGAATGAAATATTGAAATGCTATAATCATTTAAGGTATTTATAACTTATTGTAATTAAAGCTTCTCCTAGAAAACACCAGATTGTGTAGGCTATATTCCTGGAAAGAAGGCATCTGCTAATCTTGGTAAACAGAGCAGAAAAGTGGGATCTGATTTAGAATAAACATAATATCCATTAATTGCTTTTTCAGGATTGTTCCTTGAACTGGACCAGCCCCAAAAATTGCCAACACATGCAATGTGTGGAACTAAACCCTTGATCACCATCACCTCGCTCCTCAGCTGTAGGGTGCACAGTGTTTCACACTGGAGTTAAAGCTAGTCAGGAGGCATACAACAGAAGCCTGCAGCTACAAAAGAAAAACACTTCAATGTAATTCATGTGTTTCAGCATCTGAATCTTGTCTTTCACTTGAGTGCTATACTCTATGGATCTGTGAAAATAGGATGGGGGAGATTTAGGTTGGGGTAGCAAAATGGGTAGGGACAGAGAGATAGTAAAATTAGATACGGCAAGACAACCTGAACCAATCCTTGCAGACAAAAATGTCACTGAGTGAATCTGCGCTAAAATACTCTTCATCTAAATTGTGATTGTGAACCCTTGCCATTTAAGGACAGATCTCATTTGAATGACTCCCTTTAGGTAATCAAATAAATTCTTTTGATTTCCTACCATCTGTTTAAAAAAGGAATGGAAATAGCAGATGTCAGTTGTGTGTGCAAGAATGTACTATCATACAGAGTTCCCATCTCTTCCCTGAGTACTCCTTAAGCCTAGCACCACTTCCGCCCTGAGACATCCAAATTACTTTCACTCCAGTCCTTCTTCTTCACACTCTATTGAAAATCTGTCCCCATTCCTTCTTTCTGCATACTCTTACCCCAGGGCTAGGCTTACAGAGCCCAAATGAATATAAGCATAATCGTAATCTTTCCTGCTAAAGAGTAAAAGACTCTTAAAGAGTCTCTGCCTATATAGCTTCTATATGCATTCCCGTGTATCCTGTCTCCCCTAATACTTGATCCTGAGCTCAGACCTGTATCTAACCCAGCACTCTTGGCACCTTATCAATACTTCTGCTCTGCTTTCCCACGGACTACTGGCATCTCTCTTCAAAGGGTACAACCTGAAATGTCTAAATAAGTACAAGATGCTGCGCATGCTATTGCAGCAGATGTATATGCAGGAAATATCCTCTGAGAAACCACATCAGTGGCCCCTTTTGAGAACATATTCAATACTTTTATAAGATATCCTTGTCACACTGATAATTTGGATTTCTAACAGACATTCAAAATTTTTTTGCAGAGCATTCTGTATCAATTTTACTTGGGAGAACATCTTGTATGTTGTCTCATTACTGTATGCTCTGTTGGAGCCCCTGGTGGTCTAGTGGTAAAGACGCGGCGCTGTCACCGCCGAGACCCAGGTTCGATTCCTGGTCAGGGCCA
>JAYRBT010000082.1:89632076-89686807 GCA_036023395.1 Myiotriccus ornatus | reverse complement strand
AAAATCCAATGCGCAGGCTGGAAGGTGTAAAGACCTTCCCCGGTTCTTCGTTCGCGAAGTCTGGCCATTATTTATTACCTGTATGCTCTGTTATTCAGTGTAGTTACACAAGGCTTTTTTAGATCTAGCATTCTCAAATGCTGGCATTCAAATACAAAGGAAGTGATCCAACATATTGCAGTATCATTATAAAAAATGTATGTTTAAGGATATTTGAATGTGAAATTATCCTAGTACAAGCAGATGAAAAACAGGATATACTATACCTATGCTTTATATAGTAATATCAACATGATCTCTTCCTTTTTTTTTTGTTTTGTTTTTCACTAAACATAATAGAGATGTCAGTCCCAAATATTCATGACCCTAACATACCCTTGAGTGTAATATACCTGTATTGATTTGACTGAAATTAGCTATACAAGATAATGTAGGAGTTTCAAGAATGGTATCTCATGCTATGCCCCCTCTTGCTTCTTCCTCATCTTTGTTCTAGCCCACTGTTCATGAAATGAGGGAGTACAAGCCCTCACATCAGCAGATTAATACAATGGTTCTGTAATACAAGGATCTTTAGGATTGTCACCAGACAAAATTTAATAGAGAGCAGAAGCATGCAGAAGCTGTCATAGCTTCTGTACAACTCTTCCTTATGTCCCACAGTGTTCAGCAAACACTAAGACCAGGGGAAGAGGGGGAGGCAGAGAGAGAGAGAGAGAGAGAGAAAGTCAGTAACTAGCACTTCACTGTATGTCAGGAATAACCAGCTTCCTATCACCCATCTACTGCAGGCAATACATGTTAAAATCTTAGTTATTCTTTAATTAAAATTTTTTAAAGAATTTAATTAGTACAGCCAGTCAGAAGATAGGCAGCAGAAGAGCGCAGTAAGCCCAGCATTAAAACTCAGCCTCCTAAACTGCAGTGTGTGCACTCCTTTGCCTGAATTACTTTCTGGAAGAGAGGAGGGGATATTGTTGCATTTCTGATTCTCATATTGACCTGTAGATTGTCATTAGGCCATGCATTTTATTTCCAGATAGGCTCTGAATTGGCTAAAATCTAGTCCTTCATTGCCAATATGGTGGATTTAAGTTGCACAAAGTTGTCTATAGGACCCAACTTTATTGCTAGAACCAACACTGAGATCAGCCAACACTAGAACAAACTTTCTTCTGGGCCCAGAGCAGAAGATAAGTTTCTACAATTCCCAACATTTTTGGTTAATGATAATGATTAATCACTGTCAAAGTTAAATTCTGTTCACATATACAAGAAAGCAGTTTACTTCTGCTACCAGTTATCCTTAGTTCAGGAGGTAATGATTTGTGCTGTGCATTCGAAGTTTCTCCTTTCTAAACACGCTGTTGTCTTGTCAGGAGCTTGCACTTTGAATTGTTCAAGGTAGCAAAAAAAAAATCCATTTCAACCTATTGCACAACATCATTTATGAACAGTCAACAAACACTGGGAAGATTAGATGTATCCGGACCAATAAATCTACTGCTACTATTCAAAGCCTATGCTAAAATCTTTTCTGGTAAAACAAAAGAGTGAATGCGAAGGGAAATTACACAATTACTGATGCTTGACATCTAAGTGATGAACAGACAATGAGAAGGGTGAACTACTGTCACTCACTGCTCCATTTAGCTGTCTTTAAGAAGGATGCTGAGAGGACAGATTGAGCAGCCTAAGGAACACATGAGACTTGGAAGACTAAATCCTGCTGTCAGAGCTACCACCCTGCCACCTCTGTATGCTCTGGAGGTGCACAAGGAGTCAGCTGGGGCTGGGACAGCCAGATCAGGCTGGGAATGAAACAGATAGCCATAGGAAACACAAGATACTGTTACCTTATCTGCCTTTCCTTAAATCATGAACACCTGGGAAGTGGCATCTATGTTCCTGCTCTCCAGGTCTGTTTTCACTTCTACTACTTCAGTGTCTTGGGTCCAGCAACGCTCTTCTGGGCTGCAAGCCAACAGTGTGCACTCTCACAGCAGAAGTTAAACTTCGTCCTGGGTTGCATCAAAAGGAGTGTGGCCAGCAGGTCGATGGAGGTGATTCTGCCCCTCGACTCTCATAAGACCTCACCTGGTCCTCAGCACAGGGAAGATGTAGGGCCACAAAGATAGGCTGAGAAAGTTGGAGGTGTTTAGCCTGAAGAAGAGAAGGCTCTCAGGAGAGTTTTAGCATCTTCCAGACTTAAAAAGGGCTTACAAGAAAGAGGGAGAGAGACTTTTGACACAGGCAGGTAGTGATAGAACAAGAGGGAATGGCTTTAAACTGAAAGAGAAGAGATTTAGATTAAATGTTGTGAAGAAATTCTATACTCAGAGGGTGGCAAGTCACTGGAACAGGTTGCCCAGAAAAGCTGCAGATGTCCCACCCCTGGAAGTATTCAAGGCCGGGTTGAATGGGGCCCTGAGCAACCTGGTCTAGTGAGAGGTATCCCTGTCCATGGCAGGATGGTTGGACTTAGATAATCTTCAAGGTTCCTTTCAAACCCCAAACCATTTATGATTCTCCTCACAAGCACAAGACCTTCAATAAAATCAGCTGTAAAAAATAAAAATCACCAATAAAATCTCATGAGCCTGTGCTCAAGAGAGCAAACTAGACACAGTTTTTCAGGTAACCAGTATCTCTGACACCAGTTTAAATGCCCCTGCTTTTTTAGGGTGAAAGTTATAAGTTATCATATATGTAAGTTGAGCTTTTGCTGTTTTATTGAGTCTTCCTTCAGAGTCTTGGCATTTACTGAAAAATATGAAGCTAGAGCAAGCAGAAAATGCCTCAAACTGAGTTGTTATAACGATCCACATGCACTTGCTACACCCATGCCCTTAATGCATCTGAGAGTACAGCTTATCCCCATGACTGAAGCGGAACTAACACCTCACTGCTGCTGAGAGCAAGAGGCACCGACCTTCTGCTCCTGCCACCCTCTCACTAAGCCTGGTTTTGACAGTCATTTGACCACATGGTGAATACACTGAAAACATAAAAAAAAGCAGAAAAGTACACAGGTGATTTATTTCCCCCAGTCAGTGACTTAAACTAGCTTACCCTGAAATAAGGGGCAAGCAGACAGAATGGGGGGGTTCATGAAGGGAAGGCACAAGAAATCTTCCTTTCTGCAGCAGCAAGCTCTTAGCTGGGCTGGCCTCACTGGGAGCAAGCTCTTATGGTAGCTGCAGAGCTGCATCCCCAGTGTGTTTTATAACAAAGAGCATGTCTTTGTGTCTCCTGAAGCTGTATTTGCACCTCTTCTCTTACTTTTTTACTGATTTTCCATTCTTTGTCCTTTTTTGTTTGAGTGCTCACACACATGCATAACCTCTCAAAATATGCCTTCAGCTTAAGATTGTAGTAAAATAATAATAATCATCATCTAGCTTTCCTAGGTACCCATCTATCTTCTTACCATGTCTAGGTATAACTGTGAAGAAGGGCATTTAATTCCATTTTCATTTAGCTTGACTAAAAGATGATTAAGCCCATAGTTTTATCCAGACCCATGATTGCATACACATCAAATGGGCAGTGGGTGGTAGCCATTAACAGTACCAACAGTTACAGGAATTTCTTTTTTCTGGCAGTATTTCTCAAAGTCTCATCTTGGGGCTTAGTTTTTAAGTCATATTTTTCAATAGTTCATTATAAAAGCAGCTTCATGAAGAATTCTTTTAATATTACACATACACGCTTGATCCTCCTCTTCCTTACAGTGGTTATTTGCTACAGTAATTTCACTATCTTCAGAGGACTTGGTTCTAAGTACATTAATTTAAGTAAGTTTAAAAGCAGGCCATGCAAACAAAATGAAATTCAGGCAAAGTGCAAAAACTCTTTAACAGTCTCATTTAATTTGACATATAAAATAAGTATGGATTTTATTCAGGGGTGTATTGTCATCTTCAAGAGTCTGCTAATCCTAGAAGTCATTTTATTGAGTCTTTGGTAGGTGATTTTTAAGCAATAATTTATTTCAATTAAATTACAGCATCTTTTAATCACGGGGAAGTGACTTGGCAGACAAGCAATTCTCTCTTTGGAGCTTTCATACATTTATTCATCTGCCTAAATTTTCTAACACTTTGGAGTTCAGTTAAGTTTCATTCTGAATTAATGATTTGGGGAAAGAAATTTCATTACAACACATAAGAAACGCACATAAGAAAAGAAATAAGGTGAATGTAAGGGAGAGCAAGGGTAACGTAATAACTTCAAAGCTGAAAAAAAGCAGATGCAAACCCGCAGTAATCATTGGCCATCCACCTCCATGTCCCAGAGTTAAAGTTAGCCCACAATAGCTATGATTTTTATATCAATAAAATCATAGCTTTCCCCCCAAAATTATACAGGTGTCATACAAAGCAAGCAAAAGTGTTAAACACTGCTGATGCAGGTAAGAAGTATCTCTTTGCCTGGAAGATAATGTTTAACGTCACTTAGTTGTCAGATCCGGCAAAATAATTAAACCCAGCAGTAGGCACCAGACCTCAGCACCCACAGCAATCTGACCATTCTTGACAGGGCTGGAGAAACAAAGCTCCATTCACTGACATCAGGCTGTCTGTGGTGTATGACTATGCCCTGCTATAATACTCCATTTCTGAAATCTCTTTGCCTGCATATCACTGGAAAAACAACAAAAAATGCCTGAAGCTTTCTGACAATTCATTTTTCCCCGTTGTATTTTTCAATTTAGAAAGAGTCCTAATAGCTCCATTTTTTATAAATGGATGTTTTCATTTGGCAGACAAGCAGCCCTCAGACACCAGGGCACACTTTTTCTTGCTGTTGTTCTGATGGCAATTGTTCTGCTGGAGTATATTAGAAACCATTGAAATCTCCTTACAGAGTTTATCACTTTTGCTTTATTCAGCCAGGAATAAAAATAAGTTGTAAGTTAAAAAGCTATGCCAGCCACTTAAGTAGCAGTTTCACATTATTAGACCACGCTGTTGTAATTATAAAAATTCCACACAAAACCTCAATTGCCAAACTTATTAAAATCTTCTTTTCATATCCTATACCTACTTCTTTTCCTATGCTATTGATCCAGACTAAGTACATGCTGTGTTATCTCAACATCTCCGAAGAACAAAGTTAGGAAATACAAATAAAAGGATTTCAAAATGTGCAACAAACCCATGAAATTGTTAAGTGCACCATAGCATAAAAGCATTTAACAAGGTTCTCTGACCACATCACTTCTGTTCAATCCACAATAGCACCTCCTACTACTTAGCCTAACAGTCCAGTTTCTATTCTGATACACACATCTGTCACAAAAAAAGGAATTAAGTCAATCTACCATGAATTCGTGGACTCCCTGAAACTAGGATTTAACTCCAAGGTAGGTACAAAGCTGAGCACTGTACAGCACAGAAATCCTGAAAAGTGTCAGGTGCATTACATATAGAATTAGAAGAGCAAGAAATAGGTGCTTAAATTGCTTGACATCTTGATGCTGTGGTTTACAGAGGAGCTATTTTAATCATGGAAAGATACCTACACCTAAATAAGGAGTGGGAAATGGTCTAGAGGGGGAAATTGTATTTTTCAACTCAAGGTCCAGTGAGTAGACAATCCTATATCATTTTACCTTAGAAAATAGGTCATGGCGCTGTGACACAATGAAGGGAAAAAAGGAAAAAGAAAAGCAAACAAGGAAACAAAAAAGAACAAACAAAACACAGTCATCACCTTGAGAAACTGCTGCAGAGTCTGAAACTTAGACAGATCTCCAGCTTTTCACTAGCAGCAAGAAGCCACAATAAAGAGATGAAATAGAACAGAAGTTGGGATTCTCACTTTGGTACACATATATCAAGCTGAATTAGAAATTGCAATGCACCCAGAGGGTGGTTGGGCACTGGAACAGGCTTCCCAGGGAAGTGGTCACAGCACCAAAACTGAGCTCTAGAAGCATTTGGACAACACTGTCAGGCACACAGTGTGATTCTTGAGGTGTCCTGTGCAGGGCCAGGAGTTGGACTTAGTGATCCTTGTGGGTTCCTCCCAAATCAGCATATTTTATGATTAAGAGTCTTAGTAAAATAACTGTGCTTATTTAGGCAGTGTGCCTGTAAAACCCAAGAGCTTTAATCTCTCCAGGTTCAGGTTGTAGCATAGGGTCAGAAACTTAATGCTGTGCAACCCAAAACATGATCCTGATTCTCTCATGCTTGCAACCCTTAGCTACACTGGCAGCTGGAGTATATAGAAAACTTAGTCATTCATTAAGCAATGGGAACATTTAAAGGATGTTTATGAATATTGCCATCTCAATGGCACTGGAATAAATTAGGCCAAAGTTCAAAATTATTTCCTCAGCAAACTAGGAGATACACCTTATAATTACTACAGTTGGTTTATATTTTAAAGGCTAACTCATTTGAAAGAGGAAAGTGACAACAATTGATGGAGGCTGTCTCCATACTTTTCCCCTTTACTAAATGTTTATATTGCCTGTGAACATAATTTTTTTGGGGGAAACACCTTTAAATTGTGTTACCTGCAACATTTATAATAAAATTTATATAGTATTGCATGCATTTGATGTACACTCTTCTGTGTATTCCAACATTGTGTCATTAAAATATTAATATTGGTCTCTTCCTCTTTATGGTGTAAAATTTGCCATATTTTAACTTGTTTGTTTTCCTAACAGTTACACAGTTCCAATGGCTATCATATACAATATTTTCTGAATATATAAATAGACATAAATAACTGCAAACTCTACAAATTATGAGGTTACATTTACTCATGTATCTTGACATTTAGAAATTCTTCTACATTCTAATTGCTTTTCCCTCTGTAAGACATTTAAACATCTCCAGAGATTTCACTATGATTATTTCCTTGTATATCAGGTCACATTTAACAAATCTCAGTAATGAAAAAAAAATAAAAAATCACCATCTCTGTGAGTAGCTCCAAATGCACAATTCCAAATTTGCTCAAACTATAGCAAAAACACATCTCCCAATTCTTTCACAACAATACATTACATTTGTTTTCATACTGCTTTAGCCTAATATTAAACACGGATGACATCTTAACGAATAATTTCTTCAAGAACACTCCACCTCTAACTTCTGTCACTATGTAAGTCAATCTTACTCTCATGGAAAAATCAAGCAATCACTTCTTTCCTCATCTGTTACTGCACAGCACCCATAAGGCAATCACAGAAAAGGCTTATTAGTGGAAAATTAGATTATTTCATCTGTGGTTTGACCAGGCATTTCAACTGGGGTGTTCTCTTCATTTTTCTTACGTCCTTACTTGCTCTTTAGTTTCCTTCAGCTGGGAAAAAACTTATAAACCAAAACTACAGCACTGTTTCGTACAAAACCCAGGGGTGGCATATGTTCCAAAACACAGGTGCTGCCGCAAAACATAGGTATAAAGGAACTCACTGGAATTAGTCCTGTAGGGACAGATCTTCAGCCACTGTCAATTCTTTTCTATCCCACCAAAGTAAGCTCATACTAATAGTTTGGTCTACCCTTTAGCCACCCTAAACACCTTTAATTATGCAGTGAAGGATCACAGTCATAACTGGCACTGATAGTTTACCCTCTGATATCTTCCTTGAAGTCAATATTTCTCAACCTGTTTTACAGCTAGATGACAACTGCTCATTAAATTATAAAACCCAACATCATTTATTTCTCTAGATCTAGTTAGAAAAACCTCTGTTTCTCGAGTAGCTCAGGCAATAATTTAATGGTCAATAAAAAAGTTATCTTTACAATTTAAACTTTAAACATTTTCCTGCAATATTTTACATTAAAACTGCAGAATATACAGGATAGAGTGGTCCCCATTAAAAAGTGTTTTAAGATGGCATGTTTCAAAAATGCAACAGACTGCTTCCATAGGAGTATTGTACACACATTACTACTGTACTACATTGAGACTTTGTCTCTCCAGAGGGCAAGGGAATAGTGCAATGGTAGACAAATTAACTGCCTTATGCCACAGGGCTGCATACCCCACTGGCTAATAAAAACTAGGAATCAAAGAAGTACCCCTCCCAAATCTTCCACAATAAATCCATGCTTTTTTAGCCATATATATTTACCTGGCAAGTTTCCACAAGAATGGCTCTTTGTGCTTCACCCTACCCATGCAAGAAATTTCTTCAAAGTTATTTTGTCCTTTATTACCATTAAAAAACCCATTTAGAAAAAGACCCAACCAAACAACACACTTTTTGTCATTTAATCCTGTAATGTAATGCATTTAGCCAGTTACTTTACGACGGATACTGTATAAAATGAGGATGCAGTATCACAGCATCCTGAACTTGGTGGTCAGTACAAACTTAAATTTGTACTGCTTAATGTTATACATTTGTGATACATTAATTATACATCAATTTTTAGAGCAAGCCTAGACATCTATCCCTTAATCCTTAAAATTAAGGACAGGAACAACACAGGGTTTAAGCCTGTACATGCCTCCCTGGCAACAGATTCATCAAGCAGATTCCTTCCCAGAGCAGTTCTCCAAGATATATTGAAAATATTCTGTATTTCTCAATGGAAAATTCCCAGGCTCAGTCACAGAATTACCTGTAATAAGGACTGTCTCAAAAACAGTTGTATTTTGGATCTACTAAGTAAAACAGAGGATAAGACGATGTTCTTCCAAATGCCTCCTTGGCCCTTTCCCCAAGGCTGTGTTGGCCTCCTTACCCTACCACTCCAGCCTGGCTGATGCCTCAGCATCACCACACGGCTCTCAGACATATGGTTTAGGCACTTGGCTCTGAAGCTTCCAGTCACTTACAAGGAAGGTAAAGTAGGTTAACTCTAGGAGACTGCTGAAAACAAATTATGATATCAAATAGATTTAAGTGAGTAGAATTGATGAACTCCACTCTTTCTTTTAACAGTATTTGAACACTGAATGGATGCACTGACCTCTGTGTGCCTCTTCAGCAGACCTGAAGGCAACTGGATGAATACATCCTCCAATGAAGGCTTCAGCCTATTTGCACACAACCCTTTTCCTAATAAAAGCAATAGCTACTTTGTTGCTGAAAGTGATGCATTTATAAGAATCTTCACCACATTGCCATTACCTGCTTTTACTCAAACACATTGTTTCTATTTATAAAATAGCAATGCAAAACTCAGTTCCCCAGAGACATGTGTAGATAGACCGCTGCAAAGGTCCAGAACATGGAGTAGGAAATTATCTGCCATGTTCTGTTTAGAAGTTTGTCATAACAGTGGCTCATCTCCCTCAGTTTGTAGTGATGCTTGGATCCATCCACAGTTCAGGACAGTAACCAACAGGGAACAGAAGGTGAATATGTTTTGACACACTTCAGCCTTCAACACCTTTAAAAGTCTCTGTTACACAGAAATTGTTTTTCACTCTTACAACTTAGTGGATCATGTCCAAATGATATTAAGGTATATGAGTTCATAGTAAGTACTCTACATAACACTGAACTAGGGGTTCAGTTGGCATAGATCTAGTACTACTACTAAGAGGTAAGACAAGGAACATTCATCAAATGGAACAAAACCACTATTTCTATCCTTAATCTACAGTTAAAACCAGCACTCTTTAACTGAAAAACATGTTTGTGTTTGAGTCACAACTGCTGCTTCTGACTTGTGATTACTGCCCCACTGCAATCCCCAGTTTCCAGTTCTCCACTATGGTATATTCATTCCTATTGTCATTCCCCCAACAAAGAGCTTATCAGTGATGCACACCCATGTCAGTTATTTCACTTAAAAATGACCCAAATGTCTCTCTACATTCTCCTAAAACAAGCATCAATTTTCTTTCATGCAAGGACTAAAGGATATATCAACTTTGTTTTCAAAGTGTTGGAGCAGAAGCTTATACATGAAACTTAAACTAAAAAATTTAAGCATATACTTCTGATGTCACTCACCTAACAGAATAGTTCCGTCCCATAACTCTAGGTTAATATTTCTATCATGGAAAATAAGAATAGCTAGAGAACCTAGGTATCAAAGCAATTTAAAAGAAATAAATTTATTGCAGCTGAATCACACAGAGATGCTTCCAAAAAAGAGAGGCAAACTTCTGGAAAAAAAAAAAAAGAAAAGAAAAGAAAAGAAAAAGTTTTTTACTTAAAATAATAATGAACAGGTTATTTTTTAAGAAAAAATAATTTAATTTGCACCTTGTACTGTGCTATGCAAGGTAACACAACCAGCTTCATCATAATTAAGGATGTGATTTATTTTTTACATGTTTTCTCAATAAGATTAAGACCATCTCATTACTGAATTGGGTTAAAATGTCCTGATTTACAAAACTGAAAAAAAGGTTTTCATTTTGTTCACAAAAAGCAGTTTTGAGGTTATTCTATGGCAAAAAGCCACAGCCATACCAGTGAATTGGCATTAGGTAACAAAATGGAACAGGGACAGAGTTCTTTTGTATATTAAAACTATAGTGGCCAGTAAAAAACTGACAAATGTACCAAGGGATGAGATAATTAACACCTCTTAGTTCTCTTTTTTGGTCTCTAAATTACAACCTTCTTCCTCATCCTGGCACACTATTAAGAGTCATTTTGTTCCTTCAGTAAGTTAGAGATCTGATGCAACATTCCCGACTAGAGTCACTTATAACAACTGGAAACACTATAAATGCAAAAAGGACCCAGGTCAGTCACTGTCAATTAATATGTGACACTACACATTTGCAACACAAAAGAAGATTTTGCAATCTTAAAAATAACTGAACCCAGGAAAGAACCTAAGGGCTCCCACATAGTGAAAATGAAAAACTGCATGACAAATAGGCATTTTTAAAGTATTAAATCCACATTTCGGGAAGTATTAGAGATGTTTGTTCCCTCTGCATCTCCAAAATGACATATATAAAAGGACTTTGACCACCAATAGGGTTCTTCTACTATGAAAAAAAAAAAAATTTTTAGAAATGTAAGGTTTGCATTTCTAAGTCATACTTTTTTTCCAGTTCCTACACTCAGCATTTGTAATCAGCAAGTCTCTAGTTCCACACCTAACATACCCAGTACCCAAAAACTCTTTCTTTCTGTCTCTGTTTTTCTTCTTCCTCCGGCATATTTCTGTTATGAATAGTGGGAATTCTAGATTCTTGAAGACATGTTAGAATGAGCAAATATCCTTAAATCAGAGGCACTGCTTGAGATAGACAGTGAGACCACTAAACGTGTTATATACCCGATATTGGATATATGCAAATATTATGACTTAGGGCTTTTTACTGACAGATGTGGATTTGTCCCTATTAATATATTGAGTTACACTGCAGTGTTTGAATCTGAATTTAAGATTTTGTGTCCTGCAACTAATTCTTCCTATCAGTGAAGCAAAATTAAGTAGAGGACTCTACTGTGTTTCTTGCACAACCCTAAGAAGTCTGGTTATTTTCTTCTCCTCCTCCACTCTACCTCTTAAATGAATGCAAGAAAGCTAACATTCCACAAGAAAGATCCTCAGAGAGCAATTTGATTCTCCCATTGCTCTGAAGGAGAAAATGTGCCACCAGGGGCAGACCACCCGGGCATGTAACTCCTTTGGGATTGGTATGGTCAGGATTCCCCTGCTTTGAAGGCAAACACATGCCCTGCGGCAAAGGGCTGCAGTACACGTGGGCAAGCTAGTTATTATTAATTTAGCTTGCATAACAACGGTCCATCTCTTGCAGCCTTGCCTTTGTGCTGGGACTATGAATACTGGCTCAGTAGCTCATGGTTTTTGCGCCAGAACATCACTGGCTTGCACCCAGGATAACTACGTAAACCTGCTCAGACTGGGCTCCACAGGGTGCAAACACACCTCTGACTGCAGCAGGCACTGTAAAAACATTGTTCTAGCCCAGAGCTGACAACTGGACCATATAACATACCTGTATGTGTGTTGCAGATATAGGTGGGCATTAAACTCAGTAAACAGCAGTAAATTGTCCTCCGCAGGGGGGCTAGAATGAGATGATCTCCTTTCCAACCCAAATCATTCCATGATGAATCAGTAAAACAGAAGTGCATGCTAAGTTTGGAACTCATTGGTTGCAAACTGAGAGGTAAATATTTAAATATCACATTTAAATGCAAAAATATCAAATGTAATTTTAAAAATTATCTACCCAAGTGTTTCCAGACACAGCAAATAATCCAAAAAGAACGATCATGTTCATCTTTAATCACAGCATTTGAGAATGATTAATTCATTGTGCAACTGATGCAGAGAAAGAGTTCTAAAATAATAATAATAATAATGGGAATGGAAAGTCTGTCTTAGGAGAAGGCTAAATATTAGCTTGACTTATTTATCCCACAAAATAGAAGGTGCAGAGTATAGTCCTTGTTTTTATACCAACTATATCAAAATGGAATTAAATGATATTAGGAACTTAAAACACCTTTTCTTTTTATTTCCACACCAAATTTTTATTTCCACATTCAGTTTTGAGCATCTGGAACATTTTAAATATTCCACCTTTGAACAGAATATGTTTATATCACAGCTAATGATTTTCGTTGCAACCCAGAAGATGGGAAATAACTTTCTTTTTTAAGCAATCATTCTGAAATGTTTTTCAGAGTATATAGATATATCAAGCAGATATATATCAGACCTGACCCGGTATGTGAAGAGTGTCACACTTTCACATATATTAATATTTCTGAATCAAGTCAAGCTGAAACCTGAAGTCAAAGACATTCAGAAAGACTAATATGCCTGACACAAGAGGAGGGCATGAACTGGAAGAATGAGAGACTGAGAAGACAACACTGGAATGCAATTCCATCATTCCATTAATTTATATTTATAGCAATAAAATACTACATAAATGCCTAAGTTTAAACTGATTCATTTAATTTTAAAGCATCACTTATTAGAACACTGTGTCTATTATCCAGGAAAGCAATTTGTATCCTTAAATGCATGATTTAAGAGTAACAAGATTTAAGCACAATTCTCTTTTTTTTTTTCCTAAAGAGAATAAGAGCAATGTACTCCAAACAAGAAAACCACCCAAATTACTCATTCTTTCCTTCTGTGCAAAATGTCAGTATTATTAATTGAGCATTTTTAGTGAGTGTTTTCCATATGGAGACCATATAGATGAATTAGGTATGTACAATATTAGCATTTATTTCATTTTACACTTACTATAGCTGTCATATAAATGTTTCCTCAAAACGTGTTCTTATGGACACTGAAATCTCACTGAGGGAGGAAATACTTCTATTATTTTGTCTTCTGGTAATGATCTACTTATAGAAAAATCTCTTAACATCAGTTATAATCACAGAATGAATAGACATGCTGTCATTATATACTACACATCCTTCCTGCAAAGTGAACTATTATTTATTGATAATTTCAGAAAGATTTGTAAATGGAGGAGGTCTTTCTCTAACCCTTTATCCTGGGGAATGATATGTGCACATTCTCTATCATAAAGCAGCTTAATAGAAGTATTGATTAAAGAAGTATTGACACGGCAATTCTTGCAGAAGCAAACTCATGTTGTGTTTTAGAAGTAGAATTACCTGTTATACATATGATATTGGTTCTTTAAGCACACAGAAAAAAAAAAATCAGCCTTATAATATTTTGTTATCATATCAAAATATAAGTGCAGTTAAAAACCACAGAAATAATTTCACTCACTGGAAAAATCATTAAATGAAAAAATCCCTGTGGTTGTCATAGCTTGCAGTTAAATGAATTGGTTCTTTTTCTTTAATTTAAATTCAAGCATGAGATGCATAATAAAAATCAAGATGGCTATACATTTTATTGCTATGTTAAGGTTAAGAAATAAATATGCAAATATGGAATTTCAAATTACTTTAGAGACCAGGCAAGATTTATAAATATGAAAGGAAGTCGGCCCTGCTAAAAACTCATCCAGCTCTACTGACATTCTTCATAAATGTATATTTTTAGAAATGCATTTATAGCAAATCTGTTAACACTTTGGGATCTGTACAGTACAAACACACTTGTTCCCATATTTTTTATCAAAATTCTGCCATATCAACACTTTTCAACATGTTCTTTTTTTTTTTTTAAGAATTGCACTAAGCTGTTGGTTGTGACTCTTCCTTTCACTTTAAGAAAAATTTAAAATTTACCACCTTTTTCACTACTTTTACCACTACTTTTCCCTCCTCTGTACTGTTCATTACCTCTGTTGTTGTTTACAAATTCTGTGTTTGTGCTGACCACGACTGAAATCCAGAAAGCATTATCCTCTTCTGAAAACCAGCAACATCCAAATTCTGTCCTGAGGACAGAATCTGTCAATCCCTACCAGAGGTGTTAGCACAGATTCTCCTCTAGACTGAATGCATCACAACCAGGGAGGGTTTGTCATACCTACAGGAAACAACCACTAGGAGGAAAAGTTTCTTTTTAATCCCCAGGTGCGGAATCCTAAAGCTGCAAGAAAACATCACATCTTGCTCTTTGCTTTTTCACTTCTTGAGTGACTTTCTGAATGTACTGGTTGTATCACTCTCTTCATAACCCTTCATCTTCTTGAATTCCCAAAGGGTTATTATTAAATTGGATGAAAACTAATGACCACGAGACAGGAAAAGGCAAACTAAGGAGTGCTCTACTACCTCAGGTGAGGTGACCCCTCAAGCTCAGTCATCTGCCAAGTGGGCAGGACAAGGGCACTCTCTGGTCATACACAGACTCCACTTGAGCCACAGCTGCATCTTCCCAAGGCATTAGGGGACATGAGGGTAGCTAGCACTTCTATAAAGACTGAACAGGGATGAAATCCCCCTGGACACAAAGGAAACTTGAAATTATATTTATCACAGTGCATGCAGAGATCAGGCAGATGGACAGAGGACTCAAATCTCCAGGACACCAGGCTTTATTAAGTATTTTTTCACAGAACTAATTCCTAATTAGATTGTACACATTGAATGACAAGTACGCTGTGGCTACTCCTTTTCTCCACAATTATATTACCATTTACTGAATACCATGGATATTTTTTTCAGGGGAAAAGAAATCCAGTAAAATTTAAGGTATATTTTGCACACTTGATGAGCTTTTCCCATTATTTGTGCTACAACTAGGCTACTAGCACCAAAATTCTGAACAGTCCTATTTGACTTTATGAAATAATAAAAACCATAGTTTTGCACTTCTTAGCAGTCACATGACAGTGTGGAAGGTGAAATCAACTTCTCTCCTAATTGATTCTGTGAAATCTCTTGAAAACAGAAATAAGGGGAAGAAATTAATCATGATGGGAGGTCAAGAAGTTTCTCATTAAACTTTCCAAGAAGCTTCCTTGCTGTAAATCAGTACAAGTTAAGAACATACAAATGCCACCTAAAAAAAAAAAAAAAAAAACAAACCCTGGTGATCATTGTGATCCAATGTTAAATTCCTTCCAGTTGCATAACTAGTTCTTTTTCTTGTAACTTCAGAGACAGTAAACAAACAACCCCTTACACTATCTCCAATGTAGCCTGGCCATTCTGTGCCAGTCAAACCACAGCACTGAGTAAACTCAGTTTTTCATCACACCTTAACTCTTAATTCATGAGTGTCTGGAAAATAAACTTGAAAGGCAGCGGTTTCTTAACTCTCTTATCAAAGCTTACTTGCAGAAGTAAATCATGAAAATTTCATCTTACATGTTATCATACTCTGAGAGAGTTAGTTATTCAGAAGTGGTGTGTCAGTTTACTGTGTTTGTCAAGACTGTTGGACAGGTCACACAGTATTTCCTCCCCTTCTTCCTCCTATGGTTAGAGTTTTAATTTCAAAAGAGCTCAAAGCCCTCAAAATCCAGATCTTCTTGAAAACATGGATATCAACTGAGATTGATCAACCAGGAAATGGGCCCTTTCAGTGACAGATTATCAAACTGCTCATCATCACAAAAAAATATGCAAGATAAACACAGCCTGAGGTCTGCCTAGGATTTACTGATTGTTGATATCTGGTAGTATGTTTACTCCAGCATAACATCTATGTTCTTTTCTAATAAATTTGTAGTGGCGACCATATGAAAGCTGAAAAAAGCACTTTTGATATGTCTCAATTATTCTTTTTTATGCAGACATGAATCTTGGGGAGTGTTTGATGACTTAAGGCAAGGAAAAGAAGTCAAAAGGGAGGGATAATAACAGGACCTACTCCAAGAGAGATTGAAAAACTAGAGGCAGCCATCACCACTGCGAGACTTTACGTATTAAGGCACACGCCTGCTCTGGACTCTCTGCAAGAGCTTTTCTCCTTTCCATGACTCTCTAAAACAGGACAAGTGCAGGGCTAGGAGTCAGACTTGATGATCCCTGTGGGTGTCTTCCAACTCAGCATATTCTGTGATTCTGAAAGGTGGTAATTTAAGTGCCACAAAAAAATACCTGAGGACTGACCAATGAACCACCTATTTCCTTTTTACCTGTGAAAATTATTCAGACCTCTTCTGCTCTCCCATTTTTGCCCCACATCCTTAGGCATGTCACAGCATATGTTGCTTTCTGCTGATCACTTGATTTTAAATAGTATCTTAAGTCCGCATTTTCATATTTTCTTTTGGTTGGGCTAGGGAGGTGAGAGATCATATCAAGATAACGAGATAGATATATGAACCTCTCCTTGGAACCTCCCAGCTACCAACTTTTGTGCCCAGAAAGTACCTAGGACAGAGACAAGCAGATCTAACCCTCCAGTTCTGAGTAATGAGGATGTCCTGGCTACACCAAATCATCAATCAAGTCATGCTTTGAGACAAACACTCTGACAAATCTAAAAGCTCTCTGCTTTGATTAAGGTCATCAAGAAGGCAAACCCATTGCTGAAAGCAAATACAAAAAAATCTACGTTGATAAAGTTTGCTAGGGGAAACTAACAGCAAGTAAAGATGATAAACAGGTGAAGTGTTAAAGATAACAGCTCCACATAGCTTTCTGGAGCATAGGGACGAGCTGAAGAAGGTGAATTTCAGTACTGATAGACCAGCTTACTTTCAATACAAACAGTAATACACTCTCCACTCAAGGAGAAGGACTGCACTTGAGAGCTACTAAGTCAGGATCAAACTTTGGGACTGCAGGGAGTGTCCAGAGGAGTGGTACCAATTGCTGCAGAAGACAGAACCTGCTGGGGGAAGCTTCACCACACAGCAGACAATCTCTCAGAGCGATTTCCCACAAAGGCAGCAGTGGAGTGCCTCACAAGTAAAAAACAGCAGCAGGCAGGAGAAATCTTAGTCTTGTGAGAAGCAGAGTGCTCTCAGTGCAGAGTAGAAAACTACATCCCAAATCTTGCTGCCAGAGGAAGGGTGTGCACAGGGGCCCAGGGATGCCACTCAAGCTGCCAGATGCTATGGGTGTCTGCAGTATTCAGGCTGTATGTACACATCACATGGTCAAAGAGAGAAACCTGATGAAGCTATCCTTAAACAATACTAGGGTCTTTGGATCAGACCCTAGTTCTCATAGGAGACTATAACTGCCCTAACATCTTCAGGAAGGGCAGCATGGCAGGACACAAGCAGCTGAGAAAGATTTTTGGAGGGTGTGAGAGATAACTTGTTGATATTGGTACAGGATGGGCCAACCAGATATGACGCTCAGCTGGATCAGCAGCTAACTAACACAGGAAGCACCACGTGGGCATGGGACAATCAATTGTAGCATTGGCTGTAGTGACCCTGAAATAGTGTTCAAGATCCTGAAGGCAGTGTAAAAGCAAAGTAGAGATCCCAGATCTGGGAAAATAATGGAGTGAGTCCTCCTTCATTTCTGAGCATATGAAGGAGCAAGTGACTGGGAGGAATCAGCAAGGGTTTACTAAGAGTAGCTCCTGCTGGACTTGTTTAACCTCAAGACCTAGAGGAAGAGTAGATGGGGTATCATAACACCAGGAGATATTTGTGTGTAACAATTTTAATAGCATTATTAGTCTTGCTTTTCTGCAATTAATAATAATTAGACTCATAATCTTTCAGTTATATTAAGAATAAATGCTTAGCTTTACATATATAAATATATACATATATTATTTGCTTACTTATATATATCTTCCTTACCATAACAAGATTTTCAGAGTAACAGAAGGTCAGACTGTTTCAGCCCCAATCAACACTGGCCACTGAGCCCATGGCACTCTGGTTGCTGGAGTTTCAGCTTCCCATGTCCACCTCTGTGTGCCTTAGCTTTATAGGAAGCACAGGCTGAGCATTTCCTGTGAGTTTCCCTTTAAAAGGCAAAAATTTACCAGTTCTGTACAAGATCTATTAGATACAGTACATCAGCCTTGCAGATGCAGATAGTAAATATGCACAGCATATTTATGTATGTATAATATTATTTCATGTAAATGAAAACCAGCCTTTCACATATTCAGAGTGTCCTTTGGGTTCCCAGCTGAACAGGAACGTCCTGTGCCCACAGAGTGTGCCACCTGAGCTGCCACCTGCAAGGGCAAACCAGGACAGAGGGTAACAGAAATTAAATAGAACAAGAACAAACTGAAAACCTGATGGAATAAGGTTTGATCACACTCCCCCTACCCTCCCACACCTAACTGCAAGAAGAAAGGGACAAAGAGATGGGACTGCCAAGGAACTGAGGCAAGAAGGTCACATGATGAATTGACTGAAGTCAATTTGCAGTCCCAAGGTTGAAACCTCCAAGTTCAACCAGTTCTGGTTTGCTCCCGAGAGCAAAGTTCCTTGCTTGCCATGCCTGACTGCACCTCCATGATCTCTCTCTGGGCATTCCTAGTTGCACCCCTTTCCCCAAGAGGTACAGAGCTTGCAGCCTGCCCTTGCAGCAGAAGGATCTCCTCCACGGCTCAGAGCACCGAGGCACTCCCCTGCCACCCAGGTCCTGTCCTGTCAGTACAAAATACCTTTTATCCTTTCTTTTCTTTTTTTTTCCTCCTCTTCCCCTCTCTTTTCCTTCACACTGCCCCCCCCCCTTCTTTTCTCCCTTTAAAACACAAAACTGATATCAAAAAATATTACAGAATAATTGATTAGCATGAGAAAGAGGTGGGTATCATCTTTTGAGTATACACTGAAGACAAAAACTGCATAGCAGCTCTCTGATGCAGGTGGTTCACAGTCACCCAGTTTCAGAATATGCATGGACTACACCCAAAACCTGAAAGGATGTAATGTGCAGATTTGCTTTTTATCCAGGTGTCACAAGCCTCTGAATAATCCCCCCTGATGCGATAGGGGCTTACTTCTCACACACAGCTTTTTGAATAGCTGACAGTCCCATCAATAGAGCCACTGTCATTCTGAGATTGCACAAGTGCAAGCACAGATGCCGTTCTACAAAAAACACCCTCATCTATTTGCTTTTTGAGCAAAACAATCTCTCATAAGAATATGCTGGTTTATGTATTTCAGGACTCTGAGCATTCTTCTCCTCCTGCCTGTTACCCAGGGAGACCATATGATGGCATGGTCACCATGGAAACAGTGGACAAACTTAAGATGTTTTCATTGCTGTAGATAAAAGCCATCTGCATTATTTTTTTCAATTCTGTTTCTCACACCACCAGCACGGGCTCCCAAGCCAAATTGCGGCAGCTGCGGTGCCACCCTGCAGTCGAGAAACAAGTACCGTTCCCAAAGCAGGACCCTAACCACACCCCTGCACTCGCAGGTGGGGGTCAGGGCAAACCTCCTACCGGTTGCTGTCTGCCCTCCTTCCTCCCCCACCTCACAGCATTCCACTGGAAGATATTTTTCTGAAAGTTTTCTGACCATATTCCAACAGGGGGAAAATGCAGCTTGCCTGAACAGACAAAAAGGGGCCAATGAGCATTTGTGTAGGTTTATAAAAAAACAAAGATCCAAAGCTGAGTTGGAATACAACTATGGTTCTGGCTTATTTAAGAAGAACTTTTTTTCTCCCAAATTGATTAATTTCCATTCCTACCCATTCATTCAAAATGTAGCCCTTTACTGGCTCTACAAGCTTCCTAGTTTTACTTTCAAGATCTTCTGTCACAAACATGCTTTACCATCCCAAAGATACCATCTTTTTCAAAGTAGGGAGAGATCCTACTTAAACACAACTTATCTTCAATCAAATAATTTTAGTAACAGCACAAAGAATGTTTGTCCACATAAACAAAGAATGCTCAGTCTACATCCTGATTTTAACAGGGCTACAATGTACCTGTTGAGTTTTCACTAATACAGCATTTCAAGGCTGGTACCTGTCGTGGGTTGGGGCGGGAACACGACATGGTTTTCAGGATACCAGCTAGCTTTATTACAACAGTGCCCCTACTCTTATACAGTCCTAGGTGACACATGTACATGCACCATTGGTTTACCACAAACATAACAACTCATGATTGGACACACAGCCACATGTCCGAATGCCACAGACATGCCTAGCAGGAAGCCCACTCTGTGCCACAGTCCTTACTCTCCATGGTTAACCCTCTGCCAGGTGTAAAGTTCCATCTTCGATATCCTAGCTTACAGAGAGTCCAGAGCCAGCTGGGCTCCCCCACAGTACCCAGCCCTGAAAATTCAGAGTGGAATAATAATTTCAATTCCTTTTTTTTTTTTTTTTTTCGGATTTATGAATCAACAATCACAAAGAAAGGCCTTGACCATGGGTATTTGGCACTAGTGGTGTTATCTCTCTGTGTACTCAGGTATAGTTGGTTGGAAATTTACAAATACTTATTTACACAATACACGAGATGAAAATTCAGTAAGCACTCTTGAAGCTGTGCTGTTTCACTGTGGCTAACAAATGAAAACATTTTTTCTCCACAGTAGGCCAAGATGACTGAAAACAACCAGAAATATCTATTAATTAAGCATCAAATTAGGTTTCTGCAGTGTTTTCCAGACAACAACTCCATGTTCTGTTACACATAATTTATTTGCTGGAGGTTAAATTTTGCTGCTCTTGCAGGGTTTTGGGTTTTTTTAGGAAACCTCAGGGTTTCTGTTTCCTAGTCATTAAGCCAAATTTTTTGCATTGTTACATGAATATATCCTTTCCATGTAATAAAAAATTATATTATTGTAAAAAGCCAATTTCTTCACAATGGCACTTCAATTAAAATGACAGAAATATCAGAGAATGCTTCTTAATTTCAACAGTCACTTGTGATTCTGTTTTAATCTTTGAGTGGGTAGAAATGTACTGTTTAATGTTACATGCCTGCTACCTGATTATGCTCTCTGTAGCCTATAAATCCTCTGACTCCTATCAAAACAATGGTATGAAATCATTTTCTTATAAGATTTTTTTAAAGCTGGGAGCTTCCTATCAAATAAAAAACCTGACTGTAAGTTAAAGACAGTCACTGAGGAGGCAGCTGGTGTTTTGTACAGACAGAGTTTCTTCCCCACTTGTTTACAGCCAGCTCTACCCTGCACAATGGGCTCCAACAAAATCCTGCCCCAGGCTGTCATCAGGTCACTTCTGAAGCAACCCTTTAATAAAATAGACTTTATTTTTCTCTTATATTAAGAGACATTCTAAATGTCACATCAGTCTTATTTCTTACTCTGAATCCTCTCCAGCTTCTTTGCTGAATGCATAAGCCAGAACTGAGTGTGCTCTTAAAGTAAAGGAATTAATGTTCAATTAAGAAAAAGCTATAAAATGTTCCTATTACCACTCGATATTCTCATACACTCTAGAATTACAGATCTTTGTTCAGCCCATCAAGTGATCCCCAAATCCTTCTTCAAGTTACTATTGTCATTATACCCAATATTCCACTGATAACGTACACAAAGCAGGAATACAATTAGCTGTGGTAGCTCAAAACACTGAATTAAGAACACAAGTAAATTGTAGCTAGTTGATTTCAGATCCCAACTTCAAAACATAAATTTTAAACTTAAAAGGCACTAGTTATTACTTCTCAGCACTGAGATACCCCAAAATCAGCTGACAGCTAGAACAGTCTTGCATCAAGAAAAGTCAATATAAGCTATAGAGAGATCATCACAATTGAAAATAATAATAATAAATGGTTTGCAGTCTTTCTGCCAAGATTTGCTACTTTCATATCCTGCTGTTTAAACAAATAAATGATACATAAACAAAGGAAAAATTAAAGCTCTAGTATGATTTTGCATTTTGAATCAGATAAAGAATCAATCAGTGGCAGACATAGGACACAGGATGTTTTGTATTGCCCTGTGAGCACCAAAAGAATGTAGCATTCAAAAAAAAAGCAGTTCAAAAAGAGTTGCAGAACATTAGCAGGCTTTGGTCAGTCTGTGACTTCAGTCTCAGTATGCTCCCAAAGACTGTCCTTAAGAAAGCAGAAATCAGAAAGAAGAAAATGAGATTCACCATTAGATGTTACAAGGCTCCTTCAGAAAGACTTCTAAAACAAAAGCTGTCCTTAAGAAGAACAGACCTTCTGCAATGTTATTTCTCCAACATTTTTGATTGTTTTTTCTTTCTCCAGCATAGTAGCTGAAAGCAGGGACATTTATCATCCTTTTTGTGGAAAAGATACAATAATTATGACCATCCTGACTAATCCAACCTATTAACTTACTGACTGAATACAGCCTATACATGCCACTGTAGGTGGTCATGCCTAATAAGTTTAAAGATCTCCTTCCATTTATACTATCAAAGATGAAATCCAGAGGCGTTTTGTCACAATTTGTAAATGTCCATAGGGCAGTAAGGATTTATTTTTAAGAGACCAATCTACCAGCTAAGTCTAATGAAATGGAATGGCTGCATGCTGTATAGTAATATACAGAGCTTTTCCACATTCCCTTTTGTAGTGCATAGAGCTGTAGGAGACAACACAATAGCTTATGACTCCCTCAGTGCAGCAGAAGAGATATGAAGGTTCGAAATTGAAGCATTTATGATGAAATTTAGTGATTTTAAATTCTACCTGTTATTTGAAGTATAATAATCTCTCACTCTTCAGTAAAACCTCTCTATCAGTGTAGAGAGGAGGAATTATCTCCTTCACAGAAATTCTTTGGGATATAGAGTAAATCAAGGCAGCTAAATGCTTTCTCTGCAAATTTCTTTTGCTGTAAGTCAAAGCTATATCTGGAAGGCCAGCTGTGGAAAAGCAGCATACGGGAGGACTAGATGCTGCATTTTGGAAGTCTGGCAAGGTGCAGAGAGGGATGGAGCAAGCACAGAAGCCAGAAACAGGAGGTGACAGCAGACCAGGAGGAAGAAGGGTGGTCTGAGGAAGTATCTTTAAGAAAGGAGAGGTAAATCAGGAAGAACGATGGTCTGAGGAAGAATCTTTAAGAAAGGAGAGGTAAACCAGGCAACTGTAAAAGTTTAGGATACTGTAAGTTCTTTTGCATTCAAAAACACATCCATCAACACCTCAACTAATTCTGGGAAAGCAAAGGGCAAGGATGAGATAGAATGTTTTACTTATATCACATACAACTTTAAGAACTAGTGAGAGGTACATAGAAATCAATATTACTTTGAGGAGAATACTACTTTAGCACTAGTACTAATAGTGTACTTAAGTACATATGCTAAGTATTTCTGGGGGAAAAAAAAAAAAGTTGTATTTAAGTGCTCTTTTTCACCTGAGAGATATATATATACACCTTTGTTGTCACCTTATTCTCATAGCAAAATTGAGGCCTTTTAGCCAACCAGCACTTTTGTTTTTTTGTTATCAAAGTATTTATAGTGGTACCTCAGACCAAGCCACCCCCAAATCTACCTCCTTCCTTCTGCTCTTTACCAAAGAGTTTGAGTTTCTCTGTTTATGGGTTACTACACCCAAGAAACAGTTGAAACAGTTGCAACAGCGGAGCTCCCCAACCCAGCACTCCTGGAACTGCCCATGTCTCCACAGTCATCCCAGTCCTCAGGGTGATCTTTACATCTATCTAGTTTACAAGCAAGGTTTCAGAAGTCTTCTGAAGATAGACAGATCTATGTGTCTTGAAATACAGTGCCATTACTCTCAATGATAATGCTGGCTTGTGACTTAAAAGGACAGTCGAGCCTTTAATCCTTTAAAATTACAAGATGAAAGAGAGGATTGAAGCAGTATTTTCAAAACTGTCAAAGTGATTCACATGTCTAGTTCTCTCCTGAAATTTTGAGAATGCAGGCTTTAAAGTTGCTTAACAACTTATTTAAAGGGATCCAAATCTCTAAATAATGATAAGTATGCTCCATTTATGTAAAAATTAAGTAAGAGAGCATGTTCAGAACTGATTCTTAAAAACACAAAGATTAAAGCAATCAGAAGATAGAGGAACAGAAGTGATAATATTTTTCCAAAGTCTCAGTACAGAGGAGCCTATATGTGTTTCTATAATTGGATCTCACACATCTGAGAGAAATGTAAATTGTTTGGAAGCAAAAAGTCTTTGCTTTTTATATTTTCTGTATATACGTATATTTATATTTGGAAAAAATATAAAGCTACAGTCAGAACCAAGTCAGCCCATTGCTGAGTACCAAATAACAAGGGAGATGGAAATGTCTGGAGGAACAGAATAAAAAAAACAAAACAAAACAAAACCATCAACACCAAAACCAATCAAAAAAGGAGTTGCATGTTCTTTTGTAAAACTTATTCTGTTGATTTGTTTATTTACTGGTCTCTCCTAACAAAGCAGTATTTAAAATTTCAATAAATATTGCAGAACATACAGACTTTTCTTGTGCCAGCTCCTATGGCCTAGCTCTCCTTTGAACTATGATATAGGACTCTCATCCTTCACCTCAACACTCCTATTCTTGCCTGACATGGGAGATAGTCGGGCTGGTCTTTTAGAGATTTTCCCCTCTAATAGCCATGCAAATATTCCTTTACTACACAAAATGTTATCCCCCCATGCTGTACCAGTTACTAAGCAACTCCTTGCTGCAGTGAAACTCTAAATTCTTGACTTCCCTTTTGGTGATAATTTGGCTTTATGCAGCAGCCAAGAATGCACTTGTCACTGGACCTTACAGTTTATATCACTGTAAATTAATTAAAAACACAAACATTTTAGCGGACTAACTATATGTAGCTTATGACTGGCTCTTGACTGAGATCAAACATAATGATAATAGGCAACTTCATGGGGCCAGTAGCACTGAGGCAAGTGTAGGCCTTTTACAGAGGACAGAAACTACCTAAATGCTATTTGACTACAATCCACATAGAAACAAGGCAGAGAAGGAGAGAAAGTAGTTATTTATCATTTTCCTACATATTGCATCTTTCCTTCTACGTCTCAAGGGAAAGCTGTTGTGTCATATAAAAAAGATTTTATAAAAGTATATATACAGGTCTTTTCTCCCATATATTTCTAACCAGTCTAAGTATCTGGTTCAATCTTAGGCTGGAATCCAGGCTACATCTCTAGATGCCATAAAGCTTATGTCTGTTGGCTTCTGCAACTTAACCTTCATTGGATCAAACAAAAATTTACTCGGTTTACAGGCCAGCTACCAGAAAGCAAGGACATCTTAATGTTATGTGAAAACCACATGTGCTGAAAAGACATTTGCTTTTTTATCTCTCACAGGAAGTCAAAGATAATTAGGTAATCAACATCATTATTTGAACAAATGGAAACCAAAATAAAGCCCACCAATCTCATTCACTCCTTACAATTCTTGAATTCTAGTTTATGACAGAATAGTGAGTTTTAACAAATTTTATATTCAGATAATTTTTATCAACAGAAATCTTTGAAAAGATAAATTCCAAACTTTAACACAGAATAAGAGGAATCCCGTTTCATATATACATAAATAAGCATGAGACAAGTTTGTCAGTTTGTTTTGTTTTTTCCACCCATCTCTGCAATGCAATTTAAAGCTTTTTGTCTGAGCTATTTTTAAATGTTTCACTTCATTGCTTCCACTTATTTCCATTAAGCAAAATTCTTCTTTACTCTGCATAATCCAATTATTAAACACAAGTTAAATTAAAAGGTTAGTCAGGGGATTAGGATGGCAGAAAAAAAGACCTTTCAGAACTTTATGTTTCATGTCTAAACTTCCATTTGTATCATGTTTCTCTCTATAAATAACACTGACTGCCCATCATGTTAGGTCTAAATAAGGTAGGATTTCTTCTTTGTAGGACAAACAGGTAGGCAATATTCCTGACCTTCATTATATCTCATTCTGAAAGCTACTCGGGAGGAAGAGGCATCTCCTCTCTGTGTAGTGTACCAAGTCCACTGCCAGACTTTATACAGTGGTACTGAACTCTTTTACCTGGACTATGTAGGCTGGACCACGCCTGTGCTGAGCATGTGCGATCAAGGAGCAAGACTTCACCCACAGACTAGAACTCAGCTTATACAAAGAAGCAGAGTGAGAGCCTGGTGCAGCAGAGAGAGAGGACAGATCCTGCTTGTTAACACATCATACAGCAAGTCATGCCAAGGCTAAAGGAGTGGAGGGACAGCAGCTTGTTACTGAAACAGGAACATTAAAAAAAAGTCACTGCTGAAAACCAGAGTAGATCAGGTATTCTTACGGATCTTTAGGAGGAACATACAGCTCTGTTCTACCCATAGCTTACTGCAGGGGCTCAACTTTGCCTTACATAAATTATATCTTCAAGATGCCCCTAAACTTTTTTTCTTGACTCTGCAGCTGCCCACATCTAGTTCATTCTGGGCAATACACTGGCTAGCTAGGCAAACATGTTTCTAGCGCTTTTATTAGCTGGCATTGTTCAGAATCAGTTTGTTTTCCAACAACATCGCTGCACCACAGCATGATTTAAGAACTAAATAGTCACCCTCAAGACCAAGATTTTAAATCACAGCTCTACTCCTGAGTTATTGGTTTATTTTACACAAGATGCTTAATTTTCAGTGCTTCTAATTCCCCACATTAAATCCTGTTATCAGCAAGGCTGGATTCTCCCCTTAAGGCTATGAGATCCATAGGCGATAACTGCAAGACTTTCCAAAACCTCTGCAGCTTCATATGTATGTTTCTACTTAAAATCTAGAGTTAAGTAAAGCAAATTAGACAAGGAGAACTTTGAACCATTGCCAGGCTCCCCCCAGTCCCTGCTTAGTGCTTCCTATAGTCTCTTTTAGCTTCCTCTGCCCTGGCTCAGAGTTTCAGATAATCTCTTACATGCTAGCTATGTCAAGGATACAGGTGAAAAGGAAAAGTTTTTCACTCTTTCAACATGAACAGTTAAATGTAAGACTTATTTTATACAAGCTGGGGAAATCTGGAAGGAAGCAGATATTGCACAAATATCTTCACAGAAGTAGGTAATAAATTGCTTTATCAATGCTAAGAGGCTAACAAAAAAAATTTTTAGTGCAGCAAAGATAAGCACAAATGTAAAAAATAATTGTCTGCATAAGTAGTAGTAAGTTTACTGGGAATACTAGAGGGTTTTGCACATTCACTGCGAGTGATCTAAAAACATCGCTTAGTACATCAGAATCATCACCAGTAAAATAACTAAAGAAAATTGCAAACACAAAAAAACTTCCAGGTCTTTTGCATCTTCTGCCTTTCTTTGCTGATGTAGGGGTTCAATGGAACTAAAGATGTCATTCAGTAAATGGCAACAAATAGCTGGTCGCAGATCATCTTCTGGTTAAAAACAATCCAAAACAGAAAAAAATTTCTTAGCAAAAAATTTTTGACAATGTCACTGACACATATGGATTTGCAGTCTATGGAAGATTAGATCTATTAATAGAAAAAAAAATAAAAGATCCACTATTTTGAAAGACAGGTTATCAAACTGTTTTCTGAAGTATTCCATAAATTGCTAGTCTCAACTACAGATACTTGCTGCTAAGATCTTAATACTGACAGCCTAAAGTCAGCATTTGCAGATGAATCCTTGAATACTATATCCCAAATGTCACTCAGATACTGACAATATACAGCAACTCAGAGGCAGGACTTTACTAGAAAGTTTCAAAATTAAATAAAGCCAAAAAAAATTTACTTCCAAGTGTCTAACAGAGATTACTTCACACCAGAAATTATATAGCCAATGTGTATGCATTGTTTTAAGTAGCAGATGAACAGATACATCTTCTCACTATGAAGGACATGACTGGGTTTCAGGAAGAACCGATAAGTATATTCCCTGACTATTACCATAAATATATCAAAAATACACATGCACAGATGTGGGTCTAAGAATGCCATTTGTTTCACTATGAAACCATCTGACAGCAGAACTTTCCTGTCCTTGCCTAAGTACAGACTCCAGTCAAAAAAAAATCCCAGTTGATTTTCTGACACTTCATCTTTAATAGGTTACTAAAAAAAAAAAAAAAGCCTAACACAAACAAAATCCAACTGATTCAACATCACCTTTTTGGTTTGTTTTATGTAGGGAAAAAAAAGAAAAAATTTTAACAAGTAGTCATCCTCACTAACTAGCTTTGTTTGGCAAACGTTCTAGGGGCTGCCGTTGAAATCACGGGTCTCTATTTTAATTCAGTAAGAACAAATGCAAATTTTATATTTTCAAATCTATAGATATAGGATAAGTTACTACGCCAAAGGAAAAAAAAAAGAAAAAAATCAGAGGAGGAGGCAGGTGCTGATCTCAGCTGATGATGTATTGTGTGCTTAACAAAAAAAATCAAGAACTGCAACATAATATAAAAGGAGGAGTATTGTCCATAAGATAACCATAGAAGTGATTTTTCTCTGTGTGGCACTAGCAAGGTCTTTACTAGCATGTCCAGTTGTGACTGCAAAAACTAAAGAAGTACCCAGACTCTTCACAGATGGCCACTGGGCAAGTAATGGGACCAAGCAGAAACCTGAAAAGTATGGTTTGTAAGAAAGGGTTAAACGAGTTAGGACAGTTTGCCCTGGGAAGTGAAAATGGGTAATTGTTGAGAGTCATCCAGTATCTAAGTGGAAAATTAAAGAAGCTTAGGGCATGACATTCCCCTCCACATTTGCTAACAGTAAAGTATGGGCTTGCATCACAGATTTAAGGTAGAAAAAGTTTCCTGCACCCAAGACTGAAAGCTAGAATATACGACTAGGAAAGGATCTGAATCTCCATCACAGGAGGTTTTTAAGAATAGGTTGGACAAATGCTTATGAGAAGTGACAGTCAGAATCGATCCATTTATATTTTGATGGATATATGGAAAACACAGCCTCTCAAAGTCCTTTCAGTTCTCTCCAATTTGCCTGTCAAGGATTGGCAGAGTTTACATCATGAGCATACCTTGAATGTCTCACATTTTTCCCACGCTGCAGCCAGTTTAATGGTAAAGTGTATGCAGCTTTCAAAAAAATATTACCCAGGCAAATTGGGATAAGAGACAGTGAATAGCAGAACTAAGACTCACCAACCAAAGGAGCAGATAGGAATATTGTGCTGCACCTTGTTTCAACATCAAATTTATAGCCCTCAGCAAGTCAGCTTATGAAAAAACAGTAACAAAAAGGTGAAGGAAAACATTTCAGATCTGCAAATATGTTATAGGATGTTTAAACACTCCCTTCTTCACTGCATCCCGGCTGCCTGCCAGCAGCACTGCGGGCAGATGTAGAGAAACAGTGCTACAATGCTACAGGACCCCAGTAGTGCTCTGAACACAGGCCAGGACTGAAAACCTGTGAGAACCATGGCGCTTAGTTTACCAGTGACTGACCTTCAAACCTTGACAGATTTGGCAAGTAAGGAAGTCTCTCAGGCACAAACACTAACAAAAGGAATAAAAAAACCAGGAATGAGAACAGCCAGGAATTGAAAAAATTGTACAAGAATAGATGTGACTAGGATTCTTTATATTTAAAAAAAAATTTGTAAAAAATGACATATGCTGACATTTCTGAGCAAGACAGTAGGTGTCATACAATATTTTTGTTAATCACTGTATGTAGGTTCCTTTCCACAATCATTACAGCTACCAGAGAGCTTTGTAGCTTCTGATCAGATCAGGGCAGATGAAGCTCTAATTTAATTTGAATTGGGTCAAACCAAATGAATTGATGGTGACTCATTTCAGAGCATATAGCTTAGCAAAGTAAAAAGCTGGCGGAATTTATTCTCCCTTCTGAGATAGTAGTAGTATTATTATTACTAGGAGTTAGGAAGTCTTCTTCACTTGTACTTTTCTGGAAGCATGCAATCTTTCTTGTGACTATGCTGTTCCAATTTTCAGGTATTGTTATCCTGCTGCACGGGGTGATGCTTGGAATCATTTCAAAGCTGAAATCCAGGGAAGCAAAAATCCTGTTTTTGAAAACTGAGTTGTAGGAAAGAGCTGTTATCCAGGTTTTACCGTGGCCTGGGCAGAAAACTGCTCAAATATAGTCAGTTTGCTTCTAATTAAAAAAGCTGACTAACTTTTCAGAGACATACAGCCAACGCTGGAAATAGTTTACTTCACTGGTTTAAAGATATCCATGCATGCTTTCATACTGTTTTTACTTTATGTGTTATGTAATAAATAACACTTTGACTTCTTACACTGCAAAATCCTGCTAATGCTCAATATTTGCATTGTTTAGTCAGTAGTATGAAAAATTGTTCTGCTTTAATAAGCATTCTCTAGGCATCATATTTTATCATGCATTGGGTTCATAGGAGCACTAAACTCACAGGAGCTTTTGTATTGATAATGTATGGAGCTAAAAAAGTCACTGCATCAATCCACAGACTGATATCACAGTATCATAGAATCACAGAATAATTTGGTGGGAAGGGACCTTAAAGACCATCTAGTTCCAAACGCCCTGCCACAAACAGGGACATATTTCATTAGACCAGTTTGATTATAGCTCCATTCAATCTGGTCTTCGATACTTTCAGGGATGGGGGCGTCTGCAACTTCTTCGGGCAGCCTGTTCCAGTGGCTCATCATCCCCATTTTTTTCCCAATATCTAATCTAAACCTTCTCTCTTTCAGTTTGAAGCTATTCATTCTCATTCTGTGACTACCAGAGAGCTCTCCAGGGTTAAAAAAGGTTAATCCTTTTTTAAGGGTTTAAGCACTGGAAGACCACAATTAAGTCACCTGAAGCCCTTTGTTTTCCAGGTCAAAAAAATCCAATTCTCTCAGCTTGCCTCATAGGAGAGGTTCTCCGTCCCTCTGATCAATTTGGTGGCCCTTCTCTGGACTCACTTCAACAGGTCGATGTCCTCCCTATGCTGGGGACCTCAGAGCTGAATGCAGTACTCCAGGTGGGGTCTCAGGAGAGCAGAATAGGGGGCAGAATCACCTCCCTCAACCTGCTGGCTCTTGATGCAGTCCAGGACACAACTGTCTTTCTGGGCTGCAAGTGAACATTGCTGGTTCATATTCAGGTTTTCATCCATCAGCACCCCCAAATCCTTCTCAGCAAGGTCATAAAGCTTCATAAGCAGGGCAGGGAGAGTGAGCAAGAGCTCTGAAATTTCACACTGGAGTCTGACACTGGTACTAGCACAAGAGCCAAACATGGTAGCTCTGCCCCCATCTAGCCTTTAGCAAAGGCCTAAGAGAGCAAGACATGAACTTGCACTTTGGCTCCTCCCATTGACAGTCTGGCTTCCTAACTGGAGCCCACACTCATCAGCGCTTCAGTCTACGTAGGTTAAGAAATGGAGAGGCTGAACTGTAGGTACTTGCCTCATTCTTCTGACTATAATGAAGATGGTAATTTCCAACAGCCAGGGGAAATCTCAAATCAGTACAAGCAAATACATCAAAACCCACCTTCCAATTTCTAAACTAATTGCAATGCAAAACTGCCATAAAATCCCAAGCACAATCAATCATAAACAGGCAGACTGCAATTAGATACATGGATACTAATCAGACTCAGCTAGAGCATTCCTTACATGCAGAAGAAAGAAAGTGCAAGACTTTAAGCATTCCTTACCCTTTCCCAGGTCACTGTTTCCCTTCTAACATTTTAAGAAATAGAGAAACCCAGCAGTTCAGGTGCACGGCTAGTTTCTTCTCCTCTCACTGGAGGTGACCTTGTTAGACTACCATATCAATGAGTCTTTAATGCATTTCTGTCCCTCCACTGTACTGATAATAAAGCAAAAACATCAGTAACTACACAAGATAAGAATAACCACTGTGCCATTTTTTATATACTTACTATTTACTATAGTACTACTTACTATAAGTACTATTATTTATAAGCTACCATCAATTTTTGAAGCTCAGTCTTTCACTATCCTGCTCACCCTGCACTACCACAGGCCCCTTGCATGAGAACTAATTGCTTATAATATTCTAAGTACACTTAAGGACTATGTTATGGCCCACGACAGTACAGGACCTCTCTTTGCACTGTGATGAAGGGCTTCTTTCCTTCAAGATTCATTCCTTCTGATTTACACCACAATAAGGCAGTAGTAATACAAGTGAAGAGTTACGAAACATGGAGAGACTGTACCTGACCTTACAGTTTCCACTATACATTTGAACCATTTCATGCAATTCTGAGAGCAAGACAGAGAGAAGATGACAGCTCTTTGTTCTGCCCTACTTTATTCAGCACACAGCTCTACCATATTCTAGTTCCATGAATTCTCCTTCTGTGATTCCTCCATATGTTTTACAGCATCTACGTACACAATATATTTTAAATAAATTTGGGGTTGCAGCATACCTACAGCAATAAAAAATTATAAACCAGAGTCTAGAGAGACAGACTTAAAAAAAAAAAAAAATCACCACCACACACTTACGACTAATTTTGGATACTCAGTCTGAAAGTGCTGAAAACTGCTTTTTCAGAAGACTTGTTTCATGGTGCTCTTCCATGTTCGAAGCCCAGCCACTATTAACTTCAGCTGCAGCTGCAGCTGCAAGTACTCAGTGCTTCTGCAAATCAAACACTGAGGTCGCAAGTCAGCAACCCAGAAAATGAGAGCCACCTGTGAAAAGCTGTGTTCCTCTGCCGTGACTGGCACTGCATTAGCAGAAATGCTTCTTCACAGCTGTTCAGCTGTGACTAAGGCTAGGCAAGATAGCTGTTTGTTTTGCAGAGGGTTTTTTAAATTATTTAATTCTTAAAGAAAATAGTAAATTGTTTACGAGCTCAGGTTGAATTCAGTTAATAAAGAGCTTGACAAGTGGGAAAGCTCTACAGATGTCTTCCATCTGAAGCAGATCTGGCTGAGGGGTGGAGAAGGATTGGAGCAACCTGTCCTACCGCTATGTGGCCATGAGCATTGCAGAGATTTTGGTTATCATCTCTTTTTCTGTTGCCTGCCCTTAGACCTTCCTTTCAACAAGGAAGCAGGTTGCAAAGAGTTAATAAAAGGTCTTGGAAGTAATTTATATTTCCTGCCCATGAGCTACTTCCCATTTCTCTGCAGAGTAGCGGTGGTCTGAACTGGAGGGAGCCATGGAGCAAGAACTAGGATAGCTCTGTTGGCCACTTGCCTACAGCATCTAGGATTTGCTGGGTACTGCAGGATCTGTGCCAGCTTCCAGGTGTATGGCTTTGTTTCAACACAAAAATTGCACTTGGGCCACCTGGAAGTTGTGAGCTTCAACAATTCAAGAGCCACAAAAACTTGTACTCAAAGTACAGCAGTGACAAAGCTAGTCTTTCCTACAAAGGTGCTCACTGAGGGAGCTCCTGTGATGATTCTCTCTCTACAGGGGAAAAAAAACCCAGTGTGGCATTAGTTGGATGTAATGTCTATAGGAGGTTTTAGACTATTTTAAAATTCACTCGTGATTTTTTTCTGGGTAGTGTTCTTAATTTCATGGTTGCCTTCAAGATACATCTATGCTTTGATTTTTGTTTCTCATGCATCATTTTTCCGAGCTTCCAGTCTTACAGTAAGTAACTATCCTCGCAACCAGGCCATGGGAATAATTCAAACTGCTCCCTAAGGAAAACAGTTTAGTGTTTATTCTTTCAGAATTATGGTTGTAAAGGAACATGATTTGCACTTCCATTATATATAACCTCACTGCTACTGAGTGTATTTATGTCTCAGCTATAAATCTCTTGTCACTATCATTAAGTGTTGGCCAGTACCTCTGGTCACATACAGTAAGGAGTTACAGTAGTAAAACTGAGCCCACTTCTGGCAGCATGCTGAAATTTTCAGAGGAATTCTTTGCTCAAGTAGCTATTTGAAGCTTCCAAGACTACATGATGATGTGTTATCTTTCTCCCTTCTATTTCTAATCCCTTTATTAATTCCCCTTTTATTCACAGTTAGAAATAACAAAATTTGTAAATACTGGTTGCATAAACCACTCAGACTAATGAACAGCAAAGCATGATTTAATGCTAGTAGGCTTCTGTCCTTTACATTAATCGTTTTCATAAAGGATATATTTATTATTTTTCACATAGCTTTTACTGGAATACAATAAAATTTTTTTCGATTATAAATGAAAGGTTACCGGTTTGCTTTATTCAGCTCTTTATATGATTTTGTTACTTTTGTAAGAGCTTTCTGACTACATCTGTCTTGGTAAGTTGTCTTCAAAGATTTTATTGCCTCACTTGGTCACCTTGTCTCAAATCATATTGCTAGGTAGCTGCTGAACCAGTCACCTGTACATTTGAATCTGTCACTTGTTCTTTGTTGCGAGAAATCAGTCTTACATGCATGTCTTCTTATGTCCTTCACGACTTACCTCTGGTTTTAGATGCTAGTTTGCGTCCTCGGTTAGCTAGAATATTGGAAATCCCATAAATCTGTCTATCTCTGCATAATAATATTTGGTTAGCTACCACTGGCTTGATGCTTGCAGTCATAATTTCATCTGCTGCTGGCTTCAAAGCCTCATTTGCTATAAACAAAATAGTCCATATATGTTGTGACATAAGCTGTACTGGAAGGCTGCCTTTGCCTTCTGCTTGTGTTTTTCTCTAGTCTAGTAATTCATTCTACATGCTTTGTTATTCTGATATGCTCCCACTTACCTATCTCTCTCCATCTGGAGATGGGGAGGAGGGAGGGAGAGGGAAAAACAATACAACCCGAAGCCCAGGTTTCTGGCAGTCTTGACAATTATTTCTGCCCTGTCATGGTGGAAGCTGTGCTGCGAAGAGGATTAGATGTGTTCAAGCTCGTGACAGGAAAACTAAGGCCCATTAACTGTAATAACACTTGACACCTTCTGTTGTTCATTATGCTATCAGGTTACAGTCAAGAACTTCCTCAGCCAAACATTATAGTGTCATCTGTGTTTGTATCTAACCCCCTCGAGGCCCCATACAACTACTCTGTCACTGGCACCATTACGGCACTAACAAAATAGCAAAATGTCCTTCAAAACCAGGTGTATCAGCCAAAAGCCATCCAGAAGGTTAAAAAGTTATTTCTTTTCTTTGTCAGTTGGTGTTTGAAGGCATTCTGAAGGGAAATATCTAACACTGAGTCTCTTGCTTCTATGACTACTATCTTTTTACAAATTTTCAATGAGGAATAATTTAATATGCATTGAAAAATGAGTGAGTCAGTAGCTATGAATTCACCTATGTTTCTCTAAAAGTTATTACACTGCTCATTCCATCCGATGATCGTATGATCTTGTTTTAAAGCTTCTGCTTCCCCCAGGCTATCAGTTTGGTCTGATTTCTTCTCCCAAAGACACTGCTGTTGTAAGATTTTTGCAGGGATGATCTTCAAATGATATTTTCAGGCAAATCACTTCAAGCTTTTGCCTAATGGTTCCAGGTTTTTATAAAGGACACCTACATTACAGCATGAGATCATAAATGTTTCTATATACAGCAGACATAAGTCACTATTGAAGTCACAGGCCTGGATATGCCTCTAGTACTGACACTGAATTATTACCCCACTTATTTTTCTCCCTCCACAAATTCCGGAAGATTTTAACTTCAAAACTTTGAAATTGATGTCCAGATCTTTATTTGTAGACTTACTTTTTCTTCTTTGTTTCAGAGCTCCACCCCAAGGAGCAAGAAGCTCGTGCAAGTTGAAATAATTTCTCATATAACAAACACTTCATATTTGTTTCTGCTAGTAAGGGAATTGCTGCTTGATCCAGACATTGTACAAGCAGAGTTACAGAGATGTCACACAAGGTCTGGCCTGCTGAACAACAGGATTATCAGTAAGCAAACTGTTTTCCTGTTGCATTTGGACAGATTAGGCACAGTGGATGTAGCATATAGCATTGCAAAGCAAAAACAAGTAATCCAAAATAGCTGAGTGGCTTGCATTACAGTAATTGCTTCCAGAGATGAGTTATTTTTGTCAAGGTATAAAGAAATACTTGTAAGACCCTTTTAAATGACTGTAACTTGACCTCAGAATTTGCATATGCAATAATGCAAATACTATTATTTATTGACTTATAAACCCTAATTTGCATGATATGTATATTCATATATTTTCAAAAAGATGCTGAAATGATAAGGACGAAAACAACAGGCAGCATAGAAGTGTTTTGCACTACAAGAACATAAATATCCCATTATCCTAGAAGATAAACATTTACAAATAAACGCTTCCTTTGCTTTGGGGGAAAACAAAAATGGGGGAAAACAAAAATGAGCAGAAAAAAACCCAAAACCAAAACAACATAAAGCCTGCCACATTTACCTTGGTAAACTTGGTTCACCTGCCCCTCACACTAGCAGCTTGTTAAGAACTGAGCCATCCTGCTCAGGCTGATAACCTTTATTAAGCAGTGACCATGATACTTTGCATGACAAGTGTAGCTTGAGATTGGCTTTGGTTCATTTCCATTTGGAAGGTGACAGTATACCACAAGATTCAAAACCAAGAAAAATCTTACTAGACTTTCAAACTCATTAACAGAAAAATTCTAGATAACCAAAGCTAGATTGATTGAATGTGTGTATTAAAACATCTTTCTATGCATGAAGAAGCACTGAAACCATGCCATTTTAAGGTGGGGGGGGCTCAGGGTGCATTATCATCTCAGTGCAATTGTGCTGTAGTTTCTGGTAGAAGGTAAGCTGGGCGAAGGGCTCCGTGTGCTTTCCCAGGCTATCCCAGCTGTACAAATGCAGTGACAGTGCTTGAGCACAAAACAAACACACTCTTCAGCTAACATAGAGACTGTGAGCACATTACTGTAACATGGGTCTTTTCTAAGCTATGTGAACTGCTTCTTAAACTGAAAAGCTGTTACCCTCCCTTACAACATTATACAAACTCCACTGGGGTGTCTGAGGTTTGGAGATGGCATTGGTGTTGTGCCTTATCTCAAAAAGAGTCACGACAATGGTACTGTGACCATTACTGTAAAAGAACTTCCCACCTCAGGTTTCCAATGAAGATTTCTTTTCTTCCAAAAAAACATAACCTGGGAAAAGTGACCTGAAGATTGTCTTCAGTATACTTTTTTTTTTCTTTTTTTTCTTTCTTTTTTTTTTTAAATTTGTTTTTTCCCAACAGTTAGAGTTTTCCTAGCCACTTTTCATGGCCACTGAAAACAGTCAATCAAAAAACAGAAGGCCTTGTATCAAATGGAGACTTTATGGAATAAACTGAAAAAGCAACATTTTAAAAAACCAACCAAACAAAAGCAAACATAAACCTGAAACTCACAAAGAAAACATTTTCAATTATCACTAAGCATCAGAACTTTGAATTTGAAGATACTATTACAATATTAATTCTTTGGCTGATATATTAAAATTCATCCAATTGGGCTGCATTGTCTGACTTTTGGAGGAGGGGAAGGGGAAGATTAGCCCTACAATTAGCTACGAAGACTGCTACATTTTTTACAGGTAGAATTTATATCAAGCATTCAAAAATTGAATAACTTTATATGGCAGAGAAAGGGATGATAGACACAACTTTCTGACTACATACCTGTAATTATTTCATTTTCATGGCATTAAAAGTGTTAACACTACATACTCATTGCAGAGTTACATTCAGGAAAGGAATGACAGCCTGACAGAGATGCCCTCAGTCACTGGAAATCATCAAGATAATTGAGAGAGATGACTTCTGGGTCTGCTTCAAATTTACTATTCTCACAACAGCAAACATAGGCAGGTCCTTGCTTCACAGTCCACTTTTGGCCAACTGAGAGACTTTCTGAACGGCAGCAAACTATGCCCAGCCTTCTCTGCCTCCAGGAAATTTTTTCTGTCATTCATGTCACTAGTGCATTGGTCCCTGCTCTCCCTCACCACCTCTCCAATGCTCTTGTTGCTCTGCAGGCTCCCTGCCTCTTGCTACCACCTTCCCCTCTGGGCAGACCTCTGTTAACCTCCCCCAACAGAAGCAGCCTCCCATTTCTGTCTAGGCCCACCCAAACAAGTCCTTCTAATTGAAGGAAGGAGATAAAAAAAAAATAAACAAAATAACTAAAATAATCCTCCAGCACTCAACAAAATGTGCCATTGGCCATGCCTCCCATCAGGTTTTATTCCCATCCCTGTCTTCCAGACTACTTTTACACTCTGTCAGTGCAACTGAGATAGTTGCTTTCCTTTATTAACCCTTCCACCTCATCCATCTCATGCAGAAACTCAACCTTAACTCATCACTTCATGTTTTTTTCTCCAACTCTTAATTTTAATATTTCTGGTCTTTCCTTACCGTATAGTTTGTTCTACTCATGATTGCTCTAAACTCAGTCTTTTTAAGCAAACTCTTGGTTATGTTTGGCCATTTAGTTATTTCTTTCTGTATGCAAGATGTTATGTCACACCAATTTTTGCAGGATGTGAGATTGATCAAATATTCTGTCACATACATGAATAAAATTTCAGTAATGGAAGAAAAAAATTTATTCCAGGAAATTATGTTTTTTATGTGTATGGGGGGAGATTTTTCCCTATAATAGTGGAATTTTTAATTTTTTGTTTCAAATCTGAAGGGTAAAAGAAAGTATAAAATACAATCTCTCTACCCACCCTCCTCTCATCAACTGTGTTATTATATTTTTATATTATTATGGCTAGCTCCTGTTTATAACTCCCCAAATAATCCAATACACAGTTAATGCATCAAGTCATGTCTTCTCCCTGTCAGCAGCAGTGGGTTTTATGCCCAGTTGTCATTTTCCCTACAAAACACTTCATACATGCACGCATTATATTACAGAAAAATGTCTGTGCACAAAAATGCTCTCTTTCAAATACTCCCTTTAAATCTATCCCAACAGGACACTTACAAATCCTTATGCACCTGTCAATCTGCTTTACTTCTCTTCTTACACTAATTGCATGTGCTTTTCTAGCACATTGGCCGCATGCCACTGCTATCATACATCTTGTACCAAAAGAACAAGATTTCTGGGACAGGAACATCTTTTTGGTACTAAAGCTACAGCGCATGAAAACCTTTTCAGGAGCCTTCTTGCTATGCTAACAGAAAAAAAAATAAGCATTTGGACACCAAGTCCTAAACTATTTTTTATTTACAAGCATATTTGACCTTCGTGCTCTTTATGTCAAGTTGTATTTCAATAAACCTCAGTTCTGATATAGTTGCTCACAGCAAATACATTTCTAAAGGAAACCAACATCCTTTAAAGTTGAATTGGGAAAAAAAAAGCAATTAAAACAGTAAATACATTTCCACTTTTTTATTAAAATTAGAGCTGTTGCAAATGTCAAACTGGACAAATGACAGACATTAAATGCAATTATAGAAGAGATTATGCTCAAATACAAATTATATATAGAAGCTTACACAACTTACAAAGTTTGTGATAGGATGCATTTGTTTTCTTAATATTCTTAAAAATTATAATATGTACTATATAGACTTAAGATGAGTTTTAAGATGCTATTTTTGAGTAATTAATATCTGCTTTAAAACTATATTTTTTAAATAATATTCCCATTTAAGTAGACAACTAAAATGGATGTCAAAAGTAGAAGTGAAACAAATCACTTATATTATCTTCAATATCTTTGTGAAAACTAAAAAAGTCTCTTTCAGGAGAGAAGGAACGCATTCCACACTCGTAGATCTCCCCTGTGCTGTCCTCCCTTCAAACAGCGGTGCAAGAGATGTGTATGTGGTGGATACTTGTCTTTTGAATCCATTGCCAGAAAGCATGAAAGAGGAAACTAGCCCACAATCATCTTCCATGTTACCTTGCTTCTGCAGATTAATAAGTGTGAACTTCATCTTAAGTTTGAGAAAAATAGGCCTTGCATCTTAAAGTCATTTCTTATCAGTATGACAAAGAAGGCTCATGAATTGATTTCTCAGCCCCATATATTGTTTATGTTGGCAAGACATCTTGAAAGCATACCCTATTTTTTGTGGAACTTGTAAGAACAGCATTATTTTAGAAAATTCTTACCATATTTCTCAAACATTTTTTCTCAAACACTATGACATGATGCAATTAGCCTGTAATATAATTAGATGTAATTAGACTATAAGAAGGAAGATATTATTCTCTTCTATTTGGCACTATGTCTTGAATACTCCCTCTAGATTTGGTTCTCCAGCAAAAGTCCAGTTACCGGTTGGTTAGAAGCCTGAAGCACACAGCCCAGCACAGAGAGGCTGAGGGAGCTGGGCTTGTTGAGCTTGGCTGAATGACAACATAACAGTACCTGAAAAGGGGCTACAAAGATGAAAGTCCTGGCAGTGTGACATAACAGTGGGCAATAAAATAGCTAATTCTGGGAGATTCATCAGGACACCAGGAATAACATTTATGCTATAAAAGCACTGAGGCAGGCAGCCCAGTGAAGCTGGTGTCTGTACCCTGGAGGTGTCTGAGGTTCGGCCAACTGAGCCATGGCTGACTCTCTGGAGCCTGGGCAGGAGCACTACTTGGAGAAGGAAGTTAGACTAGATGACTTTTTCATCTAAGGGCACAAGATAGGAAGGGACACAAAAGAATACTTAAATCCATAACAGGTGTTTATAGAGCTTGACTAGAAGTTACACCCGAAATATAAATATACCTTACCTTTGACCAATCCTGAAGATGTATTTTGAAATGTGAGCACCATCTAACTTTAATAACTCTGTTTAAAATTAAAATGGAATAAAATTGTTCTGAACTGAAACTGGATTTAAACACCTCCTCACACTGATTCTCATTCAGAAAAAATTAAAAAATATTTATAGCTTTCAATGGTAGTACTTTCTGTGAAAACTGATTCAGAGATTTACATAAGTGGGTCTACTCACACAATTAAAGTCAGTTCTTATTTGTGCTGTCTACCTTCAACTGCTTTAATGTTCATTCCTCTTTCTAAAGGTGTGTGTGTGGAGGAGACAGGAATTACATTTCATTCTGGGTGCATCATGGTTTTGCCATCTAAATGCTATTTGGATTTTAAACCAAAACAAGACAACAGAACAACACACTGGCATAAATCCAAACAGTATGCATTCGCTGTTTATAAAAAAGGCCAGAAAAAATTAAGAAGTATGTGCACTGTCTCTGGAGAAAGCAAGGAAAAGATCCATGGTTTTCACATATATTACCAACGTTACCCCCTAAAACAAAAAAAAAAAAAAAGCATAAGTACACAACAAAAGCCTTCATAACAGCAGAACTAAAAGCTGAAGAAAGTATATTTCAGAACTGTTTCAGGCTGATACTGTCATCTCCCCCACTCCTCCTGAACTTTCTTTTCCAGCTCTCATAGCCTCTCTGTGAAGTACCTGAAGTTCCAGGCTATCTACGGGTTTTCATATTGTAGTACATCTAAAGAAGTGTTGATGATACATATGATTATACTCTTTTGAGGAGGAGAAGGAAAGAATCTCCCATCTTGGGAGATCCAGCGAGGTCACTATTTCAAGGGATCTGAAGGAACCATATCCACACCCGACGGACACTTTTTTCATGATTTCTCTACTTTTTTTTCTTTCCAGCACCACGGCATTTAAAATCCAGAAGAGAAATTTTGAGGGAGCCAACTTCATATGAGAGCACAGTAAAACTTAGCAAAAAGTGATGCTAGGAGATGGAACTGATTCTGTATGTATCAGGCAACTCACGACTGCGTAAGTAGTCGCAAGCTGTCAGTAATGATGATGTAATAGAGACCTCCTGCCTTACTGAGCATCATTACCATGGATACAGAAAATATCTCAGTTCAATTTTGGGGGCTTTTTTAAAATTATTATTTGGCCAGTAAAGCGCTAGCTCTGCTTCACTGCTGAAATAACAGGAAGTTCTAAAACCATGTTGCACTGAAGCTGACAGATGTAATGATGGAGTCTGATGCAGAACAGTTGAGCTGGAAGCTGCCAAGGAACAAACAAGGAAAAAAAAATCAGTGCTAGATTTGCAGATACTTGCACAATTGCATGTTGCATGTAAATGTCTCCTTTTCCCTACATTTCTGTATATTTATTTTTCAAATATTGTAATTTTAATTAAAATTATGTCAATGACAAGCTTAACATCCCTTGTCAGGCAGCAACACCTTTTAATACTTTTGGTAGCAGGCACTAATTTAAACCTTAAAAAAATGTTTACATAGTATATATATAATACATTACTAATACGTTATATATATATAATTATTCTAAATATCTTCTGTCATGATCTAGAGCCTTATCTCCCCAAGGTATACCCTTGCCAGTGACAAACAAGGATCAGCTCTTCTGCATGTGCGTATGTATACATATTTTAACAAAAAAATCAATGAGAACACTTTTATATTGCACATATAACTTCAAAAATGCAAAATGAGACATACACTTGGATGATGTGGGAGATGGTTTACAGTCCACTTAATGTTACATTTTATCACAGTGTAATTTTTTTTCCAAAATTAATCTAATGGGCAGTTCTAGTACAGAACAGGAATGCAGTAAATTATCCCACCTCAATCTTACATAATAGAGCAAATCGTCACCCATTCTACATGCTTTTTAATTTGTTACAGTAGAAGGCAATTACAGACCAATCTATCAATGGAGTAATCTGAGCAACTAAAACTAGTTGACCTTTCTGGTACACAGTTCCAGGACCAGAATCGCTCTCCTGCTAAGCAGCAGCAGATGGCCAAAGCTGTGTGGTTCTGCTTGCTGGTGAAAAGTAATTTGTTTTTCAGCATCATTAGGTATGTAAAGAAAAAAAGTACCGGCAAGGCCTTGCTGAAGAATCCCAGCCCAGAACCAAAGTGCATCCACTGAAGGGGCAACCAAAGAGGCTGGCTGCTCTGGGTTTGGCGTCAGTGAGGTCGTCTGTGATTACTTCAGGGTCATCTCTGCCTGCTCAGACTCCTGATTTAGTCTGGAGCATCCGTGCCACCCAGAGCTACCCAGAAACACTGATCTTAGCATGCTGTACACCACAAACAGCATGCCCCACTGTTACAGCCCAGGAGCGGAGGTGATCGAAAAGATCATCATGATCAAAGATGTAAAAGCAGAAAAACCATAACAGGCAAAAAAGCACAATGTTAAGAAGGTGCAAATATTACAAGAAAAAGAAAAATTCATTTCATAACAGCAACAACAAAAAAAAAATTAAAACCTGAGGTCATGGAAGAACAACAAACAAAAATATCTTAAGCTTGGCTAAATAGTTTTCTTTTACACACTGGAGATTCAAAATAGGAAATTTGGAAGAAAACCCTACAGTAAAAGTACTACTACTCAGTTCCCAAAAGCCAAGAAACAAACAAAAAAAATTTACTTCTGTCCTCATATATTAAAATATATGATCTGCTGGTTTTATTCTGTTCAAATTTCTTTTATTGATGAACAAGAAATAACACAGGTGTAATAGAGAAAGCTTTTGCAGAGGAACACTACTGCTACCCCAAAAACTGAATCTTCCCCCCACCCCAAATATTCTTAAGGCATGTAGTCTTCAATATCAGCAAATCACTTTGCTAACCACCTTAAAAATTAATTTTCTGGAATGTTCATGTAGTATTCATGTTCATGTAGTATGCATAATTAAAGTGCATGATAGTATACACTTGCATCTCAAGTTGCCCAAAAAGTACCTGATGCTAAGAAAAGAGGTAACTTTTCAGAAGTCTATAGTTACTAATAATCTAGATGTTTTTTCTTCTTCATGCTGCCTTTTTTTTCTTTCAACACAAGATGAAGTTATGTGGCCACTTGGGCAAACAGCATTTTGTTAATATGGTTGTTGGAAATTTTTTTAAGTCAAGCAGAGCAAGTTCCCTAAAATGACTTGTTTAAAGAGAATTTGTATTCAACAGTGCTCATAAATAAACAGCTTAAAAAAAAATCCACTCATTAGTGGTGAGTGGGAAGCCACTAATTCCCTGTTGTATGTTCTAAACCAACAATTCTGGCTAGTTTTAGGCTTTCATTTTTAAAGCTATTAAGATTAATCCTTTTGAAGTAAATAAAGCATTTCAAATGAATGTATGAAAACCAAAAGATTGAGTTCTTGATGCTGCAAAGTGCTTGTGCACTACTCACAGTTTTACTTAGAAATTAAAATTTCTGATCAATTTTGATGTTATTCACTTAGAGATATCCAAAGAAAAAACTAATTATCAACACTCCTAGTATTCTTTGGACACACACTTGATGTGTTGCAACATAAAATTAGTCAGGTGAGAGGCAAATAAATTAAGGTCTTGTATTTGAACCTCTTAGTTCTGATGCATGACCTATAGACTAGCATTAAGCTCCTTGTTCACACCTAGCCATCCATGTAAGAAGTTAATCTGACTATAAGTACTTTTGGCAAACTCTTCCCAAGCAGATGAATGGATTTTCCAGAAGGAGTTGTTAAAAGGTCTTGCTTGTTGGAATGATGCATCAGCTTAAATTAATGTTAAAATTTCTCACTACTATTGACTTTATAAGGCATGGTGAGGCTCACAGCCTCTAATCTTACTAATTCCTCTTGTACATGCATAAAACTTTGTTTAGTGTAGCTCAAAAAAAGCGTATCTGTATCAAATTGGTAAAGCAAATGTCCAGGATAAAATGATCAAGCTTAATATATATTAGATCTGGGTTTAATAATAAAAGATATAAATAGGCTATAACATAAACTTAACCCATTCTATAACTAGCAAATGTGGCTTTGGGGGAAGAAAATTACTCTCAAGCATGTGGGAAGTTTGTAAGCATATATATGTGTGCATATACATATATGTATATGCCTAGACATACATGCACAGATGAAGTACTCAATCTGAAAATTATGCAAGAATTATGCAGGCAATTCATGTTACTTCAGTTATAAACTTCTGCCACACAAGTAGGAATTGGAATAGTCTGTTTCAGGTCTTCACTTTTAGAAAATTCAGAAATATTACAATTGCAGAGCACTAAGGCAATGCATAGCCTTTGTTCTCTGCCTTAACTTTCTTTGCACATATGAGACATCTGCTTGGAGGAAAATGGGAAAATGTCGTTTTTAATAAATATACAATGCCTGTGGCAAATTAGGACTGTATTTGACAATCCTACAAAGGTACAGAGAAGGGAAGTTTGTTAATGCTGATTATCTTCCAGATCTTCAATAGATTTTCAACAGTCATTAAAATAGTCATCTTCGAAGAGCTGGTCAGGGGAAAAGTAAAATATGGTTATGTGGAACAAATTCCTTCATACAAAGATGCTTTTCACTAGGTTTCCTACCCAGGATCATCAGTCTTTTTAAAAGAAGAGAAAAATACTTTGGATCATGGTTCCTATTGCCTTTGAAAATATTATTATTTAATTTTCTGACAGTATTCTCCTAATTATCAAACATTGTATGTAATTTTGCATTTCTTATTTCCTAAGCAAATTCAAAACTATGCGTTTTAAATCCTCGATCTTGAAAGCAAATGCATACATGGACTACAACAGAGTATGCAACTATGAATTATGACATAATCTGGTAACATGTAATGAAATTATTATTATCAGTTAAATCTGAAGAAAAAAAAAAGACAGCACAAAGATTGTCATCATTGTTTAGTAACTTACACCTTGAGAACAGAGCATAGGACCTAATGAATCTGTGAGGTCTCATAATGCTACAATGTCTGTCCAAGTCACTCTTCCGTTGTCTACTGTAATCTTTAATCTAAGTTTTATTACTATTTCCACTTCATTAAAGAATTCATCTTTCTTGGTTGCATCAAACCAAAATAGTAAAATGAGAAAAATGTTGAAAAACAGCTCTAGTTCTGTATCATCTGAATGTCTGGGCTTAGATCTCTGGAATCCAGGCAGCAACCAGCAAACAACTACTGAACAGCAGCTTGTGGAAAGGACAACTTAGCCCACAGTATACCTTGCTCTCACTGAATTTGCTGCCAAAACAGCAGAGAGCAACTGGAGAAAAGATTTCCTTTTGACACAGAGCTTGACTGAAAAGACTCCAATTTTAAAACCACTCAAAAAATACTCTCAGTTCAAAATCAAAACCTACATTCTCAAAAAAGACATCCTGGACATTCCTATAATAGAAAGATAATGGACAAGTTTTCTATTGCTGGCATATGAATTGTTGCAAGAACCCAGTACTGCAACCTACTGATGTAATTGCTCTTCTAACAACTCAGTGACCTTATACTTCTGATGCCAAAAGATCTAGGTTCAACCTTTAAAACAGGCCTGAAGCTGTGCAACAACACTGCAAAGGAGAACCCTACTGCCCCCAAGGGCAGGAATAAGCATAGTGTTCCTGGAAAGATTTTCATTTGTAAGAGCGCACAATGATGTAGACAATTATGGATGCTGCTGGCACTGTCAGACCTGACTTCTGTTTTCCTGAGGTTTTGGTCTTGACAATACATCCTTCCTGATAAACAATGGATTATCCATGTCCTTCCCAACTTTCCATCCTCAGTGCACTCTTGTGTAACTGAGAAATTAGGAGTTTCCCCTTAGTGCTAAATAAACTCCTGCTTTGGCTGTTTAATACCCATCTTTAAAATTAAAACATTTTGGAGGCCATACCTGCTTCAAAATACAGTATTATAACAAGAGTCAACCTAGTTCTGGTCAAAAATAGAATTGTAACCAACTTTGAGCCATCTTTCTTTGCTCTTGTGTACATCCAGAGCAGCTATTTGGCAAACCTCTGTATCTTTGATTTAGATAGCATTTTCCATTAGTTTTCATGCTAAAACTAGTTCTTGGGGAAGAGAAGCATCCTCTGTTGTCTAGATCTTTATATAAATATTGATATAGATAAGGCCAATATATGCAGATTAGACAATAACAACTACTTTGCTGTTTCACACCAAAGAAAAACCCAACACCTTGGGCTTGGGGCTTCAGTTTCTCCCTCATCAACTAGCACGGTTAATCACACTAACGTCATGGATTTGTCTACGTAAAACATCAGCTTTCAGTAGGAAGTGAACACTAAGGCAAGAGGCGAGGCACAGATTACTTTTTTTTCTTTCTCACTGGTTTGAGGAGGTTTTAATTTTGCTTTGTTTTAACCAGAGTTTCTCACTGTCCATTCATCAGTAGCACCGTGAGGATGTGCTACCCTAAGTCCAAGACCCTGTGAAGTGCTGTTCAGGAGCAGCAACAAAAAGCAATCCCTTGAATAAAGTTTGTTTGGGATAGAGCATTCCTGAGATTTATGGACAGAGAGGGAAGGTCTGTTTCTCCTGTTCTGCCAGGGATTAGAGGCTGGGAAGGAAGAAAGGTTCAGGGAAGGAGGCCCTGGCCTGAGGTCTTTTTACGCAGCTTGAGAACGGAAGACAAATGACATTTGTGGAGCATCATATGTTAGAATGGCAAATGGGAACAGGTATGAAAAAATATGCAAATGAAGAGTGAATGATAACTAGAAATTTACCCTAGGTCCTCACTTGGGATCATGACTCCCTCACCTTTGGTATTCCACAGCTTGGACTTTTCCAGACAGAAACAGAACCTCTGTCTTTTGGTTTGAGGGGCTGGGAGTTCACTGCTGACAGCTGCGAAGCAAAAACTGTGATTGCTCCATATACAGCAAGACCATATTTTCTATTTGAGTATTATATTGTTCTGTTCCTCTTCTCCACAGAGAATAAGGGAAAATCAATCTAGTGGGACTTTTGTACTTGACAAAGTAGTACTTGATCTGCTTGATCCTTAGAAAGAGCAAAAACCTCTCTACAGGGATAAATGAGTGCAACAGGCACTGCTTGAAAGACATGGAATTTGCAGGTATCAGGTAGCAGCAAAGATATACAGAGCTGCATGCAACACAAATCAAAGCAGATGCAGAGAACCTCAGAAGAATTAAGTGGGAAGGGAAAAAGAGTAGAGATAAAAGCATTTGTATGTATTTACATAGAATAAGCCGGGCAAACTGGCAAGCAAATATACACTTCTGGAAGTGGTTGGCAGAAACTGATTACAGGAAAAGGAGGGAAGGAAATTAAAAATATACAAGTGCTTCTAGAATATATGCATTCATGTAAAAAGATGGAACAGCTGAAGAGAAGAGAGTGATTTTCCAGAGCCACAAAGAAAATCATAAGACCCATGGCATGGCTTTTGCTTGACTGGCATGATACATCAGAAAGTTAAGAAGAAAAATAAGATTAATTTACACGTCCTCTACTCTGGCTAACATTTCCAGGCCTACCCAGGCATGTCTCAGAGGAACCTGTCCTTGCAAGGCAGCCCCCAACAGCACTCCAGACCTTCTTCTTCCTTAGGGCAAACCCCCATAAGCTATGGAAGTCTTCTGTAATCAAGCTTTTATCTCAAATCTGTACCTTCCTATGGTCTGTGTTTCTTTTAACACCACTGCAGGAATGACCAAGAACTTGTTTTGTGTTCATCTCCAGAGATTGTAGTCCTAGAGACTTGTATTAACCTGTATCAACCATGGCAACAGTTACACACTTATTTACTTAGTGCATTTATTTCTCAAAACAAACCACTGTATTAAAGAAACAAGGAAAACTTATAGTGCTATAGATGCTTTGGTTATAGTATTGAAAAAATTAACACACTTGCTAGTCAAAATGTTATCTTTGGTCTACTCTTCACTCTGATGAACTGTCTCAATTTAAAAGTATGTTGAATATGAAGGCATTTATGCAAGTGTCATGTTACACATATGAAGATAAACCGATATATTTGTAATGTATATAGATGCACACATTTTCTTCCATAAAAGCCTAGCAGCTGGATAGATTTCTGCAGTGCTAATGGAAACACACTGTTCCTTCCTCTTCACAGTTTCTTAGTTCTAGCAGGAATCTCTCATTTGACCTTGGGCAAGGCATTTAAATTCTTTGTGCCTGTGTTTTGTCATCTGTAAAATTAAGGCTATAATACCTACCTACTTCACAAGAAGGACAGTGTTAAATTTAACGCATTAATGTTTTAAAGTGTTTTCAGACAGCTGGATCAAAACCACTACAGAACGTAAGTTATTATTAAATTATGCTTCACTGAGTTAATGTTGCTGCATTGATTAAATAAGAAAAAAATATTGAAATGACACCTCTTGGATACTTTTTTTTTTTTTATTTCCAGAGGATGCAGCCTACAGATGGACTCAAAGGCTTATTTTGGAGGAAGAAAGAAGGTAAGGAAATGTAGTAGTCAACAGACGTGAAAGAGTCCTGAGGAGTGGACGATTACAAGGGTGTTTAAAGCAGTTGTGAAGTAGAGCAGAACGCAACTGTACCTTGTGCCCTACTGTGACACATCAGTCTCTGGAAGCAATACAGTCGCTGTTCATCTCTATGCCAGTGGAAAAGGAACACCCCCTCTGTACCATCACGTTAACTGCTGCATTGGGCCTCCGCCTGGAGTAGTGAATTGTACGATCTGAAGCCTGGAGTCACTTTCCTGGTGGATCTGACCACCTCTCAGGTACAGTTCAGATATGCTTGGAGTCTGCTGGGTCACGGCAGCTAATCCGTCTGCGATGAAGGTGGTACATAAAAATATCAGTTGTAGGAAGGGGGATTTATCGCAGGAGGGTTGTTCGTACCTGATGCCTCTCCTACAACTCCTCTTGACCTGATGCGCAGATGCCTGGTCTTGTCCTGTGATCTCACATCAGGATCTTGTTGTGTGGGGGGAAGGGGAAGGAGTGTTTGGAGCAAGAGCTGCAGGAAAATGAGAAGGGTTTTTGACAGCATGTTGAGTTGGATGTTGTACTGGTGTTGATGCCGCTGGTCCCAATGCCATCAAGACATTTCTTGTGGATGACAAGGAATCTAGGAAAGTAGTGATTAACATGCGTATCAGTGTGATTGACAAGCTATGTTGTCTGCTTTGTGCTAATGTACTGCATGGATAACACCTATTCTAGGCATACCAGAGTCAGCATATAGATTTAGAGTACAGACTTAAATCAGAAATATTTAGTATCTTTCACAATAAATAAAAAAAAATTGTTTGATGGATCTATATGCTCAGTAGACCATGGAGATCAGATTCTGCCTGGTAAGGGAACATCTTTGCCTCAAAGGGTTCAAATGGATAGTAGGCAACATTCTTTCAGTTTGCAGAAAGACCAATTCATTTGCTTTTTCATTCCTCCATCCCAAATTTATCACTCTCAAAGGCAAGAAAAAAATAAGTACAACATCAAGTTTGATAACCTTCTGATAGTGGTGTGCTATTAAATATACACAAATCAGGGAGCTTGGAAAAACATAAGCCTTCCCAATCTGCCAAGAAGACTGAAATAGAGGTTTCAAAGTCTAAGGTTGTATATATATTATATTCTTTCTGACACCATGCTGCATTCATCAAAGTATCCATTCTCTTTTTTTTTTCTTTTCTTATCAGAGGCTAGACTACATGCTTTGTTACTATACCAGTCGAAGATCACACAGCCTTCTTAACAACAACGATGCCACTTTAATTTCTTGAGAAATACCTTTGAGATGTGAAAACTTACCACAAAAGCAGAGATGCCACTTTTGTTTGTTTGAAACCCCACAGAACTGCTGCTGTGTAAAATGTGTGTAGTAGCTGCTAGGATTAACTCCATGCAATAACTCTACTTTCTGCTAGTATTCCACACAAACATTCCTTCTCAATTTTCCTCTCTTCAGCAATTCACAATGCCGTTCACAATGGCACTGGTTTATTTTTTAATCTATCTAATCTTTTATAGAATTGAAGTCAACTACCTGAAGTTGAATTCATAATGGCATCCATTTTATTTATTTGCTTATTTGGCCGACTAGTAATTTTTAAGTAAGTTCCTAGTATAACTCTAACATATGATTATCCAGAATCAGTCTCCCGCTGCCAAAAATTATCTGTGTCCTTTGATTGAAAGATCAGCCACTTCCTTTGTCATCTTTATGCCAAATGTTAACTCTAGATCTTCTTTTAGCAGCAAAGAGGTAACACTTCACAATCTGTTACATGTACTACTTCTGCATGTAATTTCTATCAGATGATTAAGTGTAAGGATCTGAATAACCATATTGCTGAGTGCTAAGCACAAAAATGTATTGTCAGAATATCTTCAGCTAAGAGAACACTACCTCATCACTACCGCGGCAAAACAGTTTTCTTCCAGCTCTAATTTTAACGACGTTATATCTTCTAATAGTTACAGTTCTACCTTACAACAAGGCTGGCTGGAGGAACAATGATGTGATTTATGTCTGAAAGCCATTTACCCAAAATAAACTACAGTAAAATAAAGTATGTTCGAAAATATGATTTAAGACTACCATTGTCATGGGAAGATGAAGTGTGTAAATTTGTATTTCATTTAGGAATAGTGCAGCAATCAATGTTTCCAGTACTATTTGAAGTGACTGATTCAGCAGGCTGTTGCAGGGAAGTGGGGCTGTTTAAATAGCAAGCTAATTTCCGGATATTATTTTTATGCACAGAATATAGAACCTTATCGATAATCATTCGGCTAATTACAAGTACAAGATGAAATGGCACTGTGTGCGGAAAAAAAAGGTGTAGAGAAGGAAAGCAGGAACTAGACAGAACAATTCAGCATACAGAGTGAAAATTAAGGATGTCAGGTCATGAGCAGAGTGAGAACGCAGGGGTTGCTGTCAGAGGTGACAGGAACAGGAGGAGGTGCAGAAAAGATTGTCACCCTCTAAGCAGGTAGAAGTGTAGCCCCCTACTGTGAAAGGGTTTTTTAATGATCTGGAAATGAACCGATTTTAGATGTTTCCACATTTCACTACTCCTGGCACAGAAAAAACCCACTATATTTAATATTTCTAAGTTCTACAGGTTGCAAGGTCTGTTTCAGAGGTTTTGATCTTCTTCCTAGCTGTTTCACAAGGAGAAAGGAGAGGGAAGGCTGGGTTGTTTGTTCTGTATGATGCAGCAAGTACATTTATACCCCTGACATTTCTCTTCCTTTGGCAGCTCCCTCATGGATCACCCTGCGCGTGGAGAATATAGAAGCAGCAGGACAGAACAGCACGGCAATCACAAACCTCCTGTGTATCTGAAGCTGAGATAGTATCTCCGGCACTGAAGCTGAAAACCAATTTCAGTGACATCTGGCAGAATTTGCCAGCTGTTAGTATGTGAATTCATGCATGGCAAAACAGGTAAAAATGCACATCTTCAATGAATGAATTGTACAACATTGAAGAACTGAGAAAAAGCACCAGAAATTAATAGTAAAAGAGATAAGCAAAGAAAAAAAAATAGTAGGTCCTTCTTAGGACCATTTTTCAAGCACTTTTTAGATTTAAACGAATGTTAAATGAAATTGCTAAAGATGGAACCCTGAACTTTTCTGTATTGAATTGTACCTAGTTTTTCCAGACTGTTTCTCCAACTCATTGTGATCATATTCAGTTTTACTTCCATCCCCCAGCTAACACCAAAGAAAAAATATCAACATAAATTTACAAATTATCTCCTGAACTGCTGTACAGATGTCAGATAGGAGGAACATGTTGCATCTTTATTTTTAGATTCCAGCAGAAATGTTTACAGATTATGGCCCCAAGTTTGACTGCTTCTGATTTTCAGAAGGATTTAAAGCGTATTACTCTAAACTATGCAATTCACTTCAGTAGCTATGGAAGTCCTACTGCAAAAGCAACTTGAAGCTACAGGATACCACGAAAAGTCAGCTACCAGATCCATTCCATAATGAGTCTTCAAAGAAGAAATTAAGCAACCACTGTTCCCCCAGACTCATGTTTTGGACTGAACATTCACTGGATAGGACACAGTTTTCAAGCTCTGCTCACACTCTCAGAATTCCCTTGACACCATTTTGGTTTTCTTGTGTCTCATTTTGTGTCTCACTCTCCAAACACTGCCCATGCAGGATCCTACAAGGCCTGTTGTGTAAACCCACTATTAAGTTCTCATTCTGCAGTACTCTGCAGAAGAAGATCCCACCAAGGATTCTACCAGATGATGGTACCACCAGAGCCAGATGTGGAGCACTGTGTAACTATGTAGACTTCCCTGGGCTGTGAGAAAGCCCACAAGGCTATTTACCCAAGCCACCTCTTGCAGACTGACACATGCCTGCATTGTGGGCTCCCCTGTGCGGAGGAACTGAACAGAATCCACTTTGATGATTCAGGATTATGGCGAAATTGAAAGCTTCTTCTCCTCAGGACTGCATGTTGTTTTGAGTATATACTACTGCTGCTACTGCAACTGCAACTACTATTCCTCCTCCTACTACTGCGATTACTGCCAGAAACATTAAACGTATAAGAATGATCCCCCTTTATGTTGAAATGCCATTCTTTCAGATTTAAAACAACCATTACTTTCAGACTGGAGACTCATAACAACCAAAAAAGTTCTCTTCCTTTTTTTCCCCACCTTTTTTTCAAATAATAAATATTTTTCCACTTTTTCTTCCTGATATATCTTTAAAATTCCACCTTAAAAACATTTGGAGCCTCATGATGAGTAACTGTGTTTCTACCACTGTTAATCTTACATATAGATTGACATTTGAGTCAGATTTAATATAACAGATGAACCCAACTGCTGACTTGTTCCAGTTATGTTTAGATGTTCAGTGAGTGACTTGCAAAAATAGCAAAAAAATTACTTCTCTTGAAGGCTGAGGAATTAACACCACATCGAAATACAGACCTCTTGTAAAGTAGTTTTCTTTGTTGGGAAGATCTTTTCATTAATTCTGTTATTAAGAGAAACCAGTGCAAGAAAGAAATTTAAGGGATGTGGAAAAAGGGACAGGCCATGTGGGAGAACTATGGGTACACGATCAGAGTATGCAGGGATGCAATGAGAGAGGCCAAGGCCCAATTTGAATTGAGTCTGGCAAAGGACATCAAGGACAACAAGAAGGGCTTCTACAAGTACATCAGCAGCAAAGGGAAGATTAGAGGAAAAGTGGGGCTGCTACTGAATTATGTGAGTGTCCTAGTAACGGAAGACACAGAGAAGGTGGAATCACTGAATACCTTCTTGGCCCCAGTCTTCACTTCTGAGAATGGCTCTCAGGAGTCACAGACCTCAGAGGTATGAGAGAAGGCCAGAGAAAACAAGACTTTCCCCTGGTCCTAGAGGGTTGGGTTACAGATCAGCTAGGCAGACTAAACAACCATAAATCCATCAGCCCTGATGGGATGCACCCATGGGTGCTGTGGGAGATGGCAGATGTTGCTCTACTGCTCTCCATCATTTTTGAAAAATCATGGAGAACAGGAAAGGTAATGTTGCCCCCATTTTTAAAAAAGGGCAAGAAAGAGGACTTGGGAAACTACTGGCTAGTCAACCTTACCTCCATCCTTGGAAAATGATGGAACAGAGCATTCTGGAGGTCATCACCAAGCATATAGAAGAAAAGAAGGTCATCAGGAGTAGTCAGCATGGATTCACCAAAGGGAAATCATCGTTTGACCAGTTTAATAGCCTTCTATGATGGCGTTGCAGGATGGGTCAATAAGGGGACAGCAGTGGAAGTTC
>JAYRBT010000082.1:89560193-89631976 GCA_036023395.1 Myiotriccus ornatus | reverse complement strand
TGGAGGCCTGTAGTCAGCAGCATTCCCCAGGCTTCAATACTGGGTCCAGCCTTACTAAACTGGTTTATCAATGACCTAGACAAAGGGATGGAATGCAAGGGATCATCAGCAAGTTTGCTGACAATATGAAACTGGAGGGAATGGTCGATACACCTAAAGGCTGTGTTGCCATCCACCCTTGATAGGATGGAGAACTGGGCATAGAGAAACCTAATGAGTTTCAACAAAGGCAAGTGTAGGCTCCTGCACCTGGGAAAGAATAAGCCCAACTACCAGTACAGGTTGGAGGCTGACCTACTGGGGAGCACTCTGAAGAGAAGGACCAGACAGTATTGGTGGATGACAGGTTGACCATGAGCCAGTAGTGTGCCCTTGGGGCCAAGAGGGCCAACAGTATCCTGACGTGTATTGGGAAGAGTGTGGCCAGCAGGTCAAGGGGGGTAATCCTCCCTCTCTCTCTGGCGGTAGTGAGACCACATCTGGAATACTGTGTCCAGTTCTAGTCTCCTCAGCACAAGAAAGACAAGGAGCTACTGGAGACAGTCCAGCAGAGCACCACAAAGATGATTAAGGGTCTGGAACATCTCTTATGAGGAGAAGCTGTGAGAGCTGGGCCTGTTTAATCTGGAAAAGAGAAAATTGAGAGGGGATCTCATTAACACATATAAATATCTTAAAGGCGGGTGCCAAGACTCTCTTCAGTGGTGCCCAGTGACAGGATAAGGAGCAGTGGCCATAAAATGAATAAAAAACTTTCACCTCAAGATGAAGTAGAACTTCTTTACATTGAGGGTAGCAGAGCACTGGAACAGGCTGTCCAGAGAGGTCATGGAGTCTCACTCTCCGGAGACATTCCTAACCCACCTGGATGCATTCTTGTGTAACCTGCCCTAGGTGACCCTGCCTTGGCAGGGTGGTTGGACTAGGTGATCTTCAGCGATCCATTCCAACCCTAAAAATTCTGTGATTTATCTGCCAAATGACAACACTGAGTGCAAGAGTAGTGAACAATTCACTCATTTACTTCACTGTGCTACTGCGAAATATCAATGGCAAAATGCAGATTTGCATAAATATTGGCAAAATGCATGTTTGCTCATAACTGATTAACATCAAATTCTTTTCATTTCTACTCTCCTTACAGAATTCAAGTTATACATGGATTATAAGACCGTAATGTCCCTTCACGTCTTCAATTCACGATGAACTTTCCTCCCGTCTTGCCATCTGTTTAGGTGTTGCGTTTTTTTTAAGCTCTACTATTTCATGCTACTAAAACTTTGCAAATTTTAAGCTGAAAAGGGAGTTGAGTGACATGTGATTTTGACTCTTTAACATGGTTGAAGTAAAATATTCAGTCCTTAGCAATTTGAATCATCTTTGTGGTTTCCTATTAAATAGTAAATCTAGTAACCTTACTTAGTTATTATACAGCGGTTTTCACCATGGAAAAAGCAGGAAACTATCAGTCTGCCAATATTTCAGATACACAGATATTCCTGAAATTCCTTCATTGCTTCCCACTCAGGTTCAAGTTATCTTATCTTGCTAGACAATCAGAGACCACAGAACAGATGGGGTTGAAAGGAACCTATAGGGATCATCCAGTCCAACCCCCTTGCTCAAAACAGGCTCAGAACAACTCAGTTTTCCAGGACCGTGTTCAGTTCTGTTTTGAGTGTCCCAGGACGGAGACTATACAACATCTCTAACTAGCCTGTTCCAGTGTTCTGGAACCTCTCTCATTGTAAAGTAAGAAAAAAAAAAAAAAATTCATATTCAGAGAGAATTTTCTGTGTTTCAGTTTATGCCCATTGCCTCTTGTCTTCTCAATGGATGCAAATTAGAAAAGTCAATTTCTTCTTTACATTCTGCCATCAGACATTTAAAAATATCCATAAGAGTTCTCCTGACCCTTCTCTTCTTCAGGCTAGATAATCCCAGCTCCATCAGCCTCACCATGTACGAGAAATGCTCATCATCCTTGTAGATTTACTCCACTAAGTCTATACCTCTGTTGTACCAGAGTGCCCAGAACCGACACTCCAGATGTGGCCTCACCAGTAGACAAGAAGGATCGCCTCCCTCAACCTCTTGGCAGCACTCCTCCTAATGCAGCCAGCCCAGGAGGCTGTTGGCCTCCTTTGCTGCAGGGACACATTGCTGGCTCATGGTCAGCTTGTTGTTGACCAGGATCTCTGAAGCCTTTTCCGGAAAGCTGCTTTCCAGCTTGTCAGCCCCAGCATGTAGCTGGTGCCTGGAGTTACTGCTCCCTTTGAGTAACACACTCCCTTCACACTTCCCCTTGTTGAACTTCATAAGGTTCCTCCCTGTCGTTTCTCCAGCCCATTATGATCCCTCCAGCACACACACCTGGTTTATGAGCCATTTCTCCCAGATTTGTATCATCTGCAAACTTGCCGAGTGCACAGTCTGCCCCATCATCCTGATCACTAATTAAAAGGTTAAGTGGTACTGGCCCCTGCATTTATGCCTGAGTGTCCGATCTCCAGCTAGACTTTGTGTCAATAATCACCACACTTTGAACCTCCCAGTTCAGACAGCTTTCAGTCCACCTCTACTAGCCCTTCCTTTATCAGCTTGTGATCACTTACGTTGTTTGGAAGTTATAACCAATGTCCTCCAGAAACATCCTGAACTGTCTGTGCCCTTCTGTGTTGTCCCTCCTGCAGACATGAGAATGGCACAAGGCACCCATGAGATGAAGAGATGATAGCACAGTATGGTAATTGCACTTTACCTTCATGCTAGTGAGTCACCAAATACCATCTGTCTTGCCTTCTCTTACATACGGTATCTCAAAACTAAATTTTTAACTACATTTTGTACATAATGTTCTCCAAACTATATAACTGGCTTGGTGACTCTCTGCTTGGTAACCCCATTACGTCAATGTCTTGCACTGAAGGGCCCCTGGTTAGGTCCTTTTAACACAATCTTGTTGAGTTCCCTCTGCCTCCAGTTACCTACAATCTGGTGTCATCTACGAACTTGAGAAGAGTGCTCTCCATCCCATCCTCTGCATCAATAACATAGTAAAAGAATCACACAAAATCAACTCCAGTGTTGGTCAATCTCGGAAGGACACTGCTCAGTCCTCTCAGTCTTTAGGAGGGATATACTTAATTAGAGGGCTGGGTTCTAAGTGACATGTTTTAGAACTGAAAAATAGTATTTATAATTTGGTTTTCTATTTAAGGATCTCTCTCTGTATTCTTACTGACCTATAAAATCCATTCCGTACAGCAAAGTTTAAATATTTCTGTTTTCAGAAATTTTAAGGACTCTGATCAACTTTGTTCAGAATTACTTACTCTGTTATACATACAATTCCAATGCATATTTCTACTTTATCCCAATCACACCTACAAGAATTGCAGTTACCAGAGGTAAATTTAAAAGCCTCTTAAGCAATACATGCTCATATCTTACCATTATGAAGAAAAAATATAAAATAAAGTTTCAGATAGATAAACCACATTAATTTAGTTAAGTGTGAAGTTGTTAAAATACTATATTTCTTCAAAGTCAAATGGAACAATATAAAGAAAATGTCTAATCTGCACAGGGCAAAAAGGCAGGAAATTAAATTTCACTGTAAAAGGGCTGAGAGGCATTACGGTCCTTACTTGACTGCTACAATCATGAATCTCTTTCCTATTTTGCTAGTACCATCCATTACAGATGTTGGAAAACCTTGAGTCAGGCTCCAAGACGCCATAAAACTGAACCTATAATTATAATACATTTTTATTGCTTATTTACCTTTTGATTTTGGAATGCATTCTTATTACCTTTTCAAGTTTTACTCTGCAATCGCACAAGAGACTGCATGTCTATTTTTAAATGAAAGCACTAGAGTAGCTTCCTGACCATTTATCACACCACCTTCCTCACTCCTTCCAGTACTCACTTCAGAGCTCTCTCCTACTTGTTTTTTTTCTTGCGTGCTATGGAAACTGTCCAAGACATAAGCTTCATTTCAAGGACTGAGAGTCTTCCCACATTTCCTTATGCTCCAAAAGAGACAGAGTCAGAAGAAGGAAAGGGTGATCTGGGGCAATCTTTAAATGAAATAATAACAGAAGCAGCAATTTCGTACATCAATTCAAACAAATTAGAGGAACTCATACAGCACAGAACTGTCTGGGTGGGATCTACCCGCGCATTATATATCGGGCAGTAACAAAAAGTGGACTGAATAACACTCAAGTAAAACAAGAATCTATGTGGATAACCCAGTTGAAGACAGAAACACTGTCACAGGCTTCTACATGTGATATCTGGGCAAAGAAATATTTCACTAAGCCAAGTAAAATGCAAAAGTAAAAAACAAGAAAGTCTGGGGGTTTTTCCTTAGGGGAATTAAGTTGAATAAGTCTCCTTACGTGATATTTGGGACTGACCTTCTCTTTCAAATCAGACCCCAGATGTGCATGTGTTTCTTCTAATTGAGGTATCTCCAGGCCTTTGACCAGACTCGTCTCCCCTCTCTGAATTCCTTTTATTACTCCTGTATTCATATTTATAATAGAGTTCAGCTCATATATAGATGTATCACTGGTTTGTCTAATATTGGTTTATAATATTGTATCCACTGCTTTCTATTTAATTTGTTATGCATTGTACTTTGATTTTAATGTATTTGCATTCCTGATGCATTTGCCCACTGAATGGGAATTTTAATTGAAAACTGAACTTGAACTCAGAATGTTTGAAATTTAACATATCATTTTATATGTGATGATGAACAACAAATTGTTAAGTTTGGGAAAAGTGACTATGATTAGACTGCCAGAGGATCAGTGTCAGAATAGTCCTGTTTAATATTTTAACTTTTATATGGAAGGCATAAACAACCAGTTAATTTGCTGGAAATTTGCTGATGCTATGAGACTGGGTGCTACTGAGAATACTAACGAAGGCAAGGAAATAATAACAAGGAATTTGGTTTAGAGATGTGTTTGGAAAATAGAAAAACATATTAAATTTTCAAAGCTGTAAAACTATTAATTAGCAAAAGCATCCTGCAAAATTAAAATATCAATAACAAAAACAATCTGAACACAGTTTTAGAAGAAGCACTGGAAACAGAAAATTAGACAAACATGAATTCTACAGTGGAAGTAAAGAGAACACATATTAGGTAACACAGGCAGCTGCTGGGAGGTAGCAGTCTCTCAGGCTCAAAGACATATTGTCATTAGTGAGTTTACTTCTCAGATGCTAAATGGATGGTCTGTCATGTAAAAACCTAGGTAGTATCCAGGCGTTCCATAAGCACATACACACAGACTTGAAGGTATTCCCTAGGTTAAGAGATCAGTTCATGAGTATGAAAGAGTAAAAAAACTATAAATGCACAGTTTTGCTACACAAACTGTTGGTCAACAAGCTAATGATCATCATGTATTTGAACAGTATAAACAGCAAATCCCTTTCTACATGCCCAGATACATAGTGTGATTCATTTGACCAAACTTAGACAGGTATGGTAAATATTCTTGTTTAGTTTTATAGACAGTGGAAAGAAACAGACTATTGTAGTACAGGATTCATTGCATTCTAAAGAAGACATCTAAATGTCTTGACTATAAAGGCTGACCAGCTCAGACATACATATTTAAAAATAGGTGTGATGAATCAGACATCATCTTTGCATCCATCATCACTTCTCAGTTCAGCTCAGCTTTGATGGGTCCTATCCATACATATGGATCCTGGTTGTGGATAAGGTCTTAGGAAGGGAAAGGCTAAATTAGCCATACTTATACAAAACTAAGAATGAAAGCGTTCTTGATAATGATCAAGGCAGAAAACTCCAAAAGGGTAAAACCAAAAAAGTAACGGCAGCAGGCGGGAATGCCCTTAAGCTGAAGGAGGGTAGATTTAAATTAGATACTAGGAAGAAATTCTCTACTGTGAGGGTGGTGAGGCACTGGAACAGGTTGCCCAGAGAGATGCCCCACCCCTGGGATTGTTCGAGGCTGGAGTGGATGGGGCTCTGAGCGACCCGGTCTACTGGAAGGTGTCCCTGCCCATGGCAGGGATTTTGGAACTAAACAATCTTTAAGGTCTCTTCCAACCCAAACCATTCTAGGATTTTATGATTCTGTGAATGGGAGCTTTAGAAATACCATCATTTCAAATTAGATAATTTTATTTGCAGTTTTCTTCCAAAGATTTAAAGAAATATCTATAAAGCAAAAGAGCTCTCATACAGGAGAGATGAAACCTGAAGCAAGCAAGAAAATAGTCTTTTGGATGCCATATTCATAACTAGCCATAGTCCCACACCTTTTTCTTTAGTACTACCTAGCTACAAATATTTACACATACAGGATTTTTAGGTAAACAAAGTACAAAACTTCTGTTGCATCATTTCTATTGATTTACTATCTTTCACTGATATGTGGAACACTGTAAAATCTTAAAATACCCTCTGTTTCTCAAGCTAAGTTTTTTGTCATCAAGGGGATGGGTTTCAAATTTCTCTCAAGCAGATAAGGTCATACTGTGGTTCTGTTTATCAAGAAAATTTAGACTAAAACAACTACAGTCTAATCTCCTCAAATTTCAAGAAAGCCTGCATCTCAGCATTATTCCAAGAAGGAAGACTAAGGGTTCTCTATGTGCTGACAACCAAGGGCATATCAAAGTTCCTAGAGACACTTACCTTCATATACGATTTTAAAGTAAATAGAGCTCTTTTCCTTTATCAGATATGTATCCCTTTTGCTCTTGGGACCTTAGCATGTCAGTAGGAACAGCAGAGGCTGTGGGAACCATGCTTTTACAGTGTGAGGTTAAAGTAGGAGTCAAGGAAGGATATGGAAAATGGTGATACTCTTATTTTCTCTCTCTAGAAACCTAATTTGATGAATGGTGTATCTCCTGAAAATTCTGCCTTGTAGCAAGAAAATAAAAGCACTTCCTCCATTTATCACAGCCAATAGAAAGTGGTGAGATGAACTCACAATAAGTATACAAAGATCACAGTGTGATCTTAAATCCAACAGAGAGCCTTATATATTACAATTGAAATACAAAATCAGCAAGGTTTAACCAGAAATAAAATGTGAAACTGCTTATTGGTACAACTTTGCAAAAAATGCAGTAAATTCTCTTCACCCTTGGATGACTGAATAAAAATTGCACATCTTTCAAACAGATATATTACAATTCTGAGAGAGACTGGTAAACTGCTGTAGGAATCACTTGGTGGATAGAGTAACTGATCCATGGAAGGCTGATGAAGTCAAGATTACAATATTGTGCAAAGTAACCTGCTGGTAAGTTTTTGACCAAGTTAGGACAGACAACAATAACAGCAAAAACTAGGCACAAAGAACTAGCAGTTCTTGTCATAAGCATACCACACTCAGCCTACTAACACTTCTACCACCATGTCCATCACTGTCAAGACTAAAACTATTGATGTACCAATATCTACATGCAAGTATCCCTTTCAAAGCCTACATGTTTTGTTTTGTTTTTCAGTCTGTTTTGTTTTGTTTTTCTCTGCTGTTTGGTATGCAGGTTTTGCTACAAAGGAGAGGCTTTCCGATATTTCTGCCAGTTTCTCCCCTGATTTCCCATGTAGAAAGTTCTCTGTATGATCTTTTAGTAAATAGATCTTAGTCCCAGGGATAAAGGCTTGGTACATCATCCAGCTTTTAAAAAAGCTTGTATTATAGCATCATTTTGGCTGCAGCTACCAGCACACCAAACTTAAGCAACAAGACTTTTATACCTTATCATTGCATTTTTACCCACTCCACAGTTTATGTATCTTACTTTATTAATAGTGGAGCTTGGATTTTGTGGAGAGAAGCCTACACTGAAGTAAATTCTTTTGGCTGTGGCTGTGGTTTCTGTCTATGCAGACTTAAAGATCAGATATTTTTAAGGCACCTTTACCTTGTCAGGTTTCAGTAAGACATGTCCTTAAAGACATGTAAGATTGTCCTTAAATGATGCATTAAACACAGCTTTCAGAAAATCTTCCATTGCAGCCTGAAATTCATGAAATATACTCAGTAAAGTACTGTAGCAACACTGGATCCACTCAGCAACAAGAAGACAATTCCAAACAAAAATGTGAATAAAAATGCATTTCTCTCTTCTTTCTGTTGTTAAATACCTCTGGAGTTAACATCTCTCACTACAGCTTCAAACCCCACTTTTTCAAACACATCACTCTGATCATAACATTTGGGTCTCTGAGCTTCTTGTGGTTTAGCTGGTACAAAGCCGTGCACTCCTGAAGCATTCCTGTGCTTGGAAGTTGAGCGTAAGACACTGGGGTGACACATTTTCCTGATCTTTCTCATTTAAAACCCTGTGAAACGCCTACTTACTCTTCACAACATTTCATCAGCCTCCTGTTGTTGACTCCTCTCTCTTGGATCCCTGCCTCTCTCGCTTACTGTGGGCAGCTGAGAAATCACAGAGCACCCAGAGTCAGTGGTCATGGGCAGGAGAAAGGAGCTTTGGAGCAGTAGTGATGTGAGACAAGACAGAGCATATGCCAACTGCGAGAAAGAAGACCCCAGCACTGGGAAACAAGGATAAGAGCCACAAATGGAGGAAATGGACAGATGGACTGAGTACTTTGACTATGGTGGACATAGAGGATCTGGAGAATAACTAGAAGAATTGGGTATGAACGTCCTTGGAGAACAATGTTACATTCCTTCTTTTTTTTTTCTTTTTTTTTTTAATTCCAAATTCCTTCTCTGTGTTTAAAATATTCACTGTGCATCTCTGTCAAACAAGAAGATGTTTCTGATGGTATAGTATCAGTTGGTATCAGAGAAATGCATAGATGGCACATGAAACTAAAAGACATTTTTATTTTTAAAAGACTGCCTATGTCAAAAAAAAATTAGTAAAGTTTAATTGTAATGCAAAACCAAAATGTCTAATCCTCCGCTGGAACTACTCAAATCAGTCAAGTGGTCTGACCACCTCTTACTTTGAAATAAACCCTGGGTTACTTTTGACCCTGTTCTAGTTGTCCAGCAGTTCACTGTTCTCAGAGCAGTTTGTGAGGCTGCCACAATTCAGCCTCACTGCAAATGATCCATAACTTAGCAACATTTTTTTTTTATTATTCTTTGTTTTCAGAAGGTCCCTGCATTGTTTTATCACTGCTTTACAGTGAAAGCTAAGGAAATTGCAAGATATGTCCGATAATGGCAGCAGAATGGAGACATCACTGGTGGTGTTTCTTTGGAAACTGATATTGCACAAACATAATAAACCAGCATAAAAATTTGAAGTTGCCCTAAACAAAGTGTACTTAAATGCACTAACTTTTCCAGAATCTGATTGTTCTGGTGGATCTTCCTTTTCATTTTATAATGTGAAAAGAGGCATTTCATGAAACTTTCACAATACAGATCACAAACTATGCTTGTGTAGAACTTCACACATGGAAAACGTCCATGATGAGCTATGAGCAGGGAGGTACAGAATAGGAAGAACTGATTTTGTGAAGTTTTGCAAGTGTTTTTTATGTTATTAAGAATTTAAATCTTCATAAAAACAGTAATTCAAATTCTGATTTTCTTTCTTCTATTATTTTGAATTTTAATGTGTAATACAGAGTAAAGCACTGCCATCTCAATTGAAACTAATTTTGAAAGGAAAATACAAGGGCATGCAATTTCAAAAATTATGTCAAGACTATCTAAACTATCCTTCCTTGGTTTTTGAACTTATGGCTTGGTGATAGTAATGTGGTTTCACAGTCTTTTTGATTTTGAAAGAAATTGTGCTCTGCGTGAATAGTTCTCCTTACCATTTTCCCCTTACACAAGAGTTAAAAGCGAGACCAGAGAGCAGGATATGTTTCCTCAGCATAACAAAATTTCATCTATGAGAAAGCTGTAAATGAGGAGGCCCATCTAAACTACAGCTCCACACCACATGGCAGCAGCAAGCCCATGGTCAGCTCAGGTGAGGGATGACCTGGCTGTCCACAGGGCTGGCGTGGAAATACCTCCTGGTCTGCATTCCTGGCCGCAGCACAGCCACCATCCTGCTTCCCAACACACGACAGAGTATCGCTGACGTGGTTTCTAGGTTTTTCTGTCTAGACATGAGAGACCAAAGAAGGATATTTTGTAACCAATAAAGATGAAGTGGGGGCAGTGGGAAGAGAGCACTCAGAACCATCTGCTGAAACCCCACAGAAAGCCAGAGGTGATGGAAATGCATTGTTAATACAGGTTTTAAAATTAAAATTCCCAGAGACACCTAGGGCAAGCTCTAGCTGACACAATACAGTGGAGACATTTGCATCTACACGAGTCAGCTGAGGCTCCCTTTATACTTCATAGGCTTTCCCTAGTATACAATTCTTTTTATCTTAAAATAGTTACCTAAAATAGGTTAGATGAATCTTTCCACATAGAAGTGCCTACTCTTTGACAGTACAAGAATCCTGCCACACAAGCTGAAGGGAGATATTCTCAGCTCAGGCCTCCAAATCCAGGTCAGATGAAACCCAGAGCTTGTCTGCCCTGGACGTCTCTTGGAACACCCCTGGCTTCACAGTGCCAAATGCCTCTCCTGCGCTGTCAGCCCTCATTGGATCCACTAACCAACTCCTCTGCTCAAATTCCTTATGGCTCAGAAGCAGTAACAGTAAAATAAAAAATGCCAAGCCCAAATAACTTTTCTCACACCAGATGTCCACAGGTACACTGCTCGTGTGTGTAAGGTGCATTAAACCCAGCAACTTCAGAGGCCTGAAATGAATGAAGGGTGACACTAAGAAGATAAGAGTAAAAAGATAGAATTACATCAGTGAATAAAGACTGAGTCTTCTGGGGCCAGAAGGTAAGAAAGACCACATTTCTTTCTGCTATTTGAGAAGCAGCTCAAATAAAATTTAGAAAGGGTTAACATAAGGTGACTGTGTACCCTTTGTATATTCTGAACCCCTGATGCACTGAAAAGTAGAACATTAGAATAAAACTGAAACTGGATAGATTTTGTGGAAATTCAAAAGAATTGCTTGTAAGGAATTTAGCCAGGCTTATCATAATTTTTTTCAATATAAGATTTAGGAAACTAAGAGCTATTGCCAAGAATCATAATTTAGACTTGGGGGGGGGGGGGAACTATAGGCAACAGAACACTTTTCTTATTGTTTTCAGTTAGACAGTTCTAATAATAGGGATAGTGATACACCAGTCTAGGAAAGCTAAAATTAGCATTTGACAAGTGTTTTATTATTCACAATTTTCATGAGTAAAATACTGTACTAAGATGCAGAATACAATACCATGATCAAGTGAATGTTAGATGTCAAGAACCAACTACTTACCAAATACATGGTCTTCTAATAACTTCCTAGGACATCAATTTACTGAACTTTACAAAATGTCAAGTCTTTATAAAACATGAATGACATGATGCTTTCATTTTCTATGCCTGTCCTGGCAAATGGTTTCATAAAGCATCCAAGAAGGTATGAAATATACAAGGTGGAGTTACAGATCATATGCAACAAGTTCCACACATGAAAATTAATAGCTATTTTTTCTTTTTTATTAAATAATATTGATGTTGTATACTAACACCTTGCAAAATGTCTATTTTTCACTGTCTTTTAAGAAATTCATGTACACATACAATACAAAATTGTTTCAGTTTACTTCATCTTAAGTCTGAAGCATATTTTTTGTCTTATTTAGGTAGGATAATAAAACAAACATCTTGAAATTTTCAATTTAGAAATAATTTGCTTATCAATGTCACTTTCAGTGACTGTTTCATTGCTGGTTTGTGGGTTTTTTTTGTTCAGTTTGTTTGGTTGTTTTTTTTTAAGAAGCACATAAAAATATTTCTTAAATAAGCTGACACACACCTATCATGTTATTGTGTCATTCCATTACAAAGGAAACAATTTATTAACAAGGAAAGCCAACCAGCCTTTAAGTCAGACTGTGGTATGTTGTATCATCCCTGTCAAAAATTATATACATTAGGATAGACTCAGCCAAGTGTCACCAAGCAATCTGAGTGCAAATCAGCACTGCTCAGAAAATCCCAGTGGTAAAGTCTATTTGTTTGCTCAGGCTATGTCCTAATTACAGCACATAAACCTTTCTCATTAACATCATTGCTAATAAAGTCCTGGCTTCATATTCCTTTAATTGGCTACTAACTCACAGAAAACCAGGTAAGAATAGAAGAATAACTTTGAAAGACCAACATATTTTTTCTTTACACACCAGTAAAACTATTTTTAGATTTGCCTAAGCCTGAAAGAATCCACCAGCCAGATCACCCTAAGGACAGCGTAGAAGGAGAGACTCCAGATGTCAGCCATACGGTGAAAGACAGAAATAAAGTGATACACAGACAGCTCAATTATACCTGGCTGCCCACCCCCATGGGTGAAAATCTCAAGGGCATAAGTTCCCCTACTGCACTAAAAAGCTACTCCATGGTTGGATTAACAAATCTGCACAAATCAGCTTTTCTGCCTTCCCACACCCTTTGTCCAACACTTCAAGGATTTGTGCTCTCCACACAATCCAGGTTCAGCCTTGCTTCAGCCCTGCTACAGTAGAGGGGGAGAAACATCTCCCCATGATGTCCCTGCTTGGGGTGGCTGGAAAAGAGGGAAATATCAGTCCTGTTAACAGTGTCCTTCTGCTATAAATAAATAAACTCTGCAGACATAGATGTACCATTTGATGGATAAGTAGCCATTTATCGAACTACAAGATTATTTTCACTTGGTTGTTTCTCATTCTCAGTGAATATTTAAGCATATTTTTATGTGGAAGTGCTACATGAGTGTTCAAGGGACTCCTGCTTGCAAGGAATTGACAACACAGTAATTAGAAAATGCACATTTAATCACAGGAGACCTGAGAGACATCAGTCAAAGAAAACATTCAGTTCTCAGCTCAGTGCCAAAGCCACCAGGTTATAAAGTACTCTGCTGAAGAAAGTTTTCCCAAAGGCTCCGGCTGAAACAGCTTCATTTAATACAAAAGATTCAGACAGTTCTTGTAAGAGTGCTCCCTTTGCCTCATAGTTACCATTCGCATTCTGGAGTAGTGACAACTTAATTAGATGAAATAAAACAGTAGCAAAGCAGAAGACTGAAAACTCTCCAAAAATACACTACCTTCCAGCAGGGCAGTGCTCTCCCGTGCAGCAGAGAAGGTGGATTCAAAACCCCAGGGGCTCAGGACAGAGCCCAACCCTGCTCCCCTGTGCTCATGAGTAAAGCTACAACATTGTTCAAGCCCTGTGAAACATTTTATATTGTGTGTCATGATGTCCTTCCCTTTCTTTTTCTTTTTTTTTTTTTTTTTTTTTAATCTGCAAAGGCAACACATGTATTTTTGGTTGTAAAATTTTTCTCTCCTTAGTTAACTATGTCAAAAAGTCAATTATGTTTCACCTCCTAAAAGATCTTGCATCCAAAAAGCCAAATATCTGTATACTGTACTTAAAAGGAAGTTAATTCAAAGGTTGTCTAAGGTCACATATGGCAAATCTAGCTCAGAACATTAACAAACAGAATCAGCTGTCTTGCATCAATACTGTCCCTGAGAAACAATTAAATCCAAGGACCTCTGCAGCTTGTCTGTAATCAGTACCTAAACTCAAGACTGTGCACTCTACTCTCAGAACCAGGAGGAAAAATCAGAAACCTTAAGGACCCATGTTTTGTTAATCTCTTCCAAGTCACCACAACATGTCTTTTTCCAGAGGTTGTTTCAAAAAGATAATTATAGATTACTTCAACATTTCAATTCAAATTGTAGAGGTCAGTGCAAAAGAGCTGAAGTTGTGCAATTCAAATCCACCGAACGCTTATGTGGGGAAAAATATTTTGGAGTTGCTCCTGGAACTGGAAACTATGTAAACACAATCAGCAAATAAACATCCGCCTACACCCCCACCTCACCCCCGCCCAAATGAAACAAATACTAGTAGGTTGTAATTGCTGTCCACTTAAAATCACATCCACCGTTTGGACTTCTTTAAGCTGAAATGTTACTGCACATCTTAATCTTTTTACATGAGAAATTAAGACATACGCATTTTTCAGGACTGCATATTTATAATTACATTTCCACTAGGAACTTACAGATAAATAAATAAAACAATGAATTGTATTAAAAGTAATTTACAAGACAGATATTTTCTTAATGAGGTCTTGCAGTTGATACATTTGTGTTTCATTATTAAATATGGAAGCTATTCTCAAGTAATTTTATAGCATATGGGACCATCTTTGTTACATGTTAAGCACCTCAAAAATTACATATAAGGGCTTATGAACCAAATACACTATTAAAATTACACTCTAATTTCTCCCTTGGCTAATTTTCTATAGCTCCAAAAGAAGACATATAATATCTTCTTCCTATTGCATAATTCAGCACAACTGTTATAGGTGTAATATTGTCACATTTTAATAACCTCATCATAATAGTAAAATCCATGTTTAAAGGTTTATAGATAAGCAAATATGTTGAGACGCACTACTTCACAACTTCAAAATATTAAGCAGTGTAGGGAGCCTGTGTGCATATAAATGTGTATGAGTCTGAGAGCAACTGCCCCATCACACGCCTTCAATACAGGAGACAGAAGTTCAAATCAGTGAAAATCTCCTTAAGAACAGGGTTAGAGTCCCAAATCACCTTGATATGTGAGTTCCTCCTCTTAATTTTGTCACAATTCTTTTGGCCAGACTGAAAGAAATGTTTTAGAAACAGATTGCCTTAATTTCTGCACAGCAGATGAGGAGATATATCAATCCTAGAAGAAGATTTTCTCAAATTTGAAATTATTACAAAAATATCATCTCAATACCTTTTATATCTAGTTTCTCAGAATCCTCAACTCTTGTATTTTTCCTTTAACTTTCCTTAAATCAGCAAACAAGGACCTAGATAGTCAAACACACTGCTCCAATGGCGCAGCACAGACCCATCTCCTGCTCATGCAGCAGTAGAAAGAGAAGGGTGGCAATCTATAAAGCTGTCACTGTGGAAAGCTGGAAGAGCAAGATGCAGCAGACAGTGCGAAAGAACAGGGAAACTAAGCAAGCCATGGATTTAGAGATCACTTTCTGGGTGTTTGCCATCCCTCCTAATTTGCACACTTTTTATTCCTGCTTTTAGCACCAAGAGGGCACGATTGCACTGCAAGGTCCCTGTCACAGTCAGGTAAGCACCCAAGAGCCCAAAATTTTCTGGACAGCCACATTTGCTGTATTTCAGCAGAACAGGGTTTGCCAGGAAAGGATTCAGTTGCAAGCTTTCCTAAGTGTGCTCACAGAGGAGGCTCAAACATCACACAGCTCTACACCTGCATTCATTTACCTGCGTGTCGTGGAATGATACCTGTAGTTCATAGTTCTTCAATATCCATTTATGCTTGTATAAATGTTTCAAGGCTATATGGACCGCGGGCAACACATCTGTTGTTACGTTTCTTCGATCAATCAGGCAGCTGTTGGGTAAAAGCCCGAGAAGAGAGAGGCGAGTACGATTCAGCTCCTCAGAGCACCTGATTATTAGTAACACAAACAGCACCAGTGTGTCCAGTTTCCAGCTCCAGAAAACCATCTTTCTTGGTCCTTTTCTTCTTCCTGCCCTTCCCCTGCAGCCCACATCCCTGAAGAGAAGGCCTTAGATTCCCTGGTTGTCCGACATTTTGCAGCTCTCCGTTGCTTCAGTCAGCCGTGTCCCTCTAAGAAAGGAGCTAATTGTTATTAAAGGATAAAGACCTCTCTACGACTGGCTTTTCCAATTTGGACAGTAATCCAGCTCACAGCAGTGCTGTGAATCAATACTTCACAAGAATAATCTCTAGGCAAATTGCTCTGCCAAGTCTAATTTTAAACATGTGTCATTTTAAACATTTCTGTAGCAGAAATATTCAACCATAGGTGACAAATCAATACACAAATTTGTATGATTCCTATGAAAACAGATATTCTAGGGAACTGATCAAGGTGGTTGCATATTGAACACGTATTTGCAGCAACCTGTATGCCATTGGCTCAGAAGATTGCTTCGGTTTGTTTTATCTTGCACAGACCACCTTTTCTATTGGCTTCATACATACCAAACAGAGAATACACAGTCTTGTGTAAACAGAGAATACACAGTCTTGTGTATTGATAATACTTTACATAATTGTAGTACAAAAGCTGGATCAGCTCAAAGCTGTAGATCCTCTGCCTGGTTCTGCTTTTACCAGAAACCCCATGCTTCCCTTAAAATCAGTGGTAGTTTTCTCAAAACATATTGTCGTAGCTAGCTAAGTAATTTCAACACACTATTTGCAGTTTTCCAAGTAATATGCCAGGCTATGAAATGGAACAGATGCTGTACATGCAGAAGTGCAGAGAAAATAGTAATGCTGGAGAAAATCTTCTTTGCTGCTAATCAAAATTCGCCAGAATGTGAAGGGTTTATATATAGGATCACCACACCAGAGAAGAACCTGCATCTCTGCTCCCCAGGACTTGCAGCCTACCTCACCCCGCAGACAAGCACCATCCTCCCTGCCCCTTTCACAGCAGCAATGCCACTGTTCTCATGTAGGCAGCCACCTGGGTGGTCCCTTTCCTCCCTTCTACCAGCCAGGTCTCTCCAAGCACAGAAAGCCCACCACACCGACTGGAATGCTATCATAGGCAAAGGAAGGAAACAAAGAACCAAATTCCAAGGCAGGGAGAGGAAGGACACACGGCCAGGGAGATGCTTGCTTCTGCAAGAAGAAGAAAGTTCCAATTTTCAGCAAGTGTCACTATATATGAAGCTGAATAGCAAATTGTTTTGCCATCCTGTGGAAATTCAAGATTTCAAATGAATTCCCTGTGCCAAGCTGGGGTGGAAACCCAAAACCTCAAAGGTTTTCATGACTCAATAATCTGAAAGGAAAACAAATGGTAGGGCCATAAGCAGAAGGTTAATTTGGTACAAATCAAATTTAAAATTATACGTTCAGAGCTTGGCAATTTATTTTGTGAACAGTTGACATTTCAAAAAAAAAATAATAGTTTGCTGCAGAAAGTAAGGGTGGTTTGTCTAATTTTAGTTTTCAAAACACAGCGCTCCAGGTCAACAAATTATTCTGAAACTGACATGCACCTAAAAAGTTTCTACAGAAAATCACCAAATAAATTCTAATTATAAACATTCTAATTACATTCTGATTGTAATTATTGCTGACCTGAGGTCATGGAAGTAAATAAATAAATAAAAGTTAAAAAAAAAAAGAGCAAAATAACATTGAATAAAGAAGCAATAAATGTTTACCTTGGGCCAGCAAATAGCCCCAAGCAGGAGATATGCTCAATTTATCATGAACTGTCCACAGTGACTCTTTTGCCAATTCACCTGTGCAACTGGACGGGCAAAAAAAGAGCCCAGTGCATTCTTAGACACAAAAATGAGGTGAAATAGAAATACCTGATGCATAACCCTTGCTTTTCTTAATCACCATTGCCCACAGTCAGAAACCAGCAAGACTGTATGGAGCCCTTTGTGCGGGGAAAGAGAAACAGGTTTTCTTCCTATTCAAGGCTATGACCAAATCAAATGCATCAGCATCAAAATTTATTATAGGTATAGCAACAATTTTACACTATGACTTAATAGGTATTTTCTGTTGCTTAGTCTTACGATTCTATAATGTGATTACTGAAAACACATTTTTAAAATATTTTTAAACTCAAGATGAAATTCTTCCCTGAGCAGAGGGCCAATATGGGCCAAGATGTTGCTTAAATCCCATTTAATACCTTTCTTAGAGGCTTAGACGGGATTTTGTCGGTGAATAGTCCTTGGGCCAGCCTTCCTTATAGCATTATTTTAGCATTGACTACACTAAGAGGGGAGGAAAGCAGGTATTCATGCTGCCAAACCACAGCAGCTAAAGTGCTCTGAACTTTTCTTCTTCCTTTGCCTAAATCGTTTCACCAGCTAAGTGGATACATGGGGCTCCACTGAGTCATAGTTTTGGCCCAGATGCAGGTAACAAAAAAATGTGCTTTGACTATCCAGTATCCTCCTCTGTGTTCAGAAAAACACTAATCTGTCACCACATCTCACTCAACCCCCATTGCTCAGACAGTGGCTTTAAATTCATGAGAGAGCAATGCTGTATCAGAGGTTATGAAATCATATTCAGCACCGTATGGATGGACATACATTCGAGGGAACATCACCTTATTCTATAGATGTATGACTGGCTTCAGCCTAGACAAGTATTTTTCTCTCCTTGTGTTACTTCTGCGTGTCCTCAGCACTGCTGCAGTTAACCCATGCCTCACAAAGAAGCAAACAAGATTATGTACTTGAGCAGCCTCTTGTTACTTGTGTCCTTGACAGAAACATTTAACTATCTAACCAGACGATTGTTTCTTATACAGTATTTTTATTGCTAATTATTACTGTAATTCTTTTGTAAAAACACGCCCATGCGTTTTTGTTTTGATTGATAAAATAGCCATGTTTGCTATGCTCATGATTGATCACACAGGTATAATTTTCGTGTTTAGAACAGCATCTTTCTTACATCCTTTTCTCAAATGGGAAGCTGAATTTTCACAACCATTTGAAATAGCACTAATTTCGAAACTTGAGTTCAGTGTCAGAAAATGAAGGCTATTTCATTTTGAACTCTGCCTTCCTCACTGTTCTGGGAGGATTTACCAAAGGTAAATAACTGTTGTTCAGCGCAGTAAGGTAGATTTTGCAAGACCTAGCTGAAAGGCTTAGGATGGAGCTGGTGACCAGATGACTCACTGTTGGCATCTCTTTTGTGAGATCCACACAAACTGAGTAATTTTCAGAGTGGGAAACTGTAGGAGGAAATTGTGCTCCCTCGTAGGAGCACAGTCCCTGGGAACCTAAAAATAGAAAAAAAAACCAAACACCTGGCATAAATATATTGCCCATAACCAATACTTTCCAAAGGAGAAAGGAGAAGTCTTTTCAGTGTTGTCCTCCTCTACCACATTATCCTCTGCTTTCATAGCATTTTAAATTCAGTTCTCAATCCCCTGATCAGTATTTCTGAACTGTAAATCACTTAGAATTATTAGTTCATGTAAAAGGTTGACTATAGAGTGTATTAACTATGTTAAAGGCTGGCTATATATTTAAGCTATATGTCACCTCGGCTCCCACACAGTTTCCTCCCCCTTGAGTAACACCCATTAACATTTATAGGATGTTCTAATCCCAGCCTCATATGTTAGTTTTTTCAAAGTAGGTTATCATTCATCCCTCTTGTCCCATGTGTCTCTGCTCTTGCTGCTTAATCGCTCAGTGTAATTAGAGTACAGAGCACTCACACATCCTAAGAAACCTTGGTGATGTATTGGAAACCAATACATTTACTGTGGATGGCAACTCCTGTTCTTGTACTGAGACCAAGCCTCTACCCATCGCCAAGAGCAGCTTTAATATCAATACACTATTATCTGCTGTAATGTGTCCCAGCTTTCTAAGTAGCTGGCTGTTCAGCTAAAATTATTTACCTCCCACAGCATCACCCAAATGTCCAGGCTGTGTATGCCCAACTGCTCTACCAAGACTGACCAGATTTGCTTGTAGCTAGATAGATTCACTTGGAGAAGGCAAATAAAAATTTATCTGTGCTGCAAATCCTAGTGTCTCACTCCTCGTGTGTAGCCTGAAAATCCCATCTCTGCCTCCTTTCCCTCTTTCCCAGAAGTGCAGCACAAAGATCAAATTAATTTCCTCCATTCTTAACAGAAGGTTTGAAGAAAACAGATAAAATTACTAGTATATCCAGCAACAGTGAGATTATTCCTGAAGTAATAGATCAAATTCTAGTAGCAGCACTTTGAGAATGAAGATGAGAAATTGTAAAAAATTGAGAAGAAAGACAGAAGAACGCATAAAAATTTGAGAGAAAAAAATCACAACACCCAAAAGCACCAATTCAGTCTATCTAGTTTAATGTTTGGCTTAATCTGTAACTTGCTCCATAGTGGATGAAAAAATTATTTTGAGTAATGTCAAACTTTTGAACTCAAGGATTAAGGAAAACTCACTTTTACCTTTCAGTAAAATATCCTCTTTTAATGAAATTATCTTTATTATATCTGATAAAAAAGTTGTTTGCTGCAGTAACTACACTAAGGGCTTCTGCTGACATTGAGATAACACCTCCTGATACCCACCAGTGACATAACTGTGCCAGCCATATAGACCTGCCTTGAGTAACAAGGCCCTAGGGAAGTAGTGCTCCCACCAAGGTCAAACACACTGTTTTCAGTTATGTGGTCACTATAAAAAGTACAATTTTTAATTGACTGTTTTTTAAAAATACCTGTACCTTGCATATTTCTCAACTACAAGATCTGAGATGTAATAATCTAATTCTAAGGGATATTTAATACTGCCACTGATCCTGAAAGGATCTCCATCCCAAAGGCTGAACAAAATCAGCATTTTATACCACCAGGCAATCTAAAACTTTAAAGCAAGTAACGATGAATGCCTTTGTTCTTAATTAAAAGTGGCAATTCTAGGTCTCCTCCTCATAGAAGCACGTTGCATTTTCATAGGTGGGCTGGCTTTCTAAAGTGCTGAGCATTCAGCAATTCCCACTGCTGTTGACAGAAAATGCAAATCACTCAGTGTTTTTGGAAAGCAAATCTTTAGTTCAGGGAACTAACTTGAAACCCTTCTGTTTTTTGTTTGGTTTTTTTTTTTCTCTTTTTGGGGGAAAAATAAAAAGAAGTGATCTGGAGCTGATACTATTAGCATGCTTCACAACAAGGAATAAGGAGCAGAGGAGAGTTTGGCTAAGTTTAAAGATCTGGAATGCAAAATTTTTTCTATCACTTTATGTAGTGGTACCTATTGCTACTTATTTTCTTTTAGTACACTGCACAAAGTCTTCTTGCCACTGGAGCATTCCTCCAGATTAGATTCTCACCAAAAACATGGAATATTTAGAAAGGGAGAAAGTCGGATTTCTTTCTTGGTCAACCTCCTATAAATTATTAATACTAAGGGCTTGCCACATTTACAGGGAAAAGTGGAAAGCAAAACCCAAGATGTTTTTACAGAACTTCAGAATTACATGGAAGACTCCACAGAAACACAGAAATTTTTATACCTTATGTGTATGTAAAAGTGTCCCTACTTGATGCTGTTAGATACAAAAGAGTGCACGTCTGAATCACAGTGTTTGAAAAACATGTATTTTGTATCACACTAAGTGTTAGACTGTCAAAAACTGTCCCTTCATACAGAGTAAAAATTGTAAAGAAAGAGACACATTCTTTGCTAGAAAAACATTTAATTCCCTGTGAAAACAGGAGCAGTAAACAGTGGAAAGGAAGTTAATTAGCATCCCAAAAGGGGCCTCTTACTACTTCTCCCTGGAGGTTTTGGATGTAAAATGGTTACTTAGACACCTATTGTGTGTATGAATCTTCACATAATTCTGTAGTTCAATGAAGCTGCAGCAGAAGCTGGGGCCTCTCCTAGATAAATGGTAAATTAAAGTACATAAGTACTTTAAGGACATAAAATATTCAACAAATAGATTCTTTTAGAGGTATATGGTTGTGATTATTTAATCAAAAAAACTGAGACTCTGGAAATAATCAAGCAGACAGGATGAGTTCCTCTGATGCGGATTGTGACAAAATAGGTCTTACAAAAAAGGTGGATGTAAGGAAGAAAATGAGTTTAGCAAGAATTCAAAAAATGTTCTGCAGAACCAGCTACTCGGTGGCAGAGCACATGAATCCAGCAGACCCAGCTTGCAAAGAAAGAAGCAAATGACCTGCGACAATCTGGCAAAGGGAAGAAAACTTCTGATTCCATCAGGATCTAATCCACCAGAGCCCTTCATAATGGGCTGGATCCCCTGGATAGCCCTAAAAGCCAGAAAGCCTACAACCCACTGTCTTGCCAGTGATGTCCCGAGCCTGTAGCCAGGAAGGCACTGCAGGGCGAGTAGTGAATGTAAAAACCGGGAGCTGCTCTCTCACAGCCCTCAGTGGCTACAGGGTCAGCAGAGTTTAAGCTGGAAATAGCAATGGACTTTTAAAGGAATTTCAGGCAAATCACAGAGAAAAGTTTTCCAGGAAGAAGGATTTTGGGGCATCGTTAAGACAAGATCGGAAGGTTTTCTAAAGTACATATTCTAGTTGGCAGTGAAGCAGGCAGAAATCCCCAAGTGAAATACATGGCCTATATTGTAAGAGGTGGAAAATCCTAATGGTCTTCTGATCGTAGAACTCATTAATTATTTAAGGCAAGTACTATGGCCATAGTAGGAAACCTAAGTTTTCTAATCCTATCGCTCAAACTCGTGATGTTCACTTTAAAGCAATTAGTCCATTATCTGGGCCTTCATCTCTCAGGAGCCTCAGTAACAACAATTTGGATAACCCTGCTGAATTAGCCCTCATATTCTTAATTCTTTGTGAACATAATTTTCAGGCAGAAGGTGGATATTTGTCTTTAATTTGATATTTGATATTTGCCTTTTCACATTTGAAAAAACTTATTTGAAAAATACTATGCATAAAATTTCAGAAATTTTAGACCAATGATGATGAAAAACTAATTGCACAGAAACTGGACATAAATCACAGACTTAGAAATAAGATTACATGCTTATTCCATCACAAGGGGCAAAAAAAGAATTTATAAAAAGTGTTTGCCAGTCAGTATGTCCCATTTCCACTCAACAGGCAGTATCAAGCAGTCCCCAAATCCAGATCTTAGCCACAGCAAAACCTTCAGTGAGTAGAGAAATTCCCAGTTAGCAAAGAGCATATCCCACAGGTGTCAGTGGCATGGCAAGGGGAGACATAGCGTGACTGCAAATATATTCCACCTACTCTTAGGGGCACTACCTTCTTTAAGTCAGAGCAATGGTGTGGCTGAACCAGGTTGCTTCAGGAGTCCAGCTACAGGTCCATTAATGCTCGAGTCTGGGGATCATGAAAGTACTGCAAATCTCATTTCTAGCTCAGCTAAACCCACAAACCAGAGAACAGCATATTGGGTTCCTGAAAATCTTGAGGGTCTGTCACTGATTTAGTTCCAAGATACCTAGTACAAAAATAAATTTCAAAAAATATGATGCATGTGTACTGTACTAGCTCAGTTTGGAACCCCAGTCTGAAATAGCCCTCCTGCAATATAAGGGGTTGATGTATACTAACATACATCTCCATAGGATTGAGTCACACCCATGTTCAGTGGCCTCAGTGCACCTCACTGCTACCCCCAGTTGTTTCAAAAACTGTCTGAGACAAAATGAATCACAGAGGGTTTTCCTCTGTTAACTCCCACCACTTGATTCCCTGAACCAGACCCCTACATACAATGGTTCAACCCTTTCTAAGGAAAAGTATCTCCTTTCCTGTGACAGCAATGGTCACCACTTGAGTTTTAATGAAAGAGCTGTTTGGCTCCCAGCTTCTTCAGTTTGCTCAAATGCATTGTTCTTCTGCCATATGCCATGGAAACCCTCATAGAGCAATGAAATGATAGGCAGAGAACAAAGCTTGACATGTGCATGCATCGTCATGCTCAGATCATTAATATGAGATGGTGTTTTGTAGCCTTGATATGCAATGCTATTTATGTTGTCATCCTAAATAGTTACACGTATTTAATTAAAACAATATAAATAGGGCATGGACAACTTTCTTTGTGAATGCCATCATTAAATTCCTCTCATCTAGCTCCTTCCTCTCCTTTTTCCTATTGCAAATATTTTCTTCACAGTTATCACCAGGATATTACACCCCATCTTTTCCACAAACTTGAGTAAATCACTCTGGTTGATAACCATATCAGAGGATAGGGCCTTCCCCCTCTTTCTTCAACTGAAAATGGAAACTCCTTCCTAGATTTATTCAAAAAATAATTTTTCCCTGCTGATAGAGTGTGTTTGGCATTTGAATCAAAAGATTCCATAACAGTGTGTTTTGCAGTATGCATAGAATAAGTTATACAAGAAATTGCAAGACATATGCCAGAAATTGGCTTTAATCTCTTTGCAGAGATATTTAGAGGATATACATTCTGCAGGTCTGGGATCCGCACCCAGAAGAGTGGGTGCAATGAATACATGATTTCTCTCCTCTCCCCACCCACATCTTAACATCAGCGGAGAAGCCAGCATAGAATTAACACAAACACCTAACTTTTAGATTATTCCCTCCAAGTTTAAAAAACTCTGAAGCAAAAAGAGGTTATGTCGCAAATGGAGTCCTATTACGTGAAAGTCAAAGGGGACACTGACTATTTAAAGAAATATGTCCCTCCCAAGCAGAACGTTGCCAGCAGAGCAGACAGTGATTGTCACCATACACGTAACGTATTGCATTTTAATGCCACAATCTCTGCAAATATCAGACAGCACAAGTACTTGGTAATATTAAAAGGTAACAAATTACCCAACTATCTCAACATATGCCAGACACATGCCCACCTGATGATACAAGAAAACATGTCTGCCAGTTCTGTCTGCTGTAAACTGGACACCCTTTCAGACCCTGATGTCTCGTGTGTATTCAGCTGTTACTCTTAGATGACCACAACACCACCTTATCTGTCCCATTTTGAGCACTACAAAAACAAAAATAAGGCTCCAGACAATTTAGTACTCAGAGCATTCACAGGCATGACAGGGCTTGCCCCCAGGAGCCCCACTTGACTTTGGTACACCATACTTCCCCTTGCAAATCCAGCCGCTGTTAAAGTGACTTCAGTCTATGTCTCCTAAGACAAAGGGCGTAATCAATACATGGCATGCACTTCTTTTTTTTTGGGGGGGGGGACGAGGGGAGGGAACTGGGGGTGGAGGGAGACAAAGGGGTTGCTCCCTTGTTCAGTTTTGTTGTTGTAGAGTTTTTCAGACAGCAACAAGTAGCTGTTTGTCCCTCTGCAAGGGCCATTATGTGCTGTTGAACACTGAACTCCAGTGAAGAGACACCTTATTTTTCAGCACTGACACACACCTGCTCTTCTGTTTCCAGAATATGTTCCCCATCCTTAGCAAAAGTAAATGCTTCTCTTGCTTCCACTTGCAGGAACAAGACATGAGTAGACTTTGTTGACATCACTCATGACTGGACCTTCTGGAAAAGGCATCTTTATTTGGAGGCTCACCGTCTTTTAAATTTTAGAACAGCTGGTAAGGATAACATAAACTGGTGCATGGCCTGTACAACTTCCTTAAACTTTAAGAATTTTACTGAAAAGACATGTAATTTTTTAGTAAAAGAAGAAAACAAAGAGAAAGTCTGCATATAATACACCTAGACTGTAATTTCTTATCAAATGAATTAAGCATGGCACTTACTACTTAGTTACAGAATAGAAAAAGGCAAATATGTATCAAATGTCAAAAAGATCACATTTGCCTTCAGATTTTGTGGAGTCCTATGCATTTTCCAGAGCTCCCTCTTCTATGCCAAACTGCTATTTAAAGGTATTAGGAGTGTATTATTACACAAAGATGAGATTATATCATGATTACCACAAGTTATTTGTTGTAGGTAGAGAAAAAGAAATAATCTCATCCCCAGAGTATGAATATCCTTCCCTCTTTGTAATAATATATCCACGTGCTTCTGTAAGACTTTTTTTTCAGCTTGTCAAGAGTCACTTGAATCTTCAGAAACAAGTGACAGAATCCTAACTTGCATACACTGCTTTCTTGATGATACATGTTAAGATTCAAAACAAATTCACACTGTCTGTGCACCACTTGCAGCACTGCTCCTACAAGAAATCAGAAAATACGTTGCATATTTGAGGGAAGATGTCCAGATGTAGAAGGGCAGTTATCCAAATTCTATTAAAGCCCTTGTCTTCTTTCACGATGCCTCCTCCTCCAGTTCCTGTATGGTTATTTTTTCCCTGATGCAAATTTAATACTGTTGAAAGTTATAATAGTGTCTACTAGATGTTTAATTCCTTTATTTTAGCGTTATTCTGCTTTTTTGGCCTCCAACATATGTGTGCCAAGGTGCTTAAGCTGAAATCCTCTTTCCTGATTTACATGAAGTTGTGAGCCTTGTCTAGTTTTTGAAGAGCTTTTTCTTTCATTATTTTGTGAAACATTTCTTTACATTTTCAGCCAACTAAAGCTACAAACACTGGGACAAAAAAAAAAAAAAGAAGAAATACTGTATCATCATCACTGATCCAAAGCCATGAACTATCAAGCACCCTTAACTTCTAGGACGTGGTCCAAGGGCTGCTGGAATCAGTGCGTTACTGCCATTAATTTCAATGGGGTTTGGATGAGACTCTTTAGAGAAGATTGCTTTAAAAATCCTCGAGTTTCTAAAATAACGTAACTATGAAATTTTGCCTGAGAGTCTCGTCTAATGTGAGACTCCTGCTCTCATTAAAATGAACAGTACAAATTAAAGTCACTAACTTAGACAAGAGGTCTGCAAATGTCTAAACCTGAGCTTTTTTTTATTGACTGAGACTGTGTAGGAATGCCCAAATAAATAAAGATGCCCATGGAGTACCAAAATAGAGTTTACCAAACTGGATCAGGATCGTACTCCAAGTACATTTAATCTCAAAAAATACCCAAGACAGAAGCCTCTGCATTTTTGTACTTGATCATATTTTATAACAAATACGTAATTCACACAATCTCAACTGAGACATAAACTAAGCATTGTATTTAAGTGCTTAATTCAATTTAAATGCTTTGAAAAACATTAGAGCTGCTGCTCATGTCCTCAAAGGTTAGTGAGTTCAGCTGCTGACAAACTGCAGTCAAACTTAGCAGGCACACTGCAATTCTTCAGATGGTTTGTCAGAAGGCATTATAATGTTTCATTATACAAACCAGAAATATCAAGCAAGCAAGAATATTCAGTTCAATCCTGACAGAAAGGTATTTCAATGCATAATTAAAAAAAAAAATCCCATCTTTTTATTTTCATTATTATTTTTCACAAGCATTAGTTAAAGCATTATAGAAAATTGCAATACAAAGATCAGATTGCAAAAATGGGAGAGTTTGGAAAGACACAAGGGAGAATACAGAAGCTAGTAAATCACTGCCGTACATTTCCTAAGCATTATAAATATGCCGCAATTATTTCTCAAGCTATTAAAAAATCCCATGTGTTCAAGGCTCTACATTCTCTCTTTCAAGAGCCAACAATGTCACAAGCACCACCTGTGAAGCCCTGAGAGGGAGAACTACTCCCCGGTCTGTGATTATGCAATGATAAGGATCCAGGCCCTTCAGGCATATCTATTTATTGGTGGCCTCAGAAAATAGGCTGAGGATCAAGTGGGCATGATAAGCCAGCTATCCTTCTGCTTACCGTAAGTGCACCGAAGGAATAAGAAGGTAATGTCTGAACCGACTGAAAAAGTTTGCCCTGCCATTATGTATTTAATGGCTATTCCAGACATTAGTCTGTTCTATTTGGGTGCAGTCAGTCTCTTCATGAACACTAAGTTATTTACTTGTCACTATTAAGCATGCAATAATGATCCAACCATACTCCAAACATACACGTTTGCCTGACTTAACATTCCATAACCATCCAATTATTAATTGCTTAAAAGCATTCAAAGCAACGCAGCAGGCTAGCAACATGACCCTGATTCCTCATGCCCCTAGAGTACAAAACCGTAAAAATGCAATTTTTAAGAAACTAATACTCATTCCAGAACAAACAAGGCATTTTCCCCCGCCCTGAATATTTTAATGATAACTACCTAGTTCAGAACCAAAAATCTTTATTAAGAACTTCAAAATATTTTGACTGCAATGAAGTGCAGCACCTTATTGATTATGATATTACTATATGGAGAAGAAAGATCCTGCCTAGGCTTCTCTACTTCCTATGCATATGTCATTTTTGTAATAATTCCATCTAAGGGAAGAACTAATATAGAACAATGTAATGAAAACAGGATTAGGAGAACTGTGATTTTTTTTTTCCTAACACGCATCTCGCTTTAGGAGACAGGTAATGCCATTCAGAAAATCCCCCATAATTCTTCATTATGATTGCAGAGTTCCCTGAGATTTTCTTTTTTTTTAAGGAAATAAGCAGCTACTCTGGCCTGATCTAGCCTATTCCCTGTCAGTATCTCAGTCTTGTTCACACAACAGAACAGGACGGCAGGGTGCTCCTTCCTAAGTGACATCTTCAGCAGTATTGCCCTCCACGCATTGCTGCTCAGAGATATCAAAAAAATACTATGACAAATTTATGTCAATAAAAAGCAGCCACCCTGTAAAAGGAGGCTTTTGGTAGTCGTTTTGGGGACAGAAACACTATCACGGAAGTGGTACAGCCTGTCATTGCTGCTGTCAGCTTGCTCCCCCCGAACTCTGCGAACTGAAGGGGAGCAGACTGGGGCTTCCTTAAATTACAGCCAGGAAGATTTTCAGCAGTCACTCCATTTACCGGGGGTTGCCTTGGAAGCGAGCCCCGGCCGTCAGCATTACACAAGAAGCGACTGCCATCTTCAGGGGAGCCCTGGTACCGGACCCGAGCGTACCTTCCTCAAACGCACCGGTATGAAGTTGTGACCAAAATCAAAGGCACTTGTGGGCGAGTGGAGGTGGCAACCAACTCGACAAAGCCCTCGCTTTGCTCTCTGCCTCTCTCCCCCAAGTAAATGGAAGATGTTTCCCCGCGAAGCACGGCGCAGGACTCCCTCCTCTCCCATCCCTGACGGCCGGCCGTGGGTAGCGCTCCGGAACGGGGCTCCCCGCAGACATCCCGCCGCGCTCCCCGGGCGCTCCGCGGGGACCGGGACTGCAAATTTAACTCTTTCCAAGGAGCGAGCGCCGCCCGCCTGCCCGCAGGCCACGCACTCCCGGGAGGGCGCTTAGATACTCTCGCCGCGCCGGCCGGAGGGCAGGGAGGGGGTAGCCCCCGCGGAACCCTGCGAGAGCCTCCCCGCCTCCTTAAGCTACGGTCGCTGCCCGTCGCGTCCCGGCGCCGCGTGGGATAAGCCGGGCTGGCAGCGTGTGCCGGCTGGCGGAGCGGGGGAGCGGAGCGGCCGGCGTGCATCTGTTGCTGACCGGGTGGCGGCTGGCAGAGGGACGCGGCTCCGCTCGGCGAGGAGGCAGAGCCTTCCTCCCACCGGTGTACGTGCGTGCCAAGGGCAGCGGATCCCAGCTGCCGCCGCCGCCGCCACCAAGCACCCCCGGCACCAGCCCGGGCCCACCCCCGCGCTGTAGGGCGACTCCTGGGCAGGGGCGCCCCCGGGGCGGCGAGGAGAGACCCGGCTCCGCTGCCGGGGGAGCCGCTGGCGACACGCCGGGCGGGCAGGATGTGGTACGCCGGCTCCGGGTCCTCCGGCTCCGCCGCCGGTACCCCCCACATCTGCCGGCAGCCCGCGGGGCCGGGCGGGCGAGGCGGCTCGGAGGCGCCGCGCACGGCCCCGCCGGCAGTCGCAGCCCCGGCCCGGGCGTCCGCGCTGCCCTTGCGCCCCTGCACCCGCAGCGCCCCGGGACTGGGCGGCGGCGCGGGGCCCGCGGCGTCCTTACCTCCGTGTCGTAGAGCCGCAGGTCCAGGAAATAGGGGTTGAGCAGGGACTCGTTGCGGATCTGATCCATGGCCAGCTGCACGGCGGGCAGCACTCCCCGGCCGATCCTGCTCTTCTGGTCCTCCTCGGACTGGCTGAGCGGCATCAAGCCCATGATGGAGATCGGTGTGGTGGCGTTGGGGGGCAGCCCGGCCGCCCCCCGGGAGCTGCCCCGCGGCCAGCCCCATCCCGGCGGCGCCCAGCCCAGGCACAGGAGCAGCAGTAGCATGGCAGGGTTGGAGGTGGCAGCGGCCGGTCTCCGCGGAGAGGGATGCATGCTGCTGGATGGGGGGGAGGAGGAGGACTGAGGGTGGGGGGACCGACAGAGCGGCGGAAGGGAGCCGAGCCCCCCTCAGTCCGGGCGCATCCCCCGGCGGCAGAAGCCAAGGCGGGAGGAAAAGAGCTGCCACTCTCCGCTTCCTCGGGAGCCTCGGGGTCTCCTCTCTCCCCCCCCCCCCTCCCCCCCGCGCCTCTCCTGGCAATAATCCTTCTGGCAATGGCGCCCTACTCCTTCCCAGGTCTGCCAGCTGCAACCACCAGGAGCAATAAATAAATAAATAACCCCCACCACCACGCACACAGACACGCTCCCCACCACCCTCCTCCTCTCTCCCCGGCAGCACAGCAAGGGAACGGGACCTGTCTCCCCGGCAGCTCTCCCCTTCTCCGCTCAGGGAGGGACAGCACCTCTCAGGCGCGGGAGGGGGAGCCGAGGAGCCCTCACTGAACACCTCCCTCCTTCCCCCTCCTCCTCCTCCAAAAGGGAAAAAAAAAAAAAAAAGATGCTCCGGTAGAAAACGCCGAAGAGGAAAAAGCCCCCCCTAGAGCCGGGGAGGCGGAGGAGGGGAGCGATGCCGAGCCGGGGCGGGGGTGCTAGTGCCGCATTCCGCGGGAGTCAGTGCAGCCCCCGCCGCGGGCGGGAGGTGCCGCCTGCGCCCGTCCTTCGGGTCGGGCAGAGCCGCCGGGCAGGATGCGCGGCCGGGGACAGCGCAAAGTGTGCGGCAGCGGGGGCCGGGCCGGGCCGAGCTCCCCTTCTTACGGCAGCGGCGTTCGCTGCCGGTGGGTCGGGCACCTTTTCCAGGTGGAGCTCCCGACGCGCGCGGGTGGGCGCGGGGAGGTGCGTGCGGTGGTCGCTGCCCATCCGCGGGCGCGGGGGGGGCCGGCGGCTGCCCGCGCACTGTCCCCCAAGCGGGACCCGCCTCGCACACGCACACACAGCCCCGCTGCCCGGCGCGGGAGGGCTCCCCGCACACCCCCCCTGCCCGCCTCCGCGCACACGCGGCACGCAAACACGATCCCACTCGGGATCGGCACCTCGCACACACGCACACGCGCAGGCAGCCCGGGCCACGGCAGCTCTGCGGCACGCAGGAGCCGCGCGTTTCGCAAGAGCATAAGTCGGGATATATTTTTTTTATTATTATTATTTTTAACTGGTTTCTCCCTCCCCCCCCCCCCCGGCAGATTTGGCGGGGTTTTTTGGGAGCCTGGGACCGCTCGCCGTTCCAAAAAAAAAAAATAAAATAAAAAAAATAAAATAAAATAAAAAATTAGGGCTGCGGCAGGACTCTGAGCTCCCCCGAGGGCTGCTGCAACCCTGCGAGTAGCCTGGGGGAGCCGAACCCTTTCTACTCCTCCCAAGTAGTTCCCTCCACATCTCAGTGGCCGTGGGGCATATTCCATATACAGCCCAAGGCTTTCTGCCTCGCTCCCAGCCTGTTCCTGCCCCCCAGGGAACACGTTCACACTGTCCACCCGCATCCCTGATCTGCAGAGTCCCTGAGCAGCAGTGTGCTGATCTGTTGCCTGGAAGGTGGATCCCACACAGGAAGCGGTACTACCAAAATGCAAAACTTTTCTTAGCCTTCCCTTAGGCACTCCACTTTTTATAACATTCATAATTTTCCTGAGGTCACTCAGAGCAAATCTTTGAAGATCATCTTAATACATCTAATTTATATCACATACACGATGGCAGCATCTGTGAATAAACTGGAAAGAATCTTCATGGATTAATAAATTCTAAGATCATAATGATCTGACCTTGGGCTAAAAGTCCTCAACCAGTAATTTCATAACACTTGCTGCTTTACAGCCTTTCCCTCAGAATGACATCCAGAAATGTTGATTTTAAGGCATCAGTAATGAAGAGTCCACCACATTTCTTGCTAAATCATTTCAATCATTAATTAGTTTGCTAAAAGGTGCATCTCATCAGTTTGTCTTATTCCAGCTTCCAATCACTGTTTCTCACTATGCCTTTATTAGCTTAAGGGGACATAGTATCAGTAATCTTCTCCCATGCACATGGCCTAAGATTAATCACATTTTGCTTTTGTAAAATAATTAGGCCAACATTCCCTCACCTCAAGAATCATTTCTGGAGGCAATTCCAAGGAATTATGTGTGAACTGGTCCTTCTAACTCCACGACCTGTCAGCACTGGGCCATCAGCTGCAGTCTCAGCACCTCCCTCAGCACCAGCCAGTTCCGCAGGCTGGGCAAGTTGGGAAAGCAATGGGCAAACCAGCCAGTGTATTGTCCTTGTGGGGATGCCTCTTCATCCAATAATCTACACTGTGTTTTGAATCCATGCTGCCAAAGCATGACCTACTTTACTCCAGTGCACTTGATCTTGCACTAGAATAAATCAAACCATGAGTTTTATTTGTACAAGTGACATGTCAAGCAGCTTGTTACCTGCAAACTTTTCAGTAACTCATTTTCTGCCAGAAAATTGATTATTATGGCACCAAGAACATTCCTATGATGCCAGCAGGAGTAGGTGCTATATTGATTTTGTATTTTTAATCAGAATGTCATATGCTAAATCATGTTTTGCCATTCTCAACTTGATCTGCAATAGATACCAAGTTTGTCTGTCATAATCTATTTCACAGAAAATCATTATTCACTGCTTGTACCCTGTATCGTTCCATGACTTTCTCCATTTCTCCAGTACTTGGCTACCAGGACTACAGCTACTTGGATCAACTTGGTGATCGTTTTACAATATTGGCAGTTTATTAGCACACACACATTGTCTCTGGAACATCATCAGCTTTCTGAGGTTTGTTTGGGGTTTTTTTAAAGCAATTTCCCAGTTTTTGAGAACTCAGTCTTTCTGAAAGGCTTGAGTCCAGGTTCTGTGGTACAACAGAATTAATACCTTGAATATTATTAGCAACTGGTTGATATCCTTCGTTACTTCTGCAGCAAGAAATGTCCCCTTGTTAGCTGAAGAATGAAATGCATCTCCTCGCTTCTTTCCCAACACAGGTCAGAGTTATTGCACAGTTCCACTCAGTGTAAAGTTCAAGGCCTGCCTTCATGTGGGGGGCAGAGCCCAGCCACTGGCAGTGACCACACTGTGCACCAGGAAGGCCAGTGCTGGAGAGGCAGGGCAAAGAAATGCACCTAGGAACTGCAGAAATCTGGAGTATGGCTGGATTTAACTTAAAGCAAGCAAAGCTACACTTCAAATTACAGTATTTAACATTGTGGTACTTCTGACCTTAATCTGTTTGTCAATGCATTCCCTGTCAGTAAAACATGGGTGCTCCTCCTTCATGGTAATACAGTCAAGACAAATTAATAAATACTTGGGAAACACTGAGACACTGTAACATTCACCTTCTACAAAAACAAACAAACAAACCCCCAAACAACCAAAAAACAAACAACCAAAAAAACAACCCAAACAAAAACCCCCACAACTAAGAAAATAACTTTTATTTTTCAAGCTAGGGATTTATTATGGGGAAGTAAGTAAGGCATATATTGAACAATGAGGATTAGAAATAGTAAGCCTCTGAAGATTCTTCCTGTATACCAGTGAGGCATGAAAAAGACAAGTTTCCACATCTTCTATAAAAAAAAAAATAAAAAAATTAGGGAATATATTGCACAAAAATAACGTAATTAAAAATAATAGTATAATAGATGCACTGAAGCTAACTTAGATTTCACAAAAACCTTTATTTCTGGCAAATATTTAATTTACAATCTGACAAAAAACTTTCATGTCATACACATATGTTTTCAACATGATTCTATGATAGTAAATTTCTTTAAAGCCTGCTTCTTTCCAATCCTCAGCACTGAGAAATTTCTTCTTTAAAGGTACTATCCTTTGTTTACGTATAATATATGCTCAGGTAACAGCTCATTTTAAATAAAAGGAAGACTAAAGAAGAATTGCACCAAACTGCTTATTAAAGATTGTGTCAGACACAGTTATTTGCCCAGCTGCCTTTTTCATTAGAAATCCCCTGAATGTTTTGCTACCATGAAATTGGTAAAGTGCATTCCTCAGGATGAAATCCTCTGAAGCAGTGCACATCCTTTATTTGTTATTCAAAAAGGTTTTATGTTCTCATTTGGTGGTCCACATCAGACACCCTCTGCATCTGTTTATTCTTTGTTGGATAAAATATCAGTTCAGAAGAATTGGAAATCCTGTTCTCTTGAAAATCAAATGTCAGTTTCCTCCTGGCATGTTACCGAGTCATTTCAGCATTTCAGTCGTGTGAATCCTTCAACCGTATTTCTGTAAAAACAGTGTCAAGTATCTTCTGCTAATGATCACTTCCAATTTCTCAGTTATTACCAGGTCTTCTCACAGTGTAGGCACAGTTAACATTTTTGTTCTTTATATATTCTTTATATTTGCTCATCACAGAGTACCTAATTAATTAATTTCACATATAAGTATGTGTACTGGTACGACTCTCTTGACCACTTTTTCTTCAGTTGCAAATTAAGTATCTTCATAGCACGGATGAAGTCAAGAAACCCAGAAAACTGATTTTTCCCTTAACACCAAGAAAGAAATTGCATCTGCTGCAAGTCCCTTTCCACTCTGGGAGATGGTTTGATGCTACATGAAACACATCACGCTATCCATCAGGCCAGCAACTCACTTCCTGCATCTTGCATCTTATTACTTTTGGAGTTTGGAGAGGTAACTGAGAAGGTCTTGCCCTGTTTTTGTCTCTACCCCCTTTGCAAATCCTAGAGCCATGCAATTCATGTCAGTGCTGACTAGGACTGCTGTAATCAGGATTTGTCTATTCACAAAAATGTCACTGAGCAATGGATTGAAAAAGCGATTGAAAACTGTAGATCTAGGCATATTAATTTTAGTTCTGCATATACATGAATAACGTTTTTCCTCTGTAAATGGAAAGTGGAAGAATACTGTAATGCTATAATTCAAACTCAGCTACTGCTGTTATACCCTGACGAAATGGACAAGGTGTCTGCTGTCCTTCTCTTCCCTCCCTCCCAAGGACTTTCCCACCTACCTCAGCTAACTTGATAGCACAAAGTTTTATGTTTGTTACAAGCCTATACAGCATTCCCAGACACTGCCAAAAAACCCATACAGTTGCAAGCATGTATATGCAACTGCATGATTCTAGCCCTACAGTCTCTCTAGTCATCTTGACATCAGGGTATAAGAACAAAGCTCAGCTTCAAATTATCTCCAAATCTAAGAGAGCCGAATGAAGGCAAAAGAGCATCAGATTTTAAATTACACACCAAGCAGCATCACTGTGTAACTGCCTGTGTTTTCTTAAACAGGGAATAGAAGCACAATCTCATCAGTCTTGGTGTTGTCAACCAACATGAATTTCCCCTTGCAGTACATCTTACCACTTCCTATAAATATAACAAAAATTGAACACAGTTTTGAGTCTCTCTGTTTCAGCAGAGCCAGCAAGACATACTGTTTCTAATTTGTGTTGACTGATGCATGTACGATGATCACTGTTGTTCCCAGGTGTTTGTGCAAGCTCTAACAATCCCCCATCATAATGGTTTGGTCAAGGCTGTACATACACAAATCTTAGTGGTATATTTCTAGAAGGAAGGTTTATATACTGTCCTCTGTTTAAGTGAAAATCCAGTAAGTTCTAGCCCATGTTGGAGACCCATAATTTTTAAATGAAAGGAAAATAGTGAAGGAATAAAAGAAAAAAAAAAAAGTAAAAATATTTATCTGATGATTTCAAATAAATAAATACGATAGATACCAGACTGCAATCTGAATTGGTTTTGCTTGTTTGTTTGTTTTGTTTTTGTTTAAATAAGGGAATACGAAGACTAAGAAATTAGTATCGATAGGAATGAAGTCCTCCAATTCTTTCCATTTCTATGAGGCATCCAGCCCCATCTCTGCCCAGGAGAAATCCAAAGTCCACAGTGCATTCCTCAGCTGGCCTCCTGCAGAAGGAAGTCTGGAAATGCGACTCAGATGCTTGATGGACTCCTTTGCCCTCTGAACCTGAAGCCAGATATTAATACAGCTCCAATGAGCTGAGAAGAAGAAAAGGCTATCAAGAAAAAAATGGTAAGTAGATGGTAAAAGGTCTACAGAGGGGGAGCAAGTTGATGATCTTGCTAACGTTCAGGGTCTGATTTTGAACTCGAGTGTGTTTGTCTAGCAAATGTGCAACCCAGGCTGGCAGGTTTGCTGGCATATGCAAAAATGTCTCAGCTGCATGTAAGTGGAAGCCATAAACATCAATACTTCACTCTAAACAAGGGCAGAGCGGAAAGATGTATGGAAAATAATTTCCGATTACTAAGTTTCACTTGCATACCACCACATGATTATGAAATTTTGAGATCCCCAAACTAAAAAAACCTCACTGAGCGTGGAAGGTCAAGGAGAATTTTGTCTGTGATTGTAATATCTGGGCTTTTATTAACTTACTAATATTGTTCAATCAACAGTCAAGAAGGTAAAGAAGAAATTAACAGAAAATCCTTGCTGTGTTGCTGGAGCTCTCACAGTTCTCTCATGCAGCCATCCAGTTTTGATTTGTGGCTCCACAAAGTGAGAACTACTGCTGCTAACAAGCAAACAGAAGCATTACTGAGTTCAGGAAACAGAACTTGAGACACCATAAAATAAAGCTGTCTTCTCCCAAATGCTGCAGGGATCTGGGCCTAAGAGATCAGAGAAATGATTAAATGAAAACCACCGACCATAAGAAAAACAAAAGAAATAGTTCATAAGACAGTTCCCACTCTACTGAATCACAAAATATTTTATTAATTCTAACATCAATTTCATCACTCCACAGCCCACAGAGACAAAACTTTAAAGGTGCTCACAAAAACATTCTATCTACCTGGGTTTAGAAAGACCATGGAAGAACCTACAAGAAGAAACCCTCCCCCCACAGCCCACTCATATAAATAGGTATGCCAAAATGGCATGAGCTTATGGGGATTCAAAGAAAAGGCTGTACATTTTTTACAGAAAACATGAACAAAGGCAAATAACGAAATACATCCCAAGCTAATCAAAACAGATGCCAAGACTTCTGAGGGGAAAAAGGTTGACGTTTTCATCCTTCTATACATAAGCATACCTTCATCTGATAAAGAAAGAAACTCTTCTTATGAGCCAAAACCCTTCTAATTAGCACTGTAATAATGTTGGCCAATGACCACATACATTGCTATACACACACTACTTGTCTGATTGGGTAAGGCAGATCCCACACACAACAGCAGAAACCATCTTGTACTGGTACAGATTAAACCTAATGTTTTCAGCTGGACTACGTGCTTTGACATGGCCAGCTCATCAGAAAAGAAGTTCCCAGATGAAAAGCAAGTTATACCTGAAAGACAATTCTTTTTGTATTAATATTAGCTGCATATCATAGCAATTATTTGCAAAACCATTTTTTAAAGAATTATCATTTTTACATGAATCATTTAAACACAATTTAATGAAAGTATTTTTTAGATTCATTTTCTCTAACTGTAATTTTGAATTTTTTTCCAAAGAATTATTGCTAGGTCTGATCTTGCAATTTTTATGTATATTAAAAATCCACATAATGTTAAAATGAGTTGTGCAGTCTGGGACAGAGACACATAGCTAGGTCCATGTGAATCCAAATAGCTTTTCCTAAAGCATCACCTTTAAATACAGTTGCCTTATTTCTTTCAGAAAGATGAGGAAATCCCCATTTTACTCCCAGACCAGACTTAAGCATGATTAGAAACTTGTCAAGTGCCATGAGCATCTAAAATTGTCACAGCATTTAAGGTATAGTATTGTCAGGCATGTGCAATCTGTATGCATCTAGATTGTTATTTGTGCAAAAACATGCAGATGTACTCTGCCTTCATGTGTAAACCCACACTGTCTTCAGTGAGGAGCTTGTGGTAGTCACTTAGGGCAGAATATGGTCTACATTTACCTTCTTTGTATTTAAAAGATGAGAATAATTATTAACTACTATCTGTTAAAAGGCCCAACTGCAGAATATTTTAGTAGAAAAATAAACATTATAAATTATTGGCAGATTAACATTAGTGCAATTATTTTGACTGCCTTACTTCCACACAGTAGATTTAAAAAATACATTGTCACTTGTGAGAAGAACTTAAGACACTTCAGAAGCAGTTATGTAGCTGCCAAATAAAGAGAAAAGGAGCAGATTCTGTAGCACTTTACATAGCTCTCAATGCTTAGTGCTTTCTAATGCTCCAGGAAACAAGATCCAAGGTTTGTAAACTAATTACAGTTCTTTCCATACAAAAATATATCACTTATGTGATTTTCAAAAAGGCTGACTAACTGTTGACTAGAAAGAGCACATTTTTCGTATTCAGCTATATCCTAGACAACATCTGGATCAACTTCTTTCTTTGAAGAACCATTTTTGGTAGTCCGAGTTGGTACATGGTCGTAACAATGGTGCTGGGTTACCATTGTAAACATTTGACTCAGCTTGTACACACTTCTGGGTTTGTAGGTGAAACAAGGTACCATCCTACAAGAGACAGAAAGAAATTTTGCTTTTCAGGTCTCAAAAATTACAGACACATCACTGTGTTTTAAAAATAACAGAAGACGTTTGCAACAAATAAATATCACGCATATCCTTCCAATCGGGCTGTGCAGCAAAGACAAAATGCCTACATTGAGGATCTCTGAAACTTTATCAAAAGACCCTGCTTTTAAACTTACATTAACATTGCTTTAGAGTGATACATGTAGTGACATCTCTGCCTGTAAAGTATGCGTTAACTTCATTCACTTTCATTGCCTTTTGTTACTACATCAGAATAGGTGCAGTAAAAACCAAAGCCAATTATATGCATTACCCAAATTCAGCAACTTATTGCATATCTTGTAAGTAAAAGGTAAGTATTGTTCATTAAGTGTAGATGCTGAATATATTTTTAGCAAGAAATGTTTCCCTTTCTTCATAGGGTATATTTTTGGTGGAAAAAGTAAAAATATCTAAGCATGCCCCTTGCCTATGGATGTGTGTGGAGTTCACTTGCTTTGCTGGAGGCCAGCACAGCTGTCTCAAAGGTGTAAGGTCTGACAGGCCTCCACAGCCAAATTCCCTAAAGAACACATTTTTAGGTCTCAGGCCCTCCTTTTGCAGTAGTCTCCAAGCACATTTAATCTCCAGTTCACATCTCTCACTCTAATCCGAGAGGGCTGTCAACTAGGATAGTGAGCTGCAGAAAGGCAGTGTAGCCAGCCATGAAGAACTGCCCTGCTCTGAGACCATCCCTTTGGCCTGGGTGACATTCCCACGTGTAACCATTTCCAAAGCCTCTAGCAGCTTCAAAAAAAAAAAAAAAAAAAAAAAAAAAAGCCAATGCCCTGCTTCTGAGCTTAACCCTGACTCCTTTGGAAGTCTGTACCTTCCGTCATCAGGAATATTGCACTTAATTGCATCCTGAGCCACAGCTCCTGATACCCAGCAGTGTATTATTGCTCACGGGCTTGCTAACAGACTTAGCTTCTGAATGACTTTCCTGTTTCTGTTGTGATAATTCACATTTTTGAGTGGACTAATCAGTATTTGCCTCACTCATTTTTGACTCAGTCAGTGCCCACAAGAAGTTAACTCTTGTCAGGCTGCTGGGAAGGCTGGTCAAATCTGTGATTATGCTACATCCATAAGGACAACTGTCTGATATGACTCTGCACAAAGCAAATGAAATGTGGTACTGACACCTCACCCATCACTCGCCTTGAAAGCTGGGGACTGGTGATTTTGATTTAATGCAGTATAAGGAGAGGAACTGGAGCTGAGCAGTAAGTTCAAATCACACACAGGCACAAAGTAATCATGAGGAAGGAAGAAGATTTAAAATAATTCCTAAAGTTTCAGATGCTAAAAGTTAATGGTTAGGAATGCAGTGGAAACAGATGAATTCCAAAACTTTTTTTCCATTGCTCAGTTTTCTCAATTTCAAAATATCAGTTTTCTCAATTATTTCCTGAAGTGACTGAAGAACATTCGATATATTCCTATAGATTAATGCATATGACCTTGAGCAATTTTTCTAAAAGTCAGCATTAAAAATGACACATCATTTATAAAGTCAGCCTTTTGAACATTTTTATTCAGTAATACCACTATGAGCTTCAGTCTGGACTAGATTTAGTGAACGGACAGTAATTTTCATATATTTTTTAGAATTTACCCTGCCACTGGTGGTAGTATCTAAGCATGAAATTTGTCAGCCATAGATCCTGCAGAGTTTGGATTCATTACGCAGACACATTATGTAAATGTAACATTTTGATATATTATGTGACCTTTTCCCTTAGCCAAATAATAACACTCCAAAACTTGACCAATACCATAATTTTTCATCCAGCTTATTTTCTCTCAGGCATTCAGGAACTTACTTAGAGATTAAAAACTACAGATCTGCTGAGTCCCAACAGCCAGTAAGATGTGTCCTGTGTAGGGGCAGGAATAGGGCAGAAGGTATTTTTTGGTGATGCATCAAATTACACAACTGCACATTCCAGAAAAGGGAGCACTCCTGGTCCTTTTGGGAAGGGTTATGAGAGAGGGTCTGCAGAGGAGAAGCAGCTGTTCCAAAGCAGAGAAGAGCATAAAGAAAGGGTGGTATGTGAAGTACTGGGGATATACGGTAATACAAATACTGAGAAATAAAACAAGTCAATGAGAAAAGAGCAGAAGTAGGCCAGCCATGAGATTGGCTGGGGAAGGGGTATGTTGAGGCTCATCAGATCTCAGAAGAAGACAGCAGGGGTGAGATGTAAGAAAGTGTTCCCAACTCCTTTGAGGTTATCAAGGGTGTTTCCCTTCCTCTCATCTTGCTGTTCTTTATGACTGGCATACTCCTTGCCAATGCACTGCTGCTATCCTGGTTCTGTGTTCAGATATTGAAAGCCAAGATAGCATATTTCTCCCAGAGATCTGTGCCGGTGTTGTGGCCTGCATGATGTGTAGACAGAAAGACAAAAAGAAGAAAACCTCAACTATTCTCCTTCTACCCACTCCCAAAAAAACCAAACACAAACTTAATGAGGCACGCTTACCTCTCTGAAAACAAACTTCTGGTTTTCAGGAACACTGTGGACATTTTCTTGACACAAGTACATTGTTAAGTAGTCAGTCCCTGAATCGACTGCTGCACAGACTTCTGGTTGTCGGGTGTTGTAACGTATTTCCTTATGGGATGTGTACTCAAAAAACTACAAACCCAAGAGAAAAAACAAAGGACAGCAGTCATTTCACATGTACACATGAGAGTATTTATAATGAGTATATACTAAGATACTATAATTAAGTTCACATATTAAAATTGCTATCGTGAAGGGAAATTCTGCCAAAAAAATTCAAGGATCCTTAACTTCCACTGTTTGCTTACTATTTTGCAGAAAATCAGTCTCATCACAGGACTACTTTACTCTGGGAGCACTTCAGATGTATGAAATGCTGAATAAATGTCCTGGAAAACAGGCATTCCAGCATTAAAGAACTTACAAAATTTGACTGTAATATTCTACTCTCACATTCTAGATCACCTATTAGAAATAGGATGGAAAACAGTTTCTAGCTTGACACTGCACCTTCTTAATTCAGTTGTCACAAAACAATATTACTCTTAACTAAGGAGTTGCTCACTGCATATTTCAAATGCAGTTTGGTCACAGTTCATTTCCAAAGTACTCAGGAAGCATGGTGATAACCATCTTATTCTATCATGTGTTAAGATATTATTTGAAGCAAATAAGTTACAGCTGCTTTTAAACATGAACAAAATTTTATAGAAAACTTACTAGCTTTGCTTGTTGTACAATATTCTATGGAGGTCTTCTGAACATGCTTTAAAACATCTTGGCTTCTGTAGCTTCTGGTTGAAGATTTCCTTAAAATTTTTATATTTATCATGGACATCTGCCAACTTTTAGACTTTCATTAAAGAAAGGCACAGTTCGAGAGTTGTTTGTATTTATCATGCTTGTAAATTATTTATATGACTATACTGCACAGATGTGTGTTTAGATCTGGTTTAGATAATACTCAATAGAGTTTTATAAACATCAGAAAATTGCTTATTACCAATAGCACAGCTGCATTAGCAGAAACCAATAAAAGGATGAGGGACAGAAGGAATCCTTTTTTGTTTTGTTTCACGCCTGGAGACTGTAAGGCTTTGTGATGGGAGCTATACCAACTGAGAAATGTATATACTTGACCATACCACAAAAACATCCTTAACAACCACCGAGGCTAATAACCTTGAAAGAGAAATTGAAAATGGAGTTTCAGTGTAAACAGGACCCTGTGGTTACAAAGTCTGCAGTCATCTGTTTCCAGGTGTAAGAGCTCTGATTTAGACTTCTCTAATGATAGTTGTTTCATGAAATCTTACCCTCCCATTATCACAATCAGGAATTTCTCTGCCTGTTGCAGAGGTGGCTGTTGCATCCATACACAGACCAATGCTGCTCACTGTGTCACCCTATACAGCTTCGTCGCTTTTCTTTTCGAGCAATGATGCAAATGACAGACCCCCCAGAATTAACCTGTCTACCACCATTCTTTTGCAGTAAGCCACAAAGACAAGTGAGTATTTCAAGAAAGCAACATCAAGTTTGAAGTCTCCCTGCTGACATAACACCCTGCAGACTGTGATTTCCCCTGGAAACCTATTGCTAGAGCCTGTTCCTATGATGAAGGCTGTACTGCCTTTACATTTGCCTTATGCAAAAAAAGTCTCATCATCAAAAAATGTAAATCGTGAGGATATTTGTCCTATTATTACTATTATTATTATATACCCTAATAGGCAGGGTCTATTCCCTGGCCCTTAGGCTTTATTCCGAGGTTCAGTATCTGATTGGCACATGGAAAGCCTGCCACTTTGGGCACCACAGTGAGCTAGCTATAGGGGCGTGAATTTTAATTCTATGGTTGGTGCATAAAGAAAAAGCCTAAATCCTGCTCACTTGCGTCTGGATAGACTCTTTTTTTACAGCTGCCACTTCCACAGGGCCTCGCTTGTTAGTGGATTTATTACATATAGTAACTCTAGCGATTTGTATTCAGCATCAGTGAAAGCCTGCAAACTGCTTATTGTACCAGATGCATCAAGAGTAGATGGAGCAGCTACTAGATCAGGGCACTTCTTACTACTGATATCTTCCCTGAATGGTCTCTCAAGTACTTGCACCAGATTTTGAAGAGCAAGTAAAATGGTTAATTTCTGGATATCTTTAAGGAATGAGGTTATGATATTGACAACCAAGCACTCCTGCCCTGTTGCCCAATGAATATAATACAGTTCATTACCTTATACTGCTTCAAACTGAATAAATACTTCAGGCTTTGGGCTTTTTCAGCTCTGGTAATATGTAAGATAAATCTGTTGCTCCTCAAAAGGTGAAGTGCTTTTTAGTTCTCTTTTCTTGCCTTCTGTGGGCAGAAAGGAAGTATTTTCAAACTGATCTATGACCTGGTAACTAGTAGCCTTACTGTATTTCTTTCCTTCTGGGAATCAGCAGATTCCCTTAAGTGCTACTGGGAAATTTGATCAGGCCTTTTTCCCAGTGCCTATGGCTTCTAGACTATCTACAGGACACGACCCAGCTGCATCAGTGCTAGCTGGTACTAGGCCTAGCAGCAGATTTTGGCTATCTCACCAGACCTGCAAACACTCTCACCTCTCTCTGTGCTTGGCTAGTGCTCTTCTGCATGCAGGAAGAAGTTTGCACTTGATGGGTAGAACCAGCAGAGAGGTTACCAGGTCCGATATTCTTTTTGCAGATAACTGAAGGGCTTTGCTAAATTTTTTAGTTTGCCTCTCACTATTTACCAAGTTTATCAGCTGCAAATGGGAATACTGAGAAGGATACTGTCAGTCAGTGTTTTCCCATCCTCTTATCACATCAGGTCAACTTCCTGCCATCATGCATTGGTGCCCTCCATTCTGCTTCCCAGCCAAATCAACAAGAGCAATGGGCTTCATTGGTGTTGAATTTCAGAGCCTTTCATTCTCACCTACTGAGGCAGATACCTCCACAAAACATAAGCACCTTGAGATGCAAGCACTGAGTAGCCAGTGCTTGTATTTCCTGTCTGTATTTCCGGCCTCTCTTCCATATACAATCAGCTCCTATCATCGCACTGTTATCCTCATCTTCTTGCTGTAATGAACATGCTAATTTTAAGCAACTCCCAGTTAGTTTTCTGACTGCTTACACATAAGCAACTCAAAAGGACTAAAGGGAACCCTCTCAGTTAGGCCAGGGATTCAAGGAAGTATAGCAACAAATCACCAGGGACTTTATTTTTCTGAAAGTGGTTCATATTTACTGAGATTAAAACAGGATTAAAAGGTGCTGGACCTTATAAATAGCCAAGAGCACAGAGGTCTCTCGTCTCAGCACAGTGCACACAGATATTCAGGGGTCACTCTAAGTGGTGAATTGCTTCCAGTGAAAAAGGTTTTGCAGTTGTCCCCTACATAAACAGCCACCTGCCCATGCTGTGGGACAGGGGACCGGAGTGAAGCTTTGTAATGAGGGTTTGCTGCTGTTTAAGTTGCAAGTAAGTAATGGATGGAGTGATGGGAATGGACTGGAAGAGAGCAGTAAGAAGATCTTGGGATTAGGATGGTGGATTCTCTTCCAAGGGGCAAAACAGAAGTTAAGGGCTGCCCGTTGTCAGTAAACATCTGTGAAACTCTGTGATGACTGATGCTAGAGGATGCCTTGCCACCATTATTTCATCAGCTGACAGTGGTGGATGTACATATGGGAGATTTGACTGGTTAGGTTCTGACACTGTCATCTGCCAAGGAATTCACACCACCAGGAGCAGACTTTTAAGAATAACTGTCAAAAGCATGGTGGCATGGGAAGGAAATGGAGAGAAATGTCCTGCTGGTAGATTTCACAGCTATTTATGAGCCAGAAAAGGGAGGTGCAAGCTCAGCAACCCTGACTTCCATTTCCTATCTCACTTGTGCTTCTACATCTTGTCTCATTTTAGCCGCCATCTCTTCCCCCATCCGCAGCTCTTCCTGCTGTCCAATTATTCTCTTGCAACTACCTGCCACCCCTACTCATGCCTCCATTTGCACACTGATATCTCTGCTCCTGTGTTCTGTAACCCTGCCCCTTTCCACGAAAATATTCTCCAGTGACTTTGCTTCATTCACTCCCCCTCCCTGTAGCTCCTAACTACTCCTCCCTCTATCCCACATGCCCTGGTCACCACCTATTGTCCAACCTCTGTCCCAAACTAGTACTGCTCCCTGCCGCCTTGACCCCTTTCCCCTGGCTCCTGCTAACCCTCCCATGCCTTTTACCCATTTCACTAATCTTGTTTTACCCATTTCCTGTGATTTGCCTTCCTTCCTCAGGCTCTGCAGTTCTCTTGAGTCATCTCATATTGTCTTTTATTGGTTTATATTGCAGTCAGGTAGTTTCTCCGTTTCTCCTTCCTCCTCCTGCTTGGATGCCAGCAGAGGGAGTGGTTTGCACAGTTCAGGGAGTATTGGTGCTTCTAGCCTGGTGCCTGCCACTGCAGGTACACAGATGCATCATACCATCAGCAGAGATGGAAGAACATTAACAACCATGCAGTAAATTCAGTTCATCTTTTAGTGCTAGCTAAACAAATGAAACTGTAAAAATGTCATCTCATGACAATTCATCTCTCAATTGTACTTCTCTTTTGTTTTCACCTTTTATTCTATGTCTTTATTTTTCTTGGTGAAAGGTATAAAATTTAAATGAACTTTTTTTGTTCAGAGAAATACAAAAAATGTTCAACCCCTCTCCTTTCTTTAATCTGTAATACAAGGAAAAAATAAATGCATAAATATCTTCTGTGTTAGCATGTAATCATATAAATTAAATACTTAATCTACAAAAGCAATCAGCTCTTACTTGTAAGAAAGTGGCTTAACTGGGTTATCTGATTATTAACTTCTCTTCTATATAGATGTATAGAAATGTGCTTAACTCAGGTATAAAACTGAACTGAGAGAATAAAATGGGTTGGTGGGGTGGGGCTTAGCATGACTAGCATACATCTGTGAGCATTGACATCCTTTAGGCTTTTATGGTGCAAGATTCTACTTCTGCCTTCCCCTGCATCTTAGCCTCCAGGACAGAAGCATAAGAAAAATTAACACATAAACCAGTCATGAACTAATAAATAATACTAAATAATAATTCTAATACTTAAGACCATAAACTTGCTATCAGCAACAAATCTATTTCCTTTTAAGATCTGAAGTACAATTCTCAGATTGCTGTTCCTTTTCCCTTTCTCATGTAAAATGCAATTCATATTAGAAGCTTTCTCCTCAATACAGACTTGTTTTTCACTCCTTGAGCTTTTATGTCTTCTTTTAAGCAGAATCCAGAATGACAACAGATACACTGCTTATCTGCCACATTTCTGGTTCTTTTCCAAGCTAGTTTTTTCATTTTTTATCTTTTTCCAAACATTTCCAACCAAATGTTTGGATTAATTTCCTTAAAAAAAGACACAAACAGTTAAGCCACCCACGCTGTCAGAGGGTTACGTACAAGAGGTGTCACAAGACCTCTGATATTCATCACTGGTGAGACCAAACCTCAAATACTGTGTTTAGTGGAATCTGGGTTAGAAGCTAAAAAGCAAGCTCGAAAGGCAAGTATATGCCACACGTCAAACAACAAACCTCAAATCTGGAAGGTAGTCATTGAAAACCATGCAAAACAGCCATTGTAACTTGGCACACAGTGCCTCACAACACTTTTATCATAGCTTTATGCAGAGAGGTTTACGGGCATCATAACTAACCACTGCTGCGCAGTGTTTCAATCAGCATGGAGAAAGACACCACCATTTTCAGCTTCAAAAGTTAAAACCAAGAGAATAAAAATGAAAGTGTTAAAGGGGACCCCTGCTCTCCAGGGTTGTGGAGCCTGAGCCCAGGAGGACATTTCTGTAGAGTGTAGTACAGGAGAAGATGCAGTCCAAAACCTCTTTACACAAGCACCAAGAGGAGGAGACATGATGACAGACCCAGGTGAGGTTTGCAATGGTGTTAAGGGTCTTGGAGGGGTGGACAGACAAAATCTCAGAGGTGTGCTGGTCTGCCCAAGACTAGCTTGAAATGAATGAACACTGGTCTATAAGCACTATAGCTGCACTGCTGGGCTATTAACCCCTACTAATGAGCTCTGATGAAAGGCATAATAAACGTATGCATGAGTCTCTGGTCTGGGTAGACACATCTTCAGAATGAAGAAAATCTGACCTGAAGATACATCGAAATGGAAAGCATTTAGTGCAAGAATCAAAATTAGAACTAAGATCACCTTACTGTGTCAACATGTTCTCTCAGCCCTATTGCAATGACTTTACCATACTTTCTTAAATTACAACCATTGTGTTAATCAAAACGAAAATAAAACATATATCTTACCTGATTTTGTCCCATGCCATGACATGGGTACAGTATGACCCTGTGTCCAGTTATTTGATGTTCATTTGTAGGGTTGTAATCGAAACAGAAGTTTTCCATCCCTCTATTCTTCAGCTAATCAAAACAAAAGAATATTTTAAAGTATTAGTCTGAAGTAAGGAAGATATTCTGTACTCACTTTACACCCATCCAGCTGGGCTGTGAGATCCATCCCAAAGCTAGATTAACTGGAATAGATCTAATGGATCCAATGGTAACACCTCTCAGACTAATGTGAAATAAAGCTGTTGGGACCATCTTGACTTTGGGCATTGAAACAGCCAGGCACCATGGCTCCCCCTAGGAATGACACTGTGCTCCAGTGTTTTTGCAAAGGAAGAAGGTAAACACTACAAAAAACTGTTGAAATCCAACAAGCCAGCAAGTCGTGCAGAACAAAATAGTCTGCCAAATCTTTTTTTCCCCTCCCAGGATCTACTTGTTCAAATTTCTATGAAAAGATGACTACATAGTTCTCTCAGTTTGTCACATGGGAAATGTTAGAAGGAGTTGTTCTCGAAAGGATTCCAATACCCTCTTGAGGTTGAACAAGCAGACAGATTTTAAGATCAGAAATCATGTAAGCAGGCAAAATATATCTCTGAAAGAAGACACTAGATGTGATCTTAAACACTCTTTACTAGTGTTCCTGAGCTTTGGCATAAGAGATGCATAACTTTTAAATTAAATTTTAAAGTATTAAGTTGGCTGATTTTAAAAACAACAGGCTAATTAGCAAGGATTTGCATTTAAGTATTCAGGAGGCAAAAGTAACTGAAAATAAGTTAAACAATGCCATAACAAGTACTGATTAACCAAATTTGAAATTACACAGAGCAAAATAGGTTCTGTAAACAAGAAGCTGAATGCCCCTGTTGCTGAGTGTAATTATATCACAGAGAAAAAGAGTAAGCATCATAAATCTCAGAAGAGTTATTTCAGCAAGGTGTAATTTCACAGTTCTTCCCTAGTCATGATAATTTCATCCTCCATTCTTAATGTGGAGAATGAAGGGACACAAAGGAACTGCAGAAGGCTAAAACCAAACAAACAAGACAAACCCTCCAGGACTTAAACCCACCACAGAGCAAACCACACAGGTTGGAAAATTAGATACTTGTGTTCCACATATGTTTTGCTTTCCCAGCTTCTATTTTCAGTGCTACCCAACATCTTCTTTTCACCACTTTGTGCCCATTCCCACACTAGACCACTGCAAACCTCCTTGAGCAGTCAAAAGAGGACATTTTGTTTACCTTTCTAGTGCAAGGCAAGAATTACACTTAGGAAATCAGGAAAGTGAAGTGTCTTACAGAGATCATTTTTTTAAGCTACCATGGAACTACATAAGCCAAACAATAAGGTTCTCATGTTTCTACATTCTACAACAAGAAATGTCAACTTAAAAGTCATAACCACTTAAAACTGGTAATTATATCTCTAAAAATATAAATCAGTTTCGGTCATTGTCAGCAGCTCTCTTCAGGATCACAGGGCCTCTCATCAATATGTTTAATTACGTATGACTTTGCCTGACTGTCTCCTGGCTCCAAGGGCAGCAAAGCCCTTATCTGTGGTGCCCTTCCAGGAAACCCAATGCCTCTGCTACCACTCTTCGCCATCACCCTCCGCACATGATCAAGCATGTACTCCCCTTTGTGGCTCAGAATTCTAAATAACCTTATTTGAAAATGCCAAGCACCATCAGAACTACTGCAATTCTCCTATACATGTTACTCAATGTTCAAATACACACAACAAAAGCTGTTTAAAAGTTTATTGAACTTAAGCTTTATTTCAGATGGTTAAAAAACGAGGCCGTACTCCGAGGATGCTACTATGTGTGTTCTCTCATTGACTCTTTCATGCACAAATGCTTGTGGTACATGCTGACATATTCCTACATACACATGGTCCATATTTTGACCTGGTTCTTTTAGTTCATTTTATCAGACAACATTAGATGCTCTTTTGTGCCCACACTTTATCAGGAAGCCGAAGAGGTATTCAAGACCCAATTTGTGGGAATATATTCTAAACTTTTAAATGACCTGATCTGAAATGACACACAAAGATTTGAAAATCTGCACTGTTTAAGCAAAAAAATAATAAAATCTGCCCTGTTACAAGGCAGAAGAAAAGTATGAGAGAATTTGTGAAATATTTTTCTCTTGTGAAATGAGAATACACAATTTAAGTTCTTTTTACGTGTAACAGCTCTACCAAAACAGTGATCATCCACTCATTTCTGAAGCTATCTTTGTTCCTATATCCATCATAAAAAAAGTCATGCAATAAGAACAAAATTTTCTCTGTGACTTACCTTAATTCTTTTGCAGAATGCTGCATTAGAGAAACAGAAGCAAGAAAAAATGTTGATCACCTTGCCATTGAAACACATAGTTAAGTTCTAAAACAGCCTACCCATGCAGGACTACTGGCAGTGTCTTTCTACAGTATTTGCCTCCTATTGAAACGTTGCTGGTGTTACTCTACAACGCCATTTAGTTACCAGTCTGGAGGCTGGGATAGGTAACAAAACAGCAACTACTGAGATATTCACCTTAGACCTTATCCCTTTCTGCTTGGAGAAATTTAAATCTGTTGTTTCCGAACATCTGGACACTTGCATATAACTACATGATATAGATGTTATTCTATGAATAATTATTAGTTTAAGCTTGTGTAGGTTTTTTTTTAAGTAAAATCCATTGTAAGCAAAACATCAACAACAGATTTTTGACATTAAAACTTCATTACATTAGTTGATAAATACGGCCAGTGGAGCACAGCCAACCTTTCTCTTCATCCACCAAATAGATCAGAATCCTCTTTATTTCACCGCAGTGGCAGTGATGCTGACGTATTAGTGATATGGGCAGATGATACTGTTGGACACAGCAAAATATGAATTTGCAGCAAGCCAAACAGCTTCACCAGTACTGACCAGACAAAAGCTTTTACCACAAAGGTAATCTGAGCAGTTATAGGTAATGATTTTACTGAATGTATACTATTTTCATATCACCTGTTAACTTAAGTGCAATGCTGAAATGGCTACACATTGATGTATATACAGCCATGTATACTTGATGACTAAGACCCTCTGAAGGAACCAATGATGATTCATTGCTGTATTCACTGCTGGATTCATTTGCTCACCCCAGCAAGTCCAGATCTCCCTGGGAGGCTCAAAAACATATAAGCATGTGGCTCAAGCCATGATGCGTTCACTTGAGTTTACTGTCCAACACTTGAATTTCTTTCCGCTTCCTTTTAAAAAGTCTTTATCAAGCTTTCAGAGGCTGTACAGCCAACCAAGTAGTGCATATTTTCCTGTGATTTACATAAGATCTCCAGGTCTAGTCAGTCATAATTTTGGGTACCAGTTCAATTTTAAGTGGAAGCTCTATCATTTGGATTATAATGCATTTTTAGAGGTATATCCTAAAGGAGGCTGTTTTGGAGCCTCTGAGAACTTGGAATCTCACACATGCACAATTATCTTGGATAACATAATTTAAGCCAAATAGCTAAGATCTCTTATTGTGTAAGCCTGTCCATATATCTCATCTGATATTTAGATAATTTATATAATGTGCTCTTTCATGTCACAGAAAAACAAAATTCTTCACAGTTCTAAAAATCTTTCTTTCTGATTTTCTCAAGGTTATACCTGGTTTAAATTAAATTAAAATTATGACTAAACATTTGGAAATTAATTGAAGATGAGATGGTCTTAGAGGAAAATGTGGAAGGAAGCTGCCAATAGAAAGATTCAAGGTTTTGATCTCCCAACTGATTCAGTCAGTCACAGATGCCTTTATGGTTAGATAGTCTCAACAGACATCTACCAACTTAGTTGCTTCACATTCAGCTGGAAGAAATATCAGCTAGAAAGTGTTTGAGAAGAACAAAGAAAAACTTCTCATGTCAGAACATAGTATGGCCTCACTGCCAAGTCAAAAGGTTTAGTTTGTGTCCCATGAAGCCCAAGGAGAAGTAAGATGATATTTCTTTCATTTCTAGGCCTCAGGCAGTTTGCAGGAATGCAACCATATCTCAGGAGAAAAAAAATCAAAATTCAGTATGTTGAAATAAAGTTTTAGGCAGCTAACTTTTTAGACAACCAAGCTTAGTAAGAATATTTCTATCTACATATCTAGAAAAAAAAATAGCACAAGTGTGTATGTGTCAGCGCATGGCACTGAATGATGCCCAATAATTGTTTACTCTATTTCAATAACACATGGCTGACTTATGGGTAATTTTAGATAGACTGTCAATTTCAGTTCAAAAGTGTAAAGATTTTCAGGGGAGGGACAAATCCCCACATTCCTTTGTATTCTCTTTGAACAAATAAATAACCTCACACTAAGCTGTGCTGTTAACAAAGCTGCCACTTTTAAACACAGTATTTTTGTGAACCAGAAAAGCACTACACAGCTAAGGCCAGAGTAAAAACATGATCAATGATTCACTGAAGCTAGCAGATGGGACTCAAAATCCACAAATCAGTTGAATCAGTAGGTGTCATTTTTGCACTCTCAGTTTCTGTACAGAGTACAACTGTACTTTAATCACATTTTAAATTCTTCCTCCTCCCAAATATGGTGTAATCTTATGTTCAAAACTAGATGACAGCATTTAAGAATTGTTTTTATAGAAATACATAAAGCACACCTAAATTACATTATAGATACCACAAGCAGCTCTGAACAAGAACTATTATTTCTAGGTACTGTCAACACCTTCCTTGAGGATGACATGTGCAGTTAAATCGTGAAAGAAACGGCACAAATTCCATCCTCTCCCCAGGAAGTTGAAGCATTATCACCACCACCAGTCTAGCTTTTCTTTTGGAGGGCGAAGCATGGAGGTTGAGGAAAGACAAAGTTACTGAAATGCTCCTGGAAGGTAAGTCTTATAATATCTTACTGCTTCAACTGTCTCCGACCTTACAAGTAGCAATCCAGGACAAAACAACAAAAGCTGAACTAATGTTGTACCATGGTTTGTTCAAGGTACTGGATAATGGTGGGTAATACCTTTCACACCAGTGATCACGCAGAGATACCACTTCAAGTATAAGCTCCAAGACAAATGTAGGAGAGCAGTAACTCTCCCAGAGGCTCCTAAGGCTTTGCTGACAACTGATACACTCCCTTGTGGGAGCTCCCATAGCTCCCCATGGGAAATACAGTTCCCCATGGGAAACCACAGCATTTTCACATTAGGATCTTTTTCATTTAACAAGTAACAGAGCTATTAGGGTAGACTGTGGGGAGACTTGGTTCCTGTATGTTTTGTATGCCCACAGTGATCAGATTTTTTCTGTTCCTGAAGGAGATCCAGCAGAGACTGAGTAACCAAAGGGCAGATGGCAGGAAGGCAAGGGTTGGAAGTGATGCAGCAGTATGGGAATGCAGCTTAGTTGGATCTGCAGAGTGATCAAGCTACCAGCAAAAGTACTTCTAAGTCAATGTGGCATTGGTAATCAGGGAGGTATCTGACACATCTTTGCCTGGTGGAAAGGTGCAGTTTTGTCTTCCCAACATCCAGCAGGTATCTGGTGATTTTTCAGAAGAAACAGGTTATTTGCTGCATCATTCTCTGCCTTTATCCTTTCCAAATGAGAATATAGTAATGTGATATACATGGAACTATAGTTTATATTTATTTGTAAGCTGCAAATAACATAGAAAGCTGTCAATTCTTAAAAAGAGAAGTGGATTCTGATATTGAACCAATTGTTGTGAACCCTTGCTGGTCTAAAGTGACCTCCTGATTAAAAATTAACATGTTGATTTTGACATACAGAATCCCCTATGATTTGGGAGCACTTAGCACCAGCTCTCTTTCCCATTACCTCAGAGTGTCATCGTTTTCATCAGATAAAATGTGCAAAGACATGTTTCAAAGCACACTCTTTCTCCTTTCAACTCTACAACTAAAAACTAAAACACTCTACTGGTCTCTTTTTTCATTACGCAAAGTTTAAAGAAATATAAACAACATCCTCTGCCACCTTTAACAGTCTAAAGATGTCACTTAGAAGGAGAAATTGGTGGCAACATTTATCTGATCTACTTTCTCACAGAACTCTTTCATAAACAACAGCATGCCCTAAAATAAAGATTCTCATAGAAACCACATTTTAAAGCCTACCAATTCTAACTGAATTTTACCAAAATCCCAAACTAACTTTGGCATAAAAATACCTTCACACTGAGTCAGTAGGAGGGCTCAGAGAACTGCAAGGAGGCCCTTTCTCAGCAGCCACATACCATTCCAAAGAAGCCCGGTCTGTCCTCGGGTACGTGAAGTTCTGGATACACATTCTCCAAGAACCATTTGAAGTCCTTACATTTCAGCTTCTCTCGAAGAAGTCTTCTTTCTGTCACATCTCCATATGGCTCCTGAAAGAAGAAGAAAGAAAGAAAAAAAAAAAAGATTAAAAAAACCCCATCCAGAACAGATGCTCTCTTTTAAATTATCTACATACATTATTAGGAACCGTATGCTACAGTGATGAGTAGGACTTCTAGCCAGGAAAAATCACCATGTTTGGGTGCTGGATTTGATTTCATTATCCTTACATTTGTTAAATGTTGACAAGAAGGAATTGGAACTGTGCAAGTAAAACTTTCAAATATTCTAGAAGACATTCTGAGAAAACTCCCAGAATCTGCAAGTGAGGAAGCCCTTGAATACAGATTGCCGGAGACCAAGAAGGCGTATTGGAAAATAAAACCTTCTTTAACTGGATAATTGAAAATCTCAAAAGCAGTGAATGATTCTTGAGGATTTTAAATTATGCCATCATCCATTTGCAAATTACCTGTACAGTTTTACACTTAACTGATGAAACCTGTAAAATCTGCTAATGTTTCCTTTGAACTTCATTGTTTTGGGGGGTGGGGAGTACGAAGTAATAAACCTCCAGAGAACAGCTTTCATTGCAGGCTTTTTTCCTATCTATGGATTGGACCAGAGTTCACATCTTTTCATGTCTGTCTTCAAAAACCTATCTTTATATTGACTAGGGACTTCAGATAGTCAGGCATGAAATCGCGTTCGCTGTCCCCAGATTTTTACAGGTCACTTGACACACTCCTTCCTCAAACAACAAATTTATTTGCATTTCTCAAAGCTGTGGAAATACCACTGAAAACACAAAGCAGATGTAAAGCAGAGGCAGAGATGCCTGTTTGAATAAACAAACAGTGTGACATATTAGTTCTGAAGTCTGAACATTAATCTTGAAGTGAAACTTCATGGAACCAATTTTTGCAGCCATAGCTTCAATCTTTTTTCCATTATGCTATAGAACTGATTATTTGGGTTTGATGAAGTAAAAAGGTCTGAACTCAACTGATGCAACAAGTGGTGCACAGAGTATTATCATTGGCAACAGCTTTGATATGGGAAAAAAACCCACGAGTTTCAGCTTAAATCCACGGTGCTACAATAAGCCAATATGCAAAACTTCAAATACTAACACACAAATATCCTTTAAAGATAAAGTTCTGTCATTAGAGACATAAGCTGCCCAGCCTTTTACAAGAAAAACTGTCAGTGTTTATTGCTCTTTTTGCATATGACAAGCAGAATGAGCCTGTCATTGCCTATGGGTGAATTCCACATTTCTCTCTAAGTCAGACTCTAATAATAAAACCTAAATGGCTTTTATGACGTTAAAGTAAAAAAAAAAAAAAAAATACAAGTGTGTAGAGTATAATAGTCTAATTACCTAGTTTAATCCAAAGGAACACAAGATGGAAGCTAAGCAAATGCAGCTTCCCCAGCATCCTCCAGTGTATCTTTTAAAAGCCGAATGGTTTCAAGAGCATTTTTTCCCCTGGCATATCTATTGGGGTAGGCGACTCAAAGTTGCAGGGAGCTCCCTGTGCCTCAGTCCCTAAGGTCTGGGCTGGTGCAGCAGGAGATGAGTGCCCAGCAGCAACTGCAGGACAACTCTCCTGAGGCACAAAACCAGAGAGCCAGTGCTTAGAAAACTTTCCATACAACAAGTAGGGCCTGGGAAGATCAGGCACCTCCAAAAACAAGCAACCGGACAGAATGATTTCTTCTGGGCCTGAATTCTGGGCCTTGAGTCAGAGGTCCATTTAAACCATTTCTAGGCACTGTGAAGACATCTTCAGTGTTACATGTCTTCTGGCCTACAAGACCTCTCACGATAAATATGTCCAAGTTGTTAATCTGCACACTGCTTTACTATTTTGACATACTCAATTTTCACAGTATTTATCTCCTGAAAAATTTTGTAAATTAATGATCTTGTATTTTCATTTCAAAGCAAATAAAAATACTAACTTCAAACCAAAACAAAACAAAACCCCCCCACAGAACTGATACTTTAAATATTTTATTGGGAACATTCTCATCTGAGTTCCCGGGACTTATTTTAATTAATTTAATCTTTTCAATATTGATTTTAGGTTTGGGTTTTTTTAGGAAATGTGGTGCAGCAGTAAAGCAAACAGAAATATCTATTTTATTTTACATCAGTCCAAAGTTTTACAATTATCACAAGACAGGTAATTTTCCTAAGGATTATTATCATGCTGTTCATCTAAAGGTCTACTGTTCACTCAAACTTGTCGATTTGCATTCATTAATTGCATTTCTGTAATTCTTTATAGAGAGAATCCTGTATCAGCCATTTCACAGAAGAGCACATTTTAAGCTAAACAACTCCTCCTTATTTTGGCTACCTCACTTAACATTATTTTTTCTTTCATTCATTCATTTAATATTGACATAGATTTGGCTTTCTTGCCGTCTTACAGAACTTCAAATTTTTTCCAAGGAATTAAAAATTATACACTTACTCTATGCTTGAGGAAAAGTTTTATAAGAAATAACAAATGAACATAAAAAGCACTTCAAGTTAAATATTAGTTTAATTAACAGTTAGTTCATTGAAAACAAAGTCTACTGAAATTGCAGGAACAATGGACTTTAACTCACCAGGCGAGCGTGCGGGTTTCGGTGGTAATAAAGTTCTTTATATTCATCCATCCACACTTCAGCTGCACGCACACTGTTTGCCAAAGCTTTGGACCGTGAGTATGGAGCTTGTTTGGGGAAAACGTGACCTACATGGGAGCAAGGATGGATCTCAAGACTTCCTCCACACTGCCATATCTGAGCAAGGAATTGACATTGTGTATCATTAATCTGAAACTTTGCAAGCAGAAGGATATAGTAACAAGCCAGTATAAGGATAACACTTTCTCGAGAATCACACCATACTTTAATAACACATACAATAATTTTGTGAGTCACTTGATGAATAAACTAGATAAAATTACATTCTCGCTGCTGTCAGTAATTTGCTCTGACTTCACAAGGAGGTAACCTCATCTCCGGTTTTATCTGGTGTGCAATATCCCTTTCTTAGCTTTATGTTCTCATGATAGGATGTGGTCTATGATATACACTATGCAGGCATTGTTTCTTTTCCAAATTAACCATGTGGATAGCCACTTCCGAAAGAAATCAATGGCTGACAACTGATCCTTACCAGAAATCTTTGCCCATATTCTACTAGAAAGCTGACTTAATAAAACAGGTAAGCTTGTCATATCACTGGAGAACAGTAAGTTGTGTTCCCATTTGTATAATCAGCACTCTAGAAGAGAGGCATAAGTGCCTGGTGATAAAATCAAACTAAATGAAATTAATTGCAATTAAAAGAAGAAGTAAAATACTTTTGTAACTAACTTATGGTGGTCCAATCAACAAGAGTGAAACAACCTCCCTTATCTAAACCAATATTGCCACTTGCTGCCAAGGAAAGTACTTGCATATGAATATGGAACTGGCAGAACTAACTTTGTCCTTGTGCTCATCCTCCTGCCTCTGGCTCCCCAGGTAAGGTAATGTACAGCCCATAAGTAACCACCAAGTGGATCCATTAGCCTCCGCACTCTGTGAACATTCTTCTAATTATACTCTTCTCCTCTGAAAACCATGGACTTATGACAGTTCACCTACACAGCCATTTTCCCACTACCCATTCTGATCTCAAGTTTGGTGTAATGAAAGGAAAGCACACCTAGGAATTCCCTATTTAATATTGCATGTAACCACAACATGGCAGATGTCCTGTTTCTGAAAGGTGGCTGAAACAAGGTTTCTGAAATTTGGTCAGATGGGAGGAAAGGCAGCACTTGAATTAACTTGAGGTTATCACCAATGACTCTGATAGACTTCCTATCTTGTCATTTGACAATATACTTGTCATTTGAACACAAAGATGATTAAAGGAATTATACAAGAAGTCTAAAATTCTGTACTGATCTTTTAAACAATTTGCATATTTTCACACGTAAGTTACACTACTGCCATTTTGAATGCTGCTATGAAACCAGTTATCCACTTTCACTTTAAGATCTCCCTTTTTGCGAGTGGTTCCAAAACAATATTTTTCATAATTGTTTCTAAATTCAAAATTAATTTTTGAGTTGCAATTTATCATGCAAGATTTGTTAGCAAATATTAAACACCATTAAATTTAATAGCTTAACAATTTCAAATTTGTTATATTCCACATAAGCATTTTAAATTCATCATTATTTTTTAGATTAGTCTGTTTTTAAACAAGATATGAGGAAGAGACAATAAAGACTGCTGAAGTAAAAATGTACAGCTAAAAAGGAAGCACATGCTTCAACTCTTCCTTGAAAAACTCTGATTTCAGTGGAATGAAATAGACTGAAAATACCTCTGTTAAATTGATGACAAAAAGAGAATTCCATAACAGCTGAATTTCAATAGCTAAAACTCTCTAAAAAATAATTGTAGGTTGCTAAACAATGCTAATTGAATTCTACTTATTTCACTAAAACAGTTCAAAACTTATCTTGTCTTCCTATTACAAAAGCAAATTAAATATATTTCAGCTAAACAATATCTCAAAAGGTTCATTTATTTTCATTTTAATGGAAAACATTATGACCTCTATATATAATCAGGTACAAATGAACTGCCATAAAATAAAGCAAGGAATTTAATAGAGAAACTAAAGTTGATTACTAAATGCTAAATAAGTGACTCCGGAGAAGATTCTCCCATAAAACTATTTCTTCTGTAACAGAAAAGCACATTAGGTTTCATATATATTTTGCATGCTTACTTGCATAAAGAGATGTTTCTTTACTATGTTTGGCTAACTCACAGCTCTCATTATAAAAGCACACATTTTTCCTTCACCTCGAGAAGAAAACAAGGTGACATTCCTTTTTACTTTCATTTTCACCTTGATGCATGCAGACTACCAGTATCTTTTCTTTTTTTTTCAGAGACAGGTGGTAGCATTATGAAAACCTACTGAAAATGCTCAGATCTCACCTTGCAATTGCCTTGGACAATTGACGTAATGATGGGTCAGTGAATGCTAAAAATGAAAAGCTCTATAAGCTCTACCAGATCATTCTAACATCCTAGGACTCTCTAGAGGAAATAAAAAAATTAAAAACGATGCTACATCCTGAACAAAGGAAAAATATGAAAACCACTATGTTCCTGCCCCTTTCTCTGCTACAATTTTTCCTGCTGACTTGCAGCTGAGCCCCCCAGTGAGGTTCTCTTGCACAATCTGCTGGAATCTGGGTGGGTGGAGGCATCTCAGACACATGGACCCATCCTGCCTGTTCCTCACAAAAGACAGATTGCCAGATCCAGACAGAAAGAAACAATACAAAAAGGTCGGAAGAGAGAAGACCCCAGGTGATAGGAGGCATATCATCCAGGCTCATGGGCAATAAAATTTCTAAAAGAAGAAAGGTCTTTTCACACATGGTGGGCTGAAGGACAGACCTCAGGTCTATCAAGCCTCAGTCCCCAGAAACAAACTTACATTGCAGTGCCACTAGCAGGACCAAGAGCAGAGGGAGGAAGGAAGCTGCAACCAGGTTCCCCTTGCTCCTTGTACAAGAGGGAGAAGATGAAAGAGCATGTTTTGAATCCCTCAGAAAGAGGAGAAAGAGGAGTCTGAATGCCCATTATGCCCATGAAGTGAAATTTTATCCAGCTAAATAGCATTAAGCAATCCAAAATCAAGGTACATTGACTCAATTCTGCATTCAGCACGTAGCTTCCATCTCTCTTAGTCATCATGCTTTTAGCAAAAGCTTTTTCCTTGTTGCACCTCTCAAAACCACAGAGAATTTCTTTGGTTTAGAATAATTGAAGTACAAGAAAGAGGAAGCTTGAGGACAAGTCTTTTCATGTCATCAGGAGAGAGTGGTGTTTACAGAGAGAGGAACAAAAATAAATTAATTTACAGTGTTTTTGAGTAGTCTTGCTCCTAATTTTCAGGTCTGACACGTCTAGAAAACACAAGGACAACAGCATTAACAGTGATTTATCCCTCCTGACCTCTTTGAGCAGTGTGGTCAGCCAAAAGAACACAGTTAAATAACATCATAGCACTCTGCTCTTTTCCACAAAAATCCTCACCACAGGGAGCACAAGTAGAGGGGCTCCAAATCAAACAGAGGAAAGCATGTTGCGTACAAATGGCCAAATCCTACTGGCAATCTGCACCAGCAAAACTGACATGACAAGGCATACTGGTTGCCTGTTGCACAGTCTGCCCTGTAAAATCATTTGTCTCCCAGAAGTTGCTTGATCCACCTGCACCCATGTGCCTGCTTGGCCCCTGTGGGGCACAGCAGTGTGCTCATGTGCTCTCTCCTGGGGACTCTGCTGCTCCCTTTGTGGTCTTCCTGTGCACTAGGCCACCTCTGATGCTTTCTCTGTCCCATGAGGAGACCACATTCGTCCATACTAAAGGAGTAAAAACACTGCTTATACATGCTGTTGCACCTCATGGGGTCAAACACCTGGTTCAGGGGGACCTATAACATAAAAAATGAGACTGGCTGCCAGAGCCTCAGAGCTCAGTGACAATGAAAACTTCAGTCCGAAGCAGCAGGCAGCACAGGGGCACTTCAGATCATAAAGGGGAAGGATCAGTATTGTTCTGTCTACAAGCCTTTGTCTCCCAAAAAACGAGACACAAAGAGCGGAGAGCCAACAACTGCATGACGAGCACGCTGTCTTTGAGACTTTCTACAAGGAGTTACAGTTCTGGACACCCTAGAACTGGAGAGAGCTGGGAGACTTCTGCTTCAGAGGGTTACAGTGCTGATGGAAGTGGGTCAACTACTTTAAGCTTCAGGTGGAGGCCTGCTGAATTAGACCAAGACTACTAAGTAGGCTGTGTGTTTGGACTTACGTGGCAGAAACTTTTCCCTGTGTGGAAAAGGAGGTGGCCATAAACTTAAACAGCATTTCCAGCTGAGAAATCCCCCTCCATAAAGAAAACATGTCAACTCTAGGCCTGTGTTTATTATCTTTCCTAATAATTTTCTTCCCATATGTCTGTACCCTCTTGGCTAGGATTCCTGCACTACAGGCAGCAGGAGACAGGAACAGCAGCCAGGAAGACACTACACTCGTCTGACATCAAGAGAGATAGACATCAAGAGAGACAGTCTGCTGACCCCTCCTTTCTCAACAAAGTGGGTTTGTAACATTAAAATGCTATTTATCCCTGAAATCTGTTGTCACATGGTACCACAAATCAGTGATTCACAGAAAGGCAAATATGACCATAAAACATAACTGGTGATGGGCACAGCACACAAGGGAAATCCAGAATAACAAGTTGTGAATGCCCTGAAAGTCACAAGCGGCCCTACAGTGTCCCTCCTATGTCACCACTGGATTACTTCAGTGAGCTAAGTGTGACATGGGGCAAACCACAGGCAGCCAGTGCTCAGTGGGAATCAGCCACGCACTGGTAACAGCTGAGTTGAGCAAAACAAGACTGTTTTGCTTATCAGTATGGACTATCTTGTGTCTCCTATCTTTTTCCCTGCTGTAAATCCTTTTCATCACAGCTATCTCCCTGCCTCACACCTAAGCATTGGCCCACCCCAGCTCTACTCACTGGCAGCTCTACAGTTCCTGGACATCTTCCCCATCACCTTATATAATCCTTATACAAACTTTTCCTGAGGTGAAACAGAATAAAGCCTTAAAAGAAGTACAGAGGCTGCCTTGTCCTGCCCCACAGGGAACAGCCACCAGCTGCCTCCTGCTTAGTCCATCAACCACAGTGAGAGCTCCAAGTCACATCAAAGAATTACAAATGTTTCTTTCCAATGACCTTCTTCGAGCCACAGAGTGTAAACTTTACCCACTAGTATCACAGCACCTCTTGCATTTTACACTGACACTCAAAACAAAGACCTGTTTTAAAAAATTTCTTTAAAATGCCTATTTGGTAGGAAAATAACAGCTATACCAAAGTGTGAGAAAAACATTCATACAAACACCTTCCAAAAAACTCTCTTCTTAATAATTGCTTATATTACAGCTATTTCACTATGCAAAAGGGCATAAAGAAAGAAATGAGAAACTTGTTTTATTCTCAGGGAAAGAAACTTTTAATTAATCCACCTACCCTAAATGAGAATTCAAGATTTTCTCCTCCCCAGACTTCCATTCCTGTGTCATATGAACCAAGATAATCAAAATACTTTTTGCTCACAGAAAACAATCCACCTGCCATGGTTGGAGACCTATAAAAGAGAATAGTGACTCTGAATTGAATAAAAAGCAAAAAAATTAATGAACCAATCAAACAGACAGAAAAATACAATATAATTTTATTTTCCATTTTCTCAGTCTTTTCTGGATACAAAGTAAAAGCCAGATGTTGATTGGATATCATGAGGCCATTTAAATTTAATTTTGTATTTAAAAAATTGTATCTGAAACAAGCTCCAGAATGTATAAGTATTGTCTTAGATAATTTTTTGCAATTGCAGTGTCTTTGTGTATAAATAATTTGTCTCTTACCTTCACATAACAGAACATAAATTTGGGTTTTTTGTAGCAGAACTGTATTACTCAGCTCTGAAATTCTAAGTGCTGTACCTTTAAGTATTCTACCTAAGTAATAACTAAAGAAATATTTGTGCTTTGGTAATTAATAACAATGTTCTTGATCCCATTAAAATCAAGCAAAAAAACTCTCAGACATCAATTAAGAATTAAGTAAATATAGCCCCTAAAGATATGTGTTTTCTTTCTAAGATTTGCCCATTTGTATGTTTTAATATTTTTTACTAAGTTTGAGGAAAAAAAGATAATCATGAGTCAAGACTGGATCCTCATGAATGATCACAAGGCCCAGAGTGACAGTGCACTGAAGGGATGTACTTTCAGTAGGGTAGCATGTGCACATATACATAAACTTGTATTTGTTCGATATTGATCCTTACTGTTTACAGTCTTAGAAAATTACTCTCTTTATACCAAGTATATAATGCTGATTGGAACTGAGTTCAGCTAACACTTTATGAATTCTTCTAAATTGCTGTTGAGGTGAATATTAACAAACGCAAGGTGCAGTGATCAATTAGTCTTAATCTGTCAAAACCAATTTTACCAGCTATCTTTTTGAAGCAGCACTGACTCACATTGTCATATGCTGTTTCAAATACTGGAATGAGATGAGGCAAGACAGAAGGAAAAAAACAAACTCCATAACCAGTCGTTCTTCTGTCTCCCTCCAGAACTCATCTTTCCAAACACAGCTGTTGGTGACACCACTTTAGGCACTGCTGCATTCTTGAGACACTTGTCGAGCTCACAGTCCTCAGGCTACCATGAAACTTTATCCCTCATCATTCTCCTCTTACTTAGCATGTCAAAGACAATTCATCTTGTCAGGAAGAAGAAAAAAGCATCATATTTGAGCTAAAGGATTTAAAAACATTTACTCTATTTTGAATTTTTTTGAAGGAGGATGTGGACTAATATATGCTGAGAAGGACTAAACTACTGCCTCATTTTTCCCATTTAAAAAAAAAATTCTCTCAGTTGAGGATAAGTACATTAATATTTGTGAAGTCATAAGCCACCTAGAAAAGACTGAGAAAAATTAATCACTCTGTATTGCTGTAGTCTGTAAGATGGCATATTATAAATAAAAGCATGTACTAACAAAATCACAGTATTAAAAATGCCAAACAGCTTAATTTATTACAATACACTGCTGAAATAGAGCAACTTCCAAGTTGAACATAGCAGACCCTCAATTATCCGGATTTTGTCTGCAGTGCCCATTTTTCAGATGCCTTGTTTGTTCTACTACCTTACCTCTCCTAAAACCACAACATGTAGTGACAAATAATACCAATTGATTGCAACTAAAATTAAAACAAAACTAGTATCCACAACGGAGACATCAGAGTGAGCTCCTGTGAGTTAGCCCTGAAGAGAAATGTTGGTGGATAGAGCTTTATCATTTCATCTCAATAAAGAACTGGCAAACTGGCTCACCTTTGAAAACAGCACAAGGAACCACCACTATGGTTACAGCACAGATAAAGTCTTCAAAATAACTTTTGCATTCTAACTGGTTAATGATTTTTTCTCTTTTCATCGTTGCCCATGATATGTTTTTTACAACACGCAGCTCTTTGCTCTGCACAGAGAACATCCTTCAGTATTTATCAGTTACACCCCTTCCAAGTGCTGATAAGCATCCCTGGGAGTTTGCCTAGAGGAGTCAAAAGACTACTTTGTAATATGGATTCAATATGGAAGATGACGTAGGAATTTCAGGTTTTAGAGCAATATTTTTTTCCAAGACCAGGAGCTTTTTTGTAGAAAAATGGGGAACTAAGCAAAATAAGTGATTTTTATGCTTATATTTATTATTATTTTATTTTTATTATTATTTTTATATTATTTTTTTTCTTGCTTATTTATTTCTCAAATATTTTTCATCACTTGGCATTTTCAGGTGAAATCAAAAACACATTCACAGCATAAGATGCATAAAAATTAACCTGATCACACCAGTCTTGGACTTCCTCCGTTTTTGTTCTCTTTCAGGGGTACTATGCCAAGTGAAGACCAGCCTCCAGTCAAATCCACCAATCTGTGGCTCACCAGCATTTCCCAAGTACTCAAATGTATTCCAGTCAATAACATCAATAACAGGGCAGACGACAGCTGTTTCTTCTTCCGCAATCCTGGTATTTTTTTAAAAGAACAGGGTAAATTCCATTAGAAACTTCTCTCAAAAGCTGTAACTGACAAGAACAAGGAATGCTTACAGATGCTAAACACAAAAGTTTTGCTCCTTTTCAATTCATACTGCAATACAAGGAAATGATGGCTACAGGAATAACCACTGGTTTCCCACCGAGGATGCATCAGGAGGATGTATCAGGCTGGACTCAGCTATAGGCACCTGGCAAGCATCAGTCTTCCTGGACAGTGGAAGTGAGGAATGTCAGATGACTTAAGATAACACATTAAGCATCTGGCTTGGCTTCCATAGCAAGTATCACATTCTCAACAAAAAAAATCTGTTTTCTTTTTGTACAGGTTGCTGCGTTTAAGAGAACAGCATGATTGTATAGTTCTGCCAAGGTGAATAATAAACTATCCAGCCTCTTGGCCCTCAAAGTCATGCTTGTTCTTGTAACTGTGATAATCCACAAAAAGTTACACAAAGTACTACAACAATACCTCAAAAAGAAGCCGTGAGCTTAAATGTTGTGTGTTCTTTTGAACACACAACACTGGAATTAGATCTCCAACAGTGAAATATACATGAAGGAGGCTTCCAGAAACCCTAGCAACACAGAAGATGAAAAGGAGAAACAAGATAGCGCTGCAGAATGACATACCTATCAGCAAGGGTGATCTAAAGATAGTCAAGATCTTTATCATCATAAGAATACATCAGAGCTGATGACATTTCTTGCAGGTCGACTTCTTCAAGAAGATAAAACCCTTCCTCCCATTTCTCAATACCATGTAGGGTTTTCTGGATTCCTTTCCAAAGCCATTTGCCCTTATAAATGGCAGTGGGATTCTTTGCCTTTTCCTCAACTTCTGGAAAGGCCTCTCTCAGTCCTAGGGGCAACTTCAAGCACACAAGCTCAGGCTAAGTCTTTCTTCTAAATCACTGTTTAGCATCTTTTCTACAATAGTCTTAGACATCCCCTGACAACTCAGTGAAATGAAGTTACTTGTTTGGCTTTAGGGTGCTGGTACTTGTTTTAGCCCTCAGTCTTCTGGTTTACATATTCCAGCGGTGAAGGGAAAATGAACATGTTATACTGTCAAATAAGTAAGAGATGCGGTGTATCTGTCATTCAAAGAGAGCGAGTTCCTCAAGGGATTATTAAGCTTAAAACCCGAAGGCTGACCAAGGGCTTAAACTCTGAAACTAGAGCAGCTTGTGAAGGTTAAATGCAGCAGAGAACAGCAGCAGTTCCAAAGAAGTATTGTCTGAGCTGACAAAGACTGCCTTAAGTATGAAATGGCCTCTTGTTGGAGGGAATATGCAACACAGCTGTTTTCTTCATTATCATCTTCCATTGAAACCTTGAGCACACAAAAGGGTTTATACAAATATGGCTATCTCCTCTCTCAGTCACAGAAAACTAGTGTACAAAGCAATGAGAATCATATGTACACAGAGAAAAAAAAATCCCAGTAAAATGTAAAAATGCTTTGCTGCTCCCGTAACAAATAGGAAAAGGAGTAAAAATAAGGTAGCTGGAATATGATTTCAATTATGAAAGGAATCACATAAATGAAAAGCCATCTCTTTTTCCATAAGTTAAGAATTAATTAGATAGTACAAGGCACAGGCAGCTTACAAATACAACTATGTTTGTGCTGCAAAATGCACTATTGTATTGTTCCCATACATTTGAGTCAGACATGCCATGGAAACTTCCCCTTAGAGATGTACGTCTGCATCTTCAAAAAGAGCAAGAATTCCAAGATACATTCAGGGCTAACTTTTTACAGAAGGCGATTTATTACGTGTAAAATTATCCTAATCCTTCCTCAAGACTGCCATCTAGTGGTGTGCTAAAGAAGTGAAGAAATTTCAGAAAGTCACACAGTTTCTTTAGTAAGTCGTTAAATCCACGGTCATTATTTGATGTTTACCCCTTTTTCTTTCATTATACTATCATAGTTAACCCACAGTCAGATGGAACGTATGGCATGAAATTTAGAAACAAGGTAAGGATGGCGATTTTAAGAAAACAAAAAACTAAAATAGTATTCTAGATACAATTTCAAATGGACCTGGGGAGTTTGAGAACACATGTCCCACTAGGTATCAGGAAGACTTGCATAAATCAAAACAGCATGTGCTTTTGGAAGTCTTTCCTCCATTTTGCATAGGGCTGTTTTTTCTGGTCTTTAACCAAAGTCTACAGTAGCCCGTGGGAATCTACAGGATGCAAATCAAACCACTGGTCTTGAAGAACGAACTTTTTTTTTTTTTAATTGTGTTTTAAAGAGAGCTGGTTTTCTAGACAGAATATTTAGGAGGTCTGATTCAGGTACTCTATCTATCAGCATATCCTAGGTTTTTCTGTTGGAGCTTTTGGGGGGTTCTCTGGGATTGTGTTTTCTTTGTTTGTTTTTAATCAATGAAAGTTTTCTGAACAGCCTGGTGGATCTGCAGTATAGACAAGAGACTACATAGGTGTAAAGTACAGTGTACCAGGACAGATGGTTTCCAAGTAAAAGTCAGTATTGACATAACATTAACTCTTCCGTATCCTACCCCATCATGTTTTATATTAGAACCACTTTGGAAAGATGGATTTGCTCAGGACTAGGAAGATGAAGTTTTTTGACTTGTATTCCACTCTGCTTATGTGCACACTGTCCTGCAACTGGGGATGTCTCAGGGCATGCATCTTTCCAGACCTTCTCATCCAGAACCCTGGCTGACAGAAGCAGCCACCTTTCCCAAGGTAGTTTCAAAGTTGGGGGTGGGGGGGATTCCTCTTCCTGAAAAAGATAAATTTCCTTTACATGAGGAAAAAGAGCGGCTTGGTCCCCAGGAATAAAAAAAAAAATCCCATGTCCTGATCTTTCACACTTCCATTTGCTTTCCCACAGCCAGGAGACAAACACTTGCAGTGCCTCAGGGACCAGGCTGCAGTAACATTTGGTAAATTACAAGTCATTTTTCCACTGCAGAGGAGAGCCAAACTGTCTTGTCTCTGCTTCTCCAATGGGAAAGAAAACCAGCCCAGAGGATCAGCTCACCTTTCCAACAGTGGCTCCAGCCAGCCCTCATGGCATTCACAGTGGCAGTCCAGGAAGGTCAGGATGTCTCCTTTTGCCACAGATGCCCCCAGCAGCCGGGCTCGAACCAGCCCCTCTCGCTTATTTGCCCGGATAAGACGCACCTTGCGTAAACCAGCCACGTAGTTCTCCAAAGTCTCCTTTAAATGTTCTATAACAAACAAACAAAAAAGGAATAATATAGTTCTGGAACAATTTGTTAACGTCACGCTACAGAACGTTCTCTCCTCAGTAGCATATTGCTTATAGCAGTACCTTAAAGATACTGGCATATCGAACTCCCAAGAAAGGACATGGAAGAAGCACAGAACCTAGATGGACACAAATCAGGGTTACTTTTAAGAAATCAAATGCTTTACATTTGCCTCTGTAATTAATTTCCAGATTGTTAAGTGCTTCTCAAATGTTACTTAAAGCTTTTTCTATGTTTTACTCTTAACACAATTCACGTGTAGTGGAAAATGCCAGCAGCGCCTTTGTGTCTCATTTTTCAAAATAAACCAAAGAACTAGGTAGCTGTCATTACATGAGAGACCAGGGCAACTTTAGAGCAATCTAAACTTGCTCAAATCAGGAAATCTAAAATGTTTCAACCAAACTGTAGGTTATCTATGCAGGCAAGCACTCACATACAACACATGCTTCACCATTCTAAACTAAATTTCATTCAGAAGCCAAATTTTTCCCTGGCACACTAAAAGGAAAAAATATTTTCCAATTAGATGCCTATGTTGTGCAATATTATGGTACATGACCCGAACAGCATAACTTTCTCCTGTGGACTGGCTGACCAAAAAAGCCCATCAACAATCAACATTATTTAGAATTATTCTTCCTACCTTTGTCACTGTAATCATCTACAAGAATAACTTCTTCCAAAAGAATATCTGGAGATGTCTCAAGAACACTGTGAACAGTTCGCAGAAGTGTTGACCAAGCCTCATTATAAAAAGCTATCACAACGGAGGTTTTTGGCAGGTTGTAATAATCATACTTCTTTTCTCTGCATCTGTAAGGAGGGTATTACATTTAGTACAATTGCAAAAACATCTGTTAATTTTCAGAAAATGATTCTCAAATGAAGAATTTGTATGCTATTTACTAACTGTAAGCAAGAACATAGAAAGGATCTCAAAAGAACTGTATGTTTGTGGAAAAGTCAAGCAAACACTTTCACGAAGTTGCTCTTCTAGAAGCTCTATTTTCTTAGAAGCCTTATGACTAAAATTTTGCAAACTCCCAAAATGTCTAAAAAGAAAAATAATAAGAGGTATTCGGGGCTGGTGTACATGCAGTAGATATCTTTGTACAATATTAACTCAAGTAGAAGAAGAAGCAAAAGCCAAAACATGCCTCAGATTACAGAAAGAAAATTTAAAAACAAACGAATAAAAACCAAACAAACAAATCCCCAGCAACCTAAGTCCAGTAAAACCAGTACTTTGGAAAAACAAAACAAGTGTAGACAGTAAATATGTAACTGTGAAGGAACAGCAACATCTAAAGAGAAAAAAAAAAACAAACAGCAACAGAACTGAGACATATGTACACTAAAGCAGAAATCGGAAAGACCACAGAACTGCCAAAATATAATAGTGAAATCCAGAAAGACCATAAACATACATAGAAATGCATGGAATTGGCTCTACAGAGAGCCAGGAAGTTTGCAAGCCATTGGATTAAGCTCCAGAATGTATTTTCTATAAATACATACAGGAACTTCCCTAAAAGATCGTAAGGATGCCAAGAAACTTACAACTGAGCCAAATGCATAAATTGTTAAAAAGAATCCACTGGTCTAAAAGAATTCTAAAATAATGATCATATTTATTACGATTTCTGCCCTTTGGTTAGAGCATTCCACATTAGCAGTTTTATTAAAACTCAACAGAAACTGTTTAGAGATGTTCGAATTTCCTTATGTCTCCAGCTTACTGGCTGGAGTCACCAGGGCTTATAAGGGGCAGAAGAACATACTTCAACTTCCACAGACTGCTAGGTTGCAACAGATACCGAAGCAGGTAGGATATCCCTCCTACTGAAACAGAACAGTAGTGAGTCCTCCAAAACCTGTGGTATGGGGAGCAGAAAAAGGAAATCAAATTGATCAGTAGAAAATCTGACAGCAAAATCCCTTAGGTCAATTTAGGGGCACCAAAAGTCCCCCAGACACTCAGAAAACAACATTAAAAGCAAACTGCTTATGTACGGCACATCGAGAAAGTATTTACAAACTATTTAACACTGCTGTGTTTGCAATTAAAAAAACTTGCAGGTTTTTTTAAATATTAGGCAACTATTAAGAGCTATTGTACAGAAGTTTAAAAAAAAGCTTCAATCTGAATATTCCTAAAATTAAAATTCTTATGAGGAAAACAAAAGGTCTGTAGAATATTTCTGTAATAAATACCTGAAAATGAGGAAGGAAGGAGGAGAAATGACACTTGAGCAGAGGAGGCTCACAGAAGGCTGCTTCTCAAACATGAAAGGAATGCTGTGCAACAACACTCATATACGATGTGTGTGCACGCATACACACAAGCAGATATACACAGATAGGTAGGTACACATACACACACACACGCGCTTATCTAGTGAAGTACAAAAATGCCTGTTCCTCCAGGCTGTAACTTGTCCTGAGGCAAACAGGGGCATTCAGAGAACTGCCTCACCTCTGGTTGGTGAGAGAATTCATATATTTACCCAAACGTTCGCGTATTAACACATGAAAAAGGAGTGACATTTTAATTAACTTCTTTTTCTTTTTAAATTTAGAAAAACTCACTGTATGAATCCAATTTCGAAAACCTGTATTTACTTTAGCCTACTGAAAAACTACTTACATTCAGTACTGCCAGGAAAAAATTCTCCCTTTTTATTACAGTCGCTTGTACCATGTAATTTTGAATTAATTTCTTGATGAAAACAGGATCTTCACATACCCATTTTAGAAAACTGAAGGAAAATATAACTAAATAAAAAAACCCTTCAGTAAAGCTTTCTCTGGAATGGCAGAAAGATTCAGAGAATAATAATGCTGTGTTCATTATTAAAAAAAAAAAAAAAAAGGAAATCCAAAAGGTCTAAAGAAGCTTATAAGCCTAATTATAGATTAAAGACTTTAACAGATTTGCCCGAAAATTACATGCTGGAGATGAGAAACATAATTTGGCACACAGCAAGCCAATCCCCAAAGTGTTTGTGATTCACTGTGTATTGCGGCCTCCTTCCTTGAGCACACCTCACACTGCAGGAAAATGTCAGCCTCCTACAGGACATAACAGAGCACACATTTCTTAGGTGTCTGAAGTCAAGAAAGAGGTCAAAACTAAAATTTACAGTCCCTACAAGAAAGCTGGCGAGGAATTTTTTATGAGGGCCTGTAGTAATAAGGAGGAATGGTTTTAAACTTCCACTTTAAAGGAAAATTAGAAAAAAAAATAGAAAAAAATTATTCAACTTCTATGCAGATTTCCATGTTTATATCAAAAATTATTTCCAAGACATATATTTCTTGCTAAATTGCTACAAAAATCTCTACTGTTAGCAGTCTCAAGTATGGCTGTTAAAATGAAGCACACTTTTCTTCATCATTCTGTAATGAAAGAAATTTCAAAGAGTTTTGCTAAGCCTTAAAAATTAATCCCATTGGGGAGATTACAAACCCAAAGCATTTAAACCCTGCAAAAATTACAGTGTAAGAAAATCTTTAAAAAGCTAATGAATCCCTGAAATGGAAATGCTTGGAAGTGTTGCTGAATAACAATTAAGTGGCATGCATATGGACACTAAACATTACCACTTCACATGATATAGAAGCTTCAAAAAACCCGTGTCGAGTACAATACCTGACTTGAAGCATAGCGGTCAGAACTCAGCTTTTTCCATTCCTTGATGCCTATTTACCACAGAAGCACCTTAGCAACGCATCTTTTGTATTCACCTTCGCAAACTTCATCTACTTTTATTCTCCATGTGCCAGCCAAGTATCTGGGCTCCTACTTTCCAAGTGAATCATTTCACTCCTACTTTGGGTTATTCAGAAAAACAAATGCGTATCGGTTATGGTATGTCATTAAAATGACAGGGGGGATAAAAACTGGTGACAGCAGTCCCAAAATATGTTTTTGCAGACACTGGGAATGTATATTTATGCTGCCTATACTGCAACATGCTTTCAGCTTC
>JAYRBT010000082.1:89542834-89560093 GCA_036023395.1 Myiotriccus ornatus | reverse complement strand
AGATTTAACTACATAACAGCTGCTTAACTTTTCTAGGAATAAAGTTAAAGTACCTAGAGTCTCTACTACTGGCTATTGATACATCACCTTGAACCTCATTATCATATCTACCAAATGCTTTGTAAAAGCATAACATAGACACAAGACAAACAGATTTGCCTATAAGCGTGACATTTCCAAGCATGGACAATAAATGGAGATGCATTTGAAGTCCAACATATTCTTTCACTACTCCCAAGATCTTATTCAACCACAGGAACTTTACTGCTTCGCAATAATTATATACATTTTAAAAGAAACAACCACCTAAATTAAAAATGTGTGCATACTGAGTAGGCTCGGCTCATTTGCTTCAGAGAAGAACACAGTATCTCTAGTCAAGCTGATTTTGGAAACAGTTATCAGATACCAGGATCAGTCACTGAAGGAAAACCTGATGCTAGCATATCTGAGAAGCTTTTTTAGAGTCAATAAACGCATAAAGCCTTAAACAGAACTCAGATTTCACTGAAAAACACTGATACATACTGGATAATAACCATAACAGGTATGGCAACGCAAAGGAATGACACCTGCTCAATGTTCGCCCCCTGGTGACTTCTGCTCTCTGCAGACCCACTAGAAAACACACAAGCATAATCCATGTGCACAGCAAAGTGGCACCCAGAGAAAACTGGGCCAGGACTGCCCCTAACCACCTCCCAAGGAGTGGGCTGGGACACTGCCCTGCTCCAGCAGCAGTCTGCTTCTGCACCATCCTCCATTTCCATCAGGCACTCTCTGCCACGCTGGGTGGGTGTTCCAGGGTTCCTATTGCTTGATCATTGTGGCTTAAGAGACCAGTATATAATAAGAAGTGCCAAAAGACAAAGCTTCTATTTATCAATTTATACTAAGACAATATCTGCATTTTAAAATTCTAATTGCGTGCATCCATAAATTTTTAAATCTCTAGATGGGAAGAAAGAGAAAATAATGCTGGTACATACCAGAACACAAACCCACGTTCACTATGTACCATCTTTCCTGGATCTTTTATCAACTCCCCTTGATCTACTCAACTCAGTTGACAAATGCAAACTGAAGTACGTAAAAGCGTATCATCTTACATCCAAATTCCTGTGGGTTTTTGGTTTTGCCTTTTTTACACCACATTTTTAAGCCACAGTCTAATGGAGAGTATACAGCTGACAGGTTTAGTAAATTAACTCTGGAATCTACTACGCTACAAAATCTTCTGTTAGCAAGTTTTACAATAGGTTATTTATTAGAAACTAAGGAAACATCAGTCAGGAAATGCCTAAACAAAATTAAATGGGCTGCTTTGAAGAACATTTGTGTCAATTAACGTAATCACTCAATTTATTTCATTGTAAGGAGCTCTTTCTCTTAGAGATGTGTATCTACACACAGCGAGAGAGAGCATGAATGTGTGCACACTGGGCATGCTGCCATGAGTTAATTAGGAATGGTTGCTGACATGCCCTTATTTAAGACTTTCACCACAACTGTGACAACGATACAGCAAGGGAAAATACACCTTTAGTCTCCAAATTTGATCTTCTAAATGCAGTTACTCATACTTTAAGAAAAAAGTATTGAATGCCCTGAGAGTTTTCAAAGATTTGTTAAGAATACAAACTGCTCATAAATTATTTAATGCTTTCTAAATGTATACTATATAAGTTTTGCTTTTGAAGTTTCAGTGTGAATGCCTGAGGCAAGTTCAAGATTGCGTAGCTTCTCTCAAGAAGTGCAAAACAGCACGTGTCATGGTTATATCTGATTCAACGTGATTTATGTGACTACAGTACGTGACACTGCCATATATGCTCCACCATAGTGTCACCTGGAAAACACTGCCAGGGTCCTACTTCAGGACTGGCTTTCACACAGTGGGCTAGGAACCAGGTTGACTGGGTTTTGTTATGATGGGCTGTAGGCATGCTGACTCACCACACAACCTCCTTTTCTCTTCCTAATTTGAATGGTTAAAACATTGAATTAAACAGAAGATGCTCCTTCAGTAAGAGGTGTGCTCAAATGCAGAATTTTGTAGGTTGTAGGCAAATAAGGTTGATGGGGACAAATGGCAGCAGCCATGGGCATCTCAGTTTAGTTTCACCATCTCCACTCCCACTCCATAAACTACAAAGGCAGTGGTGTGGGCTCCAGGATCCACCAGGTATCTTCACCCAAGAGAAAACTCTTTCTCTCACCCTTCCCAGGTCATGGCAGAAGACACAGCTGTACTGGGGTCTTCTCCCCCCTTTTCTATTTTGCCTTCCCCACTGCTCCCAGCAGCAGCTCAGGGTTCAGCACATCCATCCACAAGCATCCCAAGCTCTGCAGAGTGACACAGATGGCAGCACTGGTTTCTAAGCCACCCCACAGAGTTCCCAAGGCCATGTCACCTACTCCAGACTGAACATACAGTTGAACAGTTGCTTCTCATCCCTCCTTGGGGAAACTCAACCCATGGATAAAATCCAGTATGTGAGCAAAAAGCAGTGCCACCCTATTACATCAAAGTCTGGGATACAGAGGCATGGCATTTCCAGTGAAATTTAAGGGTATGGTAAATTACATTATTCTTATCCTCTTCAAACACTACCCAACTTTTCGTGTAAAATTTGTTTTCTCGCATAAAACTACTCTGAGCCAACTGTCAGTTCCAGGGTTTTCTCTCAAAAAAAAAAAAAAGTATTATTTAAGCAGGAGACGCTCCACGGGTTTTACACACCTACACATGCCACGTATGTTCGACTATTACAGACAAAGGCAGAAACGTTTGCAGAAGGTGTGTCTTGGTCCATTGAGCAAGGCAGATAGCAGCAAGCTGCTGATAACCACCATAATGCCTGAATTATTTGGCGGCAAGGCTGGAGCACATAAGCTGTGAGAGTTCAGGCCATGCTGGCCTACACTTCCCCACCACCCGGTCCCAGCCCAGCAGCCTAGCTAAAAGGTCCCTAAACTGTGCCTGCTGAAACAAACCACATTAGAGAGAGCCTCACTATACACTCTACAAGCCTGTGATATGACCAGCTCTCTGAAAAGAGAGGCTAGCTAGATTGTGAAACAGTTTTCCAGGTTATTTGATGTTTTATAGAACAATTCTTTCAGTGACAATAAGGTCTTGACAAGACAGACTGCTGAATGCTGTTTTAAGATTTCAGATAATAAAGGGCTGCACTGCCTAGTATATAAACATAGTGAGAAGCAAGAAAGATAAGGAGCCTTAAACAGAAAAAAATATTTGCTAAGAAGTTTGGAGGGGAGGGGAGAAAGCAAATCTGTGTAAGACAGATTAAATAACCATTAAGAAAAAAATCTCAAGAATGCCCAATGAGACCTGAATCCTAAAATCCACAAATTTAGGAAATCCATAGAACCTCCTAATTCCAAATTTTTAGAGAAAGGCTATAGAAGTTCCTACCTGGCCCATATTCTGGACATGCAGATGAGAAGGAAATGCATATGACAGCGGGGAAAACAAATTAATTTTCACTTTTGTTTCCTGATTTGAAACAGTGGTTACATTTTGCTCAAATGGTTACCTGTGTACAATTGTCTTCCAAGGTAGTGAGATACACAACCTTATGGCACACACCTACATTCAGAAACTTACTTTCTGAGAGTAATTTGATGCAGGACAAGAAAACTATATATAAAAAAAAACCACCAAAAAAACAACAACAAAAAATACCCAAACAAAACCACACCAAACCTAAACAAAAATCCAAACCAAAAGAACAACAAAAAAACCCAAACCACCCAATGATGAACAAGTATTACTCCCCCACTTAACTGTATGAGGAAGGAATGAGATGTCCCAGAGATAGACTGCTTTGATAGTCTAAAGCTTGTTTATACACGCAAGGAATCCTGCCAACTAACACTAAAGTAATAACTAGAAGGTGTTACAATTAATGTAGTTACTAGTAACCAACTACCTATACCAGAAAAGGTCAGAAAACAAATGAAAAAAAATCTAACCCTAAAATAGTGAACATAGTGTTACAGAACTACTATACCAAATACATCTTTAAGTGTTTAATGCAAAGTATTTGCTCGTAAGAAGTAGTGTGCTGTGTCTTCTGGATTCTGACTAGATGTAAAGCATGGGAATACCCAATGCCAAAGCCAGCTCTGGGCACAAGATGCACCATCAGCTGCGTGTTTAGAGGGAAGAGATATGAAGGAAGGTCAAGCTGCTGCAGCTGACCTCTTCAAAGAGTTCATATTTCCTATACACACCTCTGCAAAACAAACAAACAAAAAAAAAGTCACTGCGGTTATTTCGCCTTTAGATAAGAGATGAAAGAAAAGCTCCTGGGTGAAGTCCGGGAGTCATGGTGGGCTGAGGAGGAAACATTCATGCTGCGCCTCTTCCCACAACAGAGTCAGGTTAAAACCCCTGGCAGCAGCAGCGTGCCCATCAAAATCAGATGCTGTGATTTTTGGAGTAGAAAAGGGACTAAAACCTAATACCAAGGATTATTATGGGAATTTGCTAGCAAGAAACTATCCGATGAGCATCCTGGATAATTCAGTATTTACACCCCAGAAAACAAAATAAACCATAGAAGAATGTGAGACTGTCAGAGAATCACACTGAAATCTGGGAACAAACAGGAAAAAGAGTTTTGAAAGTCAGAATAATCCTAGCACAAAATTGTTGTGCTAAACTCAAACACAATATTCCCCCAAAATAAATAATATTACAGGCATAAATGATGGTGACAGAGGAGTTTAAGTATTTGTGTATACTAGCTGTCTATATAAAGACACTTAAACATATAAACACAGATATTTAAATAGATATATAAAATCATGCATATAAAAACCATTTATATAAGGAATTTCTATCTCCATCTCCAAAACACAGAAAATTACCCAGAATTAAAGAATGAACCTCTCAAACTTTTTTTTATAGCTGCATAATATGCACACCACATTCAATACTTTGGGACCTTTTGTGGCTACTTAAAATCATTTGCCAGTTAAGGAAATACAGGAAAGAATTAAAAATCCATTTCCTTGTGATCACAAGAAAAATGAGCCCCAAGGGCTGTTTCAGGCTTCTACAATGAAAAAGACAACACAAAACGCTGAGTTGGCACAAAAGCGCATATTCCTGACTTGTTCCTTCTGTAACAAGAGTCAGCCAAAAGGCAGCTGGTGTGATTTTACAGAAACCATCCCCAAAATAAATGTGCAATGCACCCCTACTGTGAGAAATATTGAAAGAAAAAAAAAGAAGCTAGAATGTCTAAAATCAGGAACAGCACTTGAGAACAGCCCTTAATCTAAAAGAACACAAGTAGAAAACCTGAACATGTATTTCTTACACACTGTAATGACCTGCAAAAGGCTGTCTAAGAGAACATATCAGTTGTCTGCTTAACCCTGCAATCCTGTAAAACAAGCACACGATGAGAAGCTTCATGGAACAGGATACAGACGTGTTGTTGCGGGGGGAGAAAGGCAGAGTAGCAGTGGCCAAACCGCACAGCCCAGAGCTCATCACACTGCACTCACAGGGCATCATCCACAACAGGGCCCTCACTAAGACAGTGTCTGACAGAGGACGCTTGTTGGTTTTAAACCTCCTGCAATTGTTGCTTCCCTTATGAGTAAAAACTCAAGAAATTAGAAATAGATGTTGGGAAGACAAGCAGGGCCACCCAGACAACATTACGAACGGATGAGGGGTGGGCAGGTGTGTGCAAAAAAAAGTCACTGTAGCAGTGATGTAGCCTTGAAAGAGGTGTCCAAAGAACTTGCTGAATCTCCATCCTTGAAGACTTGGAGGTTGGACTAGACACCCCAAAGGTTCCTTCTAACTTCTGTCCTTCTCTGACCCTACAGCATACTTCACTTCTAGCCTTGTACAAACTGTATGATCATTTAGTAACTTCCTCACATTCTTATTCATAAGATTTTTCTAAAATAATGTTTTTATAGATTGTCTATAGACCATGTTTATTTATATGTATGCTTAAATATATATATTTATGTGTATATGAATAAATATATGTTCATACATACACACACAATCACACACACATTTCTAGCCACCAGTAAAACTAGAGTTCCTGTGTGATGAAACATTATCAGTTGCTGATCTCAAGCACAGACAGTTAAAGGAAACAGAAACTGTCTAAAGGGAACGACAGAAGTAGCTGAGTTCTTCAGGTCTGTGGTTCTATAGAAACAGGATCAGTTGTCAAAAAAAGCATGTTACAGCGGTGAGAAAAAGAAGGAATACAGTGAGAAAAAGAAGGAATAAAGACCTTCTGAATATTTGCATTGTTGAGAATTCATTAGTAGGAGAAACATCTTAATTTGAAACTTCCTGGATTCACAGTCAAGTATCATCAGTCAGTACGTTGAGACAGTAATCTCAGCCAAACTGTTCTTCTCTTCCTGCACAGTATTACCAAACATAGGTATTAGCAAGTAACTTGGCACATTTCTGTTCCAATAGCAGGTAGGTCCAGGATGCACAAAATGTAGTAGAAAATGGTTTTTTCTCATTATTTTCTGATAAAGAAACACGTTGTGCCATAATTTTGCATATCATGTTTAATGGTTTACTGGTTCAGATACTCTCAATCTTTTTTAGCAAAATTCTAGTTTTCATTGGATTCAAATGTTTGTACCCAGAGAGCAGGCTCACTGATGATTGTGGGAGGACATTAAAGTTAAAAGGAGCAGGGAGCATCCAGGTGGTGGTCATGTGGCCTCTATTCCTCCTTCTTTCATCCTCCCATTTTACTGGCTTTTAAAATTTCCAGACTTGCCTCCATACACACAAAAATATGCTGAAACAGACCAAAAGCCCATAGCCCAGAACAAAGTCTTCAAGTACAGCATCTGTCAATATCTCCTGAATACTTGATTTAAATTTTCTAGTAGATGGACTTCCTTATTCTTTACAGTGAATGGATTTTTGGAACCATGTATTGCAGCAGCCCAGGAAGAGGTACCCTTTCAGTAACACATCTGTCTTTCAGGCTGAAGACCTGTCAATTAAGTCACTTCTTTAAAAAAAGCCATGCTGTAAGTTGAACAGCATTGGATCCAACACAGATTTCTATGGGACTTTATCAGTGACCCTTCAGTATTTAAAACAAAACAAAAAAATTCCAAAAAAGACCAACCAAATAAAAAAGTTCAAAACAAATGCTTTCTAGCTTCTATTCAGTTATTTATAAGTGCAAGAAATTTCCACCTTATTTCACAGTTGTTTAGGAACTCATATAAAGCATCTAGAAATAACTTCTTTATCCATATAATTATGACCTTCAAAAAGTCAAATAGATTTGTGAAACACGTCATCCTTGCCAAGTTGACTTTCTCAATAGATCATGCCTACCCATCTTTCCCTTACCACAGTTTGTAAATAATGTGGCTGAAAGAAACCCAAGGCTTGCCAGTACACAGTTCTCTAGTTCTCCTCTGGGACTCCACTAAAAAATGGTGTATTTGTCACCTTCTGATCTTCAGGTACAAAAATTGTTTCATTGATCACACCTAAAATTTAGCCTTTGTACCGTTTCAGTGGACAGCTGAACCTTAATTTCAGTCTACCATTACAGCCTCACTTGTCACTAAAATGTTCATTAAAGGTCATTACCAAAATTAAAATAAAAAAACTAAGTAATGTTTTCCCTAGAGTTGTATAGCCTCTAATTGTACAATGAAGTGCAATGAATGTCTATCACTATGGGCTCAGTGATACCTTTTTTGGGGTTTTTTGTTTTGTTTTGTGTATGGTGTTTTTTTTTTTTTTACTTCAATCACTTAAATGGTCTTCCCTTTTAAGAGAGGGAGCTAACTTCATTGCAAAATTGCCTCTGGGGAAGTTTTTTTACATTTGCTGTGTGAGTTGAATAGATACTCTGTAACATTTCTGCCATAATTTATATTTAACTGTGTACAAAGAAATTAAACACCTGCCAGCAGATACAACAACAGTGCAATATAACCCCAACTTCAGAAGGCAATTATCTCAGAGGTTATGTCACTGGTGCCTTGTAATTCTTTTGGTTTGGATATATTCTGCCATTTCAACATCCACATATTCACATCAAAAAGGGTCTGTCATTGTAGGAAAATCTATTCATCTATTTACATTTTTTTTATTTCTAGAATTGTCATCCACACACATCTATAATGTCTACTGTTCAACAACTGTAATCTCTCACTTCCTCTAACATCCTGTCAAAAAGAAATGGCACAAGTCCAAAATAACTAACTGAAATTATTTAATTCTTCCCACGGAAAAGTAACTAAAATGGTCCTTTTAGACCTACGATCTACAGACTGCTTATAAGGGGGAAATATACATAACTAAGAAAAACAAACCTAGTGTCACGCTTAAACTTACGATAAAAAGGTCTTGTATTTGCATTTCAGCTTTTTGAGAGCCATCATAAGATTCATGGTTTAGATTCAACACTTTATAACTAGAGCTGGTGAAATACTGGCCAGGACATGCTGATGTGAAATGAATGCATGGGAGAGAGCCCTGTTTCTTCACAGCTCTTTGCTACCCTATCGCACAAACCTGTTGGAACGAAATAAACCCGCTGAAGCCAAGCTCTGGAGAAGCAGGAGAGGACTCTGAGGAGTCAGTAGCAGCCATGGCTCCATCCTGAACCCTTTGGCAGATGGCACATAGAATCACTGAATATTCTCAGTTGCAAGGGACCCACAGGGATCACTGGAGTTCAACTCTTAAGTGAATGGCCAAATACAGGGGATTGAACCCGTGACCTTGGCATTATTAGCACCAAGCTTTAACCAACTGAATTAATCTCACCCATAACTGGGTATCTTGTTTCTCGCTCCAGCTGGTCACTCACTCACAGGAAAGCCCATGCTGTGGTGAACATGCAGCTACACCAACTATTTGCATTAGGACACAGAACAATCAGACCTGCTGTGCTGCACTAGCTTTACAGCTGCGCTGAATCATAGCCTGTAAAACTAGAACCACCTCATCAAACAGTATCTAATCCTTAGCTTACAATTGCTTATGTCATCTGGCACTGACTTCATAAATGTAAATGTAACTTGTAAATGAAAACTGTCCCAACAACTAAGCATCCCGGAACAAGCAGTCTCACTTCAGAGTAACGTTACGCATCTCTGTGATCACCATTTCTAGCTCACTCCAGGTGATAATAAAACAATCTACTTTATACTGTGTGGCACAAGACATTTGAATACAATGAATGGCTGGGAAGTATAATATTTGTAAAGCTGGGAGTGACTAGGAAAGAAAGCTGCTGCCTACGGTAACTTACCCAGGGGACAGCAGCAGGAGAAACACGGCAGCGTGCCTTTGCTTGAGGACTGAAACCACACTACCAGGGCTACCGGGGGAAAACAACAGCCGGGTACACGCACCACCAACACCCTACTTGCGCTGCCTCGCGGAGGTGATGCAGCCAGTCACCGACGGACTAACTCTGAGAGCGAACGCTGTGATCTGAGAGTATTTGGGAGGGGAAAGAAAGTTTCAAAAGCCTCCACATTTCTGAGCGAGATGCAGCCGAGAGAGACACGGTTACCCCGCGCTGGCCGCTGCCAGCAGACACTCCGGGTTGGCAGAGGGGTTCTGTCAGCCACACCTGCGGTAGGCACGGCTCCTCTGCCCCGGCCCCAAGCGCCCTGGGGGCCGCAAGGGGCCGGAGCCCGCCGGTACTCACAGCGGGTGCCAGCGCTCGGGCAGGCGGCGGTGCAGCGAGATGCGGTCGCTCAGGTAGATGTTGATCTGGTGCCGGCGGATGCTCTCCTCCTGGCGGCGCTTCTCGGCCGGGCTCAGCTCCAGCCGCACCGCCCGGCCCAGCTCCCCCAGCGCCCCCGGGTCCAGGGCAGGCTTGGCGTACACCGGCCGCCGCAGCAGCTCGGTGTCGGGGGACGGCGGCAGCGGCGGGGCGCGGCGGGCGGCGTGGCGGGGCTGCGGGCCGTGCCACCACACGAGGAAGCCGAGGGCGGCCAGGAGCCCCAGGGCGAGCAGGGCGCCCTCTCCCCGGCAGCCCCGGCCCCGCTTGCCGTAGCACATCCCGCGGCCGAGGCGGCCGGCCATGCCGAGCGGGCGGACGGTGCCTCTCACGGACGCGGACACGGGCGCGCCCCCGCCCAGGGCGGACTCGGCGAAGTTCTCACGGACCTGCCCAAGCCGCTACGCCCGCCCGCCGCCAGCGCTGCCCCCGCCAGGAAACCCGCCCGGCTCCTTCGCCGGCGGCTCCTCCTTCCTCCCCGCCCCGCCGCCGGCCAGCCCGCAGGGGCGCGGCGCAGAAGAGCCGGGCACGGGCTCTGCCCCTGGGCGGGGAGCGGTCCCACCGGGCAGGGAGCCCGACCCGCGGGTCGGCCAGGGGCGCTGCTCCCCTTCCGCCACCCAGCCATCTTACCAGGAGCGACGCCTCTCGGTTTCCTGGTGGTCGAAAGGCTGCTCGGCCTCGGAGGGTTCCAGCACCCCAGGGAAGGCTCACGGCTCCAGCCCGGTCCGGGCTCACCCTGGGAACCCAACCCATGGAACTAATAATGGTCCTAACCCAGCCCGGGGCAGGGAGGGAGCGGAGGCCATCCTGGATCTGCTGGTTCATGTACAGCCGACAGCCGAGATGTGGGGAGGAGGAAGGAAGGCATGTCCCCTTCACGCACTTGCTGTCACCCTTCAAGGAAAAGGCGATCTGGTCACCCTGAAGCTGAAGCTACAGGAACCTTCATAAACACCGGTAGCTGTATGGCAGATACTCAGGGGTACCCCAAGGGAAAACTCGACTAGCACAGAGCTGCCAGGGCAAGCTGCTTTGGCCATTGGAAGTGACAGCCCTAAGGATTGCTGTCTCCTGACAGAAATAGCCAAGGCTGCAGGAGAACAGCAAGGGACTAGGAAGAGCTTTGGGGCTGAAGGAAACAAATCGATAGGAAACCAGGCTTGTTCTTGTTTGAAAAATGAAGTCAACCAGTGTGGCCTAATAGAGAGAAATCCAGAAGACAAGTGAAAATCCTGAATTTATTATCCAGATAATGGGCAGTCCAATCAATGGCTTGACAGAATTATGGGAGAAAAAGCAACAGTCATTAGTCAAGACCTTCAGATGTGCTTCATGCTTAACAACATATCCGTACTGCTCTTTTTACTTCAGTCCCTAACAGGATACAGCCCCACCTGTTTAAACTTGTGATCTGGAGGCCATGAGATTACATGAAAATTCCCGATTTTGCGTTTGAAATACCTTAACATGAATGTAACATAACTGGATACATTTTCTCTCTCACATTCAGTAGGGAGCTGGAACTGCTCTCGAGGTGTCATTTGCTCCACACATTTTACAAAGAGATCGTTCACTCCGGTATCCTCTGCTGTTGGAGGCCTGTCAAGATCAACCCAGCATAGGAGTCTGGTCAGTCCCAGAGAGGAATTTCAGCCTTGCTGAGGAGTGGATGAAACGTGTCTGACACGCAGGAAGGGAAAAAACCTCGTCACTCCCAGCCAAGGTCAGAGCATGCAGCTATGAGCTCTTTCTGATTTTACATGATAATAAATATTGTATGCGGCAAAAAACACAGAGGCTGTCAACTACTGTGGAGGCCTTGCTCTGGACAGAAAGGTGTGGAATAATAATGACTCATCCTGACTCTGGTAAACTAGCATAAATCAAGTCCTTTAGGTGGATTTGCAGATGTTTTGTGTGTCTGTGTGTGTACATAGATATAAACCGATTGTTTCTTATTCAGTTATACAGCTATCTATCACAGATAATTATGTAGTAAAAAAAATCTAGTTTCAAAGTATGAATACCAGCTGGAATAACTTAAACCTAATAGTAGTGAAGTAATGAAATATATGTTGTAGACAATCACTAAATCCCAATACGTTGAACATGAGAATCTACATTACCTATAAAGGAAGCTGTGTCTAGCAAGGCATTGGGTGCTAAGGTCAGGTGGCACTAGTAAGTGCATGCAGAGTGATTGTGTTGTCTCCTTCCTAACCATCATTCCTGAATAAAGGAGGACCATTCCTGGAATGAATCAAAGGAGAGGAGATCCTCCTGGACTCCCAAAAGAAATTGTTGGGGAGATTTGGAAGATGTAAAGAACAAAATGGAGGACAGAGTGCAAATTAAGAAGAGTAAGAAAAAAAAACAAACAAACAGAGAGTTCTGCTGCAGGGTTTCTTAAGTATTAGAAGAATCAGTATTTTATTTAAGTATTCTAAGTAATAGAGCACTATGGAAGAAACACATGAGTAAGATCACATGACTAATACAAGTTCTGAGATAAAAAAATGGGAATTGGAGAACAGGATGAGGCAGGACTACAGGAACCATGCTGCCAACTAGTGGCAGACACGGTAAGATCAGACAAGACTGTTGAAGAAAATAACCTGCATAGCTACCTCTCAGTCAGATTTTAAAAAGGAAGAAAGGGCTTGAAGAAAAGGTAGGAGAGTATCACCTTGCTTCCACAGATGCAAGAAAGGTTTCAGCTGGAGGTAAAGTAAGGGAGGTGGCTCTCGGTAGTAATCATGCTTTAGAGCAAAATAGCTGGGAAAGCTTTCTATGATCATCATCGCAGTGAGGATTAAAAGTAATGTTACTTCCTCACAAATGGTAGTTCCCCACAGATGATGTCCAAACAAAAACCCAAGGAAATTCAGCAAGGGAAACTACAGTAACGATGTTAATGCAAAAGTCATTAAGAATCAATCAGTTGCTTTCACATATAAGTTCGGACAAGATGTAAAGAATATGAAAGCAAAAACGCATTTTCTTAAACCTTTTCAAAAGTTTGTAGGGTTTAACTGTGTTGGAAAGACTGAAATTTCTGAGCCAAAATACTTAAAGTGTAAAGACTTCTGCTCTGAATGTAATAATAAGAAAAAAAAATAAAAAATCTACAATTAAGGCAAATGAGTTTACTGATATCCATAAAGCTTGTAGCAACATTTTTCATGGAAAAGTTCCTTTTGAGCCATTCTGTTGTTTCTTTCAGGTTTAATAACAATGGAAGTTAAAACAATTTGTTCTGATTTTTTTTTTAAATATTAGTGTTTCAGTTGCTTCAGGAGTTTAAGTCAGAGATAAGTAGAGTAACCAAACAAGTCATATAAAAGCCATAATTAGTCATCTAGAAAGATCCATTGTGCTCTCCATTGTCTAAATCAAAACAGAAGAACAGTGGAATAATTAATACATTTTAAATGTTTATTTTTAAAAAGTGATTTTTTTCACCCCCAAAACAATCAAAGTATTAACCAAACCTTTAAAAAAGCACTAAGAGAAGAAAACTAAGCACAACAATATGTAGTTGTCCATAAGAATTTATATTATAGTGAATGTAATAGCTGAAATTAAGGATGTATCTGTTGGTTTCTGAAATATCTATTTGAATTGCAGCCAGTAATAAAGCATCTAAAATACATGAGCTGATTGAAGGAATTGGTCTACATACAAGGAACACTTTAAGTGGTAAGTTAAGATCAACTATTTTACATGTGTATAATTATTAAAAGTTATTCTTATTTTGTAGCAATGACATGCACAGAAAAAATAGAGGTATTAAATTTTGCAAAAGCTTTAAAATTTACTTCATCCAAAGTTTTGGGGTTTTTTTAGATCTCTATTTTCAGTCAGAATGAAACAAAATTCTAAAATGGAAATGGGGTGGGAAGAAGTATCAGCTACTAAAGACTGCACTTTTATTAAGTTTCAACAGTTTCCTAAATTCATACTTTCAGGGTAAAAAGAAAGTATCAAATAATGTATTTCAGAATAATGATCCTCGTTTTATAAACAGCCAATGACTATGTATTCTAAAAAAAAAGAAAAAAATTATCAGAGGAACATGATGTACAAATACATTGCAGATAGATAGGAAATTTGTTTAAGGAGAAGAAGAGTCAGCCAAGTAATAAAACATACTCACTGGAGAGAGCTTTGAACCTGTGGGTCATTATTCACCATCCCTTTAACTGTGCATAAAATAGCACTGCCCTCCATAGAAACAGTCCCACAAACTCTCACCTTGGCTGCTCTTCCTCTCCTTTGTCAGCACAAATCTTTTTAAAATACTATTATTCAGCCCACTGTCCTACCAGTGCCAAGGGATTTTTTATTAATGTGTGTTGAAAGTCTGTCGATTTGAGACAGCTGCATAGCAAAAGCAGAACATGAAATGGGCTGCACCCCACTTCCCCAGCTGCAGGTCTGCACCAAAGGGTGGGTGATGAGGTCCTCAGTGCTTCAGCTTTACAGGGTAGGTTTTGGGCCAAGAGTGAAGCTGGGTGCACAGCGCAGAGGCAGAGAGCACCGGGAATTTAGATGAGAGGAAGAACAAGTGGGTACAGAGGCCTAAAAATAAAACAGATTAAAACCACAGACTTGATGTGTGAGATAGAAACTGTCAGCTATTTCAAGGATCTTCTATCAGACTGATGAATGATGTGCAATTCTCCTACTGACATGCCAATAAAAACAAGTGGCATTCAGTGGATTACTTGGGCAAGACCTCACCTGTACCAGCTTGCAGATCTCTGTAGTACATGTATGTGCATATGTATGTCTACACAGACATACACACACACACAAAATACATTGCTCCAAAGGTCATATACAAGCCAGGATAGCTTAAAGGAAGAAACCATATGTAAAAGGTATCAATCAGTGTATTTGTTTGCTGTAGGTGTGTCTTGTTGATACATGAATGTTCTCTTTAACTAAATAGCCAGCATGAACTGCAGGCAGTGGAAAAGATATTGTACAGAAAGGAAGCCAGGGCCAGGAAGCTTAGCTTTCAGAAACTATTGGAACAAAGCTGCAGTTCTGTGCATGGAATATGGCATGACATGACGTGTTACTGAAAGTCTGGAAACCTGACTGAGTTTTCATACATACTTGTGCAGACACAGTGAATTAAAATACTGAATTGCAAATTATTTTTGAAAGTTTGGTCAAAATTCTGGCATATTCTGAAACACATAAATGAAGTAACTTCCTCACAAAGTTAAAGCAGCTGATTATAATAGATGAAGTGGAAACTGCTATACACGCCATGAAAATTCTGAACCAAGAAGTCAAACAATTATGTCATGAAACTAATCTCTGTCATCCTACACTGTAGCCACTTACTACCATTTGTTTTTTAGTAATTTTTTCAAGGTTATTTCTGGTTTTATGCCTTAAAGGACCAAAGCTAACATATATGAGTCCAGTGATACTGGGGAAGCATTTGCTTTTCTATGATGTATTTCTAATATATGTATCTGCCTTTTCATTAAGGCAGAGATAAGTGTCTTCACACAAAACAAATGCTAAAAATTTCAGTTTTCTTTTTCTTAGAAGTATGTCTTCCTTGTGATTCACATCAGTAAGGTTTTACAGTAGACAACAAGCCTTTTATTCCTTGAATTGCCATGGAAAACAGGCCATCGTATTTGGAGTTTTCAGATGCCATCATCCCCAAACTTTTATAATGCAAAGTATGAGTGAGTCAGCTGCCTCTAGTTTTATGAATTTCTTTGCAACAGATTGCTTGACTACTTGCATTTTTACATTTCTGAGATGCTTTTGATTCTGATGGTAATTTTACAATCTGCCTTATTAGGTGATCCTGAATCATATATGAGGTAGAAATCTGCTGATGTGTTAAGGTATATGTCCAAATGTATTACAACCTATTATTACTGTAAGAGCAACACGATTTTTGTCATGTTACCTGGCCAATTTGTAGTTCTACATCACTGCCTTTTGCCATATTATACTTACTTTACTAGTTCCACCACTATATTACGCACCCTGATGGTTTTTCAAATAGTGACTTCTGTGTGTTGCAGAAGAATGGCTCTAAGTTTATCTCCTTTATGTAACTTTGTATGATGAGCAGCAACTTCCTGCTGGTGTTTCCACAGAATCACAGAATCAGCTAGGTTGGAAAAGACCTTTGAGATCATGAAGTACAACCTATGACCAAACACAACCATGTCAACTAGACCATGGCACTAAGTGTCACGTCCAGTATTTTCTTAAACACCTCCAGGGACAGTGACTCCACTACCTCCCTGGGCAGCGCATTCCAAGGTCTGATCACTCTTTCTGTGAAGAACTTCTTCCTAATGACTACCTAAACCTCCTCTGGTGCCGCTTAACGCTGTGTCCTCTTGTCCTATTGCTGGTTGCCTGGGAGAAGAGACCCTCACCTGGCTACCACCTCCTTTCAGGGAGTTGTAGAGAATGTTAAGGTCTCCCCTGAGGCTTCTCCAGGCTAAACAACCCCAGCTCTCTCAGCTGATCCTCATAGGACTTGTACACCAGATCCTTCACCAGCCTTGTTGCCCTTCTTTGGACACGTTCCAGCACCTCAACATCCTTCCTAAATTGAGGGACCCAGAACTGGACACAGGACTCCAGGTGTGGCCTTACCAGTGCTGAATACAGGGGAAGGATCACTTCCCTGGTCCTGCTGGCCACACTGTTCTTGATGCAGGCCAGGATGCCATTGGCCTTCTTGGCCACCTGGGCACACTGCTGGCTCATGTTCAGCTGGCTGTCAACCAGAATCCCCAGGTCCCTTTCTGCCTGGTTGTTGCCCATCCACTCTGTCCCTAGCCTGTAGTGCTGCAGTGGATTGTGGCCAAAGTGCAGGATCCGGCACTTGGCCTTGTTGAACCTCATCCCGTTGGATTTGGCCCATCTATCCAGCCTGTCCAGATCCCTCTGCAGACCCTCCTGCCTTCCAGCAAACTGACACTCCCCTCTAACCTGGTGTCACTGCAAATTTGCTAATGTAAACTCAATCCCCTCATCCAGATCATCAGTAAGGATATTAAACAGGACTGGGCCCAACACTTATCCCAGGGGGATGCCACTAGTGATTGGTCACCAGATGGATGCAGCCCCGTTCACCAGCACTCTCTGGGCCCGGCCCTCCAGCCAGTTCCTAACCCAGCACAGAGTGCCCCTGTCCAAGCCGTGGGCTGCCAGCTTTTCCAGGAGTATATTATGGGAGACAGTATCAAAGGCTTTGCTGAAGTCTCTGTGGACCACATCCACAGCCTTCCCTCATTCACCAGGCAGGTCACTTGGTCATAGAAGAAGATTATGGTCAGGCAGAACCTGCCCTTCTTAAATCCATTCTGGCTGGGTCTGATCTGGCTGTCCTGCATGTGCCATGTGATTGTGCTCAAGATATATCATTAGCAGAGGAGACTTATGTTAGAAAAGGTTGAGCGTA
>JAYRBT010000082.1:89467178-89536816 GCA_036023395.1 Myiotriccus ornatus | reverse complement strand
ATGCCTGCATCTCTGATTGTGTACCTCTGCCTGTACGTTGCTTTGGGGATCCCCAGGTTCACAAGTTAACAGAAATGTATTTACTTTTTGTATTTTAGCTGCAAATTTGTGGTGGTTACAGCTGCCTGTCTCTGTCAACTCACACACTGGGTATCCCCAGTTAGCAGGGAGGAGTATGTGGCTGGAAGCCGAGCCCAGCTCAAGCGCCTTGCTCTCTTCAAAATTCATTTCGTTGATTGCTCAGTTTTGGTACTCTGTGTTGGGTTGAACTGTGTAGACACTTCCCCCATGCTGGTCTGGCTGACCTGGAAGCAGAATATTTTCCATTGATTGTTTTAGGGAAGGCCATTCATGTAGACGGTTGTTCCACTCTTCTAATAGAGCCGTTTCTCTCTCTGATCTCCTTGGTGTTGAACAAAGTTCAGGTTACTTCACAACAGCTGTGGTCACTGGCTGTGTTCATCCCTGAGCTTAATGGGCACATGCCTGTCTTCTTTCATTGTGGGCGTTAATTGATGGTTCACAGCTGGAAAACAGGGGATAGTGCGAATGTGAAAGACTAGCTATCCAGTTCATAAAATGGCCATTTTTCTTTTTTTTATTTAGCACTGATTCTTTGCAGTTTTTACTCATTCAGTAGTAATGAGGGTACTTAATTAAGATCTCTGGAAACAAATTTGCTTTGATTCTTGAATGTGATACAGCCCTAGAAATAAAATGAAGGTGACCCTCTGGTTTATGTTAGTTATGAGTTGGTTCCATGCAGCTGAAAATGAGGCTGGCACATTGCTGCTTTAACCAGACCATCCTCTTAAATATGGGTCTGCTTTATGGGCACGGTCACTGGTACATGTGGAATGGTTTAGTTTACAGTCCTCAGGTGACAATTGCTCTCTGCCAACCAAGTGACCACTGTCATGTTCAGTGTTATGTGTATGATCCCTCATAGTGTATTAGTCAACAGGCCAATTAGATGACAAAGTTTTCTGAGTTCAGAATATGTTGGGTTTTGCCATCCAAGGTGTTAATTCTTCTCCCTATCTCTTTTCTCTCAAGGTTTGGACATCTAAGCGTGGCCCACATCTTGCTGGAGAATGGTGCTGATCTCAATGCACAGAATAAGTTAGGAGCCAGTGTCCTCACAATGGCCTCTAGAGGTGGCCACGTCAGCATGGTGAAGTTGTTGCTGGAATCTGGAGCTTTTGTAGACAATTATGACCATTTCAGCACAAACGTACTTAACAGCAGCAGAGACGACCTTCCCGATATCACTCCACTAATGGCAGCGGCTCAGCATGGACATGAGGCAGTGGTACATCTGTTACTGGACTGGGGAGCTGATTGCAATTACACTGTGAAGACGATGGGCTGGAGTCCTTTAATGCTGGCAGCCGTTAGTGGAAAGGTGAGCTTGGCACAGCAGCTCATGGAGAAAGGTGCCAATCCTGATCACTTGAATGTACTACATAAAACACCTTTTGAAATCTCTGTTGGCTTCAAACACAAAGACATGAAGGACTACCTGGAATCTCTCACAACAATCAGACCTCAGGCAGGTATGGAGCGTTATTTTTTTTGTTTCACTTTCTTGCAGTTTTGATTGTGTATTTAGGAATTGAAGGTCTTATTTGGTATGTGCATGATGTTCTTTATAGTTTGTAACTAGACTATTTTGAAAATGTTGGGGTAGGTACACCTACTTCAGGTGAGGAACAACTGCCCACTGTCAACAGATTTTTTTTCCATGTTAACAGGGTGAGATTACTGACCTGCAGTAAGAATCATGTGAAACATTATACAATGTTTTAATGTTTTAGATACTTCTTACTTTTAAAGCACGTGATCCAGATGCTCATTTAGGAGGAAAATTACAAAGGCCTATTTGAAATGACACAAAGAAATGCCATAAAAACTAGAATAGGGTATCAAAGGAACGATATTGCAGATTCAAAGAAAACCTAAAAGATAGAAAATATAGTAAACCTGACTTGTCAGGAAAGAGTGAAGAGTTCAGTCTGTCTAGTTTCATGATGAAGTGATTAAGAACTGAGGTTAATGAAGCATTCATGTTAAGGACAGAAAGTAAATAGTTGAGGGCCTTTTCATATGGTTGCCAAAGAAAAAAACTATGACTTTAAAGTTAGAGGAATTTAAATGGGAAATAAGATATTGCGGTGAAGCTTAGACCTAATGATTAGAGGTGTGCGATCTCTAACAGTTGCAATCAAGGTTAAACACCTCTCTAAAACTCATCCTTGGGTTGTCTTCATTGGTTGCTGCATACAAGGCCTGTGATACACAGAGAACCAGATGAGGTTAACTTAATGTTTTCTTCTACTGGTCTGAATATGAAACCTCCTCAAAGTCCTTTGAAAGTGGACTGTGTATTCTAAGAAAACTGAGTATTAGTGTGGATGAATAGCAGGTCAGCATGTCCCCTACTTCTCTGATTCTTGGAGGAGAGGGGAATAATTAATTAATCAGTTTAGTTTGAACATTGTATAGGACATTTGAACGTCAATAAGTCATTTCAGAGACTGAGACCTTACTCTGTATGTGGCTGTTTTGGGGACACTTTTCAAGATATTTATGCTTTGTGATGCAGACCAGTGTTGGGAGGTGCTTGGCAAGAGCTGTATCTGGATTTTCCAGCTTTGGAGTGCTTGCTATGAAATCTAAGGATGTATCTAGCTCTAAAAAGATCCTTTTGCAGGTGCTACCACACATCCAGCCATGGTGGCAGAAACTCTTCAGGGTAGGATACTCCACATTAAACTCTATGCCATCTGTGATACCCAGATAGGCTTACTTAAATCTTAACTATTTATGTCTATATTGCACTCCCATGTGGACATGTCCACAAGCTCCAGAACCGTTCATTTTTATTTACATTTGTGCCATTCCTGCAGGTCAAGCTTCCTTCGTATTTGAAGAAGTAAGGACATAAATTAGACATTTGTTTCTGCTTCAGGAAAGGTTTTAACTCTGTCAGGTGTTGACTCTTAAGTTAAGCTGGAGCTCTAGGGCTTTTATGCAGTCACGCTGCCAGGCAGAACTGGTTGACTGGAGATGTTTGCTCATGACCAGTCCCTTGAGGAATAGTAATGGATATGCATGTATATGCACATATATGTACAGGATGCATACGCAGACAGAGTTGGGTTGATGAATCTTGAAAAACCTTCTGTGGTCATACACCTTAAAGTACTGAAGAAGGCTGTTAAAGCGAGAGCAGTGGAATGGCAGAGGAATGATCCTTCACTCAAAATACTACAATTTGTAATAATTACAGTTCTTATTATGGGAATGGTAATCTGGGAGTGGAAGTACATCTATTAATGCACAAATAACAAGTAGATAAACTGTCAGTGTTACTTTTGTGACCTTCACAAATTAACTCAGCAATACTCAAGAGGAAATGAAACTGGGACAGCTTCTAAAACTCCTTTGGAGTCACTTTGCAAAATAATCCTGTACTATTTGAGTGTTCACTATTGTACAGAGGATTACACCTGACCACAGAACCATACTGTGGTTCTTTAATGGATACTTTAGTCTTCCAGGCAGGAAACACTAGAGTTACCAAATACAATTTCCTGATGGAGAATGGAATTTGAAAAGCCTGTGCTGGTGCTTTATTATGGTTAGTAGCTTTAGCTCTGCAAAGAGAACTAGGCAGGTGAGTTACGCTTCCCAAAGGGAGTAAAGAAGTTGTCAGTGGTTTCTTTGTATTATTAAATGTATGTCTAAACGTATGTTTTACAGTACTTTTATGTAATTTTTAATAGTTTTTGCTATTAAAAATTTACTAGAAATTTTTGCTTTTTTATTGATTGCTAATAGAAATATTTATATTCCTTATAGATACAGAAAAGAGGCAACCTGATGTCTTTCATGCTTTGAAACTAGGTAAGTACTGAACAATTCTTCCACCATGTCTAATTGTTGTAACTTCAGAGCAATTTGTTTGCTCTGAATATTTGTTTGCTAACATGAGAAGCAGATTTCTGTTTCTTTTCCTCAGGTGTAAGCTACCAAGATGTCTTCCTGGGAAAGCCTCACGTCTGTTAGATTTTTAGAGTTCAGGTTCCCTTCTTGTACCCCTGTGATTATTGAGATTTACAAATGTTGGTACTGGGTCAGAAGGAGTAATAGGGGAAAGGCCAAATGAATACTGGTCAGCATACTATATGTATTTGGGTTTTTTTTGGCAGTGCTGTTAAAAAAAGCAACTCACTACGTTAAGGGGTGTCCAGGCCAGGGTTCAAAGTAAATTCTGGAGTCTCTGTAGGTTCCAGGGTTTCTGTTTAACAAAGTCTGTGTTGTGGGTTTGTATTAAAAAAAGCCACCTGCTTCCTTTTACCAAATTGAGACACAAAATTTAGTTCTGTGCTTTTATGTCATTCCCATTCCAACAAATCAGCTGAGTGTTGTGGGTGGGTATTCTAGTGAGTGCGCTCGAGTGCCTGCAGGGTTTGTCTGGAATTCAGACTGACTGTCCAAGAAAAATGCACATGCCTGTGACTGAGTTGAAGGCAGCCCATGCCATGAAGCATCTGTGTAAAGGTGTAGTAGGTTGGCCCTGGCCTAATGCCAGGTACCCACTATAGTCACTTTCTCCCCTCTGCAGCTGGACAGAGGAGGGGAAAAAAACCAGCTAAGGATTCATGAGTAGAGATAAGAGCTGGGAGAGGTCAGTTACTGATTACCTTCATGGGCAAAACAGACTCAAAGTGGGGATAGTACTTAAATTTGTTTCTGACAGGATCAGAGCAAAGGAGTGAGAAGTAAAATAATCTTAAAAACACCTTTCCCCCACCCCTCCTTCTCTTCTGTTCTCTCTCCTCCCCAGCAGTGCAGGGAGGCAGGGAAAGGGGGTTATGGTCAGTTGTTTCTGCCACTGCTCAGGGAGAGGAGTCCTTCCCCTGCTCCCTTGGGATCCCTCCCATGGGAGACAGTCCTTGATGGACTTCTCCAGCGTGAGTCCATCCCACAGGCAACAGTTCTTCCCAAACTGCTGCCCTGTGGGTCACTCCTCCATGGGGTGCAGTCCTTCACAAATGAGCTGTATCAGCGTGGGTCCCCGCCAGGGCCACAAGTCCAACCTGGGAAAAGCCTGCTCCAGCCTGGACTCCTTTCTCCATGGGCTGCAGGTCCCTGGCAGGACCCCACTCCATCTTGGGCCTCCCACAAGGTCACAGTCTCCCTCAGATATCCACCTGCTCCAGCACGGGCTCCTCCATGGGCTGCAGGGGGGTCTCTGCCCCCCGATGGTCCCCCATGGGCTGCAGGGGCAGAGCTGCTCCATCATGGTCTGCACCACGGGCTGCAGGGCCACAGCTCCAGCACCCAGAGCACCTCCTGCCCCTCCTTCTGCACTGACCTTGGTGTCTGCATTGTTATTCCCATGTTCTCACTCCACACTTCCCTGGCTGGAATTCTCTTTGCAGAATAGCTTTCTGTTCTTAAATACGTTCTCACAGAGGTGTTACTGTTGCTCCTGATTGGCTTGGCCTTGGCCAGTGGCAGGAAGCCCATCCTGGAGCTGGCTGGCATTGGCTCCATGGGACAGGGGAAGCTTCTAGGAGCTTCTAACAGAAGCCACCCCTGTAAGCTCCCCTGTTACCAAAACCCAGCCACAGAAACCCACTACAAAAGGTGAGAATTTTTTCATTTGCATGACAGTTATGATTTGCTTATTCTTGCCTCTGTTCCTATGGTGGTACATACAGTCACAGAGATCTTTTCTTTCATTTAACTTCCCTGCTTTTGCCTGCCATATATCATCAAAAAGATAAGGTAGGTGGGTGAGCTTAAGCTCTCTAAGATAACCCTGACTACCTCATATATTTTTTAGAAGTGCTTGCTCCTAATTTAAGAAAAAACCACAACCTTGTTAAAATATATTCAGTAGCATATTTTGTACTGCTTTTCCTAATCTAGACAGGAACTCAGGTGACTAACAGCCCTTATACTTGGAAACTGGAACATTAATTTCACTTTTAAAAAACTAGAAAGATGGCAAATGATGCATTACTCTTGAGCAGGGAGTAGGGATATTTTGCATTGGAGATTTAGTTCAAATACTGGAGGCAGAACTTAATCATTCTGAATATAAGGATGTTGAGCACTGGAATAGATTAATTCCTTGGGAGGTTGTGGAATTCTGTCAGTAGAGGTTTTTTGAATTGGTGAACTACCTCTGTTAGAGGAACTTACGGGTTAGTGTGACACAAAACATTTTTCTACCTGCTTAAGGCAAGGGATGGCCTCCTCTGCCACCTTTCAGAGTGCCTTTGTACCCACTTAGTCTGATTATAAAATTGTTGCTTTCTGTGATTTCAGCCTGTGGAAATGGAACAGGGATCTTGGTGTCATCAGTTTTCACTGCACAACATCATCTTACCACAGTTTAATAGAAATATTCCCTATTTGTGTCTTCACATGTGGGATGGAGTTTGTACAGCTTCCTAGCTTAGTTGTTCATTTCAGAAAATAATTCTTCTAATGGAACTGCACCATAAGTGTGCACATAGGGAAGATCAGGAAAATACAGTGCCTCATGCTTATGCCACAATTTTATGAAGGCTGAAAAGATATACTAATTAACTAAAAGACCAGAGATCAGTACAGATTTTTAGCTTTAGTTTTGCAGTTACTCTTTTTTGTTGTACTTTATTTTTTTCTGTGTTAATACCACTAAATGTAGACCAGTGTCAGCAAGTCAAAATACTTAATAATTCAGTGGCTGAGCAGTTCTCTGTTGCTCATGTAGATTACGTTTTATGCTTGTTTTGCAGGAAACTTCCAGCTGGTTAAAGAGATCATTGATGAAGACCCAAGTCAGGTCAATATTACCAATGTTGATGGTGCTTCTCCATTAATGATTGCAGCTGTAACTGGACAGCTGCCCCTTGTTCAGCTCCTTGTTGAGAAAAGTGCTGATGTTGATAAACAGGATAATGTTCATGGCTGGACAGCACTGATGCAGGCCACATACCACGGGTAAGATATGTGCTGTCTTTGGGTCTAGAAGTAAAGAAGTTTAATTCTTCTTGCATCCCAATAGAAAAAAACCCTTTTTGATACTGACTCTGGAAGTAGAAGGGTCTTACAAGAAACTGAGAGACTTGTGACCTCAGTTTTCCACGACTCATGCGCTGCCCTCAGCTTTTCAGACCTGAATGATGTTTGGACTTCAGAATGAGTGAAACATTTGGGAACTTGAGGCTTGCTCAGTAAATACTGGGAACATAGTGCTCCAGGCAGGCACCAGGAGCTTTGGTGCAGATTTCAGTTTCCATCCTTTGATGTTTTTTAGCATTGTGAAAGATAGTATCACCCTGCCAGGGTTGTAAGCGGACATCAAGCTGTGAAACTTCAAGGCAGTCACCCTTCCATGTACCGTATTTTCCAGTCTTAAACCATTGCTGTGTTTCCCTATTCAGCCTTTAGTTTTCATGGAGTTTTCAGAAATGCAACCAAACTGTCATTTTCTCTAAAGCTCCTTTATAAATGTAGGTAGACACTTAAGAGTCAGAGCCCAGAAATTTGCTTACGTGGTACTTCATGTGTGATCTCTGTCATACACTAGGCACTGTCTGAATACAGTTTTACTGTGATGAGCAATTGCGAGCATGAGTGTCAGTGTGCAGCTGAAGGGTGCAAGAGTCCTGTGTGTAAAGCCACATTTGGGGTGCCCCAGTTTGGCTGGGACACCTCATGTGCGTAAATAAGTACTTAGCCTTGTAATTCTGTACTTTGCATCTTAGCCTTTCCTCTTGGCATGGACCAGTTGCAAATTTTAATGACATTTGGAAATATTTAGCCTCCACAGAACCTCAGCTAATCCTTCATGAGGAGCATCAGTGGTGTGGAGGGTCTCAGGCTTGAAGGAGAGAGCAGACAAGTTCTTTTGAGCTGGGGCTCTAAAGGATTGCATCTCTGTGTGCCCTCAAGGTTCAGGACTGGAAAGCAGGATGGGCGGATGATACAGTTTTAAGGAAGAGAAGTAATGGGAAATATGCAGAGGAGCTGTGGTTAGGATAAGCAGAATTTTTATTAGAGGAGAAACAGTCCTCCTCCATTATGGGTTGATTTTTGTCTGGAGTGAGTTCAGCAGTGAAAACTTCATCTGTATGATAAGAAGTGATGCTCTGGAGATACTGAGATCTGTTTGTCAGCCTTCAGTGTTAGAATTCGCAGTCACCTATTGCTGCCTGAGTACATTTTTGCTTTGTGTTGCTTTTGCGTGTCAGAGTTTGTTTTTATACAAAGTCAGTTGCTGCTCAAGAGGAGTTTTTTTATTAAATATATTTTTTCATAGCTTTATTGTCTATTCAGTTATTTTGTAGGCAGAATTGAAATATTGTTTTTAACTCAGGAGGCAAGTCCTGCTTATTTATTCAGGTGCATGAGGGGGAGGGGGGCTAATGGAACTCAGATGGTGAGCGTCTTTTATGCTCCTTTTAGGAGCTTTTGTTGGAAGGTGTTTGTGTTGGTTGACATTTAATGCTGATTGTTTTTGCATTTTAAACACCTCAAGGAAGTGATAATGTGCTTTCTTAATTATATAGTTTATGTCTGTAATTAAGTGAAGTGCTGTTTGAAGTTTATAATTATCTTCAGTCAATTTGGCTTTTCTGTGTGCTATTTCTTAATATGCAAGTTGTGAATGTGAGGTTGAGTTGAAGTCCTAGTGATGGTGTATGATGACTACTGAGCTGACCTTTGTATTTTCATCTACTTTTGTGCCCTAGGCATTAATGACCTTTCATTGGGAGGGTGTTTGGCAACAAATTCCAGTCAGTTCCAAAGGATCAGTTTAAGAAACTGGGTATTCAGATCAGGTTTTTAAGGCTGACTTTCTGCATGTCGATTAATGTGATTTGTAGTGAGTAAAGAGCGACTGACAAGGGAATCATGGGAGCTTCTGAAGAGCTTGTGAATAAATTTTACATTAGATTAGTTGCAGAAAAGATAAAACATCTCTAATTGAGGCGCAATGTTATAAAAGGTTTAAAATGAAATATTGGGGGTTTCAATTTTATTTATTTTTTAAATTATCAACACCTTTTTTTATTCCCTTAAAGAAACAAAAACGTTGTAAAGTATTTGTTAAATCAAGGAGCGGATGTCAATCTTCGTGCAAAAAATGGATACACAGCCTTTGACCTCATAATGCTGCTGAATGATCCAGGTATGCTATTTCAGAAAGCTCTGGGGAAATGTACAACATAAACAAACAAACTTCCAATCTAGAAAATACAATAAAGTTGCTAGGAAGTATCCTCTGATGTCCAGGCTGGACAGGACCGAGAATGAACATTGCCTGAAAATGGTGAGGTTTGAGTTAATTGGTTAGATGAGTGTATACATTTATGGAATAACAGATTTTATGCATTCCTCTTGACTTCGTTTTTGAAAATGCTTAAAAAAATTTTGGTGTTTGTGTCACAAGAGCCAGTTCAGTGGCATTTTTGGGGGCACAGGTGTTCTATGGTGTCATTAGCACAGAGCTGTGAACTGGAGTTAGACATTTCCACTTGGTTAAGGGCAGTGAAGGGGTAGGACAAAGAGAGTGTAGTCAGAACAAAAGTAGGGAGCTCCTGGCTGAACCTCCCACTAGTTCTGTAAAGGCTGAGAATAAATCACACTTAGGGGTTCAGGTTGTTTTTCACTTTTTTAAAGGGAGTGCTTTAGAAAAAGCAGCATGCTTTGGAAAGACTTCAGTGAAATACATTTAGTTTTTGTTTTAGTTTGTTTAGCCTATATAATTTGTTATTGTTAGCCTTGCTTGGTACCTAAATTGATTTATCTGAAGCCAAAACCCACTACTGCTAATGAAATTAATGTTTCTTTTCTCTGTATTTACACATTATAATGGTTTTTGTCTCTAGCAGGTTCCTTTCCTTGTCAAAAATAGATCATTAATAGTATGAAATCTTAGGAAATAAATACAGTAAATTATTTCAGAACTAACTTCTGTGACAGAATAGTTTGTCTTGTAACCCTTCTCTCTTGATCAGTTCTGTCTATTCTTCTGAAAATCCTATCTGAGTGCCATATAAAATGCAGACTTACAGAATATTTTTTTTTGCTTTCCTGTCCTCATGTCATGCTTGTTCTTTTTTCTTCTTCTTACTTTTTTTCTTACTTCTTTTTTTTGTCCACCTTTTCTTCTTACCATTTCTTTTCAGTCCCTTCATTGTCCAGGCTGAACATCTCCTTTCTCTTTGGGATTTAATTTCGAGCTTCCTTTCTGCAACCTGCACTTGAAGAAAGAATATTCATTTTTCTCTACTCTCTTCTGTGTCAGGTGAGAAAAGGGAGGATCACAATATTGTTCTTAACTTGTACAAAGTGCGAGAAGCAGCAGTTCACTTGGTCATGCATGACTGATTCTGACTGAATAGCTTGCTTATTTATATTGATAAATCCCTTTAGAGAGGTGATGATAGGACTGCAGCCCCCTGTGTGGGGAGAAGGTGTGGGAAACACAGGTCAAGAACGGAGGTTTGGGGGATTCATCTGCTTTGTGTTTGAGTGGAAGATCCATTACTACTTACATGGGATTTGTAGGGAAAGTGTCAGAGTCATGATTTAGGAAAGTAAACCAGACCAAACTTTGTCTTGATTTGCTTTCTTTTAGACACAGAGCTTGTAAGGCTACTGGCATCAGCATGCATGCAAGTAGACAAAGACAAGAGTAAAGTGAACAACAGATCATCTTTGCCTAGTTCCAGGAGTAGGCAATCCTTAAATGTCCCAATGTTGCCAGATGACAAAGGAGGTCTAAAGGTAAATATGTTCACACTTAATAAATAACACAAATTAAATTAAATTAAAAATTCCTGTAATGTATAAGCAGAGAAAGTAATTGCTAAGAGGTATTTTGGATCTAATATATAACTGAGTTTGTTGGGAGGTGTCAAAAAGAGATATTAATTTGGTGGGATTTATTCTTGACAAACCCATGTCATACGCTGTGTCATATGAGCTATAATGATGTGTGAAGTTTTTTCAGTTATATCCATTCAGGTTAAGCATTTTGATCAGTAAAGTTTCAGATTTTCCTCTCTGGGTGATTGTGCCTTTGACTTTTGCCTGATTTCTCTAGCTTCCTCCATCCTTTTTTGTTGAAGATAAACAGTATTTGTTCTGAGATCATGTTGTCTGTAGTTACTCTAGGGTAATTTTAATCAATCTTGTCTGGTTTTAATTTGTGCAAGCTCATTTAAATACTCCTACTCTGTAAAGCAACTGGACATGTATTCCTGCTTTCCTCCTGTTACTGGTATTCATACTAAAATATCTGATCACAGGTAGGCTGTTTTTGGAGTTTAAAAGAAGAAACCCTTTTCAGTCTCTTCTCTTTCACCACTTTTGTTATTAAATAGTAGACTTTTTATTTTGTGTTTCTTTTATTTGTTATTTATGCATAATAGAGGCCCTTGTTCTTTTACGTACTGATTATGCAGTGTATATTCATTATCTCATTATTTACCTCTTTCACTCAAGAACTGCTAACTGCTTTGTTTCTCAGCATTTCATAGCCTTGAAAACAAAGTTGTGCCTTTTCCATATGCAAAAATTTTATTTCCTGTTTGTTTTCAGCAAGTTATATTCTCAATGTCAGTGTTAAAGCAGTGTGAATTATCACATTTGGTTTCTATTTTAGATTAAAGTTTTAGGGCAGAGATTTCCACTTCTGCCCCTTATTCTTTCATTCCTACTTTTGTTATAAATGTCTAAGGTATTTCTCAGGGGGCAACATAATTTTTCTAGTTCTTTGATACTGTTACCTTCTCCCACTGCTGCTAGATTTCAGCCTTTTGATGGACACTGTTTTTAACCATAAATTCATTTTTGTTACGTGACTGCTTCAGTCTAATTTAAAGTCCTTTACTCCGACCTCTGTGCCTGTGTGATGTGGTAGGGATGTATGGAGAGGCCACAACCTCCTGCAACAGCAGACTAAAAACCCTGGAGCTCAAACCATCATGCTGTGAACACCAGAGCACAAGATGAACCTCTCCAGTGTAGTTCCTTTCTCACCAGAGATCAGCAGTTTTTTGTCTGGTAGCATGGTGGCTGTACTTAGTCTGTTTGGGGTTAGTTTGTGGTGCGAGCACGTGTTAAAGAAGCAGAAGCACTGTGAGGAAGAGTAACAGAGATGATGATAGGCAGTCAGAAGTGATCTTTCTTACACAAGCAAGCCAGCTTCAGTGAACGAAACCAAACCACATTGTGCAAGCACTCTAATTTGTAAATTCATTGTACACTGGGTTAAACCTAGATGAACTTTTTTTCAGTTCCTTCTGGAAGGTGAATAATTGCTGAACTGTGTGGATTTTATTGCTTTATCAGAGCTCTTTGTCTCTCTTTCCTTTTCTCATTAGATATTTGTTGCTGAAATTAACGTAAATCTTTATTAGTTACGACTCCAAAGAGATTCAGAGGTCTGAGAACTCTATCCATTACTAACGCTCTGTGCATATTTAAAATCTTTTTAATGATCTTCTGCTGCAGGGATTAATATGCAGGGCATAAGTTTACAGTTTACCTTACTTGTACTATATGGCTGTTGAGAAGACATATATATCAGTGAGCAGTTGAAAAATACTAAAGAAGAGAGCAGAATACATATTGTGAGAAGGGGTCGTTAAGAATAAAGAGTAAAGTAGGAAAGTATTGTTATCTAGATTGGCTATCACATAAATCTGCCTTGATGAAGTATTGTCACTTTTATATAACTTTTTAAAAAAGGGTTTCAGAAAGGGAAGAAGAAACTTTACTGAGAAATAATCAGAAGATATTTATAATCTGACTGATTTACCTACAAACCATGTGATTTTTAATGCAGATTGCATCAGTTTTTCATAGTCTAGAGAAATGTCCTGCTAAAGACTTGAAGCATCTTGCATTGTCTGCCTGTAAAAATGTGCAATTCTGTGAATACTTGAATAAATTTTACTTTGAGCAAAGATAGTCCTTTTGTGTAACAATTTCCACATACGTGATGCCTCTATGGGTTGAGGTTGTAGGTACAGTAGTCCTAAGGTTTGTGTTGTTTCCTTGCCTTGCTCTTTTTCAGTTTATAGTCTTTCCAGCCTGGTAGAGTTTAAATTATTTGTCTAACAGCACTGTATGGATTATGGGTCTTTAGTTTGACAGAAATACTATCAGAACTCTTCCAGTTTGCCACTGATTTTGAAAATCTTAAGGAGAAGTTTCATTCATATCAGATAAGCTTCTATGCACACTTCTAAAAAGCAGAAAATAGACATGCCCATTCATTGATGCCAGAGACTGTAAGAATCAGTGGTGAAATTGGAAACCAGTGGAAAGAATAAATATTTGCTATGTAGCTGTAAAGATTCCCTATTCAAACTGCTCTAATACTTCTATCTACCTTGGCTTTCCAGATAGTGTGGAAAAACATAATGCATTTGCCAGTTGACAAATAAGGGAAGAGATAATGATGGTGAAGGATCCTGTTGATAATAGCAAACCACTGTAATGTTGCTTTTTAGTTTATCTCAAAAACTCCTTGACAGAATTCTTTTATCACTGCTGTAAGGATTACTTAATTGTACATCTCTTTTCCTCTTTTTTTTTTTCTTTTAGTTGGAACTAAATTGTTGTATCTTCTTATCAATCTAGTCCTGGTGGAGCAGGATGTCAAATCGATTCCGCAAGCTGAAGTTGACTCAGACACTGCGCCATGGATTTCCTTCCAATCAGTTTGTGCCTTTTCCGGATGAGCCTGAACCACCACTAAATTCCACTATAAAAGCAGTTTCACAGAGTGATACGGATGCCCCTGGAAACCTTGATGCTGCTACAGCTCGGATCACAAATAACAAAGCTAGTGGTAAAGGCAGAGTTGTCTTATGGGAAGTGAGCTCTCCTGGGGTACTCAAGATGATACTATTTCTAATTTATTGAGTTGGTTCTTATTTAGCTTAATATAAATGGAAAGACATGCAACATATTTGTAGTATATAGGAAGAGATGTTTGTACTCCTGACTGTTGATCATGCTGAACACTGAGTGCGGCATCATTTAAGCAGGAAAATGCTGCTATAACCGTGTTACTGTTCCTTAGCAAGCACCATTAATTTGGAGAATAGAGACAGGTCACTGAGAAGTGTTAGTATCTTTGATAAACTAATTTATATACTGAAAACCAGTTTATTTAAACAAATGAAGAAGAATTCTGAGGAGAGAAAGTGAAAAAGCCCAAACTGTAAAGCACATCTGCTGAAATTGTACAGCTCTCCATGAAACTCCCTCACCCCCAGTTTGTGATGCAAAGTAAGATTATTGGCATAACTTTAATTTAGGTGCGTGACTGTGTCACTGGAAATCTTTATTCTATGTACTTAATGAGGGTAAAGCTGTTGACTGTTTGAGAACAATATGCTATCCTTGGGGACAAAAGTAGGAGCATGTAAACAATAAAACATCATTTATGTATTTTTCAGGTGCAAACAGTGCAAAAGGAGGAAAGGATGATGAATTATTGACAACCATGGTATGTTGCAGTGTTCTTGGAGTGTCAGCCTCATTCAGAAGGTTGTGCGGCTCCCATAATTTTTACAGGTTTTTGCCTCCTGTCCAAGTCACTTTCAGAAAGAGATCTATCATTTGTTTATAGTCACTAGACAAGAACTGTCAGGCTTTGATACATCAGCAGTTCTTAGACTGGGAAGTACTGTAAGTAGTATGGTATGGAAGCTGTGCTGACTTTTTTCAAGAGTTACCCATACCTTTGTTTGATCATCAGTGAATTAGTAAAGTAGATGGAACAGATGATTAGTTGCTGACAAGATGTATGATGTGAGGAACACATGGATGGCGCATAGTGCAATGGAAGTGTGAAATTACTAGTAGAGGCAACCACGAAATATTTAGTTCAGAATGTTTGTTTGTGTAATTCTCTTTCTTTTGTTATGCTGTAGCTTTAAATTTCCCTACAGCTTACTCCCTGGTGATGTCATTAAATTTGGCTGGTTATTCTTTCTGTCCTTTTGTAAGAAGTTTGAGTAACTTTTGATGTAACTGTACAGATGTAACTGATGGACAAAACTCCAGGGAGCCAAATCAGTTGTGTTGTTTTTAAACTCTTTCTGGAGAACATGTACAGCATGAAGAGGCAATTGTTCACTGTTTTGCAGTTATTCTGTCTGGAAATACAGAGAGGACTACATTGTTATTTCTTTGAAAATTAATTTTTAACATTCTTGTTAAAGTCAATTTGAAAAATATTTAGCCCAGTGAAGGAAGAGAAGTTTCTGCTACTTAATGAATGATATTCATTTTATCGAATGAATAAGAATAATATTGAGGGATGCAGCAATGTTCATTGGATTCTCTATTGTACTTCTTCAAAAATACTACTCGTGGCTCATTTCCATTTTATTCTATGTAAAAATGCATGTCTCCATCTTTCTGCTTAACTTAAAATTTTGAAAGTATGTCACCAGCTCCTAGTAATCTCTCTTAAGAAATGACTTTTTTTTCTTTTTCCCTTTCTTTGTTTCTCTCAGTTGAGAAGTAGTGCCCCATTTACCAGGCTGCCCAGCGATAAGCTGAAGGCAGTGATACCACCTTTCTTACCGCCCTCGAGCTTTGAGCTTTGGAATTCTGACCGAACACGACTCAGCAAAGATGGAAAAGCTGAACAGATGAGAACTGCCTGGCCACAGAGAGCAATCAAGCACGATTTTAACAGCAGTGGGAACTCTGATATAGTAAGCAAACTAAGTATGTCCAAAAATACTGTATTCTGTCCAGGCCATGCTGAGTGGTGAGCCACACTGTTTCTGATTAGAAATTACTTTTAAACCACTGTCTCAGTAATGGCTTGTCCTTTTAAGCAGTGCTGTTTAGGAAGAATGCACATCTCCAGGGAAAGAACATAATGGAACGAAAGTTTTGCATGAAATGAAACGGTTTTATTTTCTCTTTTCTTTTTTTCTCTTAATCAGAATAAAGTAGAACCCTAACGAATTTGCTGCAAACTGCCAAAGTCGCTGCTGGTTTCACCCATGTCTTTTAGTAGCTAAAGTAGGTACAGGCACTGGAGTGTGGTCGAAATTGCTCTGATTTGGAGAAGATCAGGGACAGAAAAAAAATTAAGAATTGATCAATTTTTAGGACCTGAGCGGGAGGGAAGTAATTTCAGTAAGTCAAATACACAGACATAACATTCTTAAAGATTAGCAATAGTTAAAATTGTAGCAAGCAATGATCAAGTGGGCTTGAAAGCATACAGGCTTAAATTGTGAAGGGGAAAAGTCTGAATTATTTCTATTTTTATAGAAGGAGCATGCCTGATTCTACAGTGTTTTTAGTGAAAACTCAAACCAAAAGAAAAATAGCTGGTTTGTCTTGAGACAAGAAACAAAAGAACCTCGACAACCTTTGCTGTCATAGTAGGAGTAAAAAGGGAAATGCTTACTCCCCTAAATGTGGACTGTTTGACTCAAGTGTAGAGGACAGTTTATTTTCGTAGTCCAGAATTGTTTCATGTCAGTTCTAGAAACAGGACACTGAAGACATTTTAGGAGGAATTTTTTTCTGTTTTCCTTTTTTTAAGTAGAAGTTAGCTTAATATCAGTAGAGGTGATTTAGGTAGAATAAAGTGGAGTGTTAAAGGGGAATTGACATAATAGGAAGGTAAACATCTATCATCCTAAAAAAGATGACTGTAGTAACATAAGTGGATAATTAGCTCACTTAATAAAGTGAGGAGTAGGAGAGGCAGGGGAGTACTAGTCATTAGTCCTTCTGTGAGGAAAGAAAGGTTTTGCTAAGGGAATTGGGAAGAGAGAAACATAATAAGTCAGAGTTGGAAAAACTGATTTGAGCAACAGGATAAGAAACATGAAAAAGCTAAGCTGCGAAGGCCATTGTGTCAGATGTCTGTCAGGGGCCAGTGGTGTAAGAGCAAAAGAAATGAAGGAGGATGTGGCTGAGGATTTGGCTAGCATACGGCTAGATCAGTAGTGCCTCAGTTAGCAGAAGTCAATGAAATGATGGAGGTAGCTGTTTAGATTGAAGGAAATACAAAAGTGTAGCTGGTGGAGATAAAGTTTATGTCACTTCTTGCAGTGTAGCTTGTAAGAAACAGATATAATGGATTAAAAGTAGGTGGTAGCTGTTTTGTAAGGTTGGAGAGACAAACGCAGGATTTCTCTGGAAAGCGGTTTCACATGTGATCATTTTTTTTCCTCCACACTGCTCATAATCTGTACAGACCACTTCAGGGGCATCGTATATGCTCATTTTGTGCTGGCCAAAGGTTAAGAAGAATTAATGGCTTTATATGGTGTAATTTCTTTTGTTGAGTATATATATTAAAGGTATGTATATTTATGTAAGTATAGAATATATTCAATATATTTGCTTATGTAAAATAAGAATATTTCTGATACCCCTTTTGTTCTTCAGTGGAAGTTTCAGGTTGTGGGATAAGTAAAATAGCAGTTGAAGTTTGATCTTTATTGTGCTCAGTCGAGAAAGAAAATTATTTTTCATTTTGTTTTTCAGACGTCTGTTAGCAAAGGTACTAGACCAGTCAAATTACCAACATTTGCGAGAAGACCAGCATCTCCTTCAAATTCCAACAATTTCAGTCATTCTCCTCATTCTTCTGGTGGATCCAATAACATTGCAGGAATTAACAGGCATGGAGGAGAACTGCATAACAGATCAGGTACCATTTTTAGTAAGAAAGTAACTTGTATCTGGTTCAGCTAAAAAATTACTGTTTGTGATAATGGTAGAAGACAAACCTTTCCTGAGGTCTCCTACTGCTAGAGAGCAAAACTTCAGTTAAAAGAACTTCTATAAATTTTGTTGAAACGGGATTGGACTTTGAACACATACATAAGAGAAGAAAAGCCCCACATCTGTTACAGAAGAATCTGTTTTCTGAGCCCCTATCTCAGAAATTCTAACATACAGATTTTATTGAGTCCACCCATGGTGGATCAGGTGGATCCTGGTTCATTGCAACATGCATTTCATAGCACTGACTCTTACGCAGGCAGCTTACTTGTTTTTTAAATTAAAAATAAGTTTTCAATCAAAAACAAAGCTGCAAGCACTGTACCTGGCAGCTGTTGACAATATGGTGAAGTGGCTCAAAAAACCTATATCCAAGAGGATGAAAATCATCTCTGTGTGTATATAGACAGAGCTGGCTTCTCTCTTCTGCAGTTGATTTTTTGTTCCTTTTTCTGAAAGCTGATGGGCAGATCTGAACCTTAAAATTGTCTCTTACTTCAATCCAGTTTTTAAACAAAAGTGAGTGGTGGTAGAGATGGGAGAATTGAGAGTTAACAAGTATTTCAAAATTCTGATTTCCTTGACCAGTTTTATTGTATTTTTTGTTTTAGGTGGCAGTGCAGATAATGTTTTGTCTCAGATTGCGGCCCAGAGAAGAAAAGCAGCAGGCTTACCTGAGCAGAAACCCAGCCAACAGCACAGTCCGGTCCAGTCAGCAACTTCATCCACTCTGTCTGATTTGCAGTGTGCTCAGATTGTTGGCAATGGACATGTAAAGGTACAGAGAAATGTGAATTTTTGTACTTCCAAAAATGGCTAATTTTAATAGGTCATATCTCAGTTATGGATGGCTGATGTATAACATTGCACAGCCTAAAGTGAATGAACACCTGTTACAGTAGTTGAAACTCTTCAGCTCCACAAACCTTACTATTAATTACAGGTCTGCAGAAGATCAAACCTAACAATAATACATGATTTTGATTTATTATTAAGGTAATTCTATCTTAAAATCCAGTAAATGAAATACTTGATCTTAGGGTAGATCTGCACTGTTAGTTTGGTTTCTCATTATTTCTTTTTATGACCCAGATCCAGTGTTTTGTGTTAGTTATTCCTGGACTTTACTCTGAAGTAACATAGCTAGTTTTCCTTCAAAGCCTCAACATGAGTGCAGAACATGAAGTGACATATAGATTGAGGAATTTAGGAGGTACAGGGACTTGTTTTGGAAAAGGCCGGTATACATACATACATATATATTCTTACTCCTCATTTTAACTCATGTATTTTCCTGTTTTCCATGCCTCCAAATGTGTTAAATATGTACAAAACTTAATAATTTTGAATCATTTGACTTGTGTTAGGTAATAACAAGTTTAAGGGTTGACTGGAAACTTTCATTTCAGTGCTGCAAGTTGTGAAATGCACCCAAAACTTAGTTTTGCTTACTGCATATTTCTGGTTAATCCAGCATGAAATGCTACTTTAAATGATCATCGGATATGCTTTGAAAAGCTTTAATTAAGACTTTAATGAATTAAATCTCTGAATGAAAATCCCTGTTTTCAGAGTCAAAGTTTGTTTCTATTATTAAACTCTTCTTATCTCAACCTACAATTTTTATTTTTGATTCTCCTCCCCATTGCACTGGAGGGGGCGAGGTGAGCAAGCCACATAGTTGCCAGATGGACTCAAACCAGGACAGTCCTTTTAGGAAAAGAGTAATTGTAGTGCTTTTGTGTGGTATTGCTTTACAAGAAAGAATTTCTTTATTACAAAATTAAAGCCTTATTAAATATATTTTTCTTGATGAATTTGAGGAGACAGACTTTCATCTGAGATAAATCACTATTGCTCCAATTATTTCAGTATGGATCAAACCTAAACTTCTAGTTATGACTACATGCTCTGCAGAAATGATATGCAACTTAAGTAATAATGAAGCATCATATATAGGTAAACACTTCTTTGGGGTTTTTTAACTGAAATGATTATATCATTAACTACAGCAAAAACTGGAGATGAACAAAAGACCTCCATCTGGGACTTCATCTACGTCTAAAAGCACATCACCAACTCTCACACCTTCCCCATCACCTTCCCCATCTCCTAAGGTTCAAAATGCAGAGTCTTCTCTCTCTTCTCACAGACAGGCCAAAAGCAACGGTTCCAGCAGTGGTACTATTACAGAAGATGGTGAGTAGGTCACTGTAGTTATACGAGATTCAGTCATTGAGAGCACTGACTGCTCAAAGCTGTAACTGTGCTGAATTAGCATGTATCTGCATGAGAATGAGAGCTCTTTTCTTTCTAGAAGATACATTATGGTGTTTCTTACAGTGAGTTTGGCATTCCGCAGTAACTGCCTTTTTCTCTCCCAAAACATCTGGTCCCTTCTGTGGTACCATCTCAAAGCTCTCATGTAGGTAGGCCACTCTTACATGGCCTCCTTCCTTTGCCCCTTGATGGCTTAAATCCTGTTTTTCACCCTTTGCTGGGGGTAGAAAATGCACTTTCTTCACATTAGAAATTATTATTTTTTAAGTAAATCCAGTGAAGCACATCACTGCAGAAATACATTTTTGATTCATAGCAAGTCATAGCTACATGCAGGTGATTTTTAAGAGCTGTAGCGCATTTATTTTTTTAAATGGAAAAAATAGCTGTATTTCAACCTATTTTTAACTTAAGGCCATATAAGAGAATAATAATATTACTTTTCCAGTATGATTACTACCTTTTAAGTTAAACTTTTAGATCTGCATTACAGTACTTTTTAAAATAAAGTCATGTTACTGCACTGGAAACAGGATATCAATAACTTCGTTTTCTTCTGTAAATATCTCAAAAATCTGAAAAAAATTACTTGACTCAATCTTTTAAATAAGAAATGCAGGCACCTTATCAGGTTTCTGCAAGAGGCACTTTGTACAATTTTTGGTTTTTCTAATGTTGTCTGTATTGATTTTGGTTTGTTTTCACTTATGCTCACTTTGTCCATGGACACTATACTTCCATTTAACACTAAAGAGAGGTGATACTTGACCCTCTTTCTGTCCTCTTCTCATGGCTTAACTGTGACATATTGTACTGAGTGCTGGAGAAAATCCTTTCACGTTTAATTAGTTTATAATGATGGCTTGATAACATAAGAATTGTCAATTTAGAAATATATAAAAGGAAGAGAACTCACTGTTGGATAACAAGGGGAATTCCCCAAGCTATCAGGTGTTCTTATGTCACCCAGTGAAGCTGGGCTTTGTGAGTGCCCCACTAATGCCGTGATACAGTGAGTTCCCTGCGTAGCAGAGGAAATGTTGTCAGAAGCCTGAGGAGCTCTGAGTTCATAGTGCTTGTAAGCTTTTGTAGTTAAGAGGTCCTTTAATTCAAGGGCTTCTCTTACTGTGATTTGATTCAGTAGCAACAGTACAAATGCTGATATGCCAAACAGTAATCAGAAGAGTGAGTACAGAAGGCCTGCAGTGTTAACTTTGCTTTTCTTTCAGGTCAAATTAATTAGAAAATTGATTTGCATTGAATATTACTGTGAAGGAACAGTAGGCAGTGGGGTTCAGAGGTGTGCTTGGTTTCTCTTTAGGCAACCACTTGGTGGACCATCAACAGCTTGTCCCTATTCTGAGAACCAGTGATGTAGAGAATCATGAAAGACGAAACCATATGAGAGTAAAAGGAGGCTCTGAAAACTTGGAGAAAGGTAATCTTACCTTACTACTACAGAGTAGTACAAAAGGAGGTGCTAAATGGGAGTAATGTGGCAGAAGCAGTAAGAGCTCCAAGAACGTTTGCTTTCTCCAGGGATGTAGGTAAGGAGACAAGAGTAGAGCAAAGGAGAGCAAAGGAGAAATAACATGTTATGCAAGAGTTGTAAAACTGAGAGGTTTGGGGGTTTGTTCAAACTTGGTGTAATAATACAGGAGCTGGAAGAGGGGAGGATGAAAACATCAAGGTCCTACTGCAGAAAGCATTCCCTGTGCACGAAAGGTGTTTTAAGTTATAGTTGTTTATGACAACAAGACTCTGAGCTCAGAGATACTCAAAGTTTCTTTCCATATCACAGCCCGTAGTTTAAGCCCACCAGTGTGATGAAAAATGAGAACTAACAACCTGAAAGAAAAAAATATTGATAATATATCTAACATCTTCTAATGAAAGAAGTTTTCTTTCTGCACGGTGGTATTTTTCATCAAGCAGTGTGACATTTTTAAAACTGGTTACCTTTTCCTATGGATTAACCTCAAGTACTAAGGCTTTTAACCTGAGACCATGCCAACTTTTGCAAATCATGTTAAGCATACCAAGTTAATTGAGCTTGAGGTAAAAAAACCAAAACTCTAGCAGAAAGTAAGACTCAACTAGAATTTTTAGATTTTTGTGGACTCTTCTATTTAAAGAAGGAGTCTTCCAGAATAGTACATAGAAGTGTGTCTATCTCAAGATACTTGATGTCTTTTGAAAAGCTTCGAGAAAAAGATTCTCTTTCATGTTTCTACTGATGATGATAGAAAAGGGACAGTCAAAAGAGAAAGAAGTGAAATAAATAAAACCAAAGTACATTTGGGAATGGACTACTGGTGTCTTTAAAGTGAAAGTGAGTTTATATCATGAATTTAAGTATAGTTTTGTTGTATAATGTAAATTATTCATGTCCTTAATTTTGACTCCGACTTCTTAGTTTAACTGACCACTTTGGTACTTCTGGGAAAACAAAGAGAATTAGTCACTTGTGACATTAGAGCAGTAAAAAGAAAACCTGAGTTGAGAGAGGTAGCATGTAATTAAGAGAGGTCATGTCAGGTTATTCTAAAAGTGCACTTATGCTTTTTAACACATTTTAAATGTGTGGGAAGAGTCACTATCAGGTCCTCCAAATTTTAATTTCCTTAGACATTGGTAGGAAAGCCAATATTCAGTGCTCTTAGCCTTGGAAGGTAAGCTTATAAAACTTAAATTCTGTCCAGTTTTCATCTTAGCTGGACTTCAAGGTTGCCTGGATGTCAGGTGCTTAGGGAGAAGAGGTTCAGATAGACGTGTGTTGTATTAGTGTTCTGAATGAGCAGCTGGGTGTTTCCTTGCTCTACAGTTTGCCTTCCTGGATGATGACATAGAAATATGCTGTTCAGTTCCTTGCCTGCTTGAGGAATTTTTCTGTCTAACCTGCATAATCTGGGTCAACCGTCTGGGGCCAAGCCCCTGCATTTTAGGCATTGAACTGCCTAAATTGCCCTTAGTGGTTTGGTTCTGTAAAGCACTTCTTAATGAGGAAGAAAGGACAGTACGGTGGAAAGATTTTATCCTAGCAATGTAAGGCTAGACAGAGTTACAGTATGTGGAAGTAGGTGAGAACAGAGTAGGCAAACATTTCAGTTTCTGAAAGAGAATAAATGTGGTTGTTTTTTAGTGACCTTATGTGGCTACGTGGAATGTATAATATTATTTTCAGCAGTTCATAATGCAGAGATCATTCAAATCTTTTGTGATCCATGTGGGGGTTGTTGTTTGTTTTTTTTCCTGTTATTACAGATGAGCTGACTGGCATCCTTAAAAAATTGTCTCTCGAGAAATATCAGCCTATTTTTGAGGAACAAGAGGTACGTCTTTTTTTTAAAAGATTTTTTTTTTTTACTGTTTTAGCAAAAGTAGGGTGCAACACACATTGTATCAGAATTGTGATCCAGAATCTCAGATTTCAAGTTCTATGACCATTTCCCATTTTAGAGGACCTTGAAACATGGACCAAGCAATATTCGTGGCATTTTGCAGGATGCTGCAAATGTCAGAGCTTTTGACACTTAACCTACAATTTTTGTATAGATAGATGCTTTAGGGTTTTTCTTTTTCTCTCTGTTTTTGCACTCTTGTTTTTCTATATATGTCTATATCCAGTGTGGCTGAACAGTTTATAGCACATGCTGTATCATCCCTGGAGTGACAGCTGGACCCTCATTTGTAGATGGAGAACAGGAGGGTGTGAGTCACTGAGATGACTGCTTTCTCTTTTTTATCTGCTATGAATAAGCAACAGGAGAGTTAAATTGGGGAATGTAGGCATCCTTGTAGGTGAGGCCTGTGACAGTTGCTGAGGGATGCAATAAAAAGAAATATTGCTGAAAATAAGTAAAATTAATTCATTACAATGTTTAAGATGGTATCAGATGTGAGCAAATATTGTTTGTTTATTTGGTCAAGGCAAAGGGTAGTGAATGGACATACAATAAATTGACATTGCTGCAGAGTTCAGGATTCAACACCACAAACACTGACTATTTAGCTGTGTCACAAAACATTGGGTTATTATTGTTCCCCTGCATGATAGACAAGGGAGCATTGTGTAGAAATTAATATGCTTTATATCAATATGAAGTGCTTTAGATGTTTGTTCTTGTCACAGCCTTATGAATGTGGTGTTACAATAAAAACTGATATATAAACAAAACATTTTTTTTTCTCAGGAGACACTGTAAAAGAAAACACAGTGTTCTGAAATTCTAAAAATACTTGGGGGAAGGGGGGAAGAAAAGAAGAGAGAGAAACCTTAGCTTATTCAACTAGCTGCTACTGTAGATAGAGTAAATTTTTGTGGAGAGTGTATATTCTGTATTAATAGAGCTTGTCTGAAAAAAAATTAAAATCCATTAATATTTTAAATATACTATCATAATTGGTTGAATGATTGACTACAGATTAAAAACCTTACAAGGGAGTGTTAAAATATGTACCATTTGCTGCTGGTAATTCATTAAAAATTTTTCTTTGCAAAATATTTACATTAAGTCAATACAGTTAAAAAATCCCAACAAACCACATATAACCTGCAGTGATGAATCTTTGCATAGGTAAATTTGTCTTATCTTTTTTTCTTTTTTTTTTTTCTTTTCTTATGCAGGTGGATATGGAAGCCTTCCTTACCCTTACTGATGGTGACCTGAAAGAGCTGGGCATTAAAACTGATGGATCAAGGCAGCAAATTTTGGCAGCTATTTCTGAACTGAATGCAGGAAAGGTGCGTTTTGAAGTACTGTACTTAGTAAATTATTTCAAGGCTTGTTTATATTGTTAATTCAACATACATTTTGAAATTCAGTTGCAGATGTTAGTTAGAAAAGCTAATTTTTATTTTTTTTTTCCAAAAAAGTATTTTTATTTGATTAGTGTGAAAAATATTTTCTTTTGTGCTGCTCCCTGTTGACTTGCAATCACTTTCCTAGTCCAGTGAAGAAGCTACTGGTAAACATGAGCAATATTGCAGTTACCAAATATTGATTTCAGCAATGCTAAAAAGAATGTCCTGTCTGTGATAGTTCAACTGGAGAGTATAGTGTAAGAGGAAGGGTGTCCCTTGTTTAGCCTAACAGTTTTTGATTCCTCTGTGATTAGGTAAATAGCACTTCTCTAATTTCTTACACTTTTATTGCCTTTGAATTTTTTAATGACAGAAACAAATTTGCTATAAATGGTATACAGTAAGCAGCATTCTTATTGGAGGGATTTTGTACTGGAACATGTCTTTGGTTAGGCCTGCTGACACTTCTCACCTTTTTCAGTTTTGAGGTCCATTCTCCCTCTAATAGTGGAAGCATGGATAAACAAAACATAAAGATAGTTTCTCCAGGTTACGATCAATAGTAACAAGTGATGAGTCTAAAAATTAGAGGAGGTGGATGATGCTCCATGCTATGAGGAGATGAAGAAAATACTGAAAATGTTGCTATTGGTGTCTGGTAGTTTCAGGAAAAGATTACTATGAGGTTTTCTCTATATATATCTGTGAGGTAAGGATTTGTCATTATTTTGAATAGTATACTGAGCGTGGAAACATGTATTTACACATTTATTGTGAACTCTTCATAAATTTGCTTTTTAAACAGAAATTTAAGAATTATTTTATTTTATTGTTCTTTTACAGGGTCGAGAGAGACAGATTTTACAAGAAACTATACACAACTTCCACTCTTCCTTTGAGAGTAGTGTTAGTAACACACGACCACCAGGTCATTCCCAATGTAAGTAGCACCTGAAATTAATTGAAAAATGAATCACAAAAGCATGGAATTAATCACAAAATCAATTACGTTGGAAGAGACCTCTGAGACCATCAAGTCCAATCTATGACCCATCACCACCTTGTCAATTAGACCATGGCACTAAGTGCTACATCCAGTCTTTCCTCAAACACCTCCAAGTCCAGTGAGTCCACCACCTCCCTGGGCAGCCCATTCCAATGTCTAATCACCCTTTCTGTGAAGAAATTCTTCCTAATGTCCAAATGTATGGATGCTTCCATTTAATACTGGCTAGAAGACAGAATGTGACAAACAAGCCAGTTAACTGGTTTCCTGGTTAATGATTGATGTGCGTCCCTGTCTCTTGCTGAGACCGTAGAGAAGATTTCAACGTAAAAGGGTAGAGGAATCTGTGAGAAGTTTATACACACTTCAGTACTATCTGAAATAAGGATAAGATTTTTGTTATGCATTACTAAGCGCAGAAAATGGATGTAAGGATAGCAAACTAGAGTATACAATACACCGTGTGTAGTGTGTGTGTATATATATGTATAGCATCAATGGCAGGTGCGTTTCTTTATGATACGTAGTTTACTTTTGCATACTCTTTATAGGAGACACTTCTTTAGTGTGATCAAGTAGAATAAATATAATCAAGATTTACAGTCTAGTATAGTGGCTTAGGTAGCTATGTTAATTTTGGTTTTTCGTATGCATGCATTTAGTGCATAGGTAGTATTTTTATGTGATTGACTATAGTTGGCTTCTTTGGAATATACCAACCACTGGTGTTACCTGCTAGCGAAGCTGGAGAAACTGCCTTTCAAAATGTGCTGTCCATAACCAAAATGTATAGGAAGGTGTTGCTGACTATAACTAATGAATACGTTTATCACAGTCAGAGATATAAAAGTCGCAAATCTCTGTCCTGCCAGCCACATAGGCCAAAGGCAGATATTCATCTGTTATTCAAGGTTAAGCAAAAGGGCAAAACCTATTCAGATGTGTACTTCTATATCCATGTTTTAGGAGAAACAATGGAAGCCGTCGAATGGCCTTGAGAAGTTCACCATGTTAAAAGTGCCTCTTCTTCATTTGCTTATTTTGCTGCTTGCGTCCACTCACAAAATAATTTCAGTTGTTTAGGGCCTATGTTAAATAATATTTCAGGTACTGTATACTTTAGGAGACCTTAATAATGAACAAGTCCCAGTTCTTCAAGTCTCAGTCAGCTGCATATCACTACGTATATGAAAGCAGGTGCTAACTGCAGACCTCCTGGTGTCTTGGGGAAAACTGGGAATTGCTGGGGTAGTTAGTGGATGTGGGCTACCTTCTGTATTCTATATAGTCTGCTTATCTGAAAGCCACTTCCAGGTGTCCCTGTATGCCTTGTGCAGCTTACTTCCCACTCTCAGAGTAGTCAGCATGTGTGGGAACTTCTGGATGCCTCTTGATAACATCCCAGACTTGAAGAGCCTCTTCTGTAGGTACCACTAGGTGAGCAGAAGCTGCCATTTGGGATTTGATAATATGGTGCAATGAACTGGAATTACTCGAGAACTGAAGAAGCACAGAGATACAACATGTCTCCAAGCAACTTGCTGAGCCTAACCACTGAGCTTGAATGTGTCTTGAAGACAGCAAAGGGCAGTAATGGTGGCACAGAGTTGGGGAGAACATCCTTTTGTAAGAATGGAAGCAACAGTTGCCCCTGCTAACCATTTGACAGGATGCTGCAAGGAGGCTGCCATGAGAGATCTAGCCTTTGGGGTTTTGTGTGTGAGAGCTCCATGATACAGATTTGTCTGTGAAACAGCAACAGAAGGACTTACAGAGAAGGAAGAGGAAGAGAGCATGTAGATAAAAGAATTTTCTGCACCAGGTAAGCTGCTTTTTATTGTAAAAAGTAGCAGTGGGACCCTTATGCAGTCTCTGGAACTTAAAGTAATTTCCAGGAATGTGTAATATTTTAGAGCATAAGACCAGCTGTACCAAGTCAGATCCAAGATACATACAGTTGTGTTCAACTTTTTCATCCAGTCTCATTCGACACTGATGTGAAGAGCTGCTTGCATTCATTTGCTGTGAACTTGACACGTCCTGACTTCTTTTGCTTCATCTTTTTGGATCAGAAGACACAGTGGGCAGTTGTTTCCTCTTCGCTGCCTCCATGCCACTGATGATTTTACAAATAACAGTGATACTTTTCCTCATTCATGCTTTTTCTAGATGGAAGACTTCTAGGCTGCTTTATCATTCTCAATACCATAATTTTTCTGACCTCTTTTTCTTTTCTACTATAATCTTTTCAGACTTAGGAGATACCAGTCTAGCATACAATATTCAAGATGTAGGCATATAACAGATTTACATGACAGAGTGATGTTTATTTTTCAGTTGTGTTCTCTACTTTCAGTTCTCTTGCCTTCCTAGTTATTCCTGGTACTTTGCTTTGTTGGCTATAATTGAAGACTGAATTGTTATTAATTGGAACTCTGTCTTGCAACCCTGGTGGTCTGCAGAGTTTGAGCTCACAGCCTATTGTTTTAAATAACTGTGCATACATTTTTTTTTTTCCATTTGCCTTCATATTACTTCATATTTATCTCCATCAAATTTTGTCTGCCATCCTATTGTTTGGGCACTGACGTCACATGAAGTCCTTTTGCCAGTTTTCTGTTTGTCTTTCTCTTTATTTACATGGATAACTTAAGAAGGTTTGTCCCTTCACCCTGTATGGCTTTTCAAAATCATATATTGAATATACTGTTCATATCCTAAATATTCATATGCAGATCCTTCTGAAATGATAGGGGTGAATTTTGTTACTATGGAAAAAATGATTTTTTCCTCCAACCTTCTGTCTTCTGCCTCCCTAACAGATTATTTATCCACCCAAGAAATTTTCTCTTTACCCTGTGGGTTACTTATTGTTTTAAGAGCTAACCTTGAACCTTGTGAAATGCCTTGTCAAAATCCAGGCCATTAAACAGACCTCTTTTGTCTACAAGACTGTTGGCACCTTCAAGGAATTCCAGTAGGTTGGTGAGGCAAGACTTCTCAAATCCGCTTTTGATTTTGCACAAAATTTCAGATCCTTTGTTACAGTTTTTGCTAATCTGCCTGGTATTACTGTCTATTAAAACAATTAGCATCATTTTTATCACATCTCAGTTATGTGGCAATTTAAGCAACCACCTGTGCTCTGTACACAGCAGTTCAGCTGCTTAATCCTTGTGCTTCTTTAGGACATCTGGCTTAGAAAATTGCTGTTTCTTGCTTTGTGTATTTGTTTCATATTCTGTTTTACTAGTACCTCAGGTTAAGATATCTTGGACTCCCACATAAAGAAAGCTTCTGAAATGGGAACCTTCCCAAGTTTTTCCAGGGTGAATACCATTTGTTTTCCTGATGTGAGCTTACTTCTCTAGCTCATTATGGTCTCATTGATTGACATCATATCATTTGTAACTGGCTGCCTCTTGTGGTGTGTTTGAAAAGTAATATGTGGAATTTTTATCATTTCGCATGTTCCACAATCACTCATTTCTCTACAGCTCTTTTAGGAACCTGTCTGGACACCATTAGCAAGAAAACCACATGTTGATTTGCCTTTCTAGAAAGCTAGCTGTAGCTCACAGGATCATGGAAACATCCTGCTCTTCCAGCTGTGTTGGCACCACTGTTTTCCACACTATCCTTGTGATTTCCTCAAGATTTTGAGTAATTTTAAAAGCTTAGTACCTAAACCAGAGTGGCTGTCAGTGTAGCTCTGCTTTTATGAGGTTTCCAGCCTGTAGGGGTGTAAAGAATAAAATGAAATGCAGTCCGAATATATCCATAGGATTCAGAAATGAAGAAGCAGGGGGGGACGAAACTTAATCCTCAGCTTCCCGAAATGTAGCTTATAATTTTGGAAGGTCTGTAGGCTGATTACCAACACCAAGCCTGCAAATGCCTACAGCTTCTTACACCCTTCCTCATCCATAGCTCCAGTGTCCTCTTAGCTTTAGTTCTGCCCAAAATGCCACAATCCACACTGCTCAGGCTCAGTTCTGCCCCTGCTACCCCTGAGTCAGGAGCTGTTGCTGCTTGTCAAATCTGGTAGGAAGGCAGCAGAAATAGATATGCATCTGGATGGGTGTTTGTAGAATGGAAAGGAGAGCTGCAGTGATTACCTACCTTCGCCCTTCTTAGGAAATCAGTAGAAAGAAAATGAGGAGAGGCAAAATAAATAAAAGCAAGATGATCAGAAGTAGAGGATTGATGGTATAACAGATTTTACACAACAGGCTTGTTTAGGAGGATACTACAGTTTCTTACATATGTTTTTTTGGCAATTCAAACTTAGTTGCTGACTTCTTTTAGCTTCCGGTTGAGCATCTCCTGCTGAGATCGTTGCTTCTGAGCTCTTTGTGATATTTACTACAAGAACTGTTGAGTGTTTGGCAGGTGAACTGTTTTAAGTTGTAATAAAGCTCATGGTTGGGAGAAGGTTTTGTTTGCGCATTAGTTGCTGTGTCATCCCTGGGGCTGCAAGTGGTGTTGCAAAAAACGGCAGGCTTCAAAATACAATTTGCTTTCTGTCAGAAGGATACTGAGACTGCTTCCTCCCCACCCCATGCCAGGGGTACCGAGTTAGGCTGTGGAAATTCCACATTCCAGTCCTTGCCTGATCTGCATAAGGCAGATGGCTGCCCCGACTTCAGTGCAAGTAATTCAATGGTTACTGGACCTGTAAGCCATTAGGCCCAGAGGCACCCCAGTGTTCTGAAGAGGTGAACTTGCAATGGGGAGTGTTGCCTCCATCTCTTTTTTTAAATGAAATGAATCGGTCACTTTCAGAAAATTCTGATAAAAATTAGTTCCTTCCAAGAGTGAATGTTACTGCAAGTTTTGACACTGGTAGAGTTTTCAAGGAAAAAAATCATGGCTTGGAAAATTGCCAGTGCATAGTAATCACCTTGTCCTTGGTAAGAAACTACTAGGAAGATACTGCTTCTTAATAATCCAGTGAACTTTGTCCAGCAAACGAATTAGCTTGCTGCTTCACCATTTAGAGCAGATGATCAGCCCATGGAGGCATAAGGCAAAATGACTGCTCTGTGGAACAAAATGGTCCTCTGTTGTCTGGAATCTCAGCTTCAATGAAACAGTAAGTGGCAGCATAAGGTCCAAATTTCTGAGGAATAGGATTTGAGAAATTTTTTTATCACCCCAGGAAAAGTTTCTGTTTGTAGCTTGAGGTGATGTTTTTGCTTACATGATTCTGGTTAAAAAAAAAAAAAAAAGGACTTTTTGAATGCTTAATTGCCAGGACTAATTGTTGAGTTTATTCTGTGTGTGTGTGTGAAGATTCATGCAGTCATCAACTGGATAATTAAGAGGTTGAACAGATCTGGCAGTGGTCTGCAGGTTAATTGAAAGAAATGACACCAAAGGAGAGAGTGTTGCATCTCAACACAAACTTGCCAAATCAGAAATGAAAAGCGAAAAAAAGTTCATTTGGATTCTAGGGGGAAAAAAAAAGGAGCAAACCAACTGAAATTATTTCCTCCAGAAGAGTACAAATAAAATCCTATATGCTAGTTATTAATATATAAGGAAGTGTTATGTGTTAGATCTGTGATAAAGAAATGGAAACATTTCATGGAAGTTCTCTTGCCCAAGTCTATGGCTTGTAACAGAATTTGCCATTTCTGTAAAAATGACATGAAAAATGCAAGAGAATACCCAAGGTTTTTACTCTGAAGGACACAAACCTCATTATGAAAAAAAACCCATAAAGATTGGTAGGAGGTAAAGCTAACTGCTGGTTAACTCAGTTTGCCTTCCAATACCAAGTTTATTGAAATGTTTGAAAGAAAAAGATGAGCCTTGTCGCTTGTTACAAGTGTCCAGCTGCTCTCCCCCATCTAAAAATAACGCTTCTAACAGGTGGGAATAAAAGAGAACACGCTAACATCTGACAGGGGCAATGAAAAAAGGCAGGATTTGGATATTGAAAGAATTAGGTGAATATTCTCCAGACAAAAGTTAAATGAAGAGTAACTATGCCTACAATGAGAAAAATAATATGATATTCAGTCTATAATTTGTGGAAATTCTGGTCTTCTATTTCTCTTTACATAGTATGGTATGTTGCATATTGATAGATACTTGGACATATGTATCTGCAGGTAGTTGTTTTTGTATTTACTTTCTACTTTTGGTTTCAGAGTCAAAAAATATCAAATGGAAATTAACCAGAGGAGGACGTTAGGGATTGTAGAGTAAGAAGTAAAAATAGGAGCAAAATCAATGTAGACTTGCAAATAAAAACCATACGGGATTCAGATAGTCACTTGCTGGAAAAGTACACATTGAAAAAACAGGGATAATGGAAAGATTTGTGACAGTAAATGACTTTTTCACACATGAATTTGACTTTTCATACCTTCTCCATACAGGAGATAACTTCAGATGAGTAGAGTGAATTACGGGGTCAAATTGTTGGATTCTGGTGTAACAATTACACTGGGAAATTGTGAGCCTGTTTCTAGTAGTTGTGGAATTCCTCTCTTCTTAAAAGCTGTAAGTCTTGCTGGTGGAAATTTTTAAAACTTTTTTTTTTTTCTCTTATAGCACCTGGCTGCTCTTTAAAATCACAAGAAGCTGTTTCTCCTAAAAGGTAGCAACAAAAGATTTTTTTTCTTACGTTTAAGTTTGGCATCTGACTGAGTAAATCCAAGTGTACAAATGAAAATTTGTAAAGTTAGTCCTAACTACACCTGTGTACTACTTTCTGCAGTAGAATACAAACCCCACAAAGAATCCAAGAAAATCATAAAGAGATTGCTTTTCTGGTTCAGCCTAAGTGTTGAATTGTTCAAGGCGTCAGTGGTCTGGATTTGAGAAGAACCAAGTCAGAAGAGCAAGAAAAATGAATGATGGTACAAGAAGATGGATGTTTTCATTCTACTCATACCCATAGATGAACAACCCGTAGTAGACCTACATGGGCACAGTCAAGAATAACAACAGCACAGGAATCATGGAAATCACCACAAATTATGGCAGCTTCTACATGAAGAAGTATATAAACTGAATATGCCTTTGTTGACTGGATACAAATAAAGGAGTCCACACTGAAAATGTAATGGTTTCATGAGAAGGAATATAAAGGAAGAGTAATGCTGCATTCTTCTTTAACCAAAATACACTTTATCTATTCAATACTATGAGGTTAGAACAACAGTAAAAGTAAATATGAAATACCTTTTTGTAAAAATAGCACTTTATTTGAGGAAATGCGTAATCTGTCACCAGTATTTAAACAAAAATAGTGTTAAAATATTTTATATTGCTGTTTGTTTTTACTGTCTTGAGAATAAAACCATTCTACTGATACTGGCTGGGTTTTTATGAACACTAACACTACCAAATCCTTAAAATACATTTTTATAACTTGTTTTTGTAGCAGTTTTGAAAGGGAAGTTGTAGTAATTAGAAGTAGAAATAATTTTCTGCTTAATAAATACAATTTTCATTGAGCAAATAAAATACAAGTAATCAGAAGCTTCTAACACTATATTTACCTTTTTAAAGATTCTCAAATAAGTGACTTTTAATGTGAGTCCAGGAGTACTACAGGTAAAGGCAAGAAGATACTGGAGCTCCAGTGCAGAGGAGTGATCTCTGGTAATTACTTATACATTTCTCCACTGTCCTCCCTGTACTGGTTTTAGTGAAGTATAGCAAAAATAGGGATAGAATTTGGGTGCAGTGGTAGTGATAACAGCACCAGTGAAAGCAGTGGTGTGCCTTGCTGTCCCTCGGGTGCCTGAATATGTCACCTGATTCTGTGATGGCTTCATTGGCTTGGCCATCTAAAGTACAGCTCCAAGCTGCTGTGTCAGAGCTGACTTTGAATACAGTCAGTTTAAATCTCTAGGAGGAAGAGGAGAAAAGATTACAGAGGGGGATTTCAGAAAAAAGGATGGTTATGAGCTGATTAGGGCAATCAGAACCTGTTAGTACCTTGCAGTCCTTGGTGGTCATGCTACTAACATATCAGATATAGCCATATGCAAAATAATTTTTGTTCCATTTTTTTTTTCAGTGCACATGTGTCACCAAATTTAGAACACTTATCAGCATTTAACATGGTATTTTGTGTTTCTGACAAGTCTTAGGCTGAAGAAAATCACTCCTTAGGCAGAATTGTGCTTCAGGATTAATTTCAGCTGTAGCATAAAAATATATGATTTCTGCTTTCACAGTTTTCAAGAGCTGCAGCCAAAGAGGATAATGGCAGGACAAATCTACAGAAAGGTTGAGTGCAAACCATATAGCATCAAGCTAATGGCCCTGTCCTTTCCTGAAGAAACCTGGACAGTTTTGGTTAAAGCACTTCAAAATGAAGCAGATAAACTATTTCAACTTCTTATTAAGATTAGAAAGCTGTAACAGTTGCTGCTTTGGAGCCAAAACCCTGCCGTGGCACCGTTGACCTCCTGTCAGTGTAACTGGGAATAGATGATCTGGAATGCTGAAACATCTCACTTAAGTACCCAGTGCCTGTGGGGCCCTATGGTAGCTCAATTTCCCTGTACAGTTTTGTGCTTTTAATGCAACAGGTGGCAATCCAAACATCCAACTCCCTCATCAGAGCATCACCTGAAGCCTGCTGCTAGGGACACCTCAGCATGAGAGTGCTTCAGCCATTTAGAGTTTGTGGGTCACATTCTTTGAAAGGACTCACCTGCAGTAGATTGAGGGGTGGATGTTCATTTTTTAAATTTTGTTTTCACTAAGACATTGAACAGTTCAGTGTGGAGAGGGTTCAGATTCATGTATGCCACTGCCCAGAAGACTGTCATGATGTCAAGGCTATAAGGCAAGGCAGGGGCATGCTTAATTCCTCTGGTTGAATCTGTCTTACTATGAAGAAGACAATTCAAGATTCATGGACTGTGGCCCTGTAAGACAGTGGTCTAGAATAGGGAGGAGTTAGGCTTTAAGCCTTCTAGTTTATAGATTTATTTACCAATTCCTAAGCTGCATAGTGAATGAAGATAAATAGTACTGTAAATTTGGAATGTTAACCGAAGTGCCTCAAAGAACAAGCAGAAAATAAATTTAAATGGAATGCAATGCTGTCAGAGACCTACCAGCATACACATGTAGGCTCTGTGTTTACACAAGTGGAAAGGGTTCCTCAGTCTGTCCCATGAACAAGTCCCACCATGTGAATCGTTAGCTTTATTAACGCAGGAACAAAAAGATAGAGTTTGGGAACCTTTCCTATTTTCTGCTGCACTCAGTTCTTAAAGGTGCCCTGCTGCTTCTTCCTGATTCAGCTGCCATCATAAGTAGAGAAACAAAAGAGGTTGCTTACCACGGCTGCTTTTTCTGGCTTTGAGAGGAGGTAAGTTTGAGATGGAGACCTGCATTTATGTGTCTGTGTGTAAGGGCTGATGTGGGTAGCTGTTTAAACTCCACTGTAGGCAGTGGAGGTCTGGTCAGAACCATCACTGGGGCCTCAAACCGCAGTATCTCACCAGCCTAGACCAGAAGTTTGATTCAGTTGTCCAGACATCCACTGGCACCTGCCAGATCCTAAGGCATCCAAAGCACCTGTAAGAGGTGCCAGACATGACACTATGAAGGTTATGATCAGGTTGTTTGTTGCAACTACTTGGACAAAGAGACCATTCAGAGATGGAGACTCGTTGACTTGTCCTGATTTGTCACAGACTTTAAAAGGTGAAAAGCTGTTTCGCATTTGCTGTTCATAGTTTGTGTCCTCCTTTTTAGTTTAAATAAAAATCTTTGTTAGCAAACTTTGCTTGCCTCATAATGAAAAGGGATACCTTCGGGATTTTGCCAAAGAAGAAAACTCTACAAGAAACAGTTCTTGTTCTGATTCAGTTTAGAGTTATGGGCTTGACTAATCTGTAGTTATTAACACTAATATTTTGCTGAGGAGTACTGTTATACAAGAAGCTTTTATAAGTTTCTCTGAATTTAATTTTTTCCCCCCCTGAACTTTAGGCATTAATCAAGATTAGATTTTAAGTAAAGATTTTTTTTATCTGGAAATGATTCAAGCAGTCATCTGTTGTATTTATCATGCTTCAGCAAATGCTTCAGAAGCCAGGTAGCTTCTCAGGGGAATAACGTCGGTTTCCAGAGTGAAGGGGAACATAAAAGTTCATGCAAAGAGATTTCTTTAATACCAGATCAGCTTAATTTAGAACTGCTTGGCTGGTCTGACTCTGACACTAATAGCCTCAAACTTGCCACTTTATTTTATTTCAAAGCCCTCTTGGCAGTACAAGGGTACATTTAGTGGGAACAGGCTTTGTCCATTAAAACTGAAACTTCTTGTGCTATATTTAAAGCTCATTTGGAACATTTAATTTCCAGTCTCTCAGAAGTTTGTATTACTGAAATAAACCATTAATGCAATGTCCTCCTTAAAGTGTCACACCAAAGAGTTGTTTCAAAGTGATTTTTGCCACTTGTCATTCACAGCATTCCAACGTGCACTAAAACTTAATGGAGTTAACATGCAGTCATAAAAACAAAAGCAGATTTTTGAAGCGTGATTGCCATATTCCCAACATTGTATCTATAACATTTTAATTGGCCTCTTATTTTTTCAGTTTTTATCCATAGATATGTAAAATACTCTCAAAATCATTCTGTCTGGTCTTAAGAGGAGTGTGCTGTCATGGCTGTTAGCAGAGGGGCTATTGCTGTACCTGGACCAGGGTTTTGAAGGTGACAAATGGGTAGAAGAGCATGTAGAAAAACAGGCCCATTCAAGACACCTCATTATGAATAACCTAAAAATATTCTGTGTTCATGCATATACTTGATACATGGCTGCGAGTTCTTGCTTTTAGGCTTACCTAAGTGATTTGTTACCCCACTGAACCGATGGCCTCCAATAGCTGGTGCAGAGATTTCTGATTTTCTGAGTTGTGAACAAAATGACTGCACAGAGAGCAGCCAGCAAAGTGCAATGGGTTTTATCACAGTGGGCCCCATTTCAACTGTTCTCAACAGATTCCTTCGTATATGATTTTTCTAAGTCATTCTATGCTTCTGGTTTGTCCTAAGAAGGGGAAGATGGAAAGGAAAACAAATTGAAAAAAGCTAGACATAGAAGCATGGGTAGTATTTTTACGAAATTGGGATTTCTCTTTTTCTTTCCAGGATCTGCCTCTACTTTAGGCTGCTTTTTGAATAGTCAGTATTGAATGCCCTGGGACTCACTTACCTCAGGACTCAGCTCAGGACTCCAAAACAGTTACTTTTTATCACAGACTTTGCTGGAAATCTGTTGCTCACCTACCTTTACTCAGAGCAAACAGAAAGCATCATCCTCTGTGCTAGTAATTAAATGGTGTATGCAGAGATCCACCTTTCCAGCTGTTTGGGCCACAGAATATAAAATAAAGCTCCAATTTATAGATGTTCCTAATACATTGTATTGTTTATCACCTATCCTCCATTTTAATTGCTTATTTGGTTTATATGTAAAGCACACACACAACCTGTAGTCCTTAACAATGCCACAGATGCATTTCACAGCATCACAGAATGGCTGAGGCTGGAAGGGACCTTTGGAATACACCTTTTCCAACACCTTCCTGCTCAAGCAGACCACCTAGAGCTGGTTGTCCAGGGCCATGGCCACTCCTCTCCTCTCATCCACTGAGACATTGTAGAAAGCTATCAGGTTGGTCAGACGTGATTTCCTCTATGTAAATGTCTGCTGACTACTCCCAAACACCATCTCAAAATAACTGGAAATGATTTTCAGGATTATTTTTTCCATCACTTTCCCCACAGTCAAGGTGAGGCTGATTGGTTCCAGTTTCCTGAATCCTCTTTCTTACCCTTCATGAAGATAGGGATGACATGATTTCTTCCATTCTGCAGGAAGCTTGCTCAGTCACCACAGCCTTTCCAAGATAATTGAAAGTGGCCTTGCAATGACACCAGAAAGCTCCCTCAGTACTTGTGGGGTGCATCCTATCAGCTCCTATGGACTCACCTCTACCAAAGAGCATCTCTTGGAATGCCATCTAAGGATGTTTTGTTATCTATGTCCCCCTCAGTCAATACCACAGGTGTTGTGCATACTACATTTCTGCTAGTCCTTTGGTGTTTTACGGACATCCTCTTACAGTGAATTTAACACTGGTTTGTCAGCTCTGTTCCAAGCATCCCATCGTTTTAGTTTTGCAGGAATAGCGTTCATGGTTACCATTTTCTGGGCATGCTGTGTTGCTTCTTAACAGCATATCACTGATATATAAACTTTTGGGTTTTCCTTCCAGTTCCTTGGACAAAGTGAGTGAACAGGTTGCAAGTAAAATTTGCCAACACTTTCTTGGGTTATCAGCAACCCAGTAAACCCAGCATCATCATGAAGTGGGCAAGGGTCTGTTTCAAAATACTGAGACTTTGGTGGGCTCTGAATATTCTGAGGAAAAGGACCTAGTACATACTGAAGACTGCAATACCCTGTATTTCCTAGCCTGACCTAACATCACTCTTGGCACTCATCGCATTGACGAGTACAATAAAACAAATTCATTCAAATACATGCACAGTTAGGAAACAAGCTATTAATAATGGAATTCATCTCCTTAGTGTAGCCACAGGTGTTTTCCCGTGCTTTATCCAGATTATAGACTGTGAAGTCGTGCTGACTAGTCATATGATTTAGTCAGCCAGCCAGCCAGCAGGTCTGGGCCCAGCTCTCAGGGAAGCCAATTGCTCCAGATGCTGTTTTCCACACAGCAACAATTACTTGCAGCCAAGCTCTTCCTCATTTCCTCTGCCTGAAGAAAGGTGCACCCTCTGAAGTGTCCTGAAGTCCTTGATAATCAGACAAAGATGTGACTTCTAACACTAATATTGTCAGTTGTTTGCTCGGTTTGGAGAGCAGTGGTGTTCTTGAATTAGGCAGTGTCCTGGGATGGCTTGTAAATGTGCTGGGGTTTGTGATATCACCACTTAAACATTATAGTGGTGGCAAAATGCTTGTGGCAAAATGCTTGCTGAGAATTTGTAATAACAAAAGAAATGCCCCTTTTTAACTTCCAGGTAAACTTGTGTATTAAACTAAAAAGCCAAATACTGGCCTGATTTGTACTGCTGTAACTTCACCACATCCAAGCCACTCTGGATTTTAGTGCAGGGAACTGCAACAGAGTCTGAGCTAAGATAGTCTGGAAATGGTATATGCAAGGACACCATAGGTATGTTCTTAGACAAGGAGCTGCAGAACGGGTCTGTCATGTCGCTTTAGATATCTATTTAATTCGTTGGTGCTTCTCTCCCTGTTGGCATTCACTCTGCCACTGTTTAACCCCTTGGAAGCCCCTGCCACTCTTTAATCTGCTGAGTAGTTATTTGGTAAGTATTACAAATGTTAATAATGGACTTGTTTTATAATGCCTTTCTTTTCTGTTGGATCAAAACAGCACAAAGAGCGGCTCATTTAAAGAGATGAGGAGACAAAGAGAAAAAGAAAAGAAAACTAAAAAAAACCCACCAGAAACCCCTGAGTTGCCTAGATATATCAACAAAACTAAGCCACTGCTTTAGCCTGTGGAAATTAGGAAGAGCCTTCCATACATTAGCCATTATGTGCATGCATATATTTTAAATTAATTTGGTAGAACTGCGCATAAGCACAACATGACAAACTCCTAATTTCTCTCCTGGAGACAATGTGCAGTATAAGAAGGGTTGCACAACTATTTCATAAAAGTGTTCTTGGCTTTCTGTTGTAACTTTTTTCTTCTTCACAATCAGGAAAAGCCAAAGAAAAAGGAAATACAGAAGGCAGAGCTGATGATAGGCTGGGAATCCGTGCTAGGCTGTTTTCAACTTCTATGTCTGGCTCTCTATGTTATACAGGATTCCTTCTGGTTTACTTCCACACAGACTCACAAAACCTAGATTCTTTGTTTTGTACCTTTAAGAAGACTTCTGGCAAGGAGACACCAGGGATTTCTTAGGTGGAACAAGGATGATTCAGGAAGAAAATAAGAGGAGAAAGACACTGTTCTGTGCTTTTTGCACTTAAAAATTGTACAGAAAGTTTTAAAACATTAATAAGGGCTGAATAACTACATTTATGTTAAAAAGTAGTATTTCTAAAATCAAAACAAAACCACACACATTTAGAAATTTCCCATAAAAACAAAAATAAGAAATTTTTACTTTCCATTTCCAATAAAAATATTTTTGCCAGCTTTGCTGTTTTCAGTTCATGTACCTGCTTTTTTCAGTCTGTCATCCTAGGTTTTTTAACATTTCCCAATGAGCTCATGTTTCCTGTAAGTTACCAGAGCCAAGTGCATGTTGCAATCCAAATAATTCACTTCACCATTGTGTTGCTTTTTTTTAATACATGTTAGACATGAATGCAATGAAACCTCAAGCTGAGATCACTGGACAGAATAAGTGTTTATTTGTCTCACAGGTTTGAATGGAAGAGTATGTTCTTGGCAATAATTGTCATGTGGTGAATTTGGGGACAAGTCTGTGACAAGAAGGAAGTACATCCCAAGTCCTGCTCCTGCCTTGACAATAAACACGTTGTGTGATGTGGAGTAAATCACTTTTCTACCAGTTTCCCTTCACCAATAGCTGGTCATGTTTCATCCTTAGCTGGTTGTGCAGCCACCAGCAGTGACAACAGAAAGCTCTGGGAAGAATTAACACTGGTACCAGTGGTAAACTGCTCCTTGACATTCATGATATTTTCTAGGTTTTGAAATGAGAAAGTAAAAGCACTACAAAAACATTTGCAAGTGTGTTGGTGCCCAGACAGGAACAGCACCATCCCTAGGCTTTGGATTATGCACCTTCCCAAGGTTCATGATGGAAGCTGGAAGAGTCAGCATGAGTTTACCCACTGCCTGACCAACCTGATTGCCTGCCATGATAAAATGTCTGGATTTGTGGATGCAAGGGCAGCACCTTGACTTTTGCAAAGCTTTTTACACCATATCTCATGATATTCTTATATACAAGGTGAGATACCACAGTTTGGATGAGTGGACAACTAGATGTGTAAAAAATGGATGGGATGGTCAAGCTCAGATGATAGTAGTGATAGTTCATGCTTTACCTGGGAGCAGTAACTAGAAGAAAGTGGAGTATCTCAGTGGTTAATCCGGCAGAAATTTTACAAAATTCAACAGGGACAAAAGCCAAGTCCTGCACCTGGGAAGGAAGAACCCCGAGCAACAATACAGGCAGAGTGGTGTGGCAGATGCCCTGAGGACAAGGATTTGGGGCCCTGGTGGACATAAGACAGGTGTGCAGACTGTCTGCAAAGAAGGCCAACAGCATCCTGGGTTGTAGTAGCCACATGATGAGAGATGCAGGAAAGCTATGGATAAACTGGGGTGAGTTCAGCAAGGGCATGAAAATGGTTGGGTGCTGGAGATGTTGCCCTGTTAGGAGAAGCTGAGGGAATGGGGTTTATTCAGCATGGGGGAAGGAGGGCCTTGTGGGACCTTCTGATAGCTATGCAGCCAACGAAGACAGCAGCCTTCTGATTGCTAAAACAAGGTTGTTGAGAAGATGGAGCCAGGCTCTTCTCAGTGCTACAGGGTGGGAGGACAGGAGGCAGTGTCACAGTCTTGAAACAAGACTGCCTAACAGGGAAGGTTTTCACCAGAGACGGCCAAGCAGTGCAGCAGGTTGTCCATAGGGCTGTGCATTCCCCAGTCTTGCAGGACTTTGAAACCCGAGGCGATGAAGCCCTGGACCGGCTGCTTGTACCTGAGCTGACCCAGCCTGGAGCAGGGAGCTGGACCAGAGCACTGGGCACCCTGAGGTCTGCTGCTGGACCCCCACATCCCTTAGCATCCTGCCGGCATCGGAGAGTGTGCGCAGAGCATTCCGGGATGCACGCTGCTGCGCGAGGGCCGGTTGATACAGGCGAACCAGGGATCGAACTGGACACTCTCCCCTTCACTTCCGAAGAGTTTGAGGCTCCGCTGATCTCCCGATACCCTTATCGCGGGCTCCTCAGGCTCCGGGCAGCGCCTTGAATTATTCATGGCTATTGACAGTCACAGAAGTTAACGCTCCCTCAGCAGCAGCGCAGCGCAGCACCCTGATAGCAATGATCAAAGATGAGGTGAGATTACCGCGGCTCCCCCTCAGCGCCGGGGCCCGACAGGCCGCGAGGGCGCCATGGTGGCGGCCGCCCGCCAGGGGGCGCTGCCGGCCCGGCTTTGGCGGCGCGTCCGTGCCGGGCAGAAACCGGCGGGAAGGAGGGAGAGCCGGGCCGGGCGGGAGCTGTGCCGGGATAGCTGGGGGATAGCTGGGGGATAGCTGGCCGCCGGCGTGGCTCTTTCCTCAGCAATCTGCGGCGGAGCTAATGGGCTCTCCCTCCGCTTCGCCTTGCCTCAGGGCAAGGCGTTTCCCAGCAGGGGCGATGCCCTCCCCTCGCAGCGCCAAGGGCTGTTCAAACACGCTGGGTCTCCGAAAATACGGTGTGGGAAGTTGTTGCCACCTCCAGCCCCGCGTTGTGTCGCGAGGAGCGGGAAGGAGGCTGGGAAAGTGTCACTGTGGCTGCCCTGGCAGCGACGGCGGTGGCTTTGGGCGGTGAGAGAGGCTCCTGAAACATCTGCAGGCGTCTTGTTTTTGCTGTGCCCTGAGCGGAGTCCCCAGGTTTGCTGTGAGAGGGGGTCCGAGGAGCCCACTGGCACTGACACAGCGGCTGAATGCCGGCCTCGGAGCCTTTCTGGTCGCTGCGTGTGAGCTGATGCTCTGGCAGCTCCGCGGGGTGGCGGCTCAGCTCTCCGAACAGACCCGGGAACCTGAGCTACCCCCGCTGTTCACGGACAGGAAAGGAGAACACACAGAATAACGCCGAGTGAATGGCAAACCAAGTTTGAGGTATTATCTAAAGTTGCCCTTGTGCGTTCTCTGCTCCAGTCATTATGCTACGTATTTGCTGTAGAAATAAGGTCTAGAAAGCTCAAGAAAGGGAACTGTGACAGGAACAGCAAATTCACGTGTATGCTTCAAAACACACCAGCGCTGTTCTCCATTGCAGTCCGCATCCCCAAAGCCGTGGAAAGAAGTATAGCTGATCTGAACCCTCCACTTGAGTATCTGTTATGAATCAAAAGTATTTGTGGTAGTGAAAAATCTCTGATCTGCTTAAATTCTTCCAAATTTAGGTTCGGTGTTGAGTCATCATTATTCCCTGCCAAATGGTTTTGTGAAGTCACCCAAAATAATGAGATGTCACTTGCCTGGATACATTAATAATTAGAAGGATTTATTGTAGTAGGCATCATGGGAAAGTGTAACTTCCCCATTAGATGTCCTTAATTAGAAAAGAATGTGTCAGATTTCAGATCAATGTAGGGGAACTACAACTATCCATTAAAGAGAGAAGGACAAATAACGCAAGTGACAGCCCTTGCAGAAGTACAAAGATTTAAATACTTAATAAATTAAGGGGATTGAAGGTGCTCATTTTCATCACTAAAGCTCTATGACCTGTCTTCATCACCATAAGAGTTGCAGTCTCCAAACTGAATTAAAAAACATAAAGAGCACATGCTGTATAAAATTCTGACAATAGAATATTTTTGTAATCAGCGGTTATTCTTTTTTATATCTTTCAGCTTTAGCTCCTTAAGGTGGGCCAAATTGGTCTGGGAAGTGTTCAACTATGCTAACAGGAAAATTTTATAGTGACAATGGCATCTCTTGAACCATAAGAACTATATGTAGTACATTTGCTAAGTTGGTGGATAGAGAAAGGGTCTGGCTGGCTTTTAGATAAAAACTGGAGAGCTGTTAGGTAATTGTAACATGTGGGAGGCATTACTGTAAATCCAAGCAGAATGAGGTGCCTAAGTCTTTGGGCATGCGTAAGTACCCATCTTTTGTGTCTTCCGTTTGGCTGTAGGTAATTCCTCACAGACTCAGGCCAAGGGTTTTACTGGATGTTACACAAAAGCTAGAAAGCAAGTCTTAAAATTCTTACATTTACTTAAGAGTCATGAGTGGAACCAGTTTATACTCATATTTCTGCCCGGTGCTTGGTTAACATACAGGCATGCATTTTATTTATGTAGTCTTAAAATCATGTCATGAACAACATCAAAGCAAGAGTCATTTAAGAGAGAGGAACACGTGTCCGCAGTTTGTTTCAGCTTGCAAAGAAATGAGGTTCTAAGATGGGGAGACTAAAATTTTGCATCATAAGCAGCCTACTCCCTTCTGGGACATCTGATTTACTAATTCTATGTCGGTTACACCTGAAAGGTACTAAAAGCTGATTTCTGTGGCCTACAACTTCTACTACAGCTTTTTCTGCTGCCTCTGTGTAATCAGTACATTGGACCAGTGCCTAACTGACAGGTGGCCACATTACCAAGTTATCAGCTTGTTTCCTGCTCTTGATAAGTGTTTCATTAGGGCTGGTTGTGGTAGGAAAGCTGTGTTTGTTTCTTATGGGGAAAGGAAATCCTTTAACAAGGAGGCTAAGCCACATGAACAGGGCCTTGTTAAATAAGCATTAGGTTTGGATTTAGAAAAGGATAGATTTAGTTTACCTGTAGGAGATAGGTTCTCAAAACTTGTATAGTTCTGTGGGATTGAACTTTAAAGACATGAGTTAAGTGTCCTTTTGAAGTGCTGTCTGGAAGCCTTTTTTATTGTAAATTTAGCCTTCTCTTTTCTAAATTGAACCTTTTATCACATATTAAGTCCTAAGAGAGCTAGGGAACACAGGGTGTGTTCCAAAGGGATATATAAAAAGCACCTTACTTCCATAAGTCATTAGCATCCAGCATTTGTGTTTTAATGAGCTAAAATGAGAAATCTTGTAAACTAATTTGAACAAACTACAGTGTCTTACTCACAGCAAGATGCCTTGAACATCAATCAACTCTTGAAAGTTTGTTTGTGAGATACTTCACTAGGAACCTTTCATCCCAAAAATGACACTTGAAAACTTGGCAATAGATCTTGACAAAATTTGCATGTGAATGCCCAAGAGATAGATAAGTGGTGCATTGTTTTACCAAGGAAGGTGATGTAAATATTCTGCTTCTGAAGGTAGGTCAAAACAAAGCATACCTGCTCATTAAAAGGTAATGAAACCTGACTGTTTTACATACTGTTTTGTAAATGACATTTTTCTGAAGCACATCTTTGTTTTCAAACCTTCTCTGAAAGACCTCTGTGGATAAGCAAAGTTTAGTACGATAAAGAAAACATTCAGCTTTAAGAGCTGGGATGTCTTCCTCAGAAGAGTGTTTTGTGGGATGTCTCACACCGTCAGTAGAGCTCACTATTCTTTTAGTAGTACTAGTAGTATTTTTAGTTTTAAATTAAAATCTGCCTGAAGCCACAGATGAGTTCTCAGCTCACTGTTCTCTGAATAAGCATACAAATCAAAAATTACACTTTCCTCAAAAAGCCTATTTGAAGGTTAGCTGTCCACTTGGACTGAGTAAAGCACCTCTAACTTGAGGAAGGCTGAAGTGCTGCAGGTGTTTGCACTTTAAAATATGGGACAAGTTATGCCAGGGAAAGAGACAAAAAGATTGAAGCCAGATCACTGCCCATTTATTTATTTGGCAAGCAAGGATCTTCACCTGTCTGAACAGAAAAATATTAAGGTTTTTGCAGTTTAAGAATCTCTGTCAAATGAATTCAGGTGATGAACCAGCACACCAGTTTACTTTCCCTGTGTTAAAATACATGCCTGATTTAATTTTGCCAGTAAGAGCAATGTATTGAACAGATTATAAAATGAAAAAGGTGCCCAAACCAAATGGATGATTTATCTGTGCCTGCAAAGATTGGAGATTCAGTCATTTAGGCAGCTTAAGGTAACAAAATATGCAGATAGATATTTCAAGAGATTATGAAATATGCTTGATACCCTTTGAAATCAAATCAGGTAAGCAGAGTAAGCCTTGCCTATTTTTGGTGGTATACCCTCTACAAAAATCGTGAATAATTATAGTTATATGTGTCATTACTTATGGGTAGCCATGTATGCTCATAGTCAAAATAATTGCTCAGACACCAAACATCGTCCTGTTTACTGGCCTTTAGTGGGCCTTGTTTAATATTAACAGCAGTCAGAATGGTAGTAAACAAAGTAAACAGAGCAGGGCTTATGCAGGGTCACCTCAACTGTTTGTACATAAGTGAGGAAGTGCTTACAAGGCATCATTATCAAAAAATCTCAGACCTTTTCTGGGGAGTCATCTCCCTGGCGTGTCTCTCTGAAGTGCATGCACACTAATGCATACAGCATGGGGAGCAAACACCAGAAGAAGAGACCTGTGTTCAAGCTGAAGGGCTATGAAGTTGGAATCACAGAGACAAGGTGGGATTATTCATGGGACTGCAGTACTGCAACAGAGGGATACAGGCTGCAAAGCTAAGGTGGAGGAGTTGACCTTAATGTGAGAGAACAGCTGGAGTATATAGCTGCCTAGGGGAGGACAGTGAGCCAGCTGAGAGCTTTTGGGTGTCAATTACTGAGTGCACCAATGTGGGTGACATTGTAGTAGGTGTGTGCTATATGGCATACATGGGCATAAGAAGGAAGAACAAATGTATAAGGCCTTCTGTAGACAGAAGAAGCCTCGTTTTATAGGCTGTGGTCCTCATGGGAAACTTCAACCACCTGATATATGCTGAAGGAACAACACAGATGGATATATGCAATTCTGAAGGTTCCTTGAGAGTACTGAGGACCCAGTGAAGACAGGTGCTCTGCTGGGCCTCATAATTACAAACAAGGAAGGGTTTGTTCAGGATGTGAGGGTCTCGGTGGCCATGAGATGATGGAGTTCAGAATCTTGAGAAGAGGAAGAACGGCAAAAGGCAAGATCATGGCTTCAGGAGAGTAGACTTCAGCCTTTTCAGGGGTCTGTTCAGGTGGACTCTGTGGGATAAGGCCCTGGATGGAAAAGGGGCCTAAGAAAGCTCTGATATTCAAGGATCACCTCCTCCAAGGTCCAGAACAATCCACTGCAAAAAGCAGGAAGTCAGGCAAAAATGCCAGGATGATTACATGGATTAACAAAGAGTTCCTGGCAAAACTCCAAGAGGAGAGAAACTGTCTGAGCATGCAGAAATTATGTTAGGAAAGCCAAAATCCATCTAGAATTGAATCTAGCCTGGGATGTTAAAGGTAACAGGTAAACTTCTCATAATACATAAATAGCAAAAGCAGACTAGGGAAAATACGTGCCTACTTTTTAATGGGGCAAGAGCCCGGGTGACACATGACATGGAAGAGGCTGAGTTACTGAATGGAATGCCATCTTCACCTCACTCTTTACTATTCAGACCCAACCTTCAGAAATCTAGGGGCCAAGAGACCAAGGGGAAAGTTTGGAGCAAGGAAGATTTATCCTTGCTTGAAGAGGATCAGGTTAGAAAATAGTTTATCAAACTATATGTAAGTCCACAGGCTCTGATGGGATGGACTGATAAGAGCTGAGTGAACTGACATCATTGAGAGGTCACTCTTGATAATCTTTGAGTGACACGGTCACTTGAAGTGTCTGAGAACTGGAGGAAAGCAAATGTCACTTTTGTCTCCAGGAAAGGCAAGAAGGAGGATCTAAGGAGCTATAGGCCAGTCACAGCCACACCTCAATCCCTCTGAATGTGATGGAGCAACTAAACTTGGGAATGATTTCCAGGTATATGAAGGGCAAGTAAGTCATCACCAGGAGAGTCATGCTTGATGACCTTGATACCCTTTTACAGTGAAATGACTGGCTTAGTAGATGAGGGGACAGCAGTGGATATTGTCTGCCTCAGCTTCTGTAAGGCTTCTGTTATCTCCCACGAGATGCTTATGGAGAAGCTGATGAAGTATAGGATGGCTAAGCAGAAAGTGAGGTGGAATGAAAACTGGAGAGAGTCCAGCAAAGGGCCACTTAGCACGTACAAGTATTTGAAAGGAGAGTGCAAAGATGACAGAGCCAGGTGGTTGTAGAGTCTCCATCTTTGTAGTTACTCAGCAGTCATCTTAACATGGTAATGGGCAGCTAGTTTTAGGTTGCCCTGCCTTGGACTGGGTTACCTCCTGAGGTCCTTTCCAACCTCAGCCATGCTGTAACTCAGTGAATTAACCATACTTTTATTTAACGTGTGAGGGCAAAATAAATAAATAAGTGTAATCTATATTTGCAACCCAATGCCTGAATCACAAAGTATAAAATTAAAGTGAGGAGAAGAGCTGCAGAGGGTCTTCTGCTACAAGTAGGGTTGTACTCTCTGAAAACTAACAGGTAGTTTTTTTGTCTCACTTTGGACTTGCTTTGAGTCCAAACAGTATCCAAAATGATGGGGAATTAAACAGCCACATGAAGGATGTATTCACTTCTCTCAGTTATGGAAAGAGAATATGCAAGACATGTAAGAGAGGCCAGAGGGAAGAGATGATACTTCCTGGGAGGTCTTGGTGTTGCATCAGGAGTTCTTACCTGTTGTAGACAGTTGGCAGAGCCACCGCAGATCTTTTTCTGCTGCACCAGCAGAACCACCCTTACTGCTTACTGACCCAGAAGATCTACACCGGGATTGTGGAGCAACCTGGATGTAGGCAGAAGTCTGTCATGTTCACTCCTTCCGTTCAAGTCTTACAAAACAATTTTGGTCTGTGTTTTCACAATGAGGAAGAGGTCCGGGAATTGCTGCCAAAGGAAGATTTGTGTAGCCATATCGATATAGGAGCACTTGAGCTGCATCAGTTTGCAGTCGTCTGCAAAGAAGGCCTCAGACCTAAGGCTGGATGAAGTGGTTAGGTGCAGATGGGGGTCGCTCTGAATCCTGTGAGAAGTGAGTTTAAACATCTGCCTGAATCACGCAGAGCAGGGAATGTAGAAATGAACTTCCCAAAACACTGCGGAACAAAAGAGGGGCACATGAAAAGGGTTTTTCAAGGAGCCTGTCTTCCTTTGCACTGGTTTATGAAGTCAATAGCTCCTTGCTCCTCGATGTGCTGGCCAAATATGGTCTCTATTTAAAGGTGGGGGAAGTTGATGGAAACAGTTAACATGTGCCCAGGCTCTTTTTATCTGCCTGACTGTAAACATTCGTGGATATTAGCACAGTTTGTGTATATTTTTCCAATTACCATGGAAGTGAGCATTGCTGCAGTGTAAGCATTTTCATCCATTTGTCTTTTGAGTAAACCCAAGAAAAATAACCAATACCAGAACACTGAAAACATTGCAAAATCACTAAGTGTTCATTACAGCTCATACAGATGTCCACTTTGACCTATTGTAATGCCATAAATAAAATTCTTGGTATTTTTGCAGGCTTCATTTACCTGGTTTCATTATAGTTTTAATCAAATGAGATTTTAGATGTGGGTTGTTTTTTTTTTTTGCATGTGCAATGTGAATGTGATTGGAAGGGTTGCAGCTTTTTTGGTGTATGCAGTAAATGTGGTCTGAATTGACTTTATATATGAAACAGCCCAAATACAATTACAAGTATGGACAAAGTCACCAAAGCATCTTCTATTTCTTGTGACCGACAGGGCTGAATCGGCTATCACTGTGCTTGATGACTGAAGCTTCTGCTTTGCATCCTACATTTTTTCAAAGCATAATGCAGTTTCTATTTCCCTGTTATGATTGTATGAGACAATCCCTAGCTTTAGAAAAGGCAGTAGCAAGTCAAGGCATTAAAATTAAAGGGGAAAAAAATCTACACAAACCACTTAAGCACACTCATTATTATGGCCCTTGCTACCTCAGGCCACTGGAGAACTTATAATTTAGTCAGCATTATGCAGTTTGAAGTGTTTTATGTTCTGCATGGGAGCAGGCTGCAATTCAAATATCAGTGGCCATGAAAAATATGCACATACGTTTAGTATGAAAATCTCCAAGGGCATAACAGAAGAGATGGGCACATGTAGCTGCAGTGTGATGGAGAATTTCTGTGAATTAATCATTTGGACATAGTTTATCACCATTTTATATTTTGCCAGGGATGCTTCCTGGCCATTTGTTTGGAAAACTTATTATACATGCACATCTTAGAAAGATAATAAGGCCAAAGCCTTTGATGCTTAAAGGCAACAGCCTTTGTTAGATTCTGTTATGACACAGACAACTTCTCCGCTGACAGAACCATTCAGATAACAAGAGTAATTGCTTATTTTATCGAGTTTAGGGAATTGTGCTCAATTCTCCCTTCTTGCCTACTACATTAGCTATTATGACCCATCTTCTACCATAATTTAGGGGGAGTGGAGTATGTGCATTTTGAAAGCTTTTCTTGAAAGAATAGAATGCTGTATTTACATACTTCCTTCATTATTCAAAAGTGCAGATACTTTAATATATTCCTTCTGAAGAAGCAGAGTGGCATGCGTGTGCATGTGTGCATCTCTTTCTATGCCTAGGTGTTCGTGTGTAGTTTAGTGTCTGAGTGGGAAGGGGAATAAGAAGGGTTCATTTAGTTGTTTCTTTATACCCTTTTCTGACTGGAGACGATACCATTGTAATTGGTATTTGCAAAACTACAAACAGAGCAATTGCTTCTGACACTTTAAAAGAACTTTATTGACATCTCTAAACACGTGAGGAATTTTAAAGTAGAACTTCTCCATCTGTGAGGCTCGGTATGATCAAAAGCCTGATAGCAGCTCCAGATTACTGCAAATGAGGCTACAGAACAGATTCCAGCTCTTTTTTGGGAAAAAAGTAAATTAAAAAAAATGGCTTACATTTGATTCAGCTGAATCCTCATAAGACTATCAGAAAAATGACATTACCAGGAAAGAATTAAAACAAATAAATAGGTGCTTTCAAATATTATGTGCTATGCAAAGTTTTTAAAAGGTAGTAATCCAAAATTTAAGTATAAGATTTAACATCTTCAAATGCAGCTGTGCTTTATACTTTTATTACTTAGAGTAACCAGTTTTCCCCAGTATGACCATGTCCTGGTTCCAGCTAGGACAGGTTGATTTTTGCAGTAGCCAGGAGGGGTCATGGCCAGGACTTAGAGGTTATTCTGTAACACCTCATGTCATTGTCAGGTGTGAGGGGAAGGGAATCTCTTTCCAGAGGGAAGGTCTCTCTTGCAGTTGGGGCAGTGCGGCTGTGCTGTGGATGGAGGCTCCATGGTAAGCGTTTTGACATATGAATCAATCTCAACCTGTAACCTTTGCCTTTTGTGCTTCCAATTGCCCTCTCCAGCGCCCCACAGGGGAAGAGGGAGGGGCAAGCAGCACATGGTTTCAGTGGGAGTACTACTTTGGAGAACACCAGTCTTAAACCACAACAGACAAAGCCATGAAATCATCAGGATCTGACTTCTGAAACAACACTAAACAATACTGATGTTAACAGAAGGACCCCTTTTGAATGGAAGTTGGGAGTCAAATGGAAACCGAAGTCAGTTACATCTCTTTACTGTATACAAATAGAATAATTTTCCAGAATAGTAACCAAATATGAAGGCCAGTTCTGAGAAGATTCTGGCAGCTATTTTATGAAGGAGAAACATCTGATTTTTCCCCACAACAGGACGGTGCACTTTCACACTCCAGAAGCACTAGTGAAGAGACTGTGACACATAAGAAAGAACTTCATGTTCACTAACTTTTTTTTTTCTGGTTCATGTGAATGTCTTGGTAAAGTATCTGAACTCACTTATCTAGCATCACTGCTATCAGCTGGGTAGCCTGGATGCCAGTTTCATTTCCCTGATGTTTGCTCTGCTTTTGTCTCTGATGCCTAAAACAGGAGAAAAACATTGTTTCCGGACAATATTAGTACAGATAAGATAGAGAGCAGCTCTTTTAATGAAGTCCTTCTACTGCACGGACAAAGGCGCGCACCCACGTCCAGGGGTTCTACAATTTTATAGTACTAATCCATCCAATTCAAGAACTATCTGCCCCTAGATCTTCCCCAGATCTGCCCCCCTGGCATGACTTCCGGGAACTGAGTCAAAGGTCTCAAGACCCCTTTCTTCCTCATCTTCCTCATCCTCACAGCACACATTGTCTTTGGAGCTTCTCCATGGTTCTGGGCCTTCAAGGTTGCTTTGGCTACAATGACATCTTGTTTTGGTCTAGGTACATATACCCTAACCAGAATGTGTTTGCCAGAGTCTTTCCTTGAGAAGAACACTAAACAAGCCTATGGAATTTAGAAAATTCGCTATGAAGTGTGAGAATAGGGTTTGGTAAGTGTCAACTGCTACTCTAAGGTGTGAGGAACTGCACAGCCATACTAAAAATCCATATTTACTACACAGCTACATTAAAATCTATGAAAAGCTAAAAATCTTAAAAAATTCTAAGTCATCATCTCCATGAAAAGATCTGGTTAATGCATCCACTCTTGTGTTTGTCATATTTAAATGTGCAGCCTGACTGTTCGTTTTACAAGGACATTTTCATCATCTTTTGAAGTCACTCCATGAGACTGGTAACAAATGAGAGCTTGCCAGCTATGGAATGGGTATTAACAATGAATTTTTCATAGCAGACATTCATGCGATTGTCTTGTGGCTGACTGCGAGGACACAAGTGTGTTCTGCATCTCAGTGGAGCAGCTGGCAAGATAAGGAGAGTGCCTGGATTAATGTGCTCTGCTCTAATTAGCTCCATAAAGAGGCAATTGGCCTACACAGAAAGCTATGTGGATTAATGAAAAGTGTATCTTTTTTTCAGGACAGTCTCATTGCATGGCACTAGTTCCTAAATATGGACCAACTCATTTGGGCCAGCTTATTTATGACTAAACTATGATCTGTATTATTTGCTGCTTTGTTATTTTCAACTGCAAGGTCAAGAGTGACATCACATTTCTGCAAACTTGATATCCTTGACAAAACTAAAGGAGATTTAGCCACCATGCATTTAAGAAAGTTCATGAAACAGGGGGAAAGAGGGTAGAAATTTGATATTTCCTTTCACAAATACCCCGTCCCTATTTTCGTTTATAGGGAAGTCACTTTGTTTCCTGCAACGGCACCTGCTACTCTCGATGCCTCCATGCTGATTTTGGCTGCAGGGCTGTTGGATCAGGAATCTGTTGAGATTCACAGGGAGGTTTGCACTGTCTCCAAAGGGCTGTCCTACTGCTGCCCTCAAGTCAGTTGTATGTACAGACAGTGAACCTGTAAATGTCCCACCAGCCTGGCTGTAGCGCAGCTGGGACTGCAGTAGCCCAGCAGCTTAGCGCCCAGATACATGCCTGCACACACACACACACCCCGAGTGCTGTGCATGTGCAATGCCTCTGACAGACCGGTCGTGCCAGGCTTGCTGTGTGTGCAAGCTCTGCATGTGCAGCAAATCTCACACATTATAGATTCAATGAGCGTCTCTTCTGCACCTGAGTAGTAAATCCAGGGTGCCATGCATACACACAGTAGTTGTTTATGTCTGAGTTCTGGGCATCTGGCAAGTAGTCCAAGCTACTGCCTCTGCTCTGTAGTTCAGGAGAAATGTCCAAATCCCCTGTTTCATTTGGGAATAGTGGAAACTGCTCCAAGTCAAAGAAGATGTCCTGTCTGGGGAAGATGAGGCATGTGGGCAGCTACACAGAGGTTAGCAGATCATCACACCTTCCCGTGTGAGAACTGAGTGACTGAGAGCCATTCTTCAAGAAGGGTAGACATAGCTGTTGATTAAACACTATTGAGATCAGACTGTGTTAGATCCAACTGCTTCTTGACAACACTCTGCAGTATTCTCTGTCTCTGGCACAGTCTGCATTACATTGCTGTCATCACATGCTTCATCTCCTAGGGAGTCTAGCCCTTTAAGTCCTACACAGAAATGACACCGGTGCTTTTAGGTTTGCCAAGAGTGAGTTACAGCATCTGTATCAGGATGTTCTTTTACAGCAGAGCTACTTCAGATTTGTCTGAAGTGTTGGTAATGCTTTATTGCAGCTACTGCTGAGTTGCCTGAAGTTATCTGGAGCATGTGCTTCACTGTTTAACTGTGCCTCTTTTCCACTTCCCACTCAAGTCTGCCTCCCTGCTCCTTTCATGTTACTTTCAATACACACAGCTTCCTGGTTTTTATTGCTGGTAGTGAGAGTAAACGAGCAGCAGTAAATGAATCGATTTAAGTAGCAAGCATTGTGTGACTTGCCAGAGCCAGCCTTTCCCAGGCTTCCGAGGACAAGGGCAGAGAGAACTGGGTAGAGTTTTTTATGGATAATCCAGGAGGTATTTCCCTTTGCAGTGCTGAGCTCTGTTTCAGGGCACTTGCGGCCCTTGGTCTTTCTCTTACTTTTGGTGTAGAGTTTTCTTTTCAAAAGCAACAACCAGTGAGTGTATTTTGACATGGAGTCTTTGTGACTTTATCAATTTTTTCTTATTGCCATATCCTTTCCACTTTGTGTCACTGTAGCCTCTCTGTCGGAAGGCATTCTTGCTCTTGCACGTCAGTTGCTTGGTCTTTGCTGTCCAACTTCTGGCTGTTAATTTGTTCTCTGTTGGTTCAGGCTGGGCTCTAAACTTTTTTTTATGCCTTCAAGTTACAAGTTTGGCATTGTATGTTGCTGTTCCTTCTTCTCTCCAAATTAACGAACTGCTACTTTATAGATTCTCTGAAAAATGGAAAATCCACATAACTCTGTAACCTAAGCATAAAGACTGTAGTCTAAGAGAGCACAAAAGCAGAAGAGAGCAGAAAGCCTGTGGCCTAACTCTATTGCTTAATCGAGGTTATATATATATTAATAACAGAAGCTGCAAAGGTAGCAGAAATTGCAAGTAGGGACAGGCAAGATCAAAATGGCTCTGGCAAAAGTTATTTTAGTCAGGTAGGATTTTTTTTTTTATTTATTGGCTAGGGACAAAGTATGAATGCAAGCTAAAATTGCAACAGCAAATAACCCCAGAACATGGCAAGTTATACTTAGCTAGCATTAAGGTAATGTCATGTAGAAGCAGAATATTTGTGGATAGCTAAAGTGACAAAAATACAGCTGCACTGATATTAATCCTGTATTAATCTTGTAAAGAGATGGGATTTTAAGAAGTAGTGGTCTTTGGAAGGGATCTACCTGCTTCCTCTGCATAGACCAATTTTCTCTTTTTAGGCATTAACTGAACTTGTAATTCTGATTTTATTATTGATAACCTGACTAAGCTTTACTGCTCACTTATCTGTGAGTTTTGTGAGGTTTTTTTGAAATCCTTGTTATAGCTCCTAAATTCTACTGATCATTAGAGGTCCCAGTTTGCGAGATTTATTGATGTTGTCATAACTGGTCAGCAGTTCAGGATGTGTTTTTAAAGATGCAGCTGCTGGCTAAATACTTTTCAATTACAATGGGAAAATATGGATGCATATAATGTGATTCCATAAAACATGGTCCTAACTCAGGAAAGGATGAAATGTATTCTTCAAGTTATGTGAGTACATAGATAGCAGTTGAATGTTTGTAAATCTACTTTATGTATTTTAATAACATACTCTTACTTGAAAGAGAACATCCCAGATAGTATAATTCCATTCCGCAGAGGGTAGTGTATATATATATATGTATCTAATACTTAAATATTTGTATTACTCTTTATTAAGTCACTTTCTGTTGAAAAAAAAAGCTGATAAATGTGTAGTAAGTAGCTGGTTTTAATATGGCTACAAAATTTGGATTATTTGCTGAGATATAAACAGGAAAATACTAATATTTAAAGTATTTTGTTGTAGAAATAGGCTAAATTCAGTCTATGAGAAGACAGCCCATGCAATTTAAGCAGTGCTGTTACATGCTCTATTAATTATATTGGAACTGTAAGGTATTTGTTAGTTCCAACTTTTCTTTTGTTGGTATAGGAGAGGTGTAATAAATGGACCTTGAGAAGAGACTTTATGTGTTTGAAACAAAAGAGCAACTCTCATATTTTTACTCTTTTCTAAGGGGTTAATACGATCCCTTTCCATTGTCATCTCTTAGAATTTATTTTAGTTCTTCATTTCCCTGGGAAGTACTTAGGTGGGAATTGTTGGATGTGAAATGGAGACAACTTGTGTAGGTCTAGAACCCCTTGAGCTTACACTGATGTCCAAAGTTGGACATCAGCCTTTCTAACTAAATAACTACTGAGCAGCATTCGCACTCAGTGGATTTTTTTTCCAATAGGAAAAGGGGAGGAAACATGATCATGAGAGTGTTTATAGCTTTGGCCAGTGTCCTTTTCCCCTCTTCTAGTTTCCACTCATCCCACTGTGCCTTTGGAACTGTTTTCTCCCAGACAAACATGTTTTGCAGTGTTTAAAAACTGTCTGCACCACAGTTCTTTGAAAAACTGGTGGCTGTTTGCTTCAGGTCTTTTATTTTCTGTATTGCTGTATTTGTGGCTATTGTGTTACTGGATTACAAAACCAGACTGGCGATGAATTCTGGGATGTTCATGACTTCTCCCTCCAGGGAAATACAGTGCTAAAACGTGATTTCGCTTTAGTACAGCAAATGTTGTTTCTAAGGGAAATTACAAAGCAAATTTGGGACTTCACATGCCCACACCATCATTTTTAAAACTGTCAGATGGGCATCTGATAGGGATATTCAAGTTGTATCTCAGGTGCCAGTCCTCGTGGAATTAAAGAATTACAGTGGGAAATGCTATTTAATTTGGAGTATGTGGCTTACATTATATCCTCTGTATTTTAAGTGAGGTAACTGGTGAGAAGATATTGCATAGCCAGCTGTTTCACATGGCTTCCCCTGCAGCCACAGCTGCTGTGGGATGAAACAGCACTTGAGGTGGGGGAATTTTCAAGAGGATTCATGCTTTAGCAGGTTGAGAACGTATTTTAGACAGATGTATAAACAGAAAAATGTACAGGATTTTTTAAGATGTTGGGTGCTGTTACTGCTACTTTCTCAGCAACTACAGATATTGATAATTGCCCAGGTAATGGCTTTCTGGTAGAAATCTAATTTCTGAGTTAATTTGTTGGCTCTTCTCCTCCCTTTATTTCACTCACAACACTATCTAGCACAATAAATGTATGCTTCAGTTTGTTTCTGCTTTGGTTTGCTTCTGTTAAATGATATACAAATTGTGGTCCATACAGTGCTATGAATCCACCATTTATTTTTTAATTATGTTTTCTTAAAAATGAAGGAAAGAAGAAACTGGGTTATTCCAGATAGTTTGAAGAAACAACTTAGCAGGTGTCGTAGGAGAAGCAGGCATATTGTGGTAAAAATGGGCATATGCAGACAGTTATTTGGACTACTATATGCCTTTTTCTGATGTAGGTTTATGCACTTGCCTGCTAGTCCTCTCCTTCTCCACAGGGCAGGGAGGGCATTTTCCTGTTGTCCCTGTAAGCCACAGAGATAGGAGAAGAGATCGGTGAGTGGCTCTACCTTAGTCTTGGGAACAGATAGGGCAAATGACTTCCTTGTCATGGAGCTATTCTTTGTGGATCAGATGAGAAGGAGAGATACTAAGGATTAGCAATCAGGTAAGTCTGCAAATTGACTGAGTCTTCGGAAGGCGCCGTACATTTAAAGTGAGTAAGAAAAACAATTCATTTTCCTTGACCTCAGTGTTATTACAAGATGACTGATCAAGTTGTTACTAGTGTTGGTCTTGCAAAAGAAACACATATTTGAAAACTGGAGGAAGTACCTTCATAATTATGTGGTTAGTGAATGATAATAACACTACTGATGGGTTTTTTTCCCACTGTTGGACAGTATGAGCTAGATTTAAGGTACATATTTAATATATGTATCAAAAAATAGTTTGAAAACCAAGTCTTGATACCAGCTGAGATCAGAAATAAAAGGAAAATAAAATCAGTCCTTTCGTGTTTGCTTTCCTTATAACATAATATCCAAAACTGGTGATATTGTGTAATGTAATTGACACAAAATACAGCGCAATATTAATATCTTCAAGTTTTCTAGCTGAAACATACCAAGATCACACAGATGGTGTCTTACATTTTGTGTTGCACAGTGTTTAATCATTGGCAAATGTGAAATCAGGTGAACTTAAAAGGAAAGTAAGGAGAGTATAAATGGGTATAGTTAAAAACAAGCTATGAATGTCTTCCTTGGAGGTCCAGATTGCACAGTGGTTAAAGTTTTCTTTTTTATGGTAAATTTCTATTTTGTTTGTTTGTAGAGATGCTGATTTATGCTCTTTATAAAATGCATTATTTTCCAGAGTGATTGACTCTGGGAAGTCTGATATTGTCCATATGCTAACCACATGCCAGACACTGGAGTCTGGATGCAGCGTAATCCTCTTCCAGCCATGTCATTCCTGGAGTTTTTATGTGAGGGTGAAGCAGAACACAAAACACCCCAAAATTTCTGTTGACTTCAGTGCTTATTGGCTTATGCAATGAGAGGTTTGTAGTAAACAGAGTCACTTAAGAGAAAAGACAACAGAGAAAAGCCTGGGATTGAAAGTTTTACCACAACTTCCCTGACTTACAGAAGTATAAAAGACCCGTGCAATTCTGAGCTCTGCCTGCAAATGATGCGTTCAGGCTTAATGTAAAAGCCTTAGCAGAGGAGCCACAGGTCCTGTCTGTACCTTCTCTGTAGCTAATGGAGATGTTTTTTTCTCAGAGCTGTCAAGCTACTGCTGTTCATAAGCAGTAAATTTATACAAATTAATTTTAAGAGATGGAAAAAAGTTGAGTTTGCTCACAGGTGGACTTCAACAATGTGAAAAATTTAAGACCAAGTGAAAAGAATTAGAGAGCAGGCCATATTTTTTTCCATTATACTTAATGAAGCACTATGAATTTCTGTCTCTTTGGAAAAGGTGTACTACTAAGAGTCATTAATGGAACCTAGGCTTAAAATACACACAGCTGAATTGCTGACTGAAGAAATGTCTATGTAAAACTTAATGTTTTCCTTTTTGTGAATATTTTAGAATCTTTGAAAAAAAATTTTGAAGAAAAGAAATCGGTGTTACACTTCTTACCATTTGCTTTAAAAAGGATTTTGCACTTGCTCATTTCCAGAAGGTCATCTCTGAGATGTACAAGCTAGCCCTTCATTTAGGTCTCCTCTTACATTCATATTTAACTTTCTTTCATTCTGTGGCCTTTATTAGCTGAGCTCAAGGAGCTTGTAGCACATTTTAAACAGCAACACTGGGAGGATGTAAATGCAGAATAATGTATCAGGACTCAAATTTGCATGGTCAAATGTCAAAAAAATTAGGCCTTCCCCAGAACCATGTCAAGAGAAATAACATAAGTGGCCAGCTCAACAGCAGGCATGCCATTATCAGTTAGTTCAACCTGTCATCACTGACTGGGAGTGGAAGCAGTGGTCATTAGCTTTAACTCTGCTGGGGAAGGTTGCGGGGTTTTTTTATTTTATTATATATATTTTACACCATCTGACAGTATTTCACAGAGCACCACAATGTTATGGTGTCCTCCTTGACAGAGGAAGGAGGGGGAGGTGCAGGTGAGGGAGTAAAGGAGAACACTTACAATCATCTGTTGTCAGCCGGAGGAGGCAGGAATTGCATTGCCTATTGGATAAATACTCATTTAGAGTAATCACTTTATTTCAGCCCTGTAATGACATTAACAAGCTTGGAATACAGGGAATTACATGAGTCAGAACAAATAATTGAATATTCCACTACTGGGGAATGCAGCACAAGTCCGCCTTAATGTCATGCGGTCTCTGAAGCCAGCGCTACCATGCAATTAGATGATAAGCTTAAACAGCATATAATTGGCACTACTAGTGTGAAAAATATACTATTAATTGTTAAATTCTCATAACTTTCATGAAATAAAAGTATCTTGTGTGTCTTTTTTAACAAGAAGCACTAGAGGAAACACTTCAGTAAGTTTTTATTAAAATAGGACAGCAAGAATTGGAGTCCAGGATCTAGAAGGAATAGCTTCAACATGAAAAAACACACCACCTTTTCTTTTGGGGGGAGGGGGGAATGATTTGAAAAGCATTAGATTGAGAAAATGATGAGAATTTGAATATATTAAATCCTGCCCTATTTGATATCCAAAGGGAAAGGTCCTCATTTGTCCTTTTTTCTTCAGTACTTTTAGACAGCTCACTGTTTTGTCTCCAGATATTATTGCATAACAAACTGTGATCTCACAACTCTGAGTCTTTGTTTCAATCATTCACTCTTCTTGGTTAATAATGTAAAGGCGCTTTTATAAAAATATGTCAAAGTATCAGAAATTACTCTGGGCTCTGGCAAACAGGGACCTCGAGAAATCTTAATGTCATTGATTAACACAACACCTCATAACCTGTCTGATTCATCACCAAACTAGGTTTAATTTTCTACACATTCCTACAACATCCCACCTCAGTATAATATGGCAAGTTCCGTCATTTTAAGCATCAGCTAAACTGACTTAATCCATTCAATTATACCATCTGTGGTAGAATATTAAAAGGGCTCAGTTGCATATATTGTATACATCGAATGATTTGATAGCAGTTACCATAAACAGCACAATTCCTCATGTGTGTGCCAGTTCATGTAAAGGTTAATGTTAGACAGATACAATGCCAATGCAAAAACTACATCATCTCCATCGCCTACCTAGACTAGCTCTGAAAATCACAGTCTTATCCAACAGATAACACATTAAATTTACAACACTTGAATCAAACACAGTGGAGAACTTCTCACATTTATTATAAAGATAAGGTGATCTTAAAACTAAAATCCTGTTCTGTATTTTTGGCCATTGATTACAGCAGTGTTGGAACTTATAGTTAAAACAATAATTGGTACTGGAGTTGCTATTTGTTTTTCTCACCAGTCAATCATCAGCCATTGCTGACCCTTTCTTTGAGACTTGAGCAAAGTATTTTTCTGTAGGAACGTGGCAGGCCTAGGGAACAGCTCCATTTCTTTAGAGAAGTTTTGTGGGGAAGCCCAGGTCCAGTGCAGCAGTGCAAGCTGGCAGATAGGTTTTTAGTTCCAAAGGAGAGAGGAATCTGAGCTGAAGGGGAATTGTGGGTTCTGATAAGTGAAGCTTTGCATGGCTAGCTGAGTCTCAGAGATCTGAGACTTGTCATGTTGAACACTTATTTCTGTTTTCTTAACAGAAGAGAATGACCCCACCTCTTGCTTTCCCGAAGATAAGGCATTCTGGGTGATCGTACTTCAGATTATTGCTGGCATTTGAAAAACGTGACCCATGTGTTTGACAAGTAGGCTTGAAGAAAAGCTGACTGTAAAGTAGCAAGCACAAGCTTTAGATTAGAAGGTCAGGTGAAATATCTACTATAAAGGGATGTAGTTGATCCCCGGATGGAATCCAGGTATGCCACTCCTGTAATGGTGTAGCTTTGAAATACTGAAGCTTTTTAAAAAGGAAATATATGGTGCATTGCTAAACTAATTAGTGATATAATTTTAATTACATTTAGATTATGATTTTTACTCAACAGATGTCATACTTTCAAGTAATTTAATTTATTTTATCTCTAAGAATACTTGCAAACCTCTTGATTTTAATAATGATATTTACAATTACAGAATGCATTCACAGTTGACCTGTTCAACAAAATTTAGCTTACTAAAACAATATTAACATTTAAAAACATTGCAATTACTATCAACAATCAGAATATTTATATTCATTTGCTGTAATTTTTGTATATATGAATGTATATGTATTTATTCCAAGAAGACATTCTTTTTAGTATGTTAGTATTATCCATGCATATGTAAAGATTTTATATTACTATGCTGATTCAGTTGTTGTACCTTGGAATTGTACTAGCTCTCCTAAAGAGGCAACTAAAAATGTTGAGTTTTGCCAGAGTAATAATCATAGAATCATAGAATCAGCCAGGTTGGAAAAGACCTCTGAGATCATCAAGTTTGTGAATAGTATTTATGAAACCCACAAAAATATTAGGAGATACGTACTGAAGAAAGGTAAATCAGTGCTGCACTGGTTTTCATGTCACTTCCTACGTGTTTGCTGGGTCTCCAAGTGCATCCACTCCACTCTGTGGGTTTAGCAGCCCAGGCATGAGGGCTGATATGGCCCAGCGATGTAGTCTTGGATCCAGCTGCAGCAAAGGAAGCCTGAGAAAGAGCTGTGAGAAGTCTTGTTGGGTCTTTTTTTTCTGTTTTGCTTGAGTGCTGTATTCAAACTCAGACCCTTGCTCCTTGCTGCTACCTGACCTTTATTGCAGCTATGGCTGCATTGAGCCAAACACTGACTTGTGGATTTAACTCCCTGTTTTTGCTGTAGACCTGCCTCAGCATTACAGACTTGTTCATTAGTTTGGAATCATTGCCACTAGACCTTCTTTTCTCTTCCTTTTTTGGCACTGCAGGTCTATGCCCTTGCTGATGAAGCCTCTGCCTGCCTTGCTGTCTGGCTCCCCTTCCCTTGTGGGGAAACCAGGCCTTGCTGGTTGGTTTCCCAAACCTATTACCATTTTTCTCCTGAGCATTTCTCTTATTTCTCTGCTTTCTTGAAGTATGGTGCTGCGAAGTTGCTGCTGTGTTCCAGCCAAGCTGACTGAACACAGAGTAAAATGGTCTTTAACACTTTGGTCATATACATGACAGTCTAAAAATGCTAGAAAAGATTTTCCTTTCACAACAGCAACATCACAGTATCGAGTCTGTCAATTTATGGACCTCTATGCTCTAGCTATTCTTTATATCCTATTATGCACTTCACTTCTTCAGGCCAAAGTTCTTTGCATTTGCCTATGGAATATCTTCCTGACCTATTAGGGTCATTTTGATACCACTTCTGTCTCTGGTGTGATGTCTTCAGATCAGTGGCATCTGCAAACTGGTAATTTGTTTTTCTCTGGCATTCAAATTTTAAATTAGTGTGTTGAAGTGAGGTTGGCCAAATTCATGTTCTGTTCCAGTTGAAATGTATTCCCAACCTAATATTTATATTCCCAATGAGCACGTTTCCTATCAAATGAGTGCTCACTCTATTGTGAGTTAATCTCCACTGCCTTTGCTGGTCCACTTACAAGACTGTCATGAAGTTTTAGAAAGATGAGTGTATCACATCTGTTGCTTTTCTCTTCCCATTTTTACATTTAAGTTGTCAGGGAAAGTAAGTAGCTTGAACTGATGCTACAGGTTCTTGATGTGTTGGCAAATTCTTTGTCTCTTATATGCTTAAATGCTGATTGCTTAATAGATAGTCCTAGGGTCTTGAAAACAGGCTGTTTTGTAGCTTCTCCCATCTTACTTTTCCTTCCTTTTAGGTACACTCTAAGTTCTCAAAAATGAGTGGTTTAGAGATCACACTGACTTCTAAATGTTGCAGGGCACTGATTATTCATCAGGGAAGCCATTTTCTCACCAGACAGTGAGAGATAAGGTGGCAGGGATATTTTGAGGCAACAAGCATAAGGTACCAATGCCAAGAAACCATTTCCAGCACATTCGTGTGGTAGGGGAAGCACAGCAGCCATACTGAGACAGATAGCAAGGAGGAAGAGGGAAGGAAAAGAGAGAGTTCTCCCTGAAGAAGTTAAAAATTGTGCTAAATTTGGCTTGATGACAAAAAGATTGACAATCTCTTCTAAAATTATTTCTGCTAGCATTTGCTTTTTTTTTTTTTTGTTTTGTTTTGTTTTTGGTTTTGTTTTTTTTTTAATGGGTCTGGCATTTGGTCTTTGATGAAAATTGTATTTAAGTTTTGGAAATTACTGATGTTATGAAGAGGTAGACTATGCTGGCTTTAGGGGAACTGAAGAGAAGATTTCTAGTGAAGGAATTAATCTTTCCTCCCTTCTTTGGTTTTGATGTTTTTCAGAAGATAAGCCACCTACATGTGCAGTTATTGAATATTCTGATTTCCTGCTATTTCTCCACCTCTCCCCTGCAGTAAGCAACCAGAGCAGCTTTGCTTGCTGCTTATCCTCTGATACTTCAACATTGAGTGGACTAATAGTATGGGTATTGAGGAAGCCTGGAACAGAAAGTCTGCTTGCTGACAAAGCATAAATAGGCTTTAGCTTGGTACTTACAGACAGATGTGTATAGCAGCTGGATCCAAAAGAAGATTTGGAGTGCTCAGCACTTGTTTGAAGGCTGCATCCATATATGGTTTTCATGTCTGGATGAGCAGCGTTTTGCATTGTCAAATACTGCATGGGGGAGAGAGGGAGATATTCTGGCAGCATTTGGTACTTAGCTGTGAGAAGGCACTGGTGCCAGAAAATATTTCAGCATCAAAAATAGCTACGTTTCTGTACAAACTTGAATGGGACCCAAGGGTGCAAACATCAGATTCTTGTTTTCACTATGTGATTGTGGAATACGAGAAAAAGGACAACAACACAGGATGAGAGTAGTTTTATATTTATAAATCAAACTTTCCTTTTTTTGGAGTGATATGTATGATGTGGTGTTAGGCAGGATTCATTATGAATCTTCTCTGGTTATTCATTTTTTGGTGGTTATTATAATTGCTTCTTAAAGAGCAGGAGGTTTTGCTCTACAAACTTTTTTTTATTGCTAAGATGCTGGTACCCTCATGAATGCAAGTGCCTAGACTGATCACATGCCACAATGTAAGGAGGGAAATAAGAGGGTTTTATTTTGTATCTGGAGACAGGATGATTTTTGATGCAGTTGTGGGGTATTCAGCGAGAATGTCAGCATTTTAAATTGAAAGGTATGTTATCTTAGAGTGCTGTTAGAAGAGCCAAGTTTTCTTAAGTTCTTTTTGCCAGAGACGGAAAGGACAGTAGACTCTATTTCTTCTTTCTCCAGGATGGAAGTAAAACCATCATTCCTTCATAACTCCCTAGGTAGCCTTAGCAGATTCTAATAATTTGTTCATCAGTTAGCCTTGTCCACCACCATAGTGGAGGAATGGGAATGTGAACACAGAAGCACTTCCCTTTGCAACTTTCTGAAATATTCTAGTGGAGACTTGCAGAGTGGTTCTGCCCATCTGTATGCCCATATAGTATATACAGAGTATATATAGTATATATAGCTGGAGGTCAGGGATGTGCACCACCGTTCACTGGTCATGCATTAGGTGTGCTGTGGCATCTGGCTTCCCTGCAGGAAGGGGTTTTATGGATCAGTGTTGCCATAAAATTATGATGGTTAGAAGAATACAAGAATACAATTTTGGTTTTGGTTTGGTGGGGGTTTTGTGTGTTTGTTTGGTTTTTTGTTTGTTTGTTTGTTTTTTAACAGGTTGAGGACAATCATTCCAAAAACTTAAGAAATCTTTATTGAAGAGATCTGAGTGATCTGACAGAAAAAAAAAAGCTGCCACAAGACTCATGGGAAAAGTCATGCCTACTGTGTTTAATAATGATTCACCCAGTATTTGCCTTTCTTGGTGATAATCATAAAATTGTTTCCAATAAAAGGTAGTTTTCATCTGGGAAAGAGCAATAATACTTTTCTACGTTTACGGTATATCAGCAAAGAAGCATACCAAATTACAATAAAAACATAGTCCAGTTCTGTGATACAAACACTATGCATGTAAATAATGCAGATCTCTCTGTTCTCACAAGGACTTCAGATGCATTTCTGAGTAAGTGCTGGCATTTTCATGGAAATGGTGTCAGATTGGCAAAGGGCTGGTAAGACGAGAAGCCCTCTTGATGCATTTGCCAAAACAGATGTTTAAGAACACGTTTCAAAGGCATCTGCATCTCCATGGCATTCTGAGTTTGTGCTGGTTCATGGCTGTTCTGCTTGCTGGTTCAAAAGAGGCTAACAAGGCAGATAAATAGAACATTTGGCTTACCTAGTCTTCTATTTTTCCACACCTTGTAGCTTATTTTAAACATTTCTCTGATCTTGAGAAGACTCAGGACAAGGGATTTTAAATGTTGCAGTCCTCATTCTATTGGTTTTAAGTGGCCCAGTGCATATGTCTTCAAATGTCTTTGATATATCATCCTCTAAAAGCCTGCATATACATATCTTCTTGTCTGTACCTTAACACAGATGCTGCTTCTTCCACTTTGGGAATTTATACAAAAACATAAGCCAACTTTCTTACTTTATTTATTCTTGTAAGCAGTTTTTTATAACATGCAATGTTAAATCCACTGCTATTAAGCTGATACTCATAGATTCTGAAGAGATGCAATATTTGTTGTGCCCATACTTTCATTAAAGATATTTTTATCTTCTTCTCTAGTTTAGATCTATGAAACATCAAAACTACTAATATGTGAGTCATGATCTGTTTTGTATAAATTATCCCCAGTATTACAAATCTTATACTGTGGCAGTGTTAGCTATCAGTCCAAAGTTTGTTCATGATTTGAAGTATAGAACCTCCAACAAATATCCGTGGAGTCAGGGTAAATGCTGTTCAGAATATAGTGATTTTATTTAGTCTAAGATCCAGACCATTATTAAACTTCACCAGGGATTCAGCAGACCCTTTACAGCTGTTCTGTCCTACTGATTTCAATGTATTTATGTAATGATGTGTTCCCCTTGAGATCCCCTAGAAACCTAGAAACCATGTTTACAGATTGTAATCCTTTGTGCTCTACAGGTTTGAGTAATCAGATTACAATACATCAACTTTAAAGAGACTTCCAGTTTAAACCTGAACAAATGTCAGGCAAGAATTCAGGACCAAATTGCTATCAATGTTTTTCCACTAACTTGTTGAACAATTGTTATCGACAACCCATTGCTATGGTGGTCACAAGGTGAATAGACCTCAAGAAGAACTTTGCAGCCTGTAAAGGTTGTCTTTTAAAAATGTGATTTTTTTTTCTATTTGTTTCCCATAGACTCTGATGTAGAAGTGCTGTTTAGGAACACTCTAGTAGTTGTAGGGTCCTTGGAGTTGTAGGCTATGAGGGATGCATAGGCAAAAGTTCCCAAAGAATGGATCACAATGAGCATCCAACACTGTGAATGTTTAGGTGATGGACTATTTACACAGACGTTAATCGTGAGACAAGAATCTTCCCTCCACTGCCCTTCCAGTTCCAAACAAATGTAGGATATCCAGAATTTTTAAAGCCTTGATAGAACTGGTGCCACACTGCAGATGAGTTTATATTAGTAATGACATAGGGCCAGGATCCTAGTACTTTAGAATATGTATTATAAATTTCTAACTACTGGGGGGAAAGAAAAAGAAAAAGAAAGAATACCAAACCCAAAATTTCTGTTCATATTTGAGAAAACATGTACAAAACATACTATTTAGTGCTGGTACTTTGAACACACATTTTTTTTCTTCAGAGTCCGTGAGAAACTGAGACATTGCGTAGGTGGAAAAGAAATTTTTAATTAATTCTGAAAGCACATAAGGAAGCTTTCTGTGGTTTTACAATTGAAAGTGTCGCCCTTTGGGGCTGCTGACTTGTACGTAGCCCTTGCAATTGCTTTCACTGCAAGAACGGAGGCTGAGGAATACCAGCTTCCTTTGCTACAGTTCAGTTTTCCTCATTACAATATGAAACCTTTTCGGGCTGTTATGCTGAAGAAATTCAGGGACCTTTACCCATGAGTAGCTTTAGAATGATGTTCCATTTTTCAGAAATTAGTTTCTCATCAACTCTATTAATTATTAATTATTATATTTTACAACAGCTGTAGTTTTCTGAGTTAGCATTAAAATGATCCTTACCTTGTCTTTCTACAGTTTTGTTCAGCTGATTAACTTGGACTGGTTTATTGCTATGCCATCCATTTAAATTAACAATCTGCAAAGAAAGCCGATAAAATGCTTCACACGTCCCATTACTGGGGTAGTAATAGTTACTCAATTAGGCACTTCAGCTTCCAGTCTGTTCTTTAATGATCAACAGAACACATTAATTTAAAATATTAAGAACCAACAAATCTATTTAAAGAGATGTATTTTAGCAAGTAGGAACAACATTAACGGTGAGAAAAATACGGTGTTTTTCTTACTAAGCATCTGCACTACAACTGCTATCATATCTATGAAGCAGTACAGTGTTACAAACTTCCTAATTGTGATCTCTAGTTGCAAGAGTATAGCCTGATTGGTTGTCCATCGACTTCCAGAGGTGATGAACTGGGAACATCTCTGACACTTTTTACCATTGTATGGCTGGGTTGGGGGGGGGGGGGGGGGGGCCCCGAGGCTAGAGTGGGGACATCTTGCTATAAAGTTTATCTAGCATTTGATATGTTTTGGGAACTTCTGGATATCTTTAACAGTTATTTAAGCAGCTGCTCTGTTAGCAATCCGATAAAAGTATTGGGCATAGGAAACATAGTTCAGAACAGGGGACATTAAAAAGACAGTTTGATGACATTGTTTTAAGAACATCCTGTTCTTAAGCATTAACATTTTTTACACACTGGAGAAAAATAAAATGGAACATAGTGTGAAATCTCTGACAATCTTTCCATCTCGGGAGCACTACTACAGAGTTGCATTTATACCTTAATACACTTGCAGTACACTCAGTGCTGCATTAGCAAAATGGCAGCTCTGACCTGGAGAAATGTTCTGTCTCTAAAATGCGAAAAACATGACTCATTAATAATTTTAACATTTAAAAAGTGGAACTCCACTCCTTCTTTACCACTCTGTCGACGCTGCAAACACAGGAAATCAAATATCTTGGTACTTCCTACATATGTGCTTGAAAGATTCTGAAGCTGAGTGCTTCTATGAAGGTTGATTAAGCATCATACTAATTCTGCACAATCAGCATGTTATACAGTTTTTGTGGGTGAGTAAGCCAAAGCATGGAGAATCTGCTTTGCCAGACATTACACAACTAAGTTAATACCCTTGAAAACACCGGAAAAAGAGTAAAGTAAGGGAAAAGGATGTGGAAGTGTGAAATTAAAAAAAAAAAAAAAAATTATTTTGCCTCAGCAGCTGATAGCTGCAAAAAAATTGTGGTTTATTGACATTAAAATGAAATATAATGAAGTTTTGCTATGGAATGAAAGGGGAAAAAGTTCAAACTCATTTGAAAAGACAGATATCAAATTTTCTTATCTCCCTGTTGTATTTTCAAAGTACACTCTTTTCATCAACATCCCATAATACTTTAACTATAAAATGATTGGTAGCGTTATTATTCACAATTTAAACAAAACTGTACTTGTCAAAATAAAGGAACAAAGTACACTCTGTGATGCAGTATCCTTGACTTTTTTAATCCTGTTTGTTTATTCACACACTAATTGCAAAAATTGATAATCCATATGAGGTCACCTAGGTCCATGCAAATGAGTTTTTACTGTATGTTCTGATATTGTAAATATTTATTTAGCTGTCCAAGTTATTGGAACTAACCACTACAATTTTTCTGTAAAGGACAGGTTTCTCTGTAAGAGCTTCCTGAAGGGGAAAAGACAGTAAGAGAAAAGTTATTTGTAGAAAGAGTCTTTTTCTGTTAATATGCAATCTTATGTATATTTTGCAAAGTTATGTAATTGTATAATAATATATGATTGCATACTATCATCCACATATATCATGGTATAATATGCTATGACATAACCAGTCTTATTTGCTATTTTCAAAGTGTGAATTGTTAATTCCAAACCAGATTGCAGTCACCTTGAAGTTTGGGGGGAAATGTTTGAAAATACATTTTAGCATATCTTTACATTTTCCACTGGCTCACTTATTAGGTGTTAGACAACCATTTTTGCAATGGACCGAGGTAGATAAAATCTCAAACACTGAGGAAGGGTTACCTTTATATCACAAAGTTGCTTCAAGTGCCATATATATTTGAACACAAACTGATTACATCAGATAATATTATTTTTAATAATAAATAATGACTTACAAAAGCCATT